>CAMGYJ010000011.1:56142448-57365984 GCA_946122785.1 Linum tenue | reverse complement strand
CACGGTCTTATGTGTCTTGCGGCGGTCTTCTTTCTGTCTGATAGAGGGTAGCCATTGTAATTGTCGTAAGGTTAGAGAGAAACTCGATGAATCCGATACTACAATACAATTCTGACTTTCATGAATTCAACCCGCTCATCGAGTCTGTCACAACTATTGCTCCAATATTTAATATATCAAAACTACACTTTCTGTTTAAGACTCGATTCTTTGTTGATCATGGTCCGCACTTTTAGAATTGGTTTATATGAAACCATCTGTCTTGGTAGCAATTGAAGGGCATATAACAAAATGGTATGGTTCAACTAGTTAGTTCCTTTTAACTAGTTAGTTATTGTATTAACAGAATATTAGTTGTTAATCATGTACATTTTTATTGTGATAGATGATATTATATGCGCTCTGTGTCCAAGAGCCCCTTTGCGGGGCCCTCCAACTTCATCTTCTCATTGAATTCCATACGATATCAGAATCTTGTCCCGTGAATTAGGTTTTCCTTATCTTATACCCACGTTCTTTCTTCTCTAGAAAAATCCAATCGGCACGGCCGAATCTTAAGATACCGGAGGTTATACATCTTCTATGATTTCTTCTTCGGCATCCTTTTCCACCAAACGTACCGAATGCTCTTCCAAAAAATCCAGTTGCCATGACCCTTGATATCTACTAACTGAACAACTACTAATACTATCATTAAATGTTTATAATACAAATCCTAACATCATGAACGACTAACATAATAGTAATATCAACAATAGAACAAGAAAACCCTAAATCAATGGTAGAGCCACCCTATGCCCAGGGGAGGCTATAACCCCACTCAACTAGCAAAATCACGTAAATTTACATGTAATTTGGTTAAAATTTTGAGAAATATAGTAATTGGTAAGGCTTTAGCTCTTCTTGTGAATTTGAATTCTCTAATCGTAGATTTTTAGCCCCGCTCGTTGGATTTCTAGCTCCGCCACTGCCCTAAATCACTCTTATCCAAAACCCCGTCCGCCAACATTAGGAAAGGCCATATACAATTATGAATTATCTTATAAATTGCTAATCTAGGCAAATTGCATGTGTTATCCAAATGCTACAAACAAAAGCAGTTTTTTTTTATCGAGACAACTTGTTGTATTTAATGGCAATTTCTTATTTGTGACAACATAACCAGAGCATCTTCCAAAATTAAGACAGCCTAATTGAATCACCAAACCCACTCATCAATAAGGTTTGCTACTAAAATATTTACAAGTAGACGGGAAAAGGGAACAGAGCATTGGCTGGCAACCTGCTTCACAACACCATCGTCGAGATTCAACGTCTTCTAACTCTGTATTTGTGAGGTTAATGCCTGAGCAGTTTTAAGAGAAGCTAATATTGTAGCGTTCGTACGTCATTCCTTAAGACGTGTATCCATTTTCATATATGATGATGATCAGGGTCCGGGATTTGTCACATTCCCAATTTTGTCGATCGAATTTGTTGTTGTCTGTAAAGGTGCCAACTTGCTCCAAACCCCATTATCCAATTCATCCAATTTCTGCAGCAGCCGGTCCCGGTCGCCGTTGAATAATGAATCAATGTAGACTTCAGACGACTTCAGAGTGCAGAGATCTTACCTGGAAAAGAACCCTCCATCACAATTCCTTCCACAGTTCCACCTATATATAGATCAAGAAAGCCACTGTCCATCTCATTCCAAATCAGAGCAAAGCAACCCTCCACACTGAAAATGTCGCCAGCCATCTTACTCTGCATCTGCTTGCTGTCCCTCTCCACCTTCCCTTCCACTCCCCAAGCCACCGTCCCTCCCTCCGACCGATTCACCTTCAGCAACGATGGCGATTTCGGCGACTACATAGTCGAATACCGCGCGAACTACCGCGTCTCCTCCATCGCCGCCATCCCATTCGAGCTCTGCTTCTACAACACCACTCCAGGGCAGTACACCTTGGCCCTGCGCATGGGCACCGTGAGGTCGGAGGCGCTGATGCGGTGGGTTTGGGAGGCCAATCGCGGCAACCCGGTCGGCGAAAACGCCACATTTTCCCTCGGCGCAAATGGGAACCTCGTCCTTGCACATTCCGACGGCCGAATCGCCTGGCAATCAAACACTGCCAACAAGGGCGTAGTTTCGTTCCAGCTGCTCAACAATGGCAACATGGTGCTGAAAAATTCCAAGGGCGGATTCGTCTGGCAGAGCTTCGATTCACCCACGGACACCCTCTTGGTGGGGCAGTCGCTCCGGGCCGGAGCCGCATCCAAACTGATCAGCCGAGCATCGGTTGAAGAGAACAAGAACGGTGCCTACAGTTTGGTTCTGGAGCCCAAGGACTTGGCCATGTATTTCACTGGGGCAAATAGTCGAACACCTTATCGGTACTTCTCATTCAGCGGGGCAGGCCGCCTCTTCCTCCCGGACAACACCACCACACTCAACACCACTTTCAACGCGAACCTGGATCTCGAGACCAAGGTCACCGATTCCACCGCCGGCGGCGGTGGCACTTTCTTCAAAAACCCGCGGTTCAACACCACTCTGTCGTACCTCCGCCTGGAAATCGACGGCAATTTGAGGATCCACACCTTCATAATCAGCACCGATTCCGACGGGTTCGAGACCCAGCTGTGGGAAATCGCGGTGACCGTGTTCTCCGAAGACGATCCGTGGGCTCTGGAGACGAAATGCCAGCTGCCGGGGCGGTGCGGGGAGTTCGGCGTCTGCGAGAACAGCCAGTGCGTCGGCTGCCCGACTCCGACCGGGCTGCTGGGTTGGAGCAGCGGTTGCACGGCGCCGAAGCTGAGCGACTGCGGCGGCAAGAAGAAGAAGGATTTCAAGTACTTTGAGCTGAAGGGGGTGGATCACTTTGTGGTGAAGTATACGAGAGGCGACGCGCCGGTGAAGCAGCAGTCGTGCGCCGACAAGTGCAGCAAGGATTGCCGGTGCTTGGGGTACTTCTACCACACTGATGCGTCGAGGTGCTGGATTGTTGAGGAGCTGAAGACGATGAGCAGAGTGGCGAATTCGACCCATCTGGCTTATATTAAGACCTCGCTGTAGTGGAATTTCCTTCGCTGATGGCTCGTTTTGTTTTTTTGACCCTTTTGATTTTGTGCCAAAAATGGAATAAAGTTATCTTTTGGGATTTCATTCGACCGGCTTAACAAACTCAGCATTTCAGTTAAACAGGTTGGTGGGTGGTACTGGTAGGGGTGTTCAAACGGATTGGATACCGTGGTAACCATATTAATCGGTAGCATTCAGTTAATTTGGTTTGGTTAATTTGGATAATTGCTATTCATGTATTAGCTTTTATATATTTTACAATAAGAGTGTTGGGATCACACAAGAGTGTAGATTATATATTTTACAATACTCGCTATTCATGTATTAGCTTTTAGAGTTTTCGTCGATACATGTAAACTAATAAGAAATTAAATTACCTATTTTTTCATGGGTGATTTCTTAGATTTTGATTTCTTAACATGATATTAAAGTTTGGTTCTCTGACTAATTACTAGGAAGGAAGCCCGCGCTCTGCGGCGGGGAGATTATATTATGAGATTAGAGAGTTGATAGCGGAAAATCGGAGTAAGTGTGCATATGAATAGTTTCTACGTACATCTCGGATGCATAAGTCTGTTGATGTTGAAGTGCAGGTGTTGCTAAATACTGGATAATATAGGTAAGACAACGGTCGAGCACAACGACTTTCTGCGCAAGTGTTGACTTTTCCATTAGTTTATTGTTAAAGCTGGCTGCGGTCGAATGCAGAAAGTATAGTAAACTCCAGAGGAGTCTGAGCCAGATTTCCAGGTTTAGGGAGTTGCACACAAAACGAAAACCAACATCCATTCATGGCCACAATTTTCGGAGGGAAATGGCCATGGTGGTGGGGGTGCTGCAGCAATAGTTCGGTTGCTGTAACTCCAAGCAAAGATTCAGCGGTCTTTCCAAGTGCGACGAAGCACGCCGAGCCAGTAGTGTCTCCGACAGCCAAATGAATTTTGTAGCTGTAAAAATGTATTAACATTTCAGGGTTGAATTGGGCGTGCCCACTTGACTGATGGGGAAAAGGTGGATTTAAAACTAACCACTTTTCGGTAGCTTCAGGCTTTAGTTGGCCATGGTCTTCACAAAAAAAATCACCAGAGCCAGGAAATTCCCTAGCTGTCTTAAAGCAAAAGGCACATCCTAAGTAGAACCATGATCTTGAAGACTCAGTGGAGAGGACTTGCGCCAAACAATAGTACTGGGTAGCCTGTAGGTAAACAAAACTGGTGAGAAAAGTTAGCTAAGCAGGGAAGAAATTTGTTAGTTTACTGGGGAAAGGGACTGGAAAAACAGATCCATCTAGTGGTGAGGCAGAATACATTCTGAAACATGAAAATAATGGCTGGCTACATTAATAGTGCAGATTATGCTTTAACCTGGCATGTAGTAATAAAACACAGTGCTGTTACAGTAAAAGTTATGTCAAAAGAACGCACGTCAACCATTGGATTCCTGGAAAGGCGGATGAGGTCCATAATTGTCTTGGTACTGTCAGTTCGAAACATTTCCTCTGCAAAAGAAGTGGAAAAGTATGGAGGATAATATCGGATCGTATCTGTACCACCAGTAGACCTACAAATTCGAAAGTATATGAGATAAACGGAAAGTAAATTACTAAAAACGGCAGCTTGTAAGAGACTTACGTAGCACGCAAAACAGTTGCCAAATCAGAGGATGGCTCCAAAACAAACCGTGTGGCGGAGGTGCTGGTTAAAAAAATGCCGCCTTTGGTAAAAGTAGGAAAGCAGATGTGAGGCGTCGTAGAATGGAATAGCAATAGCATTAACTGTGAGGTAGAAAGATGCACTGTAAACCTGCTGTGGCGTTAGTAACTTGAAGACTGCATACACCAAGTATAACAGAGCCCATGCGGCCAAGGTATGCTAGTTCTTCTCCATCTAGTGATCGAGCAACATCGCCACATATGGTGATGTTAACACGTATATTTCTGCAATAGTAAAGTGCAGGCAAGAGGGAGATGATTGGAATTCAGTTAAATCAACTACAAATGGAAAGGTACACAACCGCATTGCACTGAAGACCTTTCGTTCTGCATGACCAGTTTCCGCCTAATAACAGCACCAGTGGACGTTGCTGAACAGGATAACCCGCTCACAGACACAACTCTGCCAACAACATCTACATGTGAAGATGTTTTAAAAGATCGTCAATTCAGTAGTGCAAACATCAGGTGAAGTATATGTGATGATATTACAGTAATTTCCAGGTGAACCTATGAGCTGGTTTGTTGAGCGAGTCAAGCCGCGCAAGGAACTGAAGTGGAAAAACTCAAATGAATCAGCACAGAAACCCGGTGACAACATGGTCACATCCTCAAATATGGTTCCCTGAGAAAGAACCAAACTAAATCTATGCGAGCAAGGGCGGCACATTGGCTGTGATTTTGCCAGCTGGTATCCAGTAACTAAGTAGACACACCCTAGTTGCAAGTGTGCGCCAAATCGGTGACCTAAATCTGGTGTCGCGATGGCCTGGATCAAGGTTCCCTGTTAAACAGGGAGGAGGCGAAGCAAGAGAAATGACCGAGGAGCACAATTTGAGCTGGCAAGTGGAACAAAAAACGTTAAAGGAAATGCTATAGTACCTTGGAATCGGTCCAAAGACTGCAAATTTGTGAGAGGATGGATGAATTTTCTGTATTGCAATAACCCCAAACATGCAAGAGTCGTATCTTGAGAGCAGTTTCTACCCCTTCAGTTCCATTCAAATCCAGAAGCAGCTTTAGCCGAAACATGCCTCTTTTGTGAGGGATTTTGGGGACGAAGAGCGAACCGGATGACACCAGAAGGAAGGCGGAACAGGCACAGTATGCTGATTTAGGATGTTTGTGAGGAAATAACGGAAGAAGAGTAAAGTTGATGAGAGAGGGTGGAAGGTGAGATAAGAGCAGGGATCTTCCTAAACGTTGAATAAAACAACAAAACATAGAAAATTTCTCTCGAACTGTTCAGTGTCTCTGCGGCCCAAAATGATCCAAAATACAATAAACAATGGTCGTAGAAGGAAAGACTAAAAGACAAGTGGTGTGAAGGGAATCTATTACTTTTCAACTGAGGCAACAGTGGTATGTGTAATTATTTTGAGATCTAATATACCAGAACAGTAACGACACAAAAGTGAAGACAGAACAATCCAACACATTTAAAAGAAAGGAACTGCAGAAAGGGCATAGCTCAGACGAATAAAATACGAGCATTCATTGCAAAGTACATTGTTTAGATCTAAACTATTTGGATGGTTGAGCTTAAAGGATAGCTACCATACACAACGTACCAGAACAGTTTCTGTCCAGAATGGAAATAAAGATGGACTATTCCAATTCTCAAAAGATTTAATTAACTAATAATGTTGCAATCTATGTCTTCTGGCCCTGCGTTACTTTGATCCTTCCTCAGGCAACAACCCATTTAACTTCTTAGTTCCAAGAGCTGCAATAAGAACAGACATGTGGGTATTATTGGTGCGCAAAAAATGGTTGTGCCCAAGAACACCAATGTTCCACTGAATGCAAAACAAAAGTAGGAAGGAATGTACCTTCTTTGACTGCAATGTAAGGGCTTTGGTCAGATGCGCAACTTAAGTTCTAGCAATGGGCGAAATGCTTTTGAATCCCAAATCGCAAACATGCGGATGTGTGGTTCATCTGAATCTTCTGATCCCACGATGTACAGTTCTGCCATTAGCTGAACATTGCAGAATGTTTTGAGCAACTCAACTCTCTCGTCATATGGCATCATCTGGAACTCGAGCGGTGGCATACGGATTAGAGCAAGAGCAGGTTGATGATTCAGAACAATTGTTGCAGTGTGATTTCCTGATTCGCATTCAGCCTGCAATTCGTAGTACAATCTAAACGTATACGTAGATTAGAGATGTGGTAGCAATGAATTGTTACTTAACAATAAGGAAAAGAACAGTAGTCGTAGTTTGGAAATACTCAGTGTCTTCAGGAAAAGTTTTGCAGGTCTCAGAACCAAGATGGAACTTAAGTATCTTCAATTTGCATCGATAGAGTATCTGTCATATGGATTGAATTAGGAAAAATGTCAAGTCCAGTTTGTGTGAGTAACTAATAACATTTATTTTGTTGGAAGGCCACCTGAGGATGCTTGATAATTGTAATATATACTTGATTAACAATCTACAGGTGCACAAAGAAGGTAAGGAAAGTCACCTCAGTTTCCATTTCTCCTAATGGAACTTTGGTCTTCAATTCCAGCAATGAAATTCTGGGAGGAATCTTGCGCCGAAGGTATCCAAGGCGCTCCTTCGAGCTGTAGTCAATGATGTCCACTGGCAATCTGTTATGAAAGAACCTAAAAGGTTTGTTGTGTTCAATTAGCTAAATGATAGAAGAAGATGCATATAATGGAAAGAAAGCTGCAAATAGTACAGCATACCTGTTCATTAAAAGATGTGTCGTTTCATTGTATGGGTGGACAATGAGACGGGTCCCAGGAGATGTCACGAAACAAAACGGCGGAATATGGGTGAATTCGTGGACATTTCGGGTGAGGCCTGTTGCTGTAATGATCAGAGGATAATGCACCTCGCTTCCATCAGCACTATGAATGAATTGTTTAATCCGCGTTCCGATGTAGCTCACAAGTCCTTTATTGCCACTATGAAGTTGGAAGACAACTAATGTGTGTTAATACAGACCAATTTGCATTATAACGTATAAAACATAAGCTGATTTCGAAGCATACCTCATGTCTTCAAGATAGATTTGAAACATAAATGTATCAGAATTGACCCTAAGTGGTTCTGTTATGTGCGTCACGCATCCTGTGATTTCTGAAACACGAATCTGGTTGAGTTATTTGGTTGCATGTGGTCTGTAAATATTATATTTAGGGGGAAAAAATATTCTGTGCATCAATTTAAAATGCAGGATGCTGTGTTCAGTTGGCTAAGCAGGAAGAAGAAATACCTGAGTAACAGAGTGGGAGACTTGCAGGAGAAACACTGTAATCACAAAGAACTTGATGGGCACAGTCATCTGGAAAATTCATGGTGCTGCGATATTCATGGATTCCTTCGAACGCACCTCTATTTGTGAAAGACAATCTCAAAGTGGAAGGTGCAATTCGACGTTCAGATTTAGCCGGTATCACAGTTGGGTTTATCATGGTGTAGAGACAACCAAGGTTCATGTCTGAACACATGTCAGGAGAACTTCCACATCGCACAACAGCTTCCATAAGCTGTCCCTATAGGAGTTACAATGTTGGAAAAATGTGTTCACTAAACATTTTATGTTTAAAGTATAAGCAAGAAGTAGGTTTGTTTTTTATAGACGTACCTCTTTGTCTAGCCAAAGCATCTGTATAGAGGTAGCAGATGTAGTTTCACAGGGGTCACATTCTGTCCAGATGTTCAGTAGGCGTGCCATGAGGAAAATGTTGTTGGTTCCCAGATGGAGTTCACGGAAGGTTGTGGATTGTTTCATGACATCTAAAACGAAACGAAAATGCATGACAACACATAACAGCATACGGAAATAAGGGTATTGTTCAGTAATGGGAGAATACCATGTGGGTCCGTTGGTAACATTTCGCTCTCGGTGGTTGCCAAAAAACGGAACTCAGTGGGCAGGAATGTTTTGGGTGCAGGACGAACTTGCTTTCTATAGCTGCGGGAAGAAATATGATAACCAGAATAAATGGGAAAGCTAGCAGGAATAACAGTAAAAATGCACAGGCTATTGCACCCACAAAGAACCATGTGTTGCTCGCTATTTGGAGACCTGTCCACATTTAGCGGCAAAACAACAAATAGTCTAGTTTAGAAGGACATTCGATTAATGCATATGTCCCTTTCCAAGTTGATTATTCAAAACCTCACCCGCACACTTTTAGAGCCCCCCGTTAAATCCAAAGATAGGTCAGCAGAACTTTGGCCGCCAAAGGGTACAGAAGAACGCCTAGCAAAAGGCTAAACACAGGGAATGAAATACGATTAAAAACAATATCGAACTCACAGTCAACGCGAAAGTGTGGGCAGATGCTGACGCTGGGGGACTGGCAGCGTTTCTCTGGGCGGGTTATGCTGAAGGTGGGGGACCAGCAGCGCTTCTCTGGCCGGTTGTATAATTTAGGTTTTTTTGTTACGAACAAAGGGCGAGCTGAACGACAGAAAGACAGGCAGTTTATTTTAGGGGACAAAGTGGAAGGTTTTGATGGAGAAAGCTATTGGGCCGGGCCAATCGGTTATGTCTGTTTTAAAAACTGCATCATGCATAATTGGTGGCCCGGATTGGTAAGTTGTGCATTTTTGTCGACCCAACTGGGGCGGAAGAATGTATCTAGAAATTATATCCATCATGGTTTAAATTGGCCCAGTTATAATGCTAGCGGGTGTTTTCGATAACCTATTCATAACTGGACTGATTACGCAAACTTGGCAAGTAATTAGGGTCTTGTTCCATCTTGTTTTTAAAGGTTGCTGGGCCAACACTGAGTACTCTCTGTCCAATGTTAAATCTCCTCTCACCCGTGTAAAAAGCAGTCACATATTTGCAGGCGTTAATAAAGTTCCTTAGGTTTGGAAAATGTACAGTTGCATAATTTGATTTTAGAGTGGACTGTCTTAATGATCAAATGGGTCCAAAGACTATAGAGCTAGTTTGGTGGTCAAACTCTCTATGTATCAATAGGTTGTCAAGTGATGTATTTGTTTTTTTTTTGTCTGCGAGCAAGCACATGATTTAGTCACATGGGTTCCGAGGTAGATTTGGCGATAGGAAGGAGCACGTACAAAATGGCGAGACTATATGTGTTCATTACAATGACATCAGAAGAGGTAACATCTTGGAGTCCTGGTGGCGAAAATACAGCAAAGGGCTTTTGCAAAGCAGATCTAAGGAAAGCAAAGACATTGAAGCGAAAAATATTGCACAAAACTAAATGCTAACCCTGAATCCTTATATTTAAGACGCTTAAAACCAATCCTGAACACCTGCAGCATGACGATGCCAAACTGCAACAACTTCAAAGCGTTCATGCCTATCCCTACAGCAAGGCAACATTTTGATCTCAAACGTATAAGTGCGGTAAAGGACAGGTTGGAGGAGATGCCGAACATCTGCGTCTTCAAGGTCCCATAGAGGAAATGTTTGCAGTAATGCAGAAGCTGCTTCATGACTAATCAAGAATGAAGTCTTAAATGTCTCGTCACAAACGTCGGCTGAGATATAAAAACTATTTATGGCTGTATGAGAAATCTGAATCAATTTGATGATTCTATCGGTCTAAGTATACTATTACTTTTATGTGCGTACCTTTTAATCCTGTCATCATGAGCAATGGATGCAGAGCAATTAGAACAGACATCATTTGGGAACAATTTATGTTTTTGTGGTGAGCATTGAGGGCACAACCAAATGAAGAATCCAGATTGGTGATTGATTTTCTGAATTGTCGCCAAGCACCTAAATGTTGCCTATAGATAAAGAACAAAGAAGGATTAGGGGTGTGTAATTTGAGTAGTATGTGAATCATGGTAAAAGGTAAGGCAAAATACACTGTTGAACGGTTCAGTGTGCAGCGCATCATCCTCAGCCAACAGGAAAAGTAAGTCTGCTATCGAGTGGCATGGACCATGTCGTTGGACAGGTCTGACAATGTCATTGGCGCGCCATTTACTAATGTAGAAGATCGGCATATTCGAACTCGAATGTCTGCATTGAAACGAAAGGCGAACAATGTGTGGAAGATATGATGTAAAATAATACTGGTTTTTTGTAAAAGGATGCAAACCTGTAAAAGCTGGGCCTATGCATTCGTAAGGTCTGGTCAACGATGACCCTTGTACTGCATGTATTCTTGTACAAAATTTTCCCTGACTCCAAAAGAATGAAGAACTGAGGAACAGACAAAGCAGCGGTATGTAGTGTTGGCACAAAGCTTACCATCTAAACAGTGGCCGACCATAGAAGTCATAGTTGCAATGACAGGGCCGTTTCGCTCTTGGCTAACAACCAATGGCTCAAGCGTATGCATGATCAAGTGGTCGACGATTTGGGTTAAAACCTGTCTATTGCTGCAGGTAAAAGCAAAGAAGCACATATAAGCAACACACATCATTCGGGGAGCAAAAAACTCATGAAGACTGAATACATGCCAATTATCTTCTAGGAGAATGAGCTGGTGCATCGACATTACATCGCCTGGTGTATCCATGTAGGGTTTGGAGATGGCGACTATGCGGCCCATTATGTCTGGGTAATAATAGTGAATCACTGAAGGTTTACGGGAAGAACACGACACAAAACAAATGAATGGTATATTTATATGGCGACTGGATAACCTGATCTCTCCTGTTTGGCAAGCGCACGCATGTATAAGTCTAAGAAAGGGACTGGTTCTGCCATGTCGGTTGGGTGGTAATCGGACGGTGGGGGTTCAGGAACAGACCGGAAGCTACTGTTGTTTGTAAAACGAAGTTCGGAATTATGTGAACAACAACGGCCCATCATTCTTGCAGGGGTAACGAAGAAGGAAGATATCATGTAAATTCTGCCCGGGCTAAAAACTGGCTGACCCAATTGGGGTGCGACAGGATCCGACGTCGCAACAATCAATATTCCCTGGGATGTGTTATAATGTAGAAATCAGGCACTGTAAGGACAAATAGATTCCGATAGATATAAATAGAAGTGCAAATGGAATACCTGCTTATCGAGTAGAAGATGATGATCTCTATCATGGCCCGACAGCGGCTCCTGCCATGTATGCAGATGTCGAAGCTGAAGCAGTTCGTCCGTGTAGCCAATGTCAAGCTGATTGATCTGTATTGTTTCGCCCATGACTGGAAGCTCTGTTCGCTGCGGCGGCCGATTCTTTGCGAAAGGAAGATTAAAGACAGAGAATACCCTAGAGAAGGTAAGAGCAACCGTACCGGGCCCCTTTAAACAAGTGGGCCTGACCATGACAAAGTGAGCCAGATGTAATTACATGCACAGGATGTGTTGCATAGGCCCGCGTCGACGGTTTCTATATTTGATTAGGTCAGCTCGACTGAACTGCTATGTAAAACAACACATAAAAGAAGAGCCCTCTCTGCGTCACCACTTTGTGTTACTTTTTTGGAGACCCATTATAATCAAGCTGCACTCTGGCAGGACATCTAAAACGGTTTGAGTTAGGACGAACAATACTGGAAGGTACTGCACGCAGATGTAGTGTACACGCTTGATTATGGAAAGGCACGGTCTTAGGAAAAAATAGATCGTCTAACAATACAAAATAGAGGGGAGAATTTGCCTGGGTGGCACTAAACCACATTTATACAAAGAGGGTTCCAGATCGTCGCAACAGAGATATGGTTGGTGACATGGAACGCTCTAGCAATCCGTAGTTCTAGAGTAAAGTACTTGCCTTCAACATCTTGAACAATAGTTTCTTTCTCAGGAAATTGTAGCACACTAAACTCATCGACCGGCAATCTGAGCAGTTGAACCATTGCATCGTGATCGAATTTAATTATTTCTGTCCTGACCAGATCACTACACGACACAAATGCATCGTACCTGTTTGACCATGAGGACACTTGTCAACATTTGAAAGAAAAGAACATTTGGAAGAGACGTATATGTCTGACCTTAGAGAACCGTGTTCATTCTTAACAAAGCATTGGTCCAAAGTAACACCAACAATTTTTGCCAAACACCAGTAGCGCGCCTGCACAAAAGCAAGAAAGGTTGTAAATATGGACCTGAGAGCACGTAAGCGTGGCTATACTACATCTACCTCAAAATTGAGTGTATCAGCCGCAAGCAGTCGAATCATTTTGGTGAGTGTGATTTCAGTCGGCAGAGGGTGCCTGAAAGTTTTGTAATTGGGAACCGCTGCCTCCTGAAGGACTGTAATTGGCCTGTGGTCATGTAAAAAACTGTGGCGCAAAGAATTAGTGCGCCTTTGTGTCTATACCGAAACAACAAAATTTGAGATAAACAGGTAAGGCACAGCTAACCTGTTCATCAATGTCTTGTGACGATGTGAATACGAACCATGAATTGTACGGGTTGCCTTTGTGCTGGTTAAAACCAATTGATCTACACAGGTAAATTGTACTTCAGCACAGATTTGTGTAAAAGGCATAACCACAAATAGAGAAATTAAGAGGCGCACATCTCGGTTCAGGCTCAGCAACAAAAATGCTCGTGAAGGTCGCGACCACCGGATGTTTGAGTTCAGCGGCTTCAGCCCAATAGTAGAAATCATCGTAGGGAGCAGTGTAATTGATCACAACAGTCTGCTTCCTGATAGAATGCAGAGAGTGTTAGTGTAGTCCTCACAAGTTCGGATGTAAAAGGAAGGACTATAAACTAACCTGGTGTTTTCTATTTGAATCATCATAAAGGTAGTGCTATCACCATTGTATACTGGTTCTGATATCGCTAAAACACGACCTGTGAGATCTGGCAACGTTCAAGGACCCTAGCATCAGATCAAGTTTTGGAGGAAAAATTCATCACGAGGCAAACCTTACCTGCCAAGTTCGTTGGGTCCAAGGCCATCCCGTAAAGCTCTTCAAATTCTGTGTTCTTAAATCCATCAACCGGGAACCGCTTCTTGATTTGATTTTCATCGAGTTTCCTGCATGATAGTCCTGTCCGAAGGCAAAGGCGTAAATGACAAGGTGCAGTTCTCTTAGCACTTCTTGCCACGGTTAGGGGTACTTCATCCAGTGCGTAGAGCAGGCCCACCTCGAGAAGCGGTTCGATCTTAGGCATATCAATTCTGTCGGTGACTCCCTCAATTAAAGATTCCTATGAAAGAATAGAACCATATAATGAGTATCAGTTTGGCATAATAAGTAACATGGAATCAACTCGGAATCGAATATGCCAACCTCCACATCAACCCATAAAGTATACATGAATTGGTTGCTCTCCGTTCCCGTGTATTCATCAGATAGCCAGATATGAATCAAGCGCAGTACAATGTGACCAGATACCAATTTTCCTTTGAGGTCCCAAACTGTAGGTGACGTACTGATTAGGTCTGAAATTCCAAAAAGGAAGTACACGGCATTCAACTACTGACAGCAACAGCAACGACCGTATCCTTGCACTGGAAAATAAAAGAACTGGGCGATTGTTTCCCCCCCCTGTATAAATAACAGTGCCGACATGTAAATGATTACAGTGTGAGGAATCCAACCTTCTGGGGAACTTCGTAGGGCACAATTGAGGTCCATTGAATTGTGTGAAACTTTGGTCCAGGAGACAGAGAGCATAAACTGCGGTGAACTGGGAGGCCAAGGAATGCAGGGATTTCAATGCAAACCCTAAATTCACATGCGGCGATGTTTCCCCCAAGCACAAGGATAATGAGTTCAGACAATCAAAGCGGAACACTATGCATGGTATACCAAACTGGAAGTAAAAGAGATATAAGTACAAACCGTTTGCGTCGAGTTGACGATGCAGCGTAGGATGAAAATAAAGTTCAGGCGAACTGAAGTTTGCATAGCACTTATTGAATGAGAATTCCAGGCTCTTTATACACGAAAGGAAGTAGGTGGTTGTTCAGGCTGAGTAAAAAACGATTGTCAGTGTCTAAGGACCAAACAAAAACCATGTGGGCCGAAACCTCCTCCACTGTTGATTAGGGGAAACAACATTCACATATGAGTTCTTGTTGTGGGCTATAGATGGACCGTCATGTCTAACAGGCCCATGTGAAATAGTTTTTCCACTTGGTTATGTAGAATGGGTCCATTTATATAGCTATCTATCTTAGAAAAGTATACAGACAAAAGCACATATCCTAAACTGAATTGTTCCAATTACATTGGCGGCAATAACAGTTGGAGAGTGAAATGGGCTGTGCCACATTTTTACCAATTCATTTACATTTGTTTTGTAGTGATCAATTAAACTATAATAACAGGGAATTCTCTTTCGGTAATGTACATTTAACACACGAAAAGATTTAATTGGGATAGTGCAATACATCCATCCCAATGACGTTTTTCTCAGAGTAAAGGGTTTTTGGAACTCAAGCGATCAATATGTGCACTTGTGCTTCAATGGTGAGTATTCCTGCAAGTGAAATACACAAATCAAATTAGTATGATGTTGTAAACCTTCAAATTGATTTAATATACTACCAAATGAGTCGCAGGACTATGTTGCTTAAGACGATCCCTTTCAGTAGCGGGTTGTTGGTTGTGAGGAGGAGTTGAAATCAGGTGTGGCATTTCCTCATAAACATGAATCAATTGACAATACAGCGCTAGGGTTGGCTGTTTTTCTAAATAAATGAACACCATTTTGAAGTAGCGAATTTGTTAGGCAATTAATACCTCGCATCATTGAGTAAAAAAGAAGAATTAGGTGTTCATTTATTTATTATGACTTGACAAGCACATATCTGTATAGGCACCACAATGTATTGGTTGGTGTGCGTGGCAAAAGAAAAACATTTTTTTGTGTGCAAAAAAAACAACCTTGCGGATGAATAATGTATTATTATGGTTTCTATTGGTTTCTCCGGTTTAACCAAGCCAAAGCCATTAAGTTGTTTATTGGTTTAAAACAAGCCAAACGGAGAATTTGCTTTCCAATCGAGTTGTGTTTGGTTAGAACCCAAAAAATTCAAACCAAATGGACAGTCATGTCCACGTTTCGATTAAACAAATATAAAAACTAAAAGAAAGCAAAACAATAAAAACCTCCCACCCACCCGAAAACGGTTTAACTCCCTTCTTCCTTTCCCTCCTCCATCGCTCTCACCTACCCTCCAGGCCCTCCACAGAAACCTGACCATCCACATCCCCAACCCGCCATCTTCTGCTTCTCCTGCTTCCCGTTCCCGCCGCAAACCCCGACCTTTCCAATACGCTTCGCTCATTCTCCCTCGTCGAACAACCTAGCGTCCAGTCACCACTCGCGCGGACTTCAACAGCGCCACCGAAGCACGACGTTACTGTTTACTCGCCGGCGAAAAGACAAACAGGCCATCCAAGCTATTGCATGCATTCATGTTCCAGGGCTGCCTGACTGACCGCTATTAGTAGCATCTCTACATTTCCAGGAGGTAAGTGTGACAATCTTACCGCATAAAGACTCATCCTGAGACGTTTCACCTCCCTTTACCCCTGACGCTTTTTCCTGCTCTGCTCACTCTCCGGCCACCAAAGCAACTGGGAACCCATTCCAGTGCATGCAATCATTTTCCAGGCCTTCTCTCTGCCTGATCGACGTTAGTCCTACCTCAGCATCTCTACAAGGTAATCTTTAAAACCCTACCTCGGCAAAAACTCCCCTTTCCTCTCATCAAGAACTTCTACCACTTTTTGCCAGACATTTATCAATTACATTCGTTTGCTGGCCTTCAAATTAGGTTTCTCCAGACCTAATACAATCTTATAATCCAGAACATTTTGTTTTTTTGTAGTTCGATACTCTAAGGAAACTTTGTATGCTTGTAGTGACACATTCATGTATTGGGTTGCTATTGTTTGTGCACATTCGGGTTTACATATTTAGTTGATTCGTTTTACAGCTCTAACATTTGTTGATAGAGTTGCTAATATTGCTACTAATTTTTATTATAGATTCTTTTCCATGGGAGACTTTGTTTCAAATTTGCGATATGAAGTTGCCGTAAGAATTTGGGACCATATAGAAACGGATGATCTGGTCCCTATGCAATTGGACGTTGCTAATCAGGTGAATAAGATAACAGATATTTTATCTAGCCAGAAGCTATATTTTCTCTAAATAATTTGTATCTAATGGGGTCTTGTTTTGGACTCCTTTTGTTTTGTCTTGTACCAGGGCAAGTCATACATTTTGAATGGGTGGGTCAAAGAAGTGAGGAGATCTTGGAATGCCGACTCCGGCATATACATGCTGCACGTGACAATTGAAGATTTTACCACCGGTATTGAGCTCGTATGTCCATCAACTTACTTACGGCGAGTCATGTCTGCTGCTGTTGGTCCTGATGAGATGGAAGATATGGAGTACATTCAACTACTCAACAGGATTGGTGAGGGCCCATATAGTGCTTTGCTGACATTCGGACCTTGGAACAACGTGGAGAATCGTCTTAATGTCTTTTTGGTTAAGTTGTTCCCGATTTTAGACTAAGTAGCGTAGGGTATTATTAGGCTAATCGGATTAATGTTAGTAATGGTCGACCTCACTTTAGTTTCGAATTATCTAACCGCGTAGTGAATATGTGGGCGCACATTTTTTTGAAAGGTTATTATCCTTTTGCGGTGGTCCTTCATGTGACCATATTTTGAGGATCATATAATTGTGTTCTTTGTTAACTGTCACATTCCTTGCTATTTAGTAAATTCCTTGTAAATTAGTGTATTCTAGAGTTTAGAGTTGGAATGCACTGGCAGAGCATTTAGGACCTTGGAACAATGTGGAGAATCGTCTTAATGTCTTTTTGGTTAAGCTGTTTCCGATTTTAGGCTAAGTAGCGTAGGGTATTATTAGTATAATCGGATTAATGTTACTAATGGTTGACCTAACTCTAGGTTCGAATTATCTAACCGCGTAATGAATATGTGGATGAACATTTGTTTTAAAAGTTATTATCCTTTTTGCGGTGGTCCTTCATGTGACCATATTCTGAAGAGCATATAATTGTGTTCTTTGTTGACTGTCACCTTCCTTGCTATTTAGTAAATTTCTTGTAATTATTTGATTCTAAAGTTTAGAGTTGGAATGCACTGGCAGAGCATTTAGGAAGCCGCCCAAACAAAAGGGGAAACCCCCCACAGGGCCAATTTAGTTAGATGCATTTGGAATGTATTAGCCCGGCTGTGTGTAGTCATTTGGCATGGGTTTTGGAAACAACTCTGGGCCGATTACTTCATGAGCCACATAAGAAATAAGGCCATCTGTCCAGCTAAAATATAGCATGCGCGGCAGCTGAATATGGTTTCCGTCAGATTCCGATGGAAGCATTTAACCAGCAGTCTTTGGGCCAACTACGTCAAGGGAGAAGAGTTTGGGCCGGATACGTCGACATTTTTGAGTTTGGGCCGGATACTTCAGGGGCAACAGTCCGGCCCGGCTATCTAATGAACTGTCCCGGTCCACCGGTAGAATGTGTTGGAGGTGAATCGCAAAAGTTTTATTCAAACGTGATTTGCCTAAAGTACCCTTCCGACAAACCCTCTGCGAACTGGAAGTTTGAATCCCTGGAAGCGAAACACTTGTTTTACCTTTATATATCTTATAGATAGATGGCACAATCCAAAAACGAACAGCAACATGGGGTTCTTTGGTTCGAGATATCCGCACCAGACCTGTGAAATACAAAGGCAGCAACGAATATGAACGTTAGAAGATACATTTCTGTTCCAGGAGAATGCTGAGCAACCAAACCACAAACGATTCGATGTACCAGATTGAAAGGACTACCTCTAGTTAGGAAGATGGGGTCTGAAGGTCAACGAATGCCTCCTGGTAAACAATATTTCGGGTACAGTTGGAAGGCACGCCATCTTCATTCAGAATAAGGAACCTAAGTCCATCTGGTGTTCTAACTCTAGAAACAGCGACATAAAGTTGGCCATGGCTGAACACTGGCTTCGGCAGATACACACCAACATTTTGCAATGTCTGGCCCTGGCTTTTGTTGATTGTCATGGCATAGCACAATCGTACTGGAAACTGCCGGCGCTTAAGAACAAATGGCCAACGATAATCATTGACACTAAGAACAATTCTCGGAATTGCCACAGTCTTACCATTGAATGTACCCCCCATTATCATCCCTTTTATCACATAATGGCCCAAATAGAGCACCATTAAGCGTGTACCATTACAAAGACCAATGGATGGGTTTAGATTCCTCAACAGCATAATTGGAGCAAATACCTTGAGATCAATCTGATGTTCAGGGCAGCCATTGAAGGACAGGGAATTAAGGAATTCAGTGGGATATTCAGCTTCGAGTCGGTCTGGATCACTTGCATCTGTATGAAGACTGTCACCACTAAAATATGTGCGAGGCATTCCCGGAATAAGAGCTAACATATGAGAATTGATCTCTGTGACATTTGCATTTGTCGGTGTGATAATGGATCTTTCAGTCAGATACGATACATTATGGAACCGTTGAGCAAAGTCAGGATAGACTGTAGACGTAATTGTATGGATGGGATTTCCTGAAGAAGGAAGCAGTAATGACTCCGGAATCTCTATCCAATCAGTAGATTGGTTAGGAGGAAATGATTTCCCTGGCACATTTCCATTTCCCACAGCAAGAGTCCATTCGGTAAAGGGCATGCCACCAAAAGTTGACCTTTGACTCTCCCGGGAAGCAACCACACGCATATTTTCAGTTAAGTGCAACACAGTGCAATGTTGCCACAAAAAGGAACAGGTTAGAGATGAATCAATACTCTCTTCTCTGCCAGCATCAGCTACTATTGGAAGCGTTTGACGAAAATCGCCTCCAAGAAGAACAACTTTGCCACCAAACGGTTTATAGTGTGGACCACCAAACGGAACATCCATAATATCACAAAAAGCTCTGTTTACTGCCTCAAAAGACAATCTGTGAACCATTGGGGCTTCATCCCATATTATAAGCGATGCATTAATGATCAATTGAGCCAATGGCGTACCTTTCTTGATATTACATGAAGAACCATGGTCGATTTCCAGTGGTATTTTAAACCGAGAGTGAGCTGTACTTGCATCAGGAAGTAATGTTGCTGCAATTCCTGAAGAAGCAACAACCAAAACTATTTTTCCAGCTTCTTTAAGTTGCGCAAGAATAGTTCTGTAGAGGAAAGTCTTGCCTGTTCCTCCATGACCATACAGAAAGTAGAATGTAGGCGAGTCTTCTGTTGGAGACATAACAGATTCCATTACACAATGAAAAGCTTCAAGTTGCTTTCTGTTAAGATCACCAACCACAGGAGGTGGGGAATCCACAGCAGCTAAAGTACCAGGATGTGAATCAGTTCCAAACTGAAGCAAGGGATCAGTTTGTGGGTGATCATCTGTTGGCAAGGGAAGGTTAAAATGAGATAACGTGGCTGAATAAGCATTTAACATGTGCTGCAATTCCCACAACAATTTATTTTTGGGCAATTCAGGTGGTATGAGGTTGTTGTTGAAGCAAACGTCTCGTTGGCACCTATATGTGATGTCTTCGCAAAGCAATTCCCATGTCTGATTGAAAAGCTGCAGTGGGTTTGATAGTTCACAGAACATCAGCATGGACACAAAGAGGTATCGTAACAAGCGGCACATGCCCCATTGGCTGACTTCTTTAATCACAAGTAACCATTCATCATCATTAGACAAAAGACCAAGGCGCTGGCACGCATCTTGATATGTTCTACATGGGAAGCCATGGACTGTCCGAAGAGCTGCATAACTAACTGACCCACGAACTTTGGTAAGAAGTTGCCTGAGATAAAATGTATCACCACAACCTGGATGGATATAGACAATTCTTCCAATTGAGAACCCTCTTTTCCGCGGAGCCCATTTTTTTGTTTTCACATTCCATATATAACGATTCGGAGTCTCGGCATAAAGTAGGTCCCTTGCAGTTGGATCTCGTTGGTTAAGGTTAAACCACTGTGTCAATGTTGTTTCTGAAACAGAATCGCGGGCAAGTATTCGAGACAGCCGTTGTTTCTTCCTATAAGGAACATAATGTCTCCCTTCAAGATGAACGCACAAGCGCTGAACCGGCGGCGTTCGTTCATGAACAGGAAATTCAAAGATCCGCCACGCTGCCTCATATGAAGACAGACTTCTACAATCAAGAAACTGTTTAATTTCGTCCAATGGAGGGATATGGTTTGGGGTAGCAGAATCAGATACAGACAACCCAGGAGTTTCAGCAAGAACCATGGATCTATCAGGCCCTTTTGTAATGTACTTAAACAAATATTTAATCAACCGGCCTTGATGACAGACCTCGACATTGATATGAGCTTGAAACAGCACAAGTAAATTCCGATTATATGGAACGATAAACCGATTGTCTAGTATAGATGTACCTTTCACTGCTGTTATACCTGTATCGCGACGGCGATAGACTGTATAGCCAAACTGGTCCGTTGTAGTTTCTGAATTAAACGGTTTTGGAAAATACTTTGAACACGATCCTTCTTTCATGCAAACATTGGTCGGATTATCTTGACCACACGGACCATGCAGCATGAACTTTGTCACAGCATCATACCCAATTGGATCTAGTAATGGATCTGGCAGTTCAGCACTAACAGTTGCATCAATATCAGAAGCTTGTCGTAGCTTATTCTTTGCATCCAACCATAACAGTATATGAACATGGGGCAAACCCCTTTTCTGGAATTCGACGGTTTTGATACCTGGAATTATAAGGCAATGGAATGTGTCATTTATGTTAGAGCACAAAACGTGAGGTAACTGAGGAAGTTTAGAGTGACAGGAATAGGAGAATTGATAACAGGCAATTGTAAAAGGAAGTAAGACATAAGGCAACCGAACAGACCTGCCACTGTTTGACCAAAGAAATGGCCTCGTGTTAATTCATCTTCCAGTGCATTCAGTTTCATGCGAAAGACCCTAGCAACAATCTCTGGTTTGAGTTCGCTGCGTGCACCACAGACAGCGCGAAAAGACTCTGTTATTTCTGGCCACTGGGAGTTGCACGTAAAGGTTATGAATAGGTCGGGGCTGCCATGATGGTGGACAACAGCCATTGCATCTAAGTACAGTTGCTTCATGTACCTAGGACTTCCAGTATGCGATGATGGCAGAACAACATGGCCAACAGCATCTCCTGTAACATCACCTCTGTTGAAAGCATCTGTAAGGCCATAGTATAGTTCAGAACGGAGGTTTTCTTGATGCGATCGTAAATAATAGAGTCGGTTTTGTTCAATTGTGGAATATGCATCAACCACGTAATGTTGAAGTGCCTTCCCACCTCGCATCAATGTCTGACCTTCGTCGTCTCTGTGCTGAAGCCGGTAAGCATAGTACTCTCTCTGAGTCACATGTTTCCTTTTCAATGTTTTGGGAGTATGAACAGGGTCATACGGTATGGTTACATGGAATCCATCTTCTCCGTATGGGAAAAGAACCGGAAAATGCAAAGCATCAAACTTCGGGTGTACACTTGTGATCCTCTTCAAGCCCTCTGACCGATGATCGATAATGATGTCTCGTTCTTCCTTATCAGGCAAGAAATCACCAGGAATGAGTCCAGCCAATTCTGAACCAGTTGGAAGTTCATATTGTCGAGATGTTGTGTCCCTTGCACCAACAATACGCAGTCTTAAATTGATTGATGCTGGATCATTCAATTCAGATCGAATTCGTCTAAAAGACTTAACTAATTCATTTGTCACGTCAAACAGCTTCATTAAACCAGAAACAATATCAGGACGCAGGGACCGCTCAGCAGAAGAGAAATTGGAGAGTCGATCTGCTAATTCGGTCTGCGGGTCAAAGACGTATAGCTGAGAATATTTAGGTCTCTGACCTGCAGCAGGAAGCAGAGATCCCATTCGATGATAATTTTCTCCGCAGATCACAAATGAATAAGGTCCTCGTGATCGTGTAACTCTCGGATCAAGGCGTGCTCCAAAAGATGTGAAAGAGAACGCAGCATTATAGGAGCGTATATGTTCCCTGAAGTGCGCTGCCATAGGACCGCCATTAACACCCAAGAGGTCTTCAAGGTACTGAGGAGTTTCCTGTAGGAATGGGAGGCGTACTCGACCCTTTTGACAACAAAGCGTGAAAACAGGAGCAAGAGATGCATGCCTGTTCAGCCGCTCTTCATACCAGAACCGTGCACCACAGTACTGGCATTCACAGTCAGGGAAACCATGATCGATAATCCGACTGAATCTTGCTTGTTGTGAAGGTGGTAGAGGTACATCAGCCAATGAACAATGACCATCCAACGCAACAGGAGGATGAGTTTGCGAGCTGGCTGTTAAGTCTTCAGGAGTTCTTAAGTCAAGTTCGGATGCGTCAAGTTCACCTTCTGAGTCAAGCAGTGGGTGCAAGCGTCCCCGTCTATCAAAGTTGCACACACGACGCCTCAGAGAACTTCTCGAAGGAGGTGTGGTAGGTACAAATTCAGTGGAAAGACCAATATGACGACGCTTCCTATTCGCTGAACGACCGGGTAGTAGGAGTTCAGCCTGTCTAGGAGTGGCCTAAGATCACACACTGACGTTAGGAAAAAAACAGGACCTGGAAAGTATAGCACAAGCGTAGCATGATATAGGAACACAATGGTAAATGTAGTAAGATAAAAGTAATAATTTGGCCAAACTAACCATGCCACGCATTCTGAACGGGTACAGTGGAATACAAACACTGGCAGATTTGCAGAGGAAGGCAGATACCAGGTAATAGTATAGCAGATGTAGCAGAGAATTTAATTCAATGGCCAACAGCAAAGACAGAATGAGCAAAAAGAAGCAGTAATGGGAAAGCAGTTATGGAAGAAGGCAGTCTACAGGTAAACGGTGTTTCCAGGGGGAAAGATCCTTCTCAAGAAAAAGTATAATAATACAACATGCACCATAGCAGGCTAGTCTAGAGAAGTGAGAAGTAATAAAGCCATCATTAGTGAACAGAGTAGTCAGAACAATAAATGCATGATGGCAATTAATAGAAGAGGAATAAGTTTATAATTTGGGTCTATGGAAGCTAGTAAACAAAGTCATAGTATTAGTGGACAATCTAAATATCTAGTTTCTGTGTGGCTGGTAGACACCATCTAAACTACCCTGCAAGCGGAAAGGGTGTGCACAATGTGGTCCTCAAAGTGGCCATTTACAACAGACAATGGCCACCTGCGAATAAAGAGCAAAACAACTGGCTAACGAAGTAGATACAGGTGCGATGCGAATGCGGGTTAAACGGCAAAATTCCGCCCAACAAATGATGATACAAAGTAAACCAGTTCCTTAGCACAAACTAAAGATCAGTTGCAGAGTGGCGCGATACTATGCCACTTAAAGAAGGGCATGCAAAATGTGCTTTACGGTAACGACATAGAGCTGGTTAGAAAGCAGGTACGCAAGGGGTAATCTGGACAAAGAGGTAACTAATACAAGTAAAATGTCACAGCAGGACCAGATTGGTAAAAGTGTGCCAGTAATGGAACACACAAGTTTGGCAAGGGCTGCAAATGTAGATACAAAAGGCAAAAGTACATAGTGCACTACTCACTAAAGAGTGTTTCCCTTTAAAAGTGACACAAAAGAAAGGGAGGGACAGCACTGCACAAACATGTTACATTAGCACTCGCATGATGCGAAGCATGGTCAATCAGCAAACAGTTGCTTCTTAGCAGGTTCCTTAGCAGACGACTTGGAGTTTTTTGGCTTCCTCTTAGAGGCATCCACAGATGCTTCAATGGCCTTTGCAGACGGTGTCCTAATTCGCTTTGCCCTCCCAGGATTAGTTTTCCCCACTGGAAGTAGCGGAACTTCTTGGCCAGCAAGAAGAGGAGAAGGCAAAGCAGAGTCAACGGTAGGAACAGGACAAGTCGAAGAGTTTTCAATAGCCTGTTCTTGCAGTGGAAGTTCAACGTCCAAGTCTTGCAATTCCAAAGGGACAACAGGTTCGTCTTCATCAGAAGAAACAACCAAGCGACGGCGACGTACAGGTGCAGGATGTATAGACACAGATTGCCTAGAAAAGGAGACAAAGGAAGTAGGTCTGTAAAAACACATCTATATGGAAGAACATGCACATTCCTATGCAATGCGGGAGCAACTTGCAAAGCACGAATAAGATAATGACTAACAACAAAGAACCCACTGCACAAGGAATCTCCCTACAGTAAAGACGATTATTACTTCAACTGTGGGAAAACAATTGATTTGAAGCTGACCAAGTAAGCAGAAGCCACAACTATTTGTTTATTTTGGTCTGTATAAACAAAAAAGGGAGAACATTCGTAGATAATTAGTATGGCCACTGAAAGGTAACATTGTATGTCTGCACATTGAGAACACGTGTAGTTAGCGAAAGGCGAAGAAAGGGATACAAAAGGCCATCCATCGGCGATTGTATTTTATGGTGACAACTTAAAACCATGTATAAAAGCAGAAGACCAAATGTAATTGAAAAGCATTGGTTGCAGTTCTTTTTGCGTCAAAATAAGTATTCTGTGCAGACTGGAGCCCTTTTGTTATCAGGTTTAAAAGAGCACCAAAAGCATGCAAACTGGAATTCTAGGAGCAGACAACACTGGCAAGCGAATAATTAGAACGACACATACTGTGACAAAGGCTGAAGTGTTGTTGTCTGCAAATTGACACCGAGGCCATTAAGATTTCCAGAGTCAGGATTCGCCGATTCGGTTGGCAAAGGATGTCCAGTAGGGATCTCAAGGGACGATATTGGAACATCGGTTTTTGCAAGAGTAACTGCAGGACGACGCGCAACACTTGGACTTCCAGTTTTCCTGCAAAAGTCCAACAAAGCTGTATAAGGTAAGGACAGTAAACCGAAGTACAATGCAGGATACTATGATAAGTAAAAGAATTCCAAGAGACAATAGTGGCGTATGCACAGTTAACAACCAACCAAACGAAATAACAATGGCGGGCACATTTGAACGAAGGGTGCAAAAAAAACCAAAGTCAATTGGCAACATGCAAACAGAAGCAAGGTAAACAGGAAACTAAGACCTAATGTAGGATATGGTAATTTGGTACAAGAAACATAGTAAGTAATAAAGGGCAGAGAGACTTCTTCTTAGCAGATGGTTTCTTCGGCTTCGCTTTCTGCGAACTAATGGTCTGTTCTGCACAGTAGCATCTGTAGTGTCCGAAGCAAGTTCCCTGATACAGAGATGCTCAGGAAGGAAAGAAAGAGACACGTAAAGCTAGTAAGTAAGTTAACAGGAGGGAAGGTACTGTGGGGATCGCTGTGTTGCAGTTTCTGGGGGCACTTCCTCACTTCTAGGGCTAAGAAGCAGTTAAAACGGGTGTGCAAGAGTCATTGACAAATATAAGCAGGCGTTAAGTCGAACGCTTGAGGTAATACAGGAAAAGGCAAGAAACTGACCGCGCATAGGAAACAATCTCAGTACGACCAGTTCAGGAGAAGGAGCTACGACACTGTTGTTGTAAAGAAACATGTCAGAAAACGACATCAGAACGTGTATAAGCAGCACTGAGCTAGCAAAGCAGACAACAAACAGACAACCTTCCCAATGCAGCAGATGAGGGTGAGGATACAGCAGCGATGCGCCTACTGGAACTTGACGGTAAACAACGCATGGAGAAGAAATGTCAACACATAGGGAAAGAGTTCGACAGCGTCCAAAGAAGAGCTTGTTAATTTTGTAAAGCAAAGTGGGCTGTACAAAAGACCTGTTGTAGGGGCGACGTGGAGGAGTAGAAATGCAAGCTGAGAACTCCCACTGCAAATTTAAGAAGGAACCCGAGTTCAAGACAATCAACAACCAGCGAAAGAGGGACATGTAAAATTGAAGCATTACCTTGGTGAAGCAATAGAAGAACCATGGTCTACCGAAGCGGTCTGAATTGTTGGAACAACATATGGAGACGTAAGAGGCATCAAGTGAGGACTGCAACGGAAAGTAGCGATTAGTAATGAACAAAAGGGGACTGTTCCACAAACTGGAGAACACGGGAAAAACCTGTTAGGAGGTGGTGTATGGGGCAATAGCATTTCTTGACCGGCGACTAAGAGTTGGTGAGCAGGAATTTGGCTTGTTCTTGCTCATTGACAGCAAGGACCGTGAACTCTGGCGGGCCACGAGCCCCATATTCCGGTTTTGGAAGCTGGACGTCAAAAGTAAAGTCTCGTCCTTCAAGAGCCAGAAGTTCTTGTGGAAGAACATTGCGCTGGTAAGGAAACCTAGTAGAGAGATCGTTAGCAGTCAAGCCCACAAGAAGGTCAGCGGCCCTACCCAGCAGAACAAAAGCTGCTGATCCAGTGTTGTCATCAACTGTTACCCGAAGTTTGTAACTGCAAAAAACGTGTACAGGAGCGTATGAGGACACGAGAAATAGGCAAAAGGTATGGGGGCAAGAATGAAGAAAGGAATTACAAGTTCTGTGTTTGTTGAGGCACCAAACGACGGTGGTCATCACACCATTTGTCAACACCATCATAATCTATGGCTGCTTTGGAACAAAGCGCACAACCCAAGTAGTACCACTGCATAGAAGAATCAACCGAAACGATCCGACCAGAGCAATGGTAACGCGTAGACTAAAAAAAAAGTAAACGGAAGAAATGATTAGACGGACAAACAAATGAAGTGAAAGGAACAAAAGCAGGTAAGTTGGAGAGCAAAAGGGGAAAAAACATACATCGGCAACAGGTGGAAAACACAAAGCAAGCAGTTGTGACACAGTCTTCGTACATTCAGCTTCGAAGGCCGCTGCCTCAGTAGGAGTTGCAAACCTCGGAGGGTAATATTGACATGTATTAGTGCTGGCAAAGAACCTAACGGAAGCGAAAGCAAGGAACGAAACAAATTAGCAGTAACAAAAAAGACAGCTGATGATGCGAAGGGAAAAACAAATATGAGGAGGATAAGAAAAGACATACACAGATTGGACCAGGTGAGCCATTTCAGAAACAGGGTTGAGAACACAACGTGTGCCTGGAGTACTGGTCAGAGAGTAACCTCCTACAAAAGGGGTGAAGGTAATAAGGAAAGGAGGAAGGGAAATGAAACGGAGAATAGTGCAGCGGTAAGGTACATGCAGACCTTTCGTAGCGCCAGTGACTCGCAGTGAGCAAACAGCAAGCATGACTGGCCCAGAACGACCAAGGACAGCCAGTTCCTGACCATTGAGATTCCGAGCTATATCACTCCACAGACTGATATCAAGAAACATGTGACTGGGCAAAAAAACAGCGAAAGTAAGTAACAAATGTAGCACAGTCGATAAAGCAGTGGTGTGCATGTGTAACATACTTTTCATTCTGAAGCACCAAATCACTCCGCACAGTGGTACCGAATGAAGTAACAGTGCTAGAAACGCCTGTGATGCTAACAACAGCGCCAACGACATCTGACAGAGGCACAAGCAAGAGAAGAGAGGAAAGGGTGGTAAGCAGTACAGTGCAGAACGGACAGCAAGAGACGTAAAGAATACAGGACAAGACCTGTCAGATAGACCGATGAACGTATGCGGGAATGAAGCGAGCTGAACGGGGTAAATTCGAACGCATCTGGCCAGAATGAAGGTGACGAACGGGTCACGTCTTCGAACTGTGTAGCAGCAGAGAGGACGATGGTCAACTTATGAGAGCAAGAACGATACGAAGGGGCCGGTGGCTTGACGCGGAAGTTGCTCACGAAATAAACGCTACCCAACTGCAGAAGCGGAGAGAAATGGCGCGTGAGTTCCGAAGGAGCCGTGCCCTGAATCAAAGTACCCTGGCCAGAAAAGAAACGAACATCAGAGGGCTGTAAAAAGAAGGGAGGCGCAAGATTGCATGGCAAAATAAAGAAGAAAGCAGCGCTGACCTCCTCATCATTCCACAGAGTGCAGTAGTTGAAGATTAATGTAGGATTCTTCAGCCCATAAGACCCCCACGCATGAAGGAGGCGCAGTTTCAGAAGAGTCTGAAGGCCATCGGAGTCGCTGAGGTCAAGAAGCAATTTATGGGTCACCATGGAAGAGCAATAGAAGAAAGCAAGCGAGCAAGCAAGATAGAAGAGGGAAAGTCTGTGAGGAGCATAAATGAAAGGTAGCAAAGCAAAAGAAGACTTTTGTGGGGAAAGGAACAGATGAGGAAGCGCCAGACCTGTCATTTCTCAGGGGAAAGGTGAGGAGTTCCGAAAACCGATAAGTTGCAGAGAGAAGAGAAGTCGCTGGCGAAGCAACCCAGGCTAAAAGCAGAGAGGAAAGAGAGAGAAAGCAATGATTACAGACGAGAACGCAGTAAAAATGTGTCAAAGAAAAACAGTGTTAAGACGTGACTCTATGAAACAGTAAACTTGTAACTTGTTCTTTTAAAGAGATAATATTCTAATTTTTCATGCAAGTTTATTATCTATCAATTGCGTAATTTGATTTATATTGCATATTTGCATTCGAATAGTCGTTTTATTTTCAGTACATTCACTTTCATACATCTCATATTCTTCATTTTCGTCGACAAATTAATGTCATAACAATGTTAACTGTAATATGACAGATAGGAAAATGCATGAATTTGCACAAAAAATCAATCAAAATTTACTTTTATTTTGAGGATTTAGAACTATGGTATATCATATTAGACTAATTTTATTAGAGTTTGTGCTAAATCAAAAAATTTAAACGACGTCGATTTGGTGAAGTTCGTCCACGTCATCATCTTTTATCCAGACACGTGGACCCCGCCTTCTCCCTTCCCTCCATCTCCAACTACCAACCAACCATCGGTTCATCTCCCGCCACCACATCCAAAACAATGCCTTTTCCCACCACCACTTCACCACCGCCGCGATGTCTTTCCCTCTCACCCCTCCGCCGCCGCACCTCCTCCCATCCTCCGCCGCCTTCACCCGCCGCTCCCTCCTCCTCTCCACCTCCCTCGCCACCATCACCCCTCCGCCGCCGCCGCCCCCGGACACCACAGTGACCGACCGGATCTTCATGGACTTCTCCATCTGCCCGGCCTACAACAAACCCGACCGCACCGTCTCCGACACCGTCGCCACGCTCTGCACCGAGCCGTTCCCCATCGGCCGCCTCGTCCTCGGGCTCTACGGGCACTTGGTCCCCACCACCGTGTCCAATTTCAAATCCATGGTCAATTCGTACTCCTACAAGAACACTTTAGTTCACAAGGTCCTGCCGGGGCAATTCTTCCTCGCGGGAAGGCAGGGGAGGAGGGAATTGGGCGAGGTCAGACCCCCCGCTGACTTGCCGAGGAACGTCGAGGCTGTCGATCCCAAGGCGTTTCGGCTCGCACACTCGAAAGGCGGTGTTCTGTCGCTGTGCTTGTCGGAGAACGATGATGAGGATGATGTGAAGCTGGATCCGAATTACAGGAATGTGGAGTTCTTGATCACTACGGGGCCCGGTCCTTGCCCTGAATTGGATGGCAAGAACATTGTCTTCGGGCATGTGCTTGAAGGTTAGTGTGGTTTGTTTTCGCCTGTAAGGTGTTCGACGTTTTGTCCGAGTCAGGTTTTCAGTGGTGAGATTGTTAGTGGATTGGGAAGTCAATTTCGATTAGTGAATGGATGATAACCCAGGGCTTAGAATCTGTAAATTGTTGATGCAATCAGTGATTGCCAATTGCCATGGTTTGGATCAGGAGTCTGTGAATATATGCAATATGCATTCAATTGCTGACAGAAGTAGGTGAAATGGATTAAATTTCAGTTCATGATAGTTGGCTCTGGTGTACTAGGATCAAGATATAGCTGCTGTTTCTTTCTGGGGTCAATTCAGCTGTCAACCGATCATTATAAAGATGCCTCCTTTTGTAAATGGTGGAATTCTGAGAATAGATGCCAATAACGTTTGCAGAGTCATATGTTCCTTTCAGCCTTTTGCATCACGTTTTCTCATTTGTCTATGGGTTTACATCCTGATAGAACTTGAGATACACGCCCTTTCTATTCCCCCTTTTTCGCTTAGCACGGCTGATATAGGATAGAATAGGACTTGGACAATGTGGATGCTTTATCTTAACCTAGTCTCCTTTAACTTCTGATGATTATCTAGTTGTCTAAGAATGACCAGCTAATAGAACTCTATTCTATCCTTCTTAGCACCAATGAGATTAATATGCTAGGGTACTTTGTTTTGCATTTTATCTTGTTGCTTACGCAAGTTAACTCAATGATTGCCCTCTCTATTGCCCCCGGAGGTGGGTTCGCATACTTTTTGAGATGAGTCTGCTTAAGAATAGTATATGAATCCTAATCTCTAGTGCCTAATTTGTCAACTTCCTACGTTTGGCTATGGGGAATCTTTACTCCTCCTTTCGGGGTAGTTTCTGATATCTCCTCTTTGAGTGAGACCAGCTAGTGAGTAGTAATCCTGACAACAAGGCTAAAGTATTCAACCCTAGGTAGTGCTGTCTTGTTTGGGCATAGGTTCTTGAATGGACCTAGTTTTCATACTATGCGGCTGTAATTCCAAATCGTTTCACTTCTTGTCAACTATCAGAATGAAGTGGTTCTTCATGTGGTATTGGGATGAATTGACTTTCGTTTGATGGAGCGTAGGCATTAGATCCATGTACTTGGAAACCAATTCAATCACACAATTGGGAAAACCCATTTGTTTGTGGTTTTTGCTTGTGATTGCTGCAAATACCAATGAATGACAGCCTTGGATGGATTCTTACACTTGTTGTTCTCCCATGTTTAAAGAAAAGTTTGATCTTTCGAACTCAAATCTCTTAACACTTGCAATATGGTTCCTAATGACAATGATGATGCAGGTCTGGACGTCGTGACGGCGATATCTTCGCTCCCAACTTACAAACCGGGAGAAAGGATCCGGCAGTTCAACGACTTCGCCGAGTTCCTGGGCGACGAGAGGGCGCAGAACGCGCGCTCGAGCTGGAACCGGCCGCTGAAAACCGTGTTCATCAGCGACTGTGGGGAGCTCCGAGTCACAAAGCCATCCCTTTCTCCATCTTTACCTTAGTTGGATATATTATTAGCTCGTTCACTACTGTCATATCATTACTTTGGTCTGATCTCGTCCGTGGTCCTTCGAATTTGGCTCTGTATTGAAGTTGCCTTCGCTCTCACGTTTCTCTCCCAAGGCGTGATGAGCAACAGTGTTATGGGGGATTGATGTGTTCCTTCTTTGAACTTTCGGGGGAGGCCGCACATTCTGTGAAAGTTAGGCCGATTGGCATATGCTCCCTGGCCTCCATAATGGGTCGATGAATGTAGGGACCTGTTCCAAGCGGTGTCGTTTTGGTGGAGAAAAAGGTATTGGGTTCCCTTTTTATTTTCGACTTTTTTTCAAGTCCTTTTCTTCCCTTTTAAATCCAGATATTAAAAAAAAGGCTAGATCTCATAATATAGTCACCTTTTGGAAATTAAGTGAATTGTTCTGAACTAAGGGTGGTTTGGATGGATGATTTGAAAAACGGGACGATTTGATTAATTGTGTCATTTTACAAAACTAATCAATTTGAATTAACTGTCCCATCCTAGACGATTGTAATTGTCTTGTGACAATTAAAAATTTCTTAGGACAAATTACAACATCCAAATTTTATGAGGTGAAATGGGTTAGTTTGGTCCAATTGTCTCAAAACGAGTCAATTGTATCACATTGATTCGTTAGAATCCTCATCCACACGATCCCCAGGTAAATTGTGTGGTGGACGTTATCATCTATTTCTGAGTAGCTGTGGTAGCAAATACATATATGTATTCAATAATTCAGACTGCTAGCTAGCTCCTATATTCAATCTAGATGTTAGCTAGCTCAACACCGACATTATCACTTAGAATGTCAAGTACGTTATTATTCATAAAAGTCATGAACTTTCACAGACGAACAGATCCAGTTTTGAAAATTTCTATAGTGGATATTTATGTGTGTTTGCACCTCTTGTGCTCTGACAACTCCTCGAGATGCAAGGCCACTGACACCAGTGTGAATGAGGAATTCGTCATGATGACTCGTTCGTCCTTGACTCGTCTCATTTGATTACGACTTACGACTAACATAAGTTAATCATATTATATTTTTATCGGTATTGTAAATGCATGGTCCTCTTTCCTCTTCTCATGCCCCACCATCTCGTTACCCAACACGTCTCCTCGTTCTCAACTCATTTTATCCCAAAAATACTTCTATCTTTACTTTGCCTTACTCATACTACCGTTATCTCTCTATCCACATTCCTTTTTCAACACCATTTTTTTTTTTGTTGGGTCTTTCGACATGCCAAGAACCTCACTCATTGGCACCACTATTTTTTTCTCACCGACCTTACATATGGAAAACGAGTCGACCTCGATCGAACAGTCGACATGATCGCACCCACCTACCAAAACACCTCGCCGGACATGGCCTTCCATAAATACGCCGTTTCCTCCTCGATGACGCCATCCACTGCCCACAAAACAGAAAAGGATAAGGTTTTGGAAAAAGCCCATTACAGACCTCTCTCGCTACAGTAAATTGGGCCGTACGCGAACTATTCCTCTCAGAGTTATCCTCTTCCTTCCTTTCCCCCCATGGAGCCCACTTTCCAGGATGGGCCCACAACATTCCGAAGCCCGCAAGACGAGGGATGAACAGTGGGAGGGGGACCATCGAAAAAAGAGAGAGAGAGAGAGATGGAGGGGGAGTGGTCCCCTGCGGGGAGGCGCAGCGGAGTGCAGTGTATGTCATCGAGGCCATCTGCGAGTTGCGAAAAAAGAAAAATTATGTCCCGCTCAGCCCACAGAGAAGGCCCATTTTCGGATTCGCCACGTCGCTTTCCGAGTGGTCCATGAAACGTGGAGGCGACGCGTGGCGCCGGGGGAGGAGGGAGGGGACCGCCGGCCAGGCCACGAGGAAGAAAACAAACGGGTAGAGGCCAAATGGCGATGGTTGTTGCTGTCGGACGGGTGGATATTATTAACCCCGACGGAACCTTTTTCATGGCGTTTGCCGAAAGACACCTGTAATTATTATCTTAATTAATGTGGGAGTTGTAACAACATTATTCATGTAGTTCGTCTAACGTAATAAATATTAATACCACCCGCGAGTTACGTAAGGTGCAGAGACGTTATGAAAAAAAAAACCCTACGTAAAACACTCTATAATTCTGTAACCTTGGAGTTGATGATTTTTGGGCGTGGAATCTTACTAAAGAAGGAATGTTCTCGGTTAAGACGGCATACCACACTTTTCACAAAGCGAACACAAACTTCCAACCGATGGGAACAGTGGACAAATGGAAATGGATGTGGGGCTTGAACCTTCCACCTAAGCTTAAGTTCTTTCATCGGGAGGTGCTCCAGGAATGGGTTGGCAACTAAAGCGAGGCCTTTTCATCGGAAATGTGCCCCAAACCCGAATGGTCAAGTTTGCAATAGCTCAAACGAGTCCATTTTGCATTGCCTTTTCTACTGCCCTCATGCCAATGAAAACTCTCATTTGAGGATAGGTGTGATAGTCCTCGATCAGCTAACTAACTAATCACACAATTCATTTTCACCGAAATTCGATCTATAAACCCAAACACCCCCCACCTAACCTAACTAATTAAGATTGTATTAGTACGTCCAAACAACAACCATTTGAAGATGCGTGGTCGTGAGGAACTATTGGTTGTCTACAACTGGTTTCCTAGCACAAGTGGGCCGGGCGGGCGAGTGAGTAGCTTTCGATGAATAACCCAACCAGGCAGGCAGGCAGGCAGAGAGCAGCAGAAACAGGCGCCGCAGCCACGGCGCAGTTGTGGCCACAGGCTATTACTGAAGCAGCAGAAAAAAAAAGAGCTTAGCTCGCTAGCGCAGGTAGCGCTCCATCCGATACACATAAAAAATGTACAGTATACTGACTTGGGTACGTAATTAAGTCGGCAACACTGCACCACCAGCCAAGCCTCTCTAATTTAATAATGTACGATAAACTGGTCCCCCTCTGCGCTGTCTCAGCTGGCCATTGGTTCGAATCCCTCCCTATATTCTGATTCTGATATGTAGCTTCGGCTTAGCTCATAGCAGCAGCAGCAGCAGCCTGCTTCTTCTGTAGTGTAGGACTTCTGTCCGTCCTTCAGTCTTATGACTTTGGCAGAAGAGACGGCAGGCAGGCAGGCAGGCAGCGCCCCATTTTCTCCTTCTTCTGCTGCTGCTGCTTCTTCCCAGTTTGGGTTCCCGAGCCTCTTTCTTTTTCCTCTTTTCGTGGTTCGGTCTACTGGATCTAACCCTAGCTCAGACCATATATATATAGCACTCGATCGATCATTGTCCCAAAAATGAGTTTTGACTACTGTTTATTGTTGCTAATTAAGTTACCATGTACGAAATGGATAGAAGAAAGACAGATCGTTATTAAAGTTGTAGTTGCGCATATGATACCGGATCAAAGAGAGATTAATTCTTCGAATGCATGGAAAGTGGCAATCCAAAATATGCGGATTTTTTTACTTGTCAAACTTAAGCAAAAGTTTCGCATGTTTTTTTTTTTGGTCTTTTAGAGGTAATCGGTTGAGAATCACTCATCGGTGATATTTGCATCTGATTGGATTAATTCGCATGCGATCGGAGGAAATGGAATATGGATCGGTAAACAAACGGCAAGACATAACGATCTGCCATGCATGTATGTAAAGATGTTGTCCCTTGCATCGCTAAGAAAAATTCCAAACAAAGCCAAGACTGATGCAACTAAAAGCCGGCATAAACAAGACAGAGCTCGAAATAGACATCCAATTCGAACAATTTATACATAGAATTACAGATAATAACGACTAACGTGGGACGTACTAATTATCAAGACTCAAACGCACCACTTTCCGAATCACACTCAGCTGGCACTCCTGCCCTAGTAATACCTTCTACTGATTTTACAAACTCTCCATACTCAATTGTGATTACGCTTGACAAACATCATACTTACGCGCCTTTTCTACTATAACCAACATTTGAAATTCCATTCAAATTAATATATTGTACGTACTATTTTCTAACCCTTTTTTTCTTTATGTCTTATCGTTATTTAATTGGGGATATCGGACATAAGACAAAAAAAAAAAGTTTGTGATTCTGAATTCCCACTCTTCTCTTGCTGGAAATCCTTTTTAGTTTTTTTGCTTTTGTTTCTTTTTGTCTGGGAGCTAGCCAGAGACGACGGCCAGGATTAACCCAACGTGACACTTACAACACAATCCTCCCTTTTTGCCGATCATTTCCTCTTCGTATTTATTAATTCTAACTGATGCACGTATTCATCAATAAATTAAAGTAGGTTTCTAAGCAAGTAAATAAATAATAGCAATACCAGGCAGGGAAGTCCAGTCTTCCAATCTCAAATCAACGACTTTTTCCACCATTGCTCGTTCCATTTTTGACAAAAAATTAAAATTAAAATTAAAAAAAAAACTTTAATAAGGGAGGTGGAAACAGAGAGAGCAGCCGGCAGGGAAGTCTATAATATTCCAGACTCAATCTAATAAAGTATGGTACACGGCATTATTATTTTTAACATCAAAATTATTGGTTCGTTATTAATTCAAATGGGATTAATAAAGCTTAATCATACATGGTCCATAGATATCATCTTGGGTTAATATATATATAATCAAAGATAGATATAGCCTATAGGGGATGCAAATCACAATATATATTATAATTGAATTGTGGAGTAATTATTTTTATTATCTTCTCTCTTCCATGAAGCAATCGGTAATGTCCAATCACGAGACAAACTCTCGGTATTCTATGAGCAGTTATCGAATTTCATTGTAATATTTGATATGTTATTATTTCAAATGTACGTATGCGGATTTCTGGTCTCTACCTATCTGTTGTTGAGTTCCTGTCCTTAGAAACTGATGTCAAATGAATTGATGTAAGGATTCACTAACGGAACCTGTATTAACAACTCGCGAATTATTAGTGCTGACTATTTTTTTACATCTTATCGGAATTTTTTATATTGAAATGTCATGTATTTGAAAGGGAGGAAAGCATAGAATACCCGTTAAAAAGAGGATTTTGAAAACAAGAGTCACCAAATCATTGGATAACATAATAACACTGTTGTTTGGTTTGATGCCATTATTTTTTTAATCAATTGTTTAATCAAACTCGCGCGACCGGAGGTAGTTTACTGTTGTTTGGGGACGTGGACAAAAATATCTCTTTTTCCTTTTCTTTTCCCTCTCATTTTCTTGGCACCTATTATTTTACAAATAAAACATCACCAAACATACACGTGTCCCCCCATCGGACCGTCCGATCTCCTCCAAAAGTCCACCCAAAGGAACCACCTACAAAAATATTGAAAAAACAAATAATTTAAATTTTCTTTTTCTCTATTTTCTATTACAATAAATATGAAAACTCCCTTCTTCCCCTTCCTTCTTCTCCTTCTCTGCAAGACAATCCAAAAGCAGAGAGCTTGTTCTTAAGAACTCCGTCTCCCCACAGAAAATTCCGCCAAACGCGCCCTTACCCAATTCTCCTCTTCCGCCATAGTTCCTTCTCCCTCTTCTGTTCTTTGATAAAGTTTCCATCTTTCTTACTCTCTGTCTCTCTCTCTCTCTCTCTCTCTCTCTCTCTCTCTCTCTCTCTCTCTTGTTGGCTGAACAAATTAATGTTGCTACTGCCACTGTGAAATTTCCTGTAAAAGAGAGTGAAAATGGCTTTCCAAGACCACATGTCCCAAGAAATGGGGTTCCAGCCGCCCCCGCCGCTCTCTGCCGCCTCCGCCGGACCTTCCTGGCTGAGCAGCGCCGTCCTCCGCCGCGGCGACGGCAGCGACAGGAGCGAGAACGACAGCAACAACAACCACCACCACCACGGCGGTGGCGGGGACGAGGAGCTGTTGGACGGCGGCGGCGGAGCGGCAGATTGGGAGAGGGCGAAATGCAAGGCGGAGATACTCTCCCACCCGCTGTACGAGCAGCTGCTGGCTGCACACGTGGCGTGCCTGAGAATTGCCACGCCGGTCGACCAGCTGCCGAGGATCGACGCTCAGCTGGCTCAGTCGCAGGAAGTGGTGGCCAAGTACTCCGTCGTCGGAAACGGCCCCGTCGTCGACGAGAAGGAGCTCGATCAGTTCATGGTATTGAATTTCGCCGGAGTTTGTTTTCTTAATTGGGGGTTTCACCCCCTGATTTTGAAAGTCCTAATCTTTGTCGACAATTCCTTCATTCAGATTCTCAGTCCTAGGGATTAACGATTATCGACACAATTTCGGTACTTAATCGTTGATTAAGGGTTTTGGGGAATGGGATTTCTGCTTAGTTTATGGTTTATGGGGAAGATTTGAGAGACTTGGTCTGAGGATTGCTTACTAATCAAGTGATTATCTCGTTGATTATGCAGTAACTGAAATCATATAACTGATAACTGAATTCAAAGTATTGATTGGGCCTTTCCTCCATGTTTTCTGGAGGAGAAGCTAAGGTGGGAGTTTTTTTCTCTCCTTTCCCTAAGGGCATACGTCATTAGTAACCGATGGACTAACTAAGCAGCAAGCTTCTTGCTGATGCAGTTTTTTCAGCCCTATTTCCTCCCTAAAATGTGCTAAGAAAAACTTAGGGCATACCCTTTAGAATTTGGACCATTTGGTTCGCAGGACTGATGGCAAAGCTGTAATCTTTTGCTAAAAGATCAAGTCTTTGTCTTGGATTGTGTTTGACAGTCTAACTTCTGACTATTAGCTGAAATAGGATTGACATAGTCTTATGATTCAACATGTTCTTGATTAGCTTTTATAGCACTTTGCTTGTTTCTTCAATGGTGTGAAGGGTGCGAGATGTATTTAGAGATAAACTTATAGAACTGATTTCAATTAGAAGATTTAAGCCATTCCCAGTTATGGAATGATCAATCAAGATTACGATCCCTCAAGTCTGGTTCTTGAACAGTCACCTTTGCATGTTTGTTTTGCATGGCTTAGAGACAGCTGTTATAAGGATTGATTGAAAGCAGCGTCTTCACCAATTTAAATGCCTTTGTACTAATGAATTTTCTTATAAGGACCTCCATTGTCTTTATGGAGAGTAATCAATTCTGTATGTCCTTTTTATAACTCTTTTTCTTTCTTCATTTTCTCCTTCCTTCTTCCTTCTGATGTAGACGCATTATGTTCTGTTGCTCTGTTCATTCAAAGACCAACTCCAACAACATGTCCGAGTTCACGCCATGGAGGCTGTCATGGCCTGCTGGGAGCTGGAGCAAGCCCTGCAGAGCCTCACAGGTAAAATCCTTAATCTGCAAATGGTAGCTTCCCAAACAACTTGGTCTTCATTGAAACTAACCGAAGCATTGATCAATTGCAGGTGTATCTCCGGGAGAAGGCACAGGCGCAACGATGTCAGATGACGATGATGATCAAGTAGACAGTGAAACCAACTTGTACGAGGGAAGCATGGACGCGATGGACACCATGGGATTCGGTCCACTCGTCCCTACTGAAACCGAGAGGTCGTTGATGGAGCGAGTGAGGCAGGAACTGAAGCATGAGCTCAAACAGGTAAATTAGTCAATGGAGTGCAGCACACAACTCTTCAAAAGTCTCCCCTTGTGCCAACACTAAGTTTTACATCGTGCTTTGTGCTTTCCTTTGCCCAGGGTTACAAGGAGAAGCTATTGGACATAAGAGAGGAGATTCTCCGCAAAAGAAGAGCAGGGAAACTGCCAGGAGACACTACATCAGTGTTGAAATCTTGGTGGCAATCACATTCCAAGTGGCCATATCCAACTGTAAGTGTTCTTCCTATAATCTCCTTTTAATTAAGACCGCGAAACAATCGTATTGTGGCTGCTTAAGCAAGTTATGTCTTTATTCAAATCTCCTTTTGTTAATCATGAATCGAACAAAATGTGGCTTCTTACACAAGTTATCGATCGTAGATGTGGCTTCTTACACAAGTTTTGTATGTTCACAGGAGGAAGACAAGGCGAGGCTGGTCCAAGAAACGGGGCTGCAGTTGAAGCAGATAAACAACTGGTTCATCAACCAGAGGAAGAGGAACTGGCACAGCAATCCATCTGGGTCTACTGTCAAGAGCAAAAGAAAGAAGTAAAGCTCAAACCTTTTTCCCCACCCTCTTCTAGTTAGACTTGGATGAATCGTAAACCAGAAGAGAAAGAGAGAAAAGAGACCTTCTTGAGCATATATTGGAAAGGGGTTCCACAGCAGGATGATGATCCGATGAAAGAGTTGCATGGCTGTGGTGGGTTTGGGAGACAGCCTTATAGTACCTTTTTCCCCCTCTTCTTTTGCTGATAGAAGAAAGTATCTATTTCAAGTATGGAAAGGCTGGTCTTATTGTTGTTTAGTATTAAACATCTCTTAGGTGGCTTAAGAACCTCACAAAATGGTTGAAACTTGTAGTTGACAGATGAAAACAGCTGAAGAGAAAGAGGGCTGCAGGGTAATGAAAACATCTACGATGCTGTTCTTTTTATACTTGTAAGGTAAATTGAGAATGGAAGAATTATCAGTGAAAGTGAGAGGTTAAGTAGCTTGTCTCTCTTTTGTAGTGTCCACAGGTTTATGTAATATCTTTCCTATGGCAAAAATATGGATAGTTATTGGTTACTATTGCTACTGCTGGATTCTGTTATGAATGTGAATGAGAGAAAAATAGTGGAAAAAGTGAGAGGAACAGTGGTAACTGGTAAAGAGTCTATAAAGTCTCCTGCCCTAGAGCTTGCTAGAGGCCTTCTTGACTTTGTCCCTCAATTGTCAAGTCATTAGAAAAGTCTAGGTCTAGAATTATGAACGTATGGGAGTGGTTGAAACTTGATAGATTAAAGAAAATTTGCATAGTGCTAGTATCTTATGAGTAGTGCCATACTATATCGACGGTCTGACCCAGAAAATTTCTTATTGGAGTCTAAACATGTATGTGATTTTTAGCTGTATGAAAAGGTTGAGCCACGGTTAAGTCACGATTTCAACATAAAATATCATATTGTTAACTTTTCCGGTGCAGTTTCTTATACGGCCATACACCCTTGGTTTCAAGGCATGTGTAATGGTAATGAGTTGTCGCATGAACACATAGTTTTTCACAAACTTTGAGACTACTAATAATAGATCATTCTGACTTCGATTCTTAATGAATTTGTAAATGAAGTTTACAATAACCAACATAGCAGCTTCGTAAACCTTTATTAAATCATCCCCATCAATGTGTCTAACTCACCAAAATCTTTGTTTTTCTTTTCAAGCGTTTCAAAAATCCAATTCATCTCAAATCCTATGTTCCTAGTAATACTCACCAAGATCTTCTCATCGCCTTCTGAATGGGCAGAAGTATATGCTAATTAAATTCACCATGCTTGTTTGAAGGCTGAAGGAACCTTGTTCCTGCAGGACAAAAGACTTGCAGGAACAAGTCGTACGTTTTTTGCTGTGTGTTGTTTTGGCATTAACGATCCTTTCCGACAGAGTATTAAAGAAAGGGCGGCAGCAGCAGCAGAAGAAGAAGGAAAAACACGGATCCTTTTCCTCATAACTCTCTGTCTGGGCTGAAAACAGGGACTTAGCTAATAGGAAAAGACTGCCTTGCTTCCTTCACCTCTGTTTTTTTAATACAAGCAACAATCGTTCATAAATGATATAAAGTGAGAAAATTAAGAGGAGAAATTTTCCGAATAGAGATAGTACCAAGGAAATTTTTTTGGTGACTATCGACAAGATTATTGTTTGAACCTAACTGAGTGTAGGAGTGAGGTTCGAGTGAGGACTAGGGTCAAGAAGAAGTGCAAGCGTTGGGTTTGAACGGAAGGTTGGAGATTAGAGAGTTGAGTGAGAATCAGAGAAGGGATTTTTAGAGAGATAAGTTGTTATTGTAGGGAGAGAGTGGTGAAAAATGCGATCCCCTCACCCACCGGAGTAAATGCCCTATTTATAGGCTACATGGTGGTGGGTGAGTGGATGGATTACATGATGGGACCCTGACTCTGATGTGACCACTGACATGTCGGGGATTTAGGCCATCCCCCTACCTAGGACATGTCAGTGGTGTACCTACGACTGTGTCACTGATCCCGACGCGGCTGACCCTCGGAAAGTGTGAGTGGAACTCCCTGTGGCTAGGTGGCTTACAACGCGCCTGAGTTTCTGCGCCTTGATGCTTTCCACTCTCGCGCGGCTTGTGAGGAGCTCTGGGTCCTCGCGCGCTGGTTCTCTGCGCTGGCGCGCGCGCAGTAGCGCGCTCTTGAGCCTGCATGCGCGCCTTAGACCCTCGCGTGCGTCTTCTGTTAGCGCGTCTTGCCTTGTACAGCTAGGTCCGAGTCACATGCCCAACAATTGCCCCCCATCAGAGGGTGTTCCGAGGACGCCCTCTGTTTAGGTCTTCGCTTAATTGACTCGGGCCTGGGCGCGGGTCCGGGGTTTCTCGTTTACGCCTTGCCCTTCCGTAGTTGCCTGATAGCGCGCGATCTCCGGGGAGTTAGTCGCGCGAGAGACTCTGTTGTAGCTGTCTGATAGAGCGCGGACCTTGGGGTCCGGGATTCTGAATCGTGTGCGTGATCTTTGCGAGGTTTTTTTCTTTTTCCTCGCAGGTGTGCCATGCCCCCCAGGCGTTGTGCGTAACTTGTTACGTCAGCGGCTAGTACCTACTTGGAATAGGTGTGCACGTGTCCTTACCTGGTTTGTTCGTTTGGGCGGGCGAATTTTGAAATTCGAAACGTCTGACGGTTGGGATCTTCGAGGTTACTTTAACCCTTCGCCTTCCCTCTAATAACTATAAGTATCGGCCTGTTTGGGGAGTGGGATTCATTCTGCCTCATTCTTCACATCTGAGCTCTGCTCCTTCTCTCTCGTGCTCTGGTTTATCGCCGAGATTCCTCTCCTTCTTTTACAATCTTAAATCCCCAATCGTGTCCTGTCTGTTGTTTCTTGCTGTCATGGACAACATCAACACCAACGTCGGCGAGGTTGAGATCGTACAAGACGAAGAAGGTAATGTTTCCCCACTTTCACGTATTTCTTCTGACCCGTCGCTGGAATTGGCGAATTCCGGCGGCGAGGACGGCGGTGGGTCCGGTGACGGCGGAGTTCCGTCGACGCCGTCGACCAGAGTCGACTCGGATCCTGATTTCGACCTCAGAGAGACGGAGGCCGATGAAGATGCAGTGGTGTCCGGGGGCGAGGGACCGAGTACGCGGCCCCAAGGCGTCCTAATAATCAGACGCGACCGCGGTGGGATGTCCGCGATCGCGGAGGGTGCTGGTACTGCTAGCGCGGCCGAGCGCGAAGATTCTGATACGGAGTCGGCGCCAATAATCGCCGAGCCCGTCAACGTGGTGCGCGTAACCGAGGCGATGAGTCGCCTTGGTCCTCGTTGCATGGGCGCGGTCTACACCGTCCTTGATTGGGCGGAGATGTGGGGCGACCAGCCGGCTCCGCATGACAACTTATTGCGGGGCCCTGACCATTCTTCAATCTACTCGCGCGAGGACGTTGAAGAAATCGTGCGCGGGTTGGGTTTGCCTCCGCACTGGGAGTACGCGGTGCCGTCTGTTAGGAGCACAGTTGGTAATTGCCCCCCAGGGTGGTTCGGGGTATATAGCGAGTATTGGGTGATGGGTTTCAAGTTTCCCATCGACCCGCTGCTGTGCGCTTTATACAGGCGGCTCAACTGCTCGGTCGGGCGCCTCTCTCCGTCTATCATAATGCACGTCTCGTGCTTGCGCCTTGCCTGTAAGCGGCTTAACATCCAGCCCACGTACGGGCTGTTCCGCAAGTTTTATAAGATCAAGGAGCCCAGCAAGACGAGTGATTGCTTGTCCATCAAGCGGCGCGATAACAGGCCCGATGGGTTCGTCTACGGCTCCCCCAAGTTTAAGAAGACGTGGTTTGAGCGCTTCTTCTATGTTAAGCCGGTGGCAGGGGAGTGGGCTAGTGAGCACGTGGATGAGCCCACTGTGTGGAAGAAGGGTAGTACCCAGAAGTTTGAGTCTCGCGTTGGCGCGTATGACGGACTTGATCACGAGTATCAAGCTTGTTTAGATCAGAAGATGAATCTCTATACGCGCGGAGTTCGCGAGGCCATTTTGCAAGAGCTTTTCGCTGATGGTTAGTTGTTTTCCTTTCCCTTTGCATTCTGTCACATTTAACCGGTTTCTTACGATATTTTGGTGCAGGTGTCAATTTCCCCGACCTCGCGAGCATGATGTCGGTGGACATTTGTGGCACGCGTTGACTTGGCATTTGTGGCACTGGTCTGCATAGCTCTTCGTATCCTTCTTGATTCGCGGCCAGTAGTATCCATGCAAGAGGATGGTGCGCTCCATGCTGCGTGGCCCAGCGTGCATTGCACACAGCCCCTCGTGTAGTTCACGCACTAAGTCGCGCGCCTCTTCTTGCCCGATGCATTTGAGGTAGACGCCCGAGTATGACCTCCGGTATAATTCTCCCTCGATAAGTGTGCAACGGGCCGCCTTTTGCCTTAGAGTCCAAGCCTGCTTGGGGTCTTCTGGTACTGTCCCATCCTGGAGGTACTTCATGATTGGGTGTCTCCAGTCCTCGCTTGACATGAGCTGGGTTGTATTGACTGCTACCTCGGGGAAGGTATCTTTTTCTTCTTTTTGGACGGACACAAGGCGCGTGGATTCGAAGTCTGTAGCCGTTGCCAACTTGGATAATGCGTCAGCGTGCGCATTCTCCTCCCTTGGTATCTGCGCATATGTTACTGCTTCGAATGTTGTGGCTCTCAGCTTGACGCGCTCCATGTAATGCGCCAGTGTGTCCTCCTTGGCGTCGAACGCACCATTCAGCTGGTTGACCGCCAGGCCGGAATCGGATAGTATCCGTATCGTTCTTGCTCCCAGGTCGTGAGCGGCCGTCATCCCCGCCAAGATGGCCTCATACTCCGCAGCGTTGTTTGTTTTCAACGCCCTGAACCTGATTGCGATTTCGTGCACCGCACCGGCAGGTGTGCGCACCACCACCCCTGCTCCGGCGCCATGTTTGCTCGCCGCTCCATCGACGTAGACTTCCCAAACGCCCTCCGGCGTTGTTTCGAGGGTTACCCCTTCGGCGATGAAGTCCGCTAAGATTTGGGCTTTTATTGCTGGCCTTGGCGCGTATTGAATGTCGTATTCCGACAGCTCGACCGCCCACTTGACCATGCGGCCCGACACCTCCATCGAAGTCAGAATCTTTTTTAGTGGGAGGTTTGTCAGGACGGTGATTTGGTGCGCTTGGAAGTACGGGCGTAGCTTCTGTGAAGCGCTTACTAGTGCCAAGGCAGCCTTCTCAATCGAGGAATATCTTGTTTCCGCGCTGACGAGAGTGCGCGAGGTGTAATACACTGGTTGCTCGGTTTTGCCATCTCTTCGAGATATCAGCACCGCACTCACGGCCCTGGTTGACACAGCGAGATACAAGAAAAGTTTTTCATTAAGCTTGGGGGCAGTCAGTACAGGGGGGATACAAGATACGCCTTTAGTTCTTGGAATGCTGCTTCGCATTCTGTCGACCATGTGAAGCGCGTCCCGTTCTTGAGTGTCTGGAAGAAGGGCGCACATTTGTCAGCGGACCTTGGTATGAATCTCCCCAGTGCCGCTATCTTGCCATTCAGAGATTGGATTTCCAATGCGTTCCGAGGCGCCCGTAGTTGTTGGACCGCGGTGATTTGCTTCGGGTCGACCTCTATGCCGCGCTTGGTTATCATGAACCCAAGAAATTTTCCCGCTTCCGCTCCAAAAACACACTTGAGTGGGTTGAGGCGGAGGCTGTGCTTGCGGAGGGCTTCGAAAGTCTCGCGCAGGTCCTCCAGGTGTGACTTGCCCGCCTTCGTCTTGACAATGAGGTCGTCCACATACGCCTCGATGTTCCGCCCGATCTGTCGCGAGAAAACAGTGTCAATCATTCTCTGGTATGTTGCGCCCGCGTTCTTCAATCCGAACGGCATCCCTACGAAGCAAAAGTTCCCGAACGGTGTCATGAACGCCGTTTTTTCTTCGTCTTCCACGGACATCGGGATTTGGTGGTATCCTGAGAACATGTCTAGGAAAGACAATGTCTCATGGTCGGCAGTCGCGTCGATCAGCTGGTCGATGCGTGGTAGGGGATAAGGGTCTCCCGGGCATACTTTGTTGATTGTGGTGTAGTCGACGCACATCCGCCAGGCTCCTGACGATTTTTTGACTAAGACCACGTTTGCCAGCCACTTTGGATACTTTACAGGGCGGATCAATCCGGCTGCTAGTAGGCGCGCCACCTCCTCTTCTATCGCCTTCAGCTTATCGCCGGTGAAGGTCCTCCGCCCTTGTTGCCTTGGCTCTGCGTTGGCTGGGACCGCGAGGCTGTGTTGAGCTACTTCTCTGGGCACGCCTGGCATGTCCTCTGTGCACCACGCGAACAGCTCCTTGTACTCTTTCAGCAACGTCACGAGTGATTCGATTGCGTCACTGCCAACGTGAGTGGAGATGCGTATCTTTCTAGTCGGCTCGGCGGAGTCCAGCGCGACCTCGAAATCGGAATCCATGGACTCCGGTCGGGGTTCTTCTGCTCTTGTGTCGACTATGTTGGTTTGACGCGCCACGACGCGGTCTTCCCATGTCGTTCCCCGTGCTTCCCCAACTCCTCTCTGTGTTGGGAACTTGAGCTTTTGGTGGCACGTCGACGGGAGGGCCATGAACTTCGCAAGGAAAGGTCGGCCCAGGATGCCGTTGTGCGCCGATTCACAATTGACGATTGTGAACTCTACTTGCTTGGAGACGCGCGGTTCCTGGTCGCCGATTACCACTGGGAGGGTGACCACCCCAATCACCGGGACTCTGGTTCCGGAGAAACCGACCAGGTTGCCTTGCGCGCGCCTGATTAGGCGCGGGTCGATGTCCATTTTGTTAATGGTGCTCTGGAAGAGGATGTCAGCCGCACTACCCCCATCTATCAGGAGACGGTGGGTCTTGCAGGCGGCAATCAGCGCGGTCACGATGAGTGGCTCCTCTGACGGGACTCCTTGTGGGAACTCCGCGTCATCAAAGCTCAGATTGACCTTTGTCGGTGCGTCGACGGCCGCGCACTCCGTCGCGCGCTCACGCTTGGTTTTTTTCTTGGGGCGATCTCCTTCAACCGTTACCACCCCGATTTCTTTGCGCACTACATATGCACCTGTGTCGTCGTCGTATTCGGCTTGTGGGGGTGGGGGCGGGTGCTGCGGGGCCTCAACCTGCTCTTTTTTCACGTGGGTGAACTCAGTTAGCAATCCTTGCCGTATGAGGCCTTCTATTTCGTACCGTAGCTCCCGACAGTCTTCCGTCTGGTGCCCCGTTGCCCTGTGGAATTCACAATGCCTATTTGGATTGCGCATGTGGGGTTGGGACTTCAACGGGGCAGGCCAATTGAGTTTGTAGCCTTTCTCGCGGAGGACGTGGAACACGTTCCTCACGGAATCGTTAAGGGGAGTGTAGGCGTTGGATGCGCGCCTGTCTGGCGATCGCCCGCGATGCGCCTGCTCTGGTGGGGGAGGAGGGTTGCGCTTCGGGCCACTGTGCATCTGCAGCAATTGGTCTCGTGGGATTGGGGTTGGAGGCTGTCGACGCGCCAGCTCCTCTCGCGGCATTTTTGCTGGTTCGAAACGTCTGACGGATCCCGCCCCCAGGGTCTCTTCTAACGTAATTGCCTTTTCAATCTTCATTTCCAACTCTGTTGACAGCGTGACGGGCCTTTTTGCTAGCGCCCGCTTGAGTTCCATATTGTTGGTGGCCTCCATGAGGTGATGGGCGGAGGTTTCGGGGGTAAGGTCGCGGACGGCCATCGCTACCCTGGACCATCTGGCGTAGAAGGCTCTCAAGCTTTCTGCGTCTTTTTGCCTGATATCTATCAGGGCCTTGAGGTGAAGAGGGCGCCGCTTCTGGGACGCGAACTTTGTTGTGGACAGAAGTATAAACTCCTCGAACGAGCGGATGATTCCGTTCGGGAGGCGATTGTACCAGTCGAGGCATATTCCCGAAAAAGTTGACGGGAAGGTTCTGCACAGCGCCGCATTCGAGTTGGTTTGGAGTTGCATGCGCAAGCAGAAGGTGCTCACGTGGTCTTCTGGGTCGGTCGTGCCATTGTATGTTGGGAGGGTGGGTGGCGCTCCGCTTAGGTGCTCCGCCATAATTTGTGCGCTCAACGGCTGGTGGAGAACCTTCTTGGGCGGGGTAGGTCGGTATTGCGGAGACAGGTGTTGCTCCAAGAAGCTGAGGTCCGCCCGCCCGGGTGGTTCAATTCCCTGCGTTTCTCCCGCGGGGAATTCCGCTGGCGCGTGTCGTGGTGGTGGGGCGGTTCCGGACGCTTCTCCCAAGGCTTGTTGAGGCGCAACCGCCGTTGCCTCTGCTGTTGGCGCGGCCTCCCTGCTCATCATGAGCGCGATGACTTGGCTCATTTGCTTCTGCATGTCGGCTATGACGTTGTTTTGCTTTGTCACTAGCTCCCTCATTTCTTTGGCTGTCAGTTCGGGCTCTTCTTCTTCAATAAGCACCGCGTTGAGGTTGCTGGCTTCTGCGAACGCCCTTGGGTCGGTCATCGCCTTGATGGGCGTTGCTTCGTCAGGTTGATCGTGGTTGCGTTCTGCCATTGGTGGGTTTTCTCCTGCGCTTCTTCTTGGCCCCACGGTGGGCGCCAATTGTTTGAACCTAACTGAGTGTAGGAGTGAGGTTCGAGTGAGGACTAGGGTCAAGAAGAAGTGCAAGCGTTGGGTTTGAACGGAAGGTTGGAGATTAGAGAGTTGAGTGAGAACCAGAGAAGGGATTTTTAGAGAGATAAGTTGTTATTGTAGGGAGAGAGTGGTGAAAAATGCGATCCCCTCACCCACCGGAGTAAATGCCCTATTTATAGGCTACATGGTGGTGGGTGAGTGGATGGATTACATGATGGGACCCTGACTCTGATGTGACCACTGACATGTCGGGGATTTAGGCCATCCCCCTACCTAGGACATGTCAGTGGTGTACCTACGACTGTGTCACTGATCCCGACGCGGCTGACCCTCGGAAAGTGTGAGTGGAACTCCCTGTGGCTAGGTGGCTTACAACGCGCCTGAGTTTCTGCGCCTTGATGCTTTCCACTCTCGCGCGGCTTGTGAGGAGCTCTGGGTCCTCGCGCGCTGGTTCTCTGCGCTGGCGCGCGCGCAGTAGCGCGCTCTTGAGCCTGCATGCGCGCCTTAGACCCTCGCGTGCGTCTTCTGTTAGCGCGTCTTGCCTTGTACAGCTAGGTCCGAGTCACATGCCCAACAATTATATATAGATCTAAGTCACTCATATTCATGAGTTCATCGGATATCATAAGATCGGAATAATCTTCATACATATGACTTGAGATAAAGAAGTCGATATGAAATGATTACGTTAACTATAATGATTAGACTGTGACGATTTATCCTTCTTGTTAATTGTAATTACCATCATTTTCATTAGTTTATCGGATATTCATGAGATTGAATTAGTCTCTCGGACGTACAATCTTAGATAAAGAAGCCGATATGAAATCATTAATATAACTATAAGGATTAAGATGTGCAATTATCCTCCGTGTTAATCGTCATTATCACCAACTTTTTTAGATCCTAACCAAACAAATTAACTTCAAACTAATCATTGCCGACACTCTTTTCCTTTTTTTTGGTCATCCATGGCCACTGACCTATGCAACAATTTGCTCTGTTTTTCTTTGCACTTCATTACAAATATCAGACCATCAAATTAAGTTTCGAGTTTCATTCATTCAGACCATTGAATTATCCAACAGGACAATGAATTTAGAAAAAGAACAAGAATGAATAAATTCATTAACAGAGCATCCCCTGATCCCTGTCACAACCCAAAAGCTTCACGATTCCTGTTATCCACCGGAACCGCCGCGGCGGCGGCGGCGAACCTCTGTGAAAACCCAGGAACGTAATCGTACTCCTCCTCCTCCAACCCGCAATCGAAGTTGAGGGCGTAGCTCTCTGCATTGTAATTGAACTTCTGATTCCTCCTCTGTTTTTTTCTAATGAAGTTCTTCCACTTAGGCCCTGCAACCATCTCCGAAACCTCCTTCAATTTCTTCACCTGGCTCATGACCCACGAAGACGGCGGCGGCTCTGTTTTCTGCTGCTGGTTTTCGCCTTCCCCTGTTTTCGCTCCTCCCCTGTTTTGCATCAGAAGGTAGCCGTTGCTTTCGTTGCTGGCGGGTTTTCTCCCCCATCTCGAGAATAAGGAGCCGAAGCAGTTGCAGCCGGAGAAGGCTGAGTTGTTCTCTTCGTCTTGGTAGCTGCCGGCGGCGGCAGCTGGGCGGAGACGCTCTGTTTCCATTTGGCGGCGAGAGGTTGGGGCTGGTGTGAGCTTGAGATTGGGCAGTACAAAATGGATGAGGAAGGGAAGAGAGAGCTTGGCTATATATGTATTTTGAAATTCAACGATGGAGAAACGGAAATTTCGACAAGCAAATGGGTGGGGGAAGGAAGCTTCAGAGAAGTCTGACCAATTTGTCTTCCCACTTCAGGTTTCCTGTTTCGTTTGGTGAGATTAGTTGTATCTTGTATGAAAATGTCAATGGTGTTCAGCCACGTGTCACGTAGCGGAGTCTGCCGCGTCGGATATGTATGAACACTTTGTAAAGTAGGTTAAGATGTATATGGTAATTACATTTGCGAGTATCGTGAAATCAAAATGAGGCATTAATCATCATCTCATTATACGCCTTGCTCCACTCACAACTCGTTTTTATCTCGATTGTCTCTTGTACCATCCCATATTTCCCTTAGCATAAATTCATTTTTAAATCCTATTTCCGATTCGTGCATCTCATAAATCATTTGCTTCATAATCATATAGTTTTTATCCTCTTAATATAATAGGAAGTGCTTCTCACTTAACTTTTTTCATACGGAACTCCAGCTATTTTATACATCTTTGAATCACGTATTATAATGGATCGACCTACCCCGATTCCTTCTCCAAGCATAACCAGTGTGCATTTTATCCAAAACAGTGAGATCTTTTGTTGGGTTCTTCTTCCACGTTGCCGGCTCCTTGCTGCGAAGCTAACTGTTTGCCTTGTGCGCTTTGTTTACGCGGACTCTGTAAAACGGGTCAGTTTTTGTCATACGCGAGTGATAACTACAACTCTGCTCCTCCACCCACCGGCCGAAAGACGACTATTCTAACTCTTCTTCTTGTGCTTGACATCAAAGCAAATATGACCAGAAAAGACTTCTCCTTTCTTCTGTCCAAGCCTTATCCATAGGGAAAAAAGGAAAACTTCGTCCCACCTTCGTTTAGTTTTAACGCAATCAATGAAGACGTGCAACTGTAGTAAAAACAGCATCCAGCTGGGGTTTGAAAAGTGGGAAGAAACAAATGCAGAAAGCGGCGGCCGTGGCAGACGAAAAAGGTATCAGGGCTGCGGCTGGGAAGAGTTACTGAAGAACTGAACAGTGGAAGATTCGTAAGTGTGAACGAAAGTTCCTTCCTTTCCCGGAGTTGACTGCATTTTCTGCAGATGGGTTGTTGCCTAACTCATGGGTTGAGGCAGAACAACAGGTTAGTTAGATCTGCAGATCATGTTGGATTTGAACATTTCTAAGCTCGTTTTCTTCGAATAATGTACACAAATATAATGAGATATATAACAAGATTGTCAATGAGACGAAAATTTCAAGTACACGAAACAAAATTTCTTCTTTTTTTCCCTTTTCGACCCTTTTTGCACACAGGAAACGAAACCAAAAACACTAGTCACAACCATTAAAAAAAAACCCCCCTAGTTACTCTTAAAAGAGTCCAGCAACTATAATCATCTCTTCTAAAGAAAATAAGGTTAAATGACGGGCGTTCTCATCCTTCCTACAGATAAACCCATATTGACTTGCAGCAGATTACCTCTGATGTCTGCTAACTCTGTCTCCATTGAGCCACGAGGAAAGAACCAACTCCCCTGGAGACTCACTTTTGAGGTTGAGGTTGCGCGGAAGCACCTTGCTGAGCGGGAGTTTGCCCCCTGGAAGGTATCTTGGCTGACATTGCTCTCAACTCGTTCGCTATCACGGTAAAGCTCGGCCTCTCGGCAGGCTCTGAGGACCAGCACCTCTCCATCAACGATTTCCATTCTGGGTCACAAGAGTCTGGCACTGGCGGCCTCAGGGTGTTGCTGACAATGCCACCTGTCAAAAAGGGTTTTGTATGTCATAATCATTTGTTACCACAACAGCGCGATGCCAGGATGGTGTCACTCAGTTGACTAATTGTTACCTATTATCGCGCCATAGTGTAAGTCTGCATATGGCTCTTCCCCAGTAAGAAGCTCCCACAACACGATACCGAATGAGAACACATCAACCTATATGAAAGAACCAGCGGGAGGTTTAATAATCCGACGAACTGGACCATCTTCAAAGGGTTCTTGTAATGTGAAATGTTTAGAGAGAAAATGAGAAACCTTCTCAGATACAAGGCTACTGCTGCCGTTCAAAAGCTCAGGTGCCATCCATGGAAGTGTTCCCCTTACACCACCTGAGATTAGCGTTTGACATTTTACTTTCGACAAGCCCAGATCGCCAACCTGGAAACATAACATAAAGTAAGTCTTCAACGAGAAGGAATACAACTAATTGTCGTTTAGGTAATCATGTATTGTTCCACTCGTTTCAAGAATGCATGGTTTCTACCAACATGCAGTTTTCCTCCTGAACCTGTAAGAGACCATGCATTGCAGGACGCATGTTTTCAAATCATTGGTAACTACCAGAGCTCTCAGGAATACATGCCTGCGGCGGGCTTCACCAGTCATTTCTTTTACAATTATCTTAACCAAACACTACATGATGCCAATACATAGATTTTATAAATCATACATTCAGAATACATGCATTGTGAAACTATATGTATTTCAGTAATATAGTAACCAAGCAACCTTTTAGCTATACAAGTACACAAGTACTGATGACAATACAGTACATAGGAAGGTCCACGAATAACAGAAATATGAGAAGGTGAAACTAGTGTACACAGCTCGAACATAAACAAATAAGACGACTAACCTTGCATATCGGACGATGCGGATCTCTAAGATTAACTAGCAGATTGTCACTCTTCAGGTCGAAATGAACTATATTTTTCCCATGCAGATATTCCATGCCAAAAGCCACGTCCATGGCGATTAAGAGGCGCTTACGTTTGTCCAGGCTCCTGATAAACAAACACTTTCCAAATCAAAATTTTGGATAGAAAGGAGATACAAGGATGAAAGCATTACATGGTTAATATCAAGAGATAAAGAAAATACCTCTCGTTTTTTTGCAAAGCCGTCCGCAAAGAGCCATTAACCATATACTCGGTCACAGTTGCTACGGAACCTCCAGGGCCATCTAGTACAACCCCATAAAAAGCTACCACATTTGGGTGGTGCAGATCAGCAAGCTTGATAGCTTCATTCCAGAAATCGTCAATCTGGTTTATAGGCATACATGAAAAATCAATAGCAGTTTTGAGGAAAAGAGGCCGGAACAATGTGGGAAAACATCTGATTATCTTATAGAAACAGAATGTCTAACCATGCGTTCTTGTTCTGAAGGTTTTCCTGCAAAACATCTGTCATTGATCCGCTTTATTGCAACATCTGTACCCCGCCACTTTCCATGGTAAACTGTTCCAAAGGTACCAGAACCCAATTCGAATAGCTCTTCAAGGTCACCACTCTTTATAATCTGTTCCAAAATGGAGGTTTGAGCCAAATAAGTGTAAGAGAAGTTCAGTTGCCTAAAATAATGTTGCATAACAATGTCCAACCTGTAGGCGTCCTGCACCTTCCGACATTGGAAATCCCACGTTCACCTTTTCCGGCTGTTTGTTCTTCAGATCCTGATGAAATGATGTATATAATTTTTTTAGCAATAGTAGTGCTAATATAAATGCAATGTAGTAGAAACAAGGCAACAAAAAGGAACGGTATTAACAAGGGTCCACCTCAGCTTTAGCTTTAAACTGTGTTTCCACGTCTTTAATCGAGGCAGCCTCCTTGGGTTGTTCACTTGCTCCGAAAGGAGTTTGATTTCCTTCATGTCCAGTTAAGTCAGTACTTGGTGTACTCGACTTAAAAACAGAGGCAGCTACTCCTTCAGCTACAGCCTGAAGTTCTTGTTTGATAAGCCTATCCTCTGAGCCTGTGTATAAAGGTTGGCACAGACAGATTAGAACAAAAAGGGGTTGCTTCTTAACTAACAAACATGCAAGATAAATAAATTTCTAACCTTTGGAAGATAGAGTATGCTCCGAACCGCAGTGTGTCTGAGAAATTCCATCATCCAACAGCACATCTGGAACCAATTCCCCGGCATTAACAATGTTGCTTTCCTTGAAAGGATCTCCAGTACTCAAAGTGTCCTTCCTAGTCGCAATCTTGAGAGGTTTAGGAGGAGGGAAATGAGTATCGTGCCTCAAGTTCCAAGGATCCTGGTTGCTGAAAAGGGAGTCTGAAGATTCCTGCATTGCCCCAAGTCTACTAGATGGTGATGCTGTAGATGGTGGATCCCCACTCAGTGCTAAGGATTCCACTTCATTGGCAAGAGTACTCGTTAGTAGCCTGGAGATATCAGAATTGCTCTCGCTAACAGGAGGATGGACTCTATCAGCATGACACATGGGCTCAACAACATACTGTGGATTGACACAACTGACATCACCAGAATCTAAGAGAGCACCAACCATGGAGTGCAGATGTGCTCCCGGATCGCCTGAATATCGTGGTTGAGCAACATCATATGGTTCGATGGGTTGAGAGCTGTGTAGATATGAGAATTCAGCAGCAGGCAAAGCTTCTGGCTTGAGATAATTCGAGTCCGGAAGCAACTCCCTTGAAGGTACAACGTGCTGGGTTTTCTGATCGGTAGCTGGCTTGTGGCCCTCAATTGGTTTCAGCTGGTCGTGTGGAACAAAAGAATCAAGCATGTTTTCTTTTGAAACGACATGCGGAAGGTTACCAACTTGTGGTGCCCTTGGAGCCTCATATATCATGCCTTCGGAAGCTTGAACAGGTGGATCACCACCAGCTACACGAGGTGCTGCCACTGGATGCTGCTGTTGAAGAGAATCATCTGCCCGAGATTGAGGCATAGCACCCATTAACAGCCCATAACTAGACTGAGCATCACTTTGTATACCCATCATACCAAGAGGAGCCGACATCTTAGGTTGCTCTGGAGGAACTTCCTTTTTCCTGGGGGAAATTTTCTCGGCTTCATGAAATGCCTCGGCACACCGAGGTAAATCCATTGCTTCTGATTGAGCTCCAACAGTGCCTTCCGCCAACGCTCCAGTCACCATTACCCTGTTCAATGGCCGGACCTTCGAACTTTCTTCCAAACGAAGACTATGATAGACTGAGTCAAGAGACAGAGGACTTTGTTCTTGAACAACAGGATCAGAGTGTGCATGAGGCAATGCTTTCTGACACATCAGACAATCATCCGGTCTTGAAGTTTTTTCAGGATATTGTACTTGTTGATGATGAATCATACCATCAGAATAGACAACATGTTCTGGCCGAGGAACCTGCCTCCAGCTATACCCTCCCCCAATAACTGCCGGCTGAGGAACCTGTGTCTGATACATGTTGTAGTTCGAATCCACCGGAATCTTCATTATCCTCGTTCCATACATATTTTCGTTTGGATAATGGTCCAACCGAGTTGGTTGAGCTTGCATCATGGGTTGAACCATCGCGGGCCTCATGGGAGCATGAGAGGATGAGGGTGCCATCGTCATGTGCACTCCGGGGATATACTGATGAGGACTCAGAGAAGCATTAACATCATGAATCGGTTGTTGAGTGAACAGGGACCCACCAGCAGTGGCCAACATTTGGGCATTCGGGTATCCCATTTGAGGAGCTGCATGTAAATAGTCCCTATATGCTGGCAGATGAGGTGCATTCGATTGAACTGGCATTCCTGTTTGAGGTAGTTCATATCCCATGTGCTGCTGTGACAGATTTACCGGAGCAGCTGACCTTTCAAAATCAAACTCTTGCTGGGAAATTAATGCCGGAGGAGAACCGGAATTCATAAGTGGAATCCCCAAAGAAACAGATGATGTGTCAGCATAAAGTGGTGGGTTAGGATTAGGATCCCCAGACAACAATCTCGGGGTAGCATCTTGGGAGTTAACTGAATTCCCCTTAGGAGAAAGCCCGCTGACCGATGAAGTTCCAGTCACATCCCCTAGTCCGAAACCCTGGATGTCAACTGCTTCAGCCCCGCTAACATCTGAATTCTGAGTCGAGGTAGCACTAGCCATACTCTCCTTCCTTGAGATCATCCCGCCACCACCATTGTCGGCAACAATCCCATTGACTGCATCAACATATCTTTGACCACTATCCTGCATATCTCCTAACTGCACCATACCAGAAGTATCGAGCTCTGCAGCTGAAAACAGGAACACCCTCAATTTACCAGAGCCATCTGAGGATCTCTCCACCAACTTCTCATACTCATCCAACATGTTATCGAGATCTTCAGGGCACGAGACTGAAACCAATGCATCCAAATCCTCATCGGGAAGCTGGTACTTCATAACAACCGGTTGCCCATATGTGTCCACCATCTTCCGCATCAGCTCACCAAATGTCGCTTCTCTTCTCACGCTGATAATCCGCGTCTGCCCTCCGACATATCTCAATGCACCATCGCTCGGTCTAGGCAGAATCTTCCCTCCAAAACTACACAACAGCTTGACTTTCTTCCCAGATGCCGAGTCATCCCCACCATCTTCGCTCGTGTGATCGACCCCACCACCACCACTCCCCCGATTGGCTGCACTCGGGCTGTAACCATGACCCGAGTTCAACAAATCGTTGTTCGAATTGGGGTTAGTACGAGGATTAGAACCAAATCCACCTACCAACATTTCAGTACTAGCTTGATCAACAGCATTACCCACTACCCTATTCCCCAAATTATTAGGATGATTATAACCGTACCCTACAGCAGCTGGAACAGTCGTCGCACCAATATTTACATTACCAGCTGCTGCTGCCACCGGGACCCACTGTGCAACGGCCGCCGGTGTCACATTCCTATACCCTACGCCAACATACCCGCCGGAATCCGGCACCGCTGCTGTTGAATAGAAAACCGGAATCGTCCCGTCGGGGGCGGCGGTGAAAAATTCAGGGCTCATAACCGTCGCCGCCGACGTAGCTGAATTAGGCGCGGTGTTTGCTCCTCCTCCCACCACCCCAATGCGGCCATCGTCGATCAAAGGCCGAGCAACGTTCACCGGCCTCAGATCTTTCGAAACCAAGTTGTGATCAAATGCCATAGAGAAAGCCTCTTATTCACACAAAAAAAGGGGTACAATGGGGGAACGAATCAGAAAACCTAGGGTTTTGCTAATTGCGGGGGTTCAGCGCCGCCCGATTACATTCATCAGACAAACACCATCAAAACCCCCATTGACGAATTCTCAACGAGGGATTGTAATTTGTAAATGCGAGGAATTTTAGCTCAATACAGAGTTTCGAAAACCAAGGAGAAGGGGGGGAAAACGGATAAGTACCCCAAGTGGGAAATGACGATAGAGAGAGTGAGTTCGGTTCCCAGCCGAGTCGGTGCAGCTTCGCCTTTTTTCTTTTCTTCCCGCAAAGGAGCGAGCTTTCTAGCTTCTGATTCAGGAAACTCGCCGAATCTTTCTTTTATATTGTTGCCTTCGTCTTCTCTTTCTCGCCTTGCTCTGCCTCTGCCTCTGAATCTTAATTGTTATTGTTATTCTGTTTCCCTCGTACCCTTTTAAAAAGAATCCATCTTTTGGCTGCTAAATGCACTAATTGAGGGATTTGGATTTATGGGTTTTTGCTGGGAATCAAAAAGAAAATTTGGAGGAAATGGCCAAAGAACAGGGGAAGTGGTGGGTGTGGTGTCTTGTGCTTGAAATTCTTAGGTTTTAAGGAAGGCAGGAGAATGGGTGAAGGCACGTGGACGGTTTCATGCAAATATATATAATTGTAAACTAGCTTATTACCCGGCCCGTTGGCCGGATTACTGTATGTTACCCACTTGTGGAATGGGAGAGAAAGTAAGTGAGAGTGAAGGGATTGAAATTCCACTTGATTAGGACCGACCCACTAATCCAATTCTTCCCGACCCGCCCCAACCTATAGGGTCAGAAAGAGTCAATAAGAAAATATGAACGGGGAGGATTAGTCATATATCCTGACTCTTCAGAAGTGGGTCAAACAGGATCAAGGTTGGGTGAGGGCAATTTTTAGCGCTAAGCAGAGTTCTGGGTTGAATACCTTTACTTAGGCCTAGAAATTGGTGCTGATGCAGACTACAGTTTTTATTATACCATCATCAATCATCATTGAATTAGTCCTGGGCATCCCTCCCCGTTGTCGGTCTGAATTCTAATGATGGCTTCATTCCTTGCACCAGCCATATCAGCGAGTTGCCATCTCGAGCATGATTTGCCTATGTACAAATAATACAATTAGAGTATGAAAATGAATTCAATGAAAAGGAAAAGAGAATTCTATCACATGCCAATAAATACACACATAATAGTTGAAGCTAAGTGAAAGTCATTACTCACACATCAATTCTCAAAAATTACAGACTAAACATTGGCTAGAATGGCACTGAAACTACCAAGAATCATGGACGAAACAACTTGTCAAATTAAATAATCCTTATACTGAAACTACCTTCTAACTTGAAATAAGACATGATCACAGTTCATAGCTCTCTTCTCACTATGAATTGGTTGCAGCTCGTCCTTATCACTGCCTCTCAAGCTCAATTCAAACAGAATAGAGACCGTTATGTAAGATAACCATATTCTTACTGATCATAATTCCTTTCTTCACTCCATTTTTGTCGGAGAAAAGAGTTATCCCCCTCTCATGCGTTTCCCTTTCCCCCTCTCTTCTCCCTCTTCTTCACAAACCGATCCCTAAACCAGCAACAACAACACAAAAATAGCCTTCGCCTCTCCCGTCTCCATCTATTGAACGCGTTGGTGGCAAGACAGGACTGCAGAAGCAAAATTTTCTAAAATCAAACTAAATTTTTTGAAGCAGACTCAACCACGAAAAAAGAGTAAAGCAACAATGCAGTAGAACCCTAAATTTAACTACAATCAAGCACATATCAGCAAGATTTTTGATTTGTCTGAGAGTTAACTACACGGAGAGAACAATTGATGCATAATTGAAATGCTCCAAGCAAGTTGAAGGCAAACCATAACTTTAGAATTAGGTCATTATAATAACCTTCAAGTATTGATGCTTCTAAGAACTATCATGTCCAACCCCCACTTATACAACTACGTAGCCATAGTAATTAGTTGTATAATGAGAAATATTACAAAGAAAACTACATAAACAACCAATGTAAGTAAATATTAAAACTAACAACTGATAAAACTTAAAATCTCTCTATTGGTATAAATGTATCTATTAGTAACTACTATGCAATCGAGTATATATGATTTTTAGGCACTGAATAAGAAAAGTATAGATGGCTCACAAATGAAGACGTAGCAACTGAAGGTAGCACACAAAAACCAAAAATAGAAAAAGAGATAAGAAAAAAGGCGAGAAAAAGTCAAACAAAGAAAAAGCCCACATAGGAATACCTCGCTAGCTTTAGGGACTCTCTGCCACAACAAACAACCTTCTTAAAAATCTAACACCCTGAGACATCAAACAAACCTCCCACGACACTAATGTATGGCATTCCTATTGTCCAATAGGTTTGCCCAATTTAGACTTCTAAATAAATGGACTTTTCACCATTAAACCAAAACTCACAATCATTAACAGTTAATGCAAAGACATACATTTCTGAGGCCAATCACAACATTTAAGCATAATTTTTAGTTGAAAAGAACAACTAAGTATTTAGCTAAATGATATAGTAGAATGGACACAATCTGCTACTTACTAATGATATAAACGTGTACCGGTACCATCGTTGTATCCTGACTTGCCATTTGCAACGGGCACTTTGAAAGACAGCTGCATTTTAGAGAATAAACACCCATAAGGGCGTTACGAAACCAAGCTTAATCCAAAATCTTCATATTCCACTTCGAAGACTCCATTTTCAAAAATAACAGGCGTTACGAAACCAAGCTTAATCCAAAATCTTCATATTCCACTTCGAAGACTCCATTTTCAAAATCTTCATATTCCACTTCGAAGACTCCATTTCCAAGTTTAACATGTCAAATCACTCATTTGAAAAATCTCAAACAACTATTAATCAATGCAATATAATGGCACGTTCCAAATTATGTACTTGTAGGAATAATCCCAAATAATTATCAATTAATGCCCCAACTACCTAATGTGCAGAATAGCCCTGGAGCTGTGCTGTTGTTTGCGTTGGTCTACCTTCAAACATAACATAGTTGCATCACGAACCAAAGCAATTAAGCATAAATCTTCATATTCCAAGTAGAATGACTCAATTCAATTTGGCCAACGCTTTATACATATTGTTTACCCCTGGACCTGTTGCACTTGCGCCTTCAGATCTTCGTGAACACAATACAATTGCGGAAGAGGAGGCTGTCAACGGAATAAAAATTTTTAATTAAGTGAATCACCATACAACTAAACAAACGCGCTCTTCTTGATTAGCTATCAAAATAGTGGGGGTCGCTACAATCCATCGGTTGCTCCCTCTGCGCCAAAGTTGTAGATATTAGGTTTCAGTGAGAACTTTGAGTACATGAGGAGATATTTTGTAGTGGAGGAGATGACCCGGCGAGTAGAATAGGAAGATTTGGAGAGGCTGCGATGGGCAAAGCAGTTAAAATCGAGATTTTACCTAAAATCGAAAACTGGGGTAAAATCAAAATCGTATAATCGAATCGTAAAATTGTAGGATTTTAAGTACCATATAGAACATAGCATATAAGAATATTAATAAGGCAAATTATTAATATCACAAAGACACATAGCATTGAAAATGATAATTCAGAAGATTTTTTTCCATAAGATAATTCTCAAGATTAATGTTCCAAAATCACTATTTTAATTGTTATTTAATGTGTAACTCAAAATAATTCATGATGAAGGGATATAGTTCATGGGTTTGGGTCTTATTTTCATGTTATGTCTAGGTTGTTTAACTCAAAGTAATATTTCGACATCGTCTACTAAGTATGATTTAAAACTAAAAATAATTGAACTCCAATAAAATAAGTAATGTTAGTGGCTTGGTACAAATATATTCATTAATAAATTAATTAGTTAATAATGATGTTAGTTCTTACATACTTCCAATATTAGGACAAGTGTTTTACCAATAAGTTAAATGTGGTGAAAGGAAAGAGATTAAACGAACCCTAATTTGGTTATTTTTATTATTTTTGAATATTTTTCTAATAGAAAAATATCTGAGAAGATTCCATTGCCCTTTCCGCTGAAACATTTATACTTATTTTAAATTGGCTCAAACCACCTATTTTGTTCTCTTACGATCAAAATCCCGATTTCGGTACGATTTTACGATTTTAACGATTTTAGTCCCGATTTTAAACGATTTTAAGGTCCACCGATTTTATAGTAAAATCAAGATCGGAATCCCTAAGTAAAATCCTAAAATCCTACGATTTTACGATCAAAATCCCGAATTTGACTGCATTGGCGATGGGTGCACGATTAGTGGGCCAAATAACAGTTTGGGCCCGTTTAAATGAAAACATATTTTTACTTTCGTGCTCAACAGACCGACCGCACTGGCATCTTCTAAATTTACCCCTAAAAAATCGCTCTGTACGCATCAAATTTGAAATGGAATCCCTCTTTTCTCATTTCACATTTAGGGGTCGTTTGGAAGTTGCGAATGTTAAATCGTTGCATTGTAATGAATCACCATAATATAAATGCATGTATTGATACAATGGATACATTTTAACAATACATTGTTTGGTTGTTGAGATTTTACTTTATGCATTGATTTACATAAAGTTACTTTTATGGGGAAATGTCATATTTACCCTTAACTTTTAGTATAAGACAAAAACTATTAGGGATATAAATGAAAAGAAAAAGTTGACACAAATCTAAAAGCAACAATCACAACAATCACAACTTTTAGTTGAGATTGTATAATGCATCATTTTTTGGGATTGTTGGTGGGACCTGCCTAAAACAATGCATGCATTGTTTTACATGTTGTCACTTCAAAACATTGTATTGTACACAATACTTGTATTCAACAAACACAACTCTAACAATCACAACTTCCAAAAGACCCCTTATATGATGTGTAGATTGTGATGAGTGTAGATGTAGACCTGTCATTGTCCTACAAATTCATTAACACGCCAAAAAGTGGTGAAATGAGCCACCCTATTAAACACAATCTTGTATAATGATCATTGGATCCAATCATGCCAGATTATGAAGAAGTTTAAAATGTAGCGGTTATCCCGACTAAAACATTAAAAGAACCAGTCTCATATAGTTTGCACAAAGATATAATTTCTCCATAGTAATTCTGAAAAATAATATTAATTTAAGAAGTCGATATTGCTTCTACATGTTTAATATTGCAATTTGATATGCAATATTCGAACCAGTGATATTTGGGCTGCAATTTTAGGGTTATTGTATATTTATAAAATAGATAGAAATTTAAATTAATTATTAAACTACAACTAAAATAATCAAAGTATTAAAACACCAAATAAGTACTTACGGGAGATTCAGTGGCCAACTAATCGTTAAAAAAGTCATATGATTTTCATAATTTAGGTTCGTGTATGTTTGAATTTAAATAGATACAATAAATATACTTAGTGTGATTGGTTATGATCCTTGCTTGCCTTTAAAGAGACCAAGGTTCAAATCCCAGTGCATGCCTTTTTTATGATAAATAAATAAGAAAATAAGCAATTGTGAAGACCAAAATGTCCTTCCTATAATCACTCTCGTTGCAGGAAATTTGTAATGGAGCAACAGTTTTCATCATTTGGCTTTTATTTATTATCTAGATTTTTGTACTTTTTCATTTTTTGGGGGGAGGGACCAGTTAAATTAAATTAAATATGAGTAAAAAAAAAAAGTTTATGATATATTTTGTGTTGGGTTGGAGGTAGGGCTGCAAATGAGCCGAGCTGCTCGCGAGCGGCTCGGCGTTCGACTCGAGAAAAGCTCGTTCGAAACTCGGCTCGTTAATAAATGAGCCGAACAAGAGCTCACCTTTGTTCAGCTCGTGAAGCTCGCAAGCTAGCTCGACTCGGTGGCTTGTTGAGCTAAACTCGTGAGCTGGCTCGTTTAGAGCTCATGATATGTCTTAACATGTGGCTAGAGAGCCAACTCGATTACCAACTTATGGACGAATCAATCTATATCTTATGATTTTAATTCATATGGTTGTTAATTTATATATCTCACCATATATAAAGTTTTGCACGTTGAGTATGTGAGCAAATATATCTTATTTTCTACTTTAAAAAGAAATTATGCATCATAGATTGCTTCGATACAATGAAATAACATGATTTGGAGTAGTTAAAATTTATTAACTAAATGATATATGATACCAACAAAGTATAAAGTATAAGATGAGATTAACTAACAAAATAAATCATTTGTATCATGATATACAAAATGAAGTACCAAATAGAAGTTAAGATTTTAATAAACAAGCTAGCTCGAACTCGACTCGACTCATTAATAAACGAGCTGAGCTCGAGCTCGACTCGTTTATTAACGAGCCGAGCTCAAGTTGAGGTAAAACTCGACTCGACTCGGCTCATTTGCAGCCCTAGTTGGAGGGTGTTGGGTTGGAGGGTGGTATCTAGAAAATGACAAATATTGTTTTGATTTGAAGGTGACTTGTTGTGGGGTAGAGAGATTTGGGTGAGTTTTTACATATTTGTTTATAGCTATTGAGCTTTTGGTAAAAGCCAAATCAAGGAATGATATTAGACCAAGTTTGCTTTGATATTGTATATAGTGTATTTTTTCTAGTTTGGTGAAGTAGTTTACTCATATCCTAAGGGGTAACCATTTGATTTTATGCACATATTTTATTTTGTTTCGGAATGATAAATGTGATGTTGAGTTGTTTGTGTTAAGGATAGATATGACGCTTTATTAAGTTAAAGATATTAGATTTAATTAGTATTAATATCGACATGATACTTATTTAGTGTATGCGTTGTTTTACGTACACTTGTCCATAATATGCTGACATAATACATCCCCTCTCTTTGAGAAATCAATAACCAATGATACGACGACAATAGAGTATGAAGAGATTTGAGTGAAACATCGAACCATAGAAATGGAAGATGAACTTGGAGGGGCCCCTGTGAGTTGTGATTGAGCAAGTGTTAACTCGGGAAAACACATTGAGGATGAATATATTTTGTCATTTCTTTCATACTTGCTAACCAATTTCGACTGCAAGTGCTCACTTTTCGATCAAAAGTATCTCGCAAATCTTCTCTATGTCTTCTTTGATTCTAACTTTTATCTCAGTTGTAACAAAAAAAATTGTTCATCCAATAAAATAATTCTACATGTGGCGAAAAATATATAAATTGTACCTAGTACAACTCAAAATGATGAATCTTATAGGAAATTTCGAGACACTAACTTATACCGGATAGATTGAAGATCTGTTAAAGAACAGAGGATGTCGTTATTAAAGAAGAATTGAGAGATAAAAGGGGATAATCATGTGCTCATAAAGTCATAATGACTTGTAATTCATGTCTTTCAAATATAATTAAATACATCAATCAAATGACGAGAGTTTAACATCGAAAACCGACCAAAATTCGACCGATCAATTCGGAGGTGTCCGAACCCGCATCACAAACTCCATGTAACATGGAAACACCAATAAATTATAAAATAGGCACATTATTGTAACAATAATCAATAGCTTCTCCCAAGCAATTGTAGATGCAACTAAACCATATCGTTAAAGAGCTTACTTCACGGCATGAACCAATGTATATGTCACCAAATTATAGTGATTAGTATATACTTACTCCTCGCTAACTATTGGATCAGCTTAATCATTATGTAGTTAACATCTTGTACGTAATTCAGTAAGGAGGCTCACTAGTTGTTGACTAGCAGGTAAGAAATAATATTTCATAGTTTAGGTATGGCGTTTGATTAACGTTACATTAATTATGTAGCAACTTGGCCCAAACGACCTTATATTTATCATTACATTAATCAGTCAAACACCAACCGAACATGCAAAAGAGGGAATGTGTAAGTTTGGTCATCCTACTGAATCAATTGCTAATAGAACACTTTTTCATGTCGATAAACCTAATTGAACATTCAACGAATCGACGTGTATAGGAAACTAGAAAGATTTCGTGAATATTCGATAGACCTAATAGAACATTTTAATGTCGGGACCTCTCGATGAAATGAAGGTAAATTTCAATTAATATAATCGTCCATGTAAGTATGGTGACAGATATTTCAATAATATCATAATTTGGTTGAATGTCACATGCGACATTCAAATCAGAGTTCACTTTCACTCAAGTCGTTCTCTTTCAAGTGTGTTTTACTTGCACGTTGGGGGATTCCCAAATTCAATGCTTAGATATGTCGGCCAATTGCCTGAAATTTCTGTTTCTTGGCTTCAAGTTGTATTGAATTGAATGGAATTGACCATTGTATTGTATCAATGCATGATTGACGACTAAAATACAAAATGCACCCATGCAAGTTGAGGAGGAGGAATAAACAAAATCCAAATGTGTCCTACTCTTTAAGTGTAATTTGTGTAGAATAATTTCCATAAGACTTTATGACAGATGTTGATTTTATACATTTGAAACTCATGGCGGTTTGAATGATTTTTACCGATTCATTATTACTAGCTAGACCGACAAAAACTCGAGAGTTCAAATGTATTTTTTCTTTTATTGGGTATAATATAGGTTCGATCTCACACTTTATACTAATAACAGAAAGATTCATGCCAAATCTTTGACAAATTTAAATACACCCTAAAACCCTAAAAATAAAGAGTAAAAACTTCCTCCCCAACGAATGATTTATACGTTAGACTCACCCGCTGAAATCGTGATTTAACTGTGGTTCAACCATTTTACACCTCTAAAAATAGCCTTACTGAATTAGCTTTCGATAATTTTTTTTTCCTTCATCGAACCGCCAATACGATACGATTTTACAGAGACGGTTAAAACCCGACAAGCCACTACTGCAGATAAATCGATCCAGCCACTGTGGAATGAAGCTTTTCCCAAGGGAAGTGGTCAGAAGGAGTAACGGATAAAAACCGACATAACTACTTCAATGGGAAGTTTCCTCACTGTGCCATAGTCCGTACATAGAACGTTATCTATTCTCTGCCCCATAATTAGGGGAAATGGGCAGACTAATCAAAGCTTTCTGATGAGTCAAATCCATGGGCGGCGAAAATAATTGGATAACAGTGTAAAGTAACAGTCTCCCCACCACTACTTAATCCCTGCAGCAGCAGTTGGGTTTTCATTCTTTAATCTTTGATTTTGTCTTATGATAATCCAAAAAGGATCAGTAAAGACTGGATTTTCTTTACGCGGTTTTGACTTTGAGTGTCGGTTTCGTCACTATATTATGATAAAGAGGCGTGGTCGTTATTGTGTCAAATTAGATTGATTTGCCAAGGCACTACTCGTCCAATACTCCAATATGTTTTTGTCGTTATAGGTTAAATTGGATTGATTTGTCACACACACATTTTTGGGGTTGGTGATGAAAGGGTATACTACTTAATATCCTAGTTTAAGGGAGAAAATGAAACACCTGGTGACAAAAGGGGTACTTATATTTGTCATGAATTTGACACTAATGAGGTTTAGAATTTTGGGTTTAGATTCATTTTGATAAGAATGTTACACATCTGATTGAATTTTGTGTACATATAGATGATGTGAGAAGTTTTAGACAAATATGAATTCAGTCTTCGTATCGCGCCACATAAGTTTACTATTCAATACAACTTAGGCTGGACTAGAAGTGCTTTTTGTGGCCCTTTTTATCGATTTCTTGCTTTTTAGCAGCCGAAAGGCTTAGTGCTTTCTTAGTTTCTTTTTTCTTCGTCGTTTCTCATTGAACTTCCTCTCGACAACAACCATCATCGATCAATACGATTTTCGTGGATACACTTCATATTTTCAATGAGTGATTCACACATACATACAACTCTATCGGTTGTCGCTAGTTCTTAAATGATCTTCTGTTTCTCCTCTGATATAATGTTACCATATTAATATCAAACATACACAATACCAACCCCATCATGTATCTTACCATCCAAACACATCTCCTACGAATCTCCAACGTGCAAGTATATCCTTTTTGTTTCATCAAGAAGGATCTTTTCGTTTTCCACTTTCATTGCCCTTTGGTACACAATAACGAAAGGAAGAAACCTTGCCACCTAGCTTACTCCAAACATCGATCTTGTGCTCACTCTTTACATATACTTCGATGGAAAGTTACATGTTTTGCCACAAGAAGAAAAAGAAGCCAACAAAAGCAACCTAATCCTTCGTCGTCGTCTCTTCCTCCTTTTCGACGTTGACTGCATCAATAGCGACGCTTCAGTGGACACGGTTTAGTTAGTTAGATTAGTTGTGCGGTTCGTTACACTTCCATGCAGTGCAGAGACCCACCATTTTGGGCCATTCGAAAGAGACCCCTCGATTTGGGCATTTTGGGCCCAAATGGAGCTCACACCATTAGTCTATAGTCAAATTTCTGTCTTTTCTGCAGTAGGATGGCGGCCCAAGGTAATTAATAGATGGAAATTACGTGTTCCAATTTCGTCACCAAAGAGTCAAAGACAGAAATGTTTAATGTTTATCACCCTGGGAAAACGAAAGAAACAAGAAGCTCTTCACATCGGTGTTGCCTCCTGTGTTCTTTTGGACTTCTTGAGCAACCAAAATGTGGGCTATATGTGGCTCACGAGCCCGCAAGCAGGCCCGTGTTTACATTGTTGAGCTACGAAATAGCGATTACAGGGAACCTACATAAAGCCCACAAGATCGTTGTGGAACCTAACAATTGGTCACTATTCAGGTTCAAGAAGACATAATAATCATGTGTACGCCTAGGTTTAGAAATGGAAAACAACTCTTCTATGCAAAAAAATTAGGTGTTCATACCGCCTAGCCAAAACTATGCATAATTTAAAATTGGTGTGAGGTGTGATTAATCAAAACGAGGATAGCTTAATCGCACTGACAGATCAAGGATATAAAAAAAATTGTAGTTAATCTTCCCAAAATGACGTCATCTCCATCTGTCCTAATCGCTATATTCCACGTGCCCTTCGTTTAATCGGACTGGGTATCCAAGACCGTATCGATACTAGACCTCTCTTTGGACATGCTTCACAACATAACAAGACGATTGACTGTGGTGGGTGATTACAGGAACTGGCGCAGTTCTTGCAAGACATTGAAATCGATAGCGCCGTTGATGACTTCCTTGGACGGCCTACCACTCCAGTCTCCCTCCTCGTATCCATGGTTCTTCTTCTTTCAGCACCACACCAAAAGCCTCCATCTCCACGACTTGAGATGTCGAAACACATTCACCAATCCACAACAACTGCTTCCCAAATCTTCATCGTCAAATTTAACTACTTGCATTCTCTTCTCCAAGGAGCGTTGGTTGCTGACGTGCATGTAGGAGGACATCTTCGACCCCGCAGTGAATCCATTGCCTCGACCAATATTTATGTTAGCATTTTGGAATCCTTTTACTTGGAGGACGCGGAGGTGAATTTTCAACCTAGCGACCACAACACCCCGGCTTTTCTGGACGATAAGTTCTACTTCCTGGATAAGAAGAGAAAATTAGGTGTTTTCAGCTGTTGCCGTGACGTCGATGGGATATACGAATGGGAACGCGACGTATACCCGTGGAAGCTCCTACCCCACCACGTCGAGAGCATTGTCGTGGATCCTCACGAGGACCGTAAATTCAAGAGGGAGTATCTAGTGGAATGTGGAGGTGAAATCCTGTCTATACTAGTGGGTGATCTTGGCAAGTCAATTCTAGTTTGCCGGTTCGATCGACAGAAGAAGGGTTGGTGGAGAGTCAAGAGCTTGGGATCGAACATGGTGTTTCTGAGCAACACTTCATGTTTCTCGACCATGGCGAAAATTCCTGGAATGGAAAACAAAATATACTTCCCTTGACGTTCTGCCAAAGGAAGCATTGTGTTTTATTCACTAGATACGCGTAAATATCACACGTTCGACTATGACGATGAAGCGATGGAAGACTTCCTATCCTACCTACTAGTAAAGTGCACATTTGTGGTTGGATAGAACCTAAAGTCTAGCGGCACACTTATTGATGAGTGAAAAGAAGTGGTGATTGTTGAAGATTTAGCATTATAATAATTTATTTTTGTTTTTTTTTCCTCCCTACATTATATGTAATTTTTATACACATATGTCACCGTTGCACTTTAGTTTCTATGGTAATCAAGTGAAATAAATTACTAATTTTGGGTTTTCTTAAATGATCCGATAAAACATCATGTTTATTATTTTAAATAAGTGGTCATAGAACCATCTATAATCTGCCTGGTAGCCCATTCGAAAACTACTAACATACAGCAGCCGATGAACTCTTCATTTCCAACTCATATAAACTATGTCATTTCTTACGTCTGAGTTCTGTCCAATTGAGGAGCCAAATCGGTGAATGTATCTCAAGTCGTCGATCACAGAGTAGCCATAACACACGTCTTCGGTTCTTCTCCAGCTCTGGTCAACTTGACCCTTTGTCTTGTTCTTCACCGTCGTTGACCACAAAGAAGCAACAATCCATGACTTCTATAAACTCATGTCTTTATAAAATTATTTTACTTGTTGTTGAGGTTACCTAAGTTATTAATCGTTTGAAATTGATATAAAGTAAAACAAATGTCATACAACTTTTATTTCTACTAAAAGCCGATATTTCTGCTTAAAATTTTAGGCGTTGCTTAGGCGTGCTAAGCATTAGACATGATTTGAACATTGGTCAGGTCGATCGGGATTTGGATTCGGAACAAGAAATGCTTAATCTGTCTTTTGGGGTACGTATGCCGTTTCTTGGTGTGTTAGGGTTTTGGTTCCTTCTTTGCTTCTTGGTTCTCATCGATGGCCTTTACATATAGAACCAAGAAATCCTTCTCTTCAACATGACTCCTCCACACGTCAATTCTATTCTGCGAGCTAACCTAAGCTATACCCCAAAATCTCGATTATACCAAGGCTTGATGAACAATCACTTCCTCCACCGGCCGGCGGTCACCCTCATCGTCGGAAAATCGATTACATGTAGATTTGTAGTTTCGATAAGTATTTGTAGTTTCGATATGTAGATTTTGTAATAAATTTGAATTTTTTTTAATTGGTAAGCATTTGTAGTTTCGATACAGATCTCTGCCTCCGTCACTACCAATCAATCTCTCTCCGATCACACACCTTCCGTCGTTCAATTTGTCTAATGATGATGTACATGCATGCAAATTAAACTAATTAACAGTAAATCACGATCCGATAAACACGAACATCGATCTCGAACAAATCAAACAAACCCACAAATCAATTCCACACATTGCAAAGAAAGATGAGAAGAAAGAAAGAAAACAATGAATTCAATTGATCAGAAACTGCATTGGATCTCCCTGTTTCTGCGAGCAGGGGGCGGCGGCGGCGAATGAGGCAACCGCGCCGAGAAATCCCGCGACGGAAGCTCCCCGCTGACGTCATCATCGAAATTCCCGTCGTCGAAATTCAGCGAGTAGCTCAGCGCGTCGTAGTGGAAATCCCCGCCCACCGAGTGCCTTCGCCGGTGATGATGTCCTCCGCCGCCGCATCCGCCTCCGCCGCCTCCTCCTCCGCCCGCCTGCCCGACGCCGCAGCCGATCCGGGAGATGAACTGCATGCACTTCTCCTTCCCCACCGCCGCCGCGGCCCTCCCGGGGGTCGACGCGAGGTCCCCGTCGCTGGTGCGGCGGCGGACGGGCGACCTGGATCCCCACGCGCGGGACGGGGTGTGCGTGAGGGACGGGTGGCGGTGGTGGCGAGGCGAGGAGAGGGGGTGGTGGTGGTTGTGACGGCGGAAGGGGGAGAGGAGGCAGGAGGAGATCAGGCGGTGTTTGATCGTCGGAGAATCGGCGGCCTCATCTCTGTAGTCCATGAAAATCGGAGATCGGAAACGGGTGAATTAGAAAGAAAGCCCTCGGTGGAAAAAAAAAACAGGGGAGAGGCAGAGGAGGGTTTTTTGTGACGGTCGATGGAGTTATAGCGACGGAGAATTGTTTTCTTTCTTTTTACGTGTTTTTTTCTCTGTGTGAATTGTGATTTCCGTTTTTTTTTAATTACCCAATTTTGGGAATTCTTTTGTGAGTATATATAGGGGTTGGGAGCTAACTGATCTCCAACTGTGATGTGGAATTTCGTTTCCTTTTCGGTTTTGGTATTATTTTGCATTGTTTTTTTTGGGTTTGGAGGATTTTGGTTGAGGATATGTTGAGCGATTATTTATAAGATAATTGATTATTTAGTGGTCGTTATATGTAAAAACGTATATATATACGCGTCTTTGATTATGAAAGCCAAAATGGTTGTCTACATATACGTTTGGAATTAGCGACCAACTAACGTCCGGCCAGCTATGGTTAATCGTTGAAATGGAACAAACAAAACTACCGTAAGCCTTTAATTTTCTCCCCGTCGATGATGACGAGCTAAATATGTACGATGGATGATAAAAGGGAAAAAATCCTAGAATACTTAAGTTAATAAAAAAAAATTCTCTAAATACAGTACTTATAAAATTAATGGGTTAATTGCATAGTTGGTCACCGGATTTACTAAAAAGGTTTAAATTTGGTCACTAAAAATATTTAATTCCGTTCATGGTCACTAAAATTACTTAAACATTTCAAATTTGGTCACTCTCCATCCAATTCTGTTAATTTTGTCTGATGTGGCAGTCAACTATTAGAGTTGACCGTTAAATGTGTGACGTGGCAATTAAAAAATAAAAAAATTTAATTTTTTAAATTTCCACCTCATTATCACAATTATTAAAAAAATAAAAATATTAAAACTAATTTCTTCTAATCTCCATACCCTACCGACCAAACCCTGATGCTGTTGGAGTTACCTACTCCGCCGCCGCACTACCACCGCAGCCGCCCAGCGAATTCCAGTCGCAGTTCATCTCCGTCCTCGCAGCACCTCCCGCTTCCCGGAGAGCATCGCCTCAGCGGTGGCAGCTCTCGGATTCCGCTCGGTGCGGATTCTGGATCCAACACCGAGCCTGACTCGGGCCTTGTCTTTCACCGAGGCCAGCGTGCTGCTCTCCGTTCCGAACCATCTGGTTCAAGAAATGGCGAAATCTCCGTCTTCCGCAATAGAGTGGCTTCGGCACAACGTAGCGTCGTTCTATCGCCGCACGCGAGTTTCCGTCGTCTATGTTGGCGACGACGCCGACGCGCAGTTCGTGGTTGCCGCAGTTCGCAACGTGAAGCTGGCACTGACAGAGCTCGCCATCGACCAAATTGATGTATCAACCACCTTCAGCTTCACGACGCTGGTGACCGGCGCGTTTCCAGAAGATGCTCCATAGCCTGAATAGTCATAGCTGCATAGAGAAACAACAGAGAACAAAGGTCATAAAGCTCCAATCTTTGAACAACAAGGAATACAATCAAGCATCCCAAAACCAGAAACAACTCTAATTTCGACAAGAATTCATCGAAAAGCCAGAAACTTTCATCAAATCCAGTCTTGACGTCGGCGGGTCCGGCGGGAAGAAGGCGAATTTCGCCGCCACGTTCGACGTCACATTCCCCATTTCTCTTTCTCCAACAAACCCAGAGGGGGGAAAAACCACAAACCGAAATTCAGCTCAAAGCTGGAACCTTTCCTCCTTCTTCTTGGAACCCAGTTGAAAATTTATGGCGGGGATGACAATGAAATGTTTAATTAATGGCGAAGAGGTGCAAGGAGGGAACTTTTCACTTTTGATTAATTTAATGCATTTGAGAGAGGGAAAGAGAGATTTGTGAAGTTGGGGCTTTCAATTTCTCATGGGTTGATGTGAAGGGATCCGATCTAAGAGGGAGAGCTGCCGGCAGTGGTGGTGGAGGTGGCTGCGGCGGAGATAACGGTGGTGCTGCTGGCGGCGGTGGCGGAAGGAAGAAGGAGAAGGGACTGTTGACTGTTGAGGTTCATCCGAACATGGAAATTAGAAGAAAAGAAATTAGGTATTTTATAATTTTTATTTTTTATTAGTTGGAATAATGAATTGGAAATTTAAAATTTAAAATATTATTTTTAATTAATTTTTAAATTGCCATGTGGCACATTTAACGGTCAATTGTAAGAGTTGACTGCCACATAAGCAAAAGTTAACGGAGATGGACAGAGAGTGACCAAACTTGAACTCTTTAACTAATTTTAGTGACCATGAATAGAACTAAATATTTCGAGTGACCAAACATGAACGTTTTTTGTAATCTGAGTGACCAACCATGCAATTAACCCTAAAATTAATTCCCAAAGTACAGCAGTTTCAACATCACTGTTGTAGACCAAGACAGTGATTGCAATCGCCGCTTTAGTCTAAAACAGTGAAACATCGGGGAAGATATCACCGCCCTCGACGAAAGCGGGGAATAGATCACCGGTTTTGACAACAACGGGGAAGATATTACCGATGTAGTAAAAAACGGTGATTGACTCACCGCTGATGACAAAAACGGTGATATTTGACCACGTTTTAGAGCCCTGGTAGGTGGAATGTTAGGTCACAGCGACCTAGCTATCACCGTTTTGGACAAAAGCAGTGATGCTTTCACCGTGGTTGTCTGCAACGGTGATTAGCTGACATTTTCCCCCTATAAATTCCGACCCCCACTTCCCTCCTGCTGCCTTACAGCAAAGTAGTACAAAAATTAGTGTTTTCTTGGTCGTTTTGTCAGCTGGTTTGGAGTTGGTTTACTGCTCAAGAAACTCATCCGAATTCGGTATGTTATAATTATGTATTGTTTACATGTTGATGTATTAGTAATATAACATCTTTACGGTGAATTCTCGGACAATATAACATCTTTAATTTTATTTGTAAGGGATCTTTTGGAAAGGATACAATATTGAGTGTTTGGTCCCAAATACAGACAATATTATACTAGTAGAGTACTCGGTCCAACAAAATTGGGCCAATTTAGTTTTTAATGCCATTTTCATAATATTTTGGGCAATTTGTTTTTGAAATGTCATTTTACTTGGATATGAAGGCTACATATTCAGATTCGGCCTACCAGTATTCTTCAACGATAATTAAATCCATTAAGCACCGATTTGGGTAAATTTATTCCGGGTCCATTTTTTGCAGAGTCGAAAGGGGTATCATCATCGATTTAAGGTAATTTTCCGAAATGTCATTTTATTTCGATTTTGTAGACTACAAATCACGGATTCAGCCTAAGAATATTCTCCACCGATAATGAAGTCTATTGATCCTATTTCCCACCGATGATTAAGTCCATTAAGCGCCGAATTGTGCCAATTTATTTTGGGATGACATTTTCGTAATATTTTGGGTGATTTTTTTTTGAAAGACCATTTTCTTTGGATTTTTTTGACAACATTTTCTTTGGATTTTAAAGGCTACATATCACGGATTGGGCCTATTGCTATTTTTCAACGATGATTAAGTCCATTAAGCACCGATTTGGACGGATTTATTCATGGTCCATTTTTGGCATATTCGAAAGGGGTACCATCAACGATTTCAGGTGATTTTTTCGAAATGCAATTTTCTTTCGATTTTGGAGGATACAGATAACGGATTCGGCCTGAGGCTATTTTCCCAATAATGAAGTCCGTTGATCCTATTCTACTAGGATGATTCGTCCATTTAGCAATAAATTGTGCCAATTTATTTTGGAATGACATTTTCAAAGTTTTTTTGTCGATTTTCTTTCCAAAAGGCCATTATCCTTGGATTTTGAAGTCTACAGATCACGGATTCGACCTGAGGCTATTCTTCAACGATGATTGAGTCCATTAAACACCAATTTGGTCGGATTTATTCCAGATCCATTTTTTTGGCAAATTCTAAAGGGGTGCCCCTTTGGAATCTGCCAAAAATTGGACAGGAATAAATTCGCCCAAATCGGTGCTTAATGGACTCAATCATCGTTGAAGAATAGCCTCAGGCCGAATCCGTGGTCTATAGCCTTCAATATCCAAAGAAAATGGCAATTCGTTGCCCAAAAAAATTACGAAAATGCCATCCGAAAATAAATTGGCCCAAATCGGTGCTTAATGAACTTATCATCCGTGGAGAATAGGACCAATATACTTCATTATCGGTAGAGAATACCCTAGGCCCAATTCCGTGATCTGTAGCCTCCAGAATCGAAAGAAAATGGCATTTCGGAAAAATCGCCCGAAATTTGTGATGGTACCGGTTTGGAATCTGCGAAAAATCGCCCTTTGAAATCTGCCAAAAATTGACCCGGAATAAATCCGCCCATACCGGTTTTTAATGGACTCAATCATCGTTGAAGAATAGGCTCATGCTGAATCAGTGGTCTGTAGCCTTCAATATCCAAAGAAAATGGCATTTCGCCGCCCAAAAAATTACAAAAATGCCATCAGAAAAATAAATTGGCCCAAATCGATGCTTAATGGACATATCATCCGCGGAGAATAGGACCAATAGACTTCATTATCGATGGAGAATAGCCTTGGCCTGATTCCATGATCTGTAGCCTCCAGAATCGAAAGAAAATGACATTTCCGAAAAATTGCCCGAAATCTGTCAAAAATTGACCCGGAAGAAATCCACCAAAATCGGTGCTTAATGGACTCAATCATTGTTGAAGAATAGCCTCAGGCCGAATCCGTGATCCGTATCCTTCAATATCCAAAGAAAAAGGCCTTTCGTCGCCCAAAAAATTACGAAAATGCCATCCGAAAATAAATTGGCCCAAATCGGTGCTTAATGAACTTATCCTCCGCGGAGAATAGGATCAATAGACTTCATTAACGGTGGAGAATAGCCTCAGCCTGATTCCGTGATCTGGAGCCTCTTGAATCGAAAGAAAATGGCATTTCGGAAAAATCGCCCAAAATCTGTGATGGTACCCCTTTGGAATCTGCCAAAAAATGACTCGGAATAAATCTGCCCAAATTGGTGCTTAATGGACTCAATCGTCGTTGAAGAATAGCCTCAGGCCGAATCCGTGATCTGTAGCCTACAATATTCAAAGAAAATGGTCTTTCGTCGACCAAAAAATTATGAAAATGCCATCCGAAAATAAATTGGCCCAAATCGGTGCTTAATGGACTTATCATCCATGGAGAATAGGATCAATAGACTTTATTATCGGTGGAGAATAGCATCATCCTGATTCCGTGATCTGTAGCCTCTAGAATCGAAAGAAAATGACATTTCGGAAAAATCGCCCGAAATCTGTGATGGTACCACTTTGGAATCTGCCAAAAATTGACTCGGAATAAATCTGCCCAAATTGGTCCTTAATAGACTCAATCATCGTTGAAGAATAGCCTCAGGCCGAATCCGTGATCTGTAGCCTTTAATATCCAAAGAAAATGGCCTTTTGTCGCCCAAAAAATTACGATAAATGTCATCCGAAAATAAATTGGCCCAAATCGGGGCTTAATGGATTTATCATCCGTGGAATAGGATCAATAGACTTCATTATTGGTGGAGAATAGCCTCGGCTTGATTTTGTGATCTGTAGCCTCCAGAATCGAAAGAAAATTTCATTTCGGAAAAATCGATCGAAATCTGTGATGGTACCCCTTTAGAATCTGCCAAAAATTGACGCGGAATAAATCCGCCCAAATAGGTTCTTAACGGACTCAATCATCGTTGAAAAATAGTCTCAAACCGAATCTATGATCCGTAGCCTTAATATCCAAAGAAAATGGCCTTTCGTCATCCAAAAATTATGAAAATGACATCCAAAATAAATTAGCCCAAATCGAGGCTTAATGAACTTATCATCCGTGGAGAATAGGATCAATAGACTTCATTATCGGTGGATAATAGCCTCGGCCTGATTCCGTGATCTGTAGCCTCCTTAATAGAAATAAAATGACATTTCGGAAAAATCGCTCGAAATCTGTGACCCCCTTTGGAATCTGCCAAAAATGGACCCGGAATAAATCAGGCCAAATAGGTGCTTAACGGACTCAATCATCGTTGAAAAATTGTCTCAAACCGAATCTGTGATCCGTAGCCTTAATATCCAAAGAAAATGGCCTTTCGTCGTCCAAAAATTATGAAAATAACATCCAAAATAAATTAGCCCAAATCGAGGCTTAATGAACTTATCATCCGTGGAGAATAGGACCAATAGACTTCATTATTGGTGGAGAATAGCCTCGGCCTGAATCCGTGATCTGTAGCCTCCTTAATAGAAATAAAATGACATTTCGGAAAAATCGCTCGAAATCTGTGATGGTACCCCCTTTGGAATCTGCCAAAAATGGACCCGGAATAAATTCGCCCAAACCGGTGCTTAATGGACTCAATCATCGTTGAAGAATAACCTCAGGCCGAATCCGTGATCTATAGCCTTCATTATCAAAAGAAAATGGTCTTTCGTCCCCAAAAAAAATTACGAAAATGCCATCCGAAAATAAATTGGCCCAAATCGGTGCTTAATGTACTTATCATCCGTGAAGAATAAGACCAATAGACTTCATTATTTGTGGAGAATAGTCTCGGCCTCATTCAGTGATCTGAAGCCTCCAGAATCGAAAGAAAATGATAATTCGAAAAATCGCCCGAAATCTGTTATGGTACCCCTTTGGCATCTGGCAAAAATTGACCCGGAATAAATCGGACCAAAATGATGCTTAATGGACCCAATCATCGATGAAGAATAGCCTCGGCCTGATTTCGTGATCTATAGCCTTCAATATCAAAAGAAAATGGCCTTTCGTCGCCCAAAAAATTACGAAAATGCCATCCGAAAATAAATTTGCTCAAATCGGTGCTTAATGGACTTATCATTCGTGGAGAATAAGAACAATAGACTTCATTATCGGTAGAGAATAGCTTAAGCCAGATTCCATGATCTGTAGCCTCCAGAATCGAAAGAAAATGACAATTCAAAAAATCTCCCGTAATCTGTGATGGTACCCCTTTGGAATCTTCAAAAAATTGTCCCGGAATAAATCCGCCAAAATTGGTGCTTAATGGACTCAATCATCATTGAAGAATAACCTTAGGCTGAATCCGTGATCTGTAGCCTTCAATATCCAAAGAAAATAGCCTTTCGTCGCCCAAATAATTACGAAAATGTCATCCGAAAATAAATTGATCCAAATAGGTGCTTAATGGACTTATCATCCGTGGAGAATAAGACCAATAGACATCATTATCAGTAGAGAATAGCCTAGGCCTGATTCCATGATCTGTAGCCTCCAGAATCGAAAGAAAATGGCAATACGAAAAATCTCCCGAAATCTTTGATGGTACCTCTTTGGAATCTGCCAAAAATTGACCCGGAATAAATTCGCCCAAATCGATGCTTAATGGACTCAATCATCCTTGAAGAATAGCCTCAGGCCGAATCCGTGAACTGTAGCCTTCAATATAAAAAAATGGCCTCTCATCGCCCAAAAAATTAAGAAATGCAATCCGAAAATAAATTGGCCCAAATCGGTGCGTAATGGACTTATCATCTGTGCAGAATAGGAAAAATAGAATTCATTAACGGTGGAGAATAGCCTCGGCCTGAATTCGTGATCTGTAGCTTCCCGAATCGAAAGAAAATTTCATTTCGGAAAAATCACCCGAAATCTCTGATGGACTCAATCATCGTTGACGAATAGCCTCAAGCCGAATCCGTGATCTGTAGCCTTCAATATCCAAAGAAAATGGTATTTCGTCGCCAAAAAAATACGAAAATGCCATCTGAAAATTAATTGGGCCAAATCGGTGCTTAATGGACTTATCATCCTTGGAGAATAAGACCAATAGACTTCATTATCGGTGGAGAATAGCCTCGGCCTGATTCCGTGATCTGTAGCATCCGACATCGAAAGAAAATGGCATTTCGAAAAAATCGCCCGAAATCTGTGATGGTACCCCTTTGGAATCTGCTAAAAATTGACCCGGAATAAATTCGCCCAAATCGATGCTTAATGGACTCAATCATCGTTGAAGAATAGCGTCAAGTTGAATCCGAGAAATGTAGACTTCAATATCCAAAGAAAATGGACTTCCGTCGCCCAAAAAATTACGAATAATGCCATCCGAAATTTTTTTCGCTCAAATCATAGCGTAATGGACTTATCATCCATGGAGAATAGGATCAATAGACTTTATTATTGGTGGAGATTAGCCTCGGTCTGATTCCGTGATCAGTAGCCTCCAGAATAGAAGGAAATGGCATTTCGGAATAATATCCCGAAATCTGTGATGGTACCCCTTTGGAATCTGCCAAAAATTGACCCGGAATAAATACGCCCAAATAGCTGCTTAATGGACTCAATCATCGTTGAAGAATAGCCTCAGGCCGAATTCGTGAACTGTAGCTTTCAATATCCAAAGAAAATGGCCTTTCGTCGCCCTAAAAATTAGGAAAATGCCATCCGAAAATAAATTGGCCCAAATCGGTGCTTAATAGACTTATCATCCGTGGAGAATAAGACCAATAGATTTCATTATCGGTTTAGAATAGCCTCGGTCTGATTCCGTGATATGTAGCCTCCAGCATCGAAAGAAAATTGCACATCAGAAAAATCACCCGAAATCTGTGATGGTACCCCCTTTGGAAAATGCCAAAAATTGACCCGGAATAAATCCGCCCAAATCGATGCTTAATGGACTCAATCATCGTTGAAGAATAGCCTCAGGCCGAATCCGTGAACTGTAGCCTATAATATCAAAATAAAATGGACTTTCGTCGACCAAAAAATTACGAAAATGCCATCTGAAAATAAATTGGCCCAAATCGGTGGTTAATGGACTTATCATCCATGGAGAATAGGATCAATAGACTTCATTATCGGTGGAGAATAGCCTCGGCCTGATTCCGTGATCATTAGCCTCCAGAATAGAAAGAAAATGAGATTTTGGAAAAATTGCCCGAAATCTGTGATGGTACCCCTTTGGAATCTGCCAAAAATTGATCCGGAATAAATCCACACAAATCGATGCTTAATGGAATCAATCATCGTTTAAGAATAGCCTCAGTCCGAATCCGTGAACTGTAACCTTCAATATCCAAAGTAAATGGACATTCGTCTCCCAAAAAATTACGAAAATGTCATCCGAAAATAAATTGGCTCAAATCGATGAATAATGGACTTATCATCCGCGGATAATAGGATAAATAGATTTCATTATTGGTGGAGAATAGCCTCGCCTGATTCCGTAATTTGTAGTCTCCATAATCGAAAGAAAATTGCATTTCGGAAAAATCACCCGAAATCAGTGATGATACCCCTTTGGAATCTGCAAAAAATTGACCCGGAATAAATCCGCCCAAATCGGTGCTTAATGGACCCAATCATCGTTGAAGAATATCCTCGGCCTGATTCCGTGATCTGTAGCCTTCAATATCCACAGAAAATGGTCTATCGCCGGCAAAAAAATTACGAAAATGCCATACGAAAATAAATAGGCACAAATCAGTTCTTAATGGACTTATCATCCGTGGAGAATAGGAATAATATACTTCATTATCAGTGGAGAATAGCCTCGACAGGATTTCATGATCTATAGCCTCAAGAATCGAAAGAAAATGGCATTTCGGAAAAATCGCCCGAAATTTGTGATGGTACTCCTTTGGAATCTGCCAAAAATGACGCGGAATAAATCCACCAAAATTGGTGCTTAATGGACTCAATCATCGTAGAAGAATAGCCTCAGGCTGAATCCGTGATCTGTAGCCTTCAATATCCAAAGAAAATGTCATTTCGTCGTCCAAAAAATTACGAAATTGCCATCCGAAAATAAATTGGTCCAAAAATGGCCTATGCCTGATTCCATGATCTGTAGCATCCAGAATCGAAAGAAAATGGTAATTCGAAAAACCTCCCGAAATCTTTGATGGTACCCCTTTGGAATTGTCCAAAAATTGTCCCGGAATAAATCCGCCCAAATTGATGTTTAATGGACTCAATCATCATTGAAGAATAGCCACAAGCCGAATCCGTGACTGTAACCTTCAATATCCAAAGAAAATGGACTTTCGCAGCCCAAAAAATTACGAAAATGTCATCCGAAAATAAATTGGCTCAAATCGGAGCGTAATGGACTTATGTTCCGTGGAGAATAGGATAAATAGACTTCATTATCGGTGAAGAATAGCCTCGGTCTGATTCTGTGATTTGTAGCCTCCACAATCGAAAGAAAATTGTATTTCGGAAAAATCACCTGAAATCTGTGATGATACCCCTTGGGAATATGCCAAAAATTGATACGGAATAAATCCGCACAAATCGATGCTTAATGGACTCAATCATCGTTGAAGAATAGCCTCAGGCCAAATCCGTGAACTGTAACCTTCAATATCCATAGTAAATGGACTTTCGTCGCCCAAAAAATTACGAAAAATGGCATTCGAAAATAAATTGGCCTGAATCGGTGGTTAATGGACTTATCATCCATGGAGAATAGAATCAATAGACTTAATTATCGGTGGAGAATAGCCTCGGCCTGATTCCGTGATCAGTAGCCTCTAGAATAGAAAGAAAATGGCATTTCGGAAAAATCGCCCGAAATATGTGATGATACCCCTTTGGAATCTGACAAAAATTGACCCGGAATAAATCCGCCCAAATCGATGTTTAATGTACTCAATCATCGTTGAAGAATAGCCTCAAGCTGAATCCGTGAAATGTAGACTTCAATATCTAAAGAAAATGGACTTTCGTCGCCCAAAAAATTATGAAAATGCCATCCCAAAATAAATTGGATCAAATCAGAGCGTAATGGACTTATCTTCCGTGGAGAATAGGATCAATAGACTTCATTATCGGTGAAGAATAGCTTCGGCCAGATTCCATGATCAGTAGCCTCCAGAATAGATAAAAAATGACATTTCGGAAAAATCGCCCAAAATCTGTGGTGGTACACCTTTGGAATCTGCCAAAAATTGACCCTAAATAAATCCGCCCAAATCGGTGCTTACTGATATCAATCATCGTTGAAGAATAGCGTCAGGCTGAATCCGTGATCTATAGCCTTCAATATCCAAAGAAAATAGCCTTTCGTCGCCCAAAAAATTACGAAAATGTCATCCGAAAATAAGTTGGCCCAAATCGGTGGTTAATCGACTTATCATTCATGGAGAATAGGATCAATAGACTTCATTATCAGAGGAGAATAGCCTCGGTCTGATTCCTTGATTAGTAGCCTCCAGAATAGAAAGAAAATGACATTTCGGAAAAATCGCCCAAAATCTGTGATGGTATACCCCTTTGGAATCTGCCAAAAATTGACCCTAAATAAATCCGCCCAAATCGGTGCTTAATGGACTAAATCATCGTTGAAGAATAGCCTCAGGCTGAATCCGTGATCTGTAGCCTTCAATATCGAAAGAAAATTGCCTTTCGTCGACCAAAAAATTACGAAAAATGACATCCGAAAATAAATTGGCCTAAATCGGTGGTTAATGGACTTATCATCCATGGAGAATAGGATCAATAGACTTAATTATCGGTGGAGAATAGCCTCAGCCTGATTCCGTGATCAGTAGCCTCCAGAATAGAAAGAAAATGGCATTTCGGAAAAATCATCGAAATCTGTGATGGTACCCCTTTGGAATCTGCCAAAAATTGACCGGGAATAAATCCGCCCAAATCGATTTTTAATGTACTCAATCATCATTGAAGAATAGCCTCAAGATGAATCCGTGAAATTTAGACTTCATTATCAAAAGAAAATGTACTTTCGTCGCCCAAAAAATTACGAAAATGCCATCCGAAAATAAATTGGCTCAAATCAGAGCGTAATGGACTTATCATCCCTGGAGAATAGGATCAATAGACTTCATTATTGGTGGAGATTAGCCTCGGCCTGATTCTGTGATCAGTAGCCTCCAGAATAGAAAGAAAATGGCACTTCGAAAAAATCGCCCGAAATCTGTGATGCTACCCCTTTGAAATCTGCCAAAAATAGACCCGGAATAAATCCGCCCAAATCGGTGCTTAATGGACTCAATCATCGTTGAAGAATAGCCTCAGGCTGAATCCGTGATCTATAGCCTTCAATATCCAAAGAAAATGGCCTTTTGTCGCCCAAAAAATTACGAAAAGCCATGCAAAAATAAATTGGCCCAAATCCGTGGTTAATTAACTTATCATCCGTGGAGAAAGGATCAATAGACTTCATTATCGGCGGAGAATAATATCGGCCTGATTCCGTGATCATTAGCCTCCATAATAGAAAAAAATGGCATTTCGGAAAAATCGCCAGAAATCTGTGATGGTACCCCTTTGGAATCTGTCAAAAATTGACCCGGAATAAATCCGCCCAAATTGATGCTTAATAGACTCAATCATCGTAGAAGAATAGCCTCAGGCCGAATCCGTGAACTGTAGCCTTTAATATCCAAATAAAATGGACTTTCGTCGCCCAAAAAATTACGAAAATGCCATCTGAAAATAAATTTGCCCAAATTAGTGGTTAAAAGACTTATCATCCGTGGAGAATTGGATCAATAGACTTCATTATCGGTGGAGATTAGCCTCGGCCTGATTCCGTGATCAGTAGCCTTCAAAATAGAAAGAAAATGGCATTTCGGAAAAATCGCCCGAAATCTGTGATGGTACCCCTTTGGAATCCGCCAAAAATTGACCCAGAATAAATCCGCCCAAATCGGTGCTTAATAGACTCAATCATCGTTCAAGAATAGCCTCAGGCTGAATCCGTGATCAGTAACCTTCAATATCCAACGAAAATGGCCTTTCGTCGCCCAAAAAATTACGAAAATGCCATTCGAAAATAAGTTGGCCCAAATCGGTGGTTAATCGACTTATCATTCATGGAGAATAGGATCAATAGACTTCATTATCGGTGGAGAATAGCCTCGGGCTGATTCCTTGATCAGTAGCCTCCAGAATAGAAAGAAAATGGCATTTCGGAAAAATCACCCGAAATCTGTGATGGTACCCCTTTGGAATCTGCCAAAAGTTTACCCGGAATAAATCCGCCCAAATCGGTGCTTAATGGACTCAATAATCGTTGAAGAATTGCCTCAGGTTGAATCCGTGATCTGTAGGCTTCAATATCGAAAGAAAATTGCCTCTCGTCGACCCAAAAATTACGAAAAATTCCATCCGAAAATAAATTGGCCTAAATCGGTGGTTAATGGACTTATCATCCATGGAGAATAGGATCAATAGACCTAATTATCGGTGGAGAATAGCCTCGGCCTGATTTCGTGATCAGGAGCCTCCAGAATAGAAAGAAAATGGCATTTCGGAAAAATCATCGAAATCTGTGATGGTACCCCTTTGGAATCTGCCAAAAAATTACCCGGAATAAATCCGCCCAAATCGGTGCTTAATGGACTCAATCATCGTTGAAGAATAGCCTCAGGCTGAATCCGTGATCTGTAGCCTTCAATATCCAAAGAAAATGGACTTTCGTCACCCAAAAAATTATGAAAATGCCATCTGAAAATAAGTTGGCCCAAATCTGTGGTTAATCGACTTATCATTCATGGAGAATAGAATCAATAGACTTCATTATCGGTGGAGAATAGCCTCGGTCTGATTCCTTGATCAGTAGCCTCCAGAATAGAAAGAAAATGGCATTTCGGAAAAATCGCCCGAAATCTGTAATGGTACCCCCTTTGGAATCTGCCAAAAATTGACCCGGAATAAATACGCCCAAATCGGTGCTTAATGGACTCATTCATCGTTGAAGAATAGCCTAAGGCTGAATCCGTGATCTGTAGCCTTCAATATCCAAAGAAAATTGCCTTTCGTCGCCCAAAAAATAACGAAAATGCCATCCGAAAATAAATTGGCTCAAATCAGAGCGTAATGGACTTATCATCCGTGGAGAATAGGATCAATAGACCTCATTATCGCTGGATTAGCATCGGCCTGATTCCGTGATCAGTAGCCTCCAGAGTAGAAAGAAAATGACATTTCGGAGAAATCGCACGAAATCTGTGATGGTACCCCTTTGAAATCTGCCAAAAATTGACCCGGAATAAATCTGCCCAAATCGGTTCTTAATGGACTCAACCATCGTTGAAGAATAGTCTCAAACTGAATCCGTGATTTGTAGCCTTCAATATCGAAAGAAAATTGCCTTTCGTCGACCAAAAAATTACGAAAAATGCCATCCGAAAATAAATTGGCATAAATCGGTGGTTAATGGACTTATAATCCATGGAGAATAGGATCAATAGACGTCATTATCGGCGGAGAATAGTATCGGCCTGATTCCATGATCAGTAACCTCCATAATAGAAAGAAAATGGCATTTCGGAAAAATCGCCCGAAATCTGTAATGGTACCCCCTTTGGAATCTGCCAAAAATTGACCCGGAATAAATACGCCCAAATCGGTGCTTAATGGACTCATTCATCGTTGAAGAATAGCCTAAGGCTGAATCCGTGATCTGTAGCCTTCAATATCCAAAGAAAATGGCCTTTCGTCGCCCAAAAAATAACGAAAACGCCATGCGAAAATAAATTTGCCCAAATAGCTGGTTAATGAACTTATGTCGTGGAGAATAGGATCAATAGACTTCATTATCGGCGGAGAATAGTATCGGCCTGATTCCGTGATCAGTAGCCTCGAGAATAGAAAGAAAATGGCATTTCGGAAAAATCGCCCGAAATCTGTAATGGTACCCCTTTGGAATCTGCCAAAAATTGACCTGGAACAAATCCGCCCAAATCGGTGCTTAATGGACTCAATCATCGTTGAAGAATAGTCTCAGGCTGAATCCGTGATCTGTAGCCTTCAATATCCAAAGAAAATGGCCTTTCGTCGCCCAAAAAATTACGAAAATGTCATGCGAAAATAAATTGGCCCAAATCGGTGGTTGATGAACTTATCATCCGTGTAGAATAGGATCAATAGACTTCATTATCGGCGGAGAATAGTATCGGCCTGATTCCGTGATCTGTAGCCTCCAGAATAGAAAGAAAATGAGATTTCGGAAAAATCGCCCGAAATCTTTGATGATACCCCTTTGGAATCTGCAAAAAATTGACCCGGAATAAATCCGGCCAAATCGGTGCTTAATGGACCCAATCATCGTTGAAGAATATCCTCGGCCTGATTCCGTGATCTGTAGCCTTCAATATCCACATAAAATGGTCTATCGTCGGCAAAAAAATTACGAAAATGCCATACGAAAATAAATAGGCACAAATCAGTTCTTAATGGACTTATCATCCGTGGAGAATAGGAATAATAGACTTCATTATCAGTGGAGAATAGCCTCGGCCTGATTCTGTGATTTGTAGCCTCCACAATCGAAAGAAAATTGTATTTCGGAAAAATCGCCTGAAATCTGTGATGGTACCCCTTTGGAATCTGCCCAAAATTGACCCAGAATAAATCCGCCCAAATCGGTACTTAATGGACTCAATCATCGTTGAAGAATAGCCTCAGGTCGAATCCGTGAACTGTAGCCTTCAATATCCATATAAAATGGACTTTCGTCGACCAAAAATTTACGAAAATGCCATGCGAAAATAAATTGTGCCAAATTGGTGGTTAATGAACTTATCATCCATGGAGAATAGGATCAATAGACTTCATTATCGGTGGAGAATAGTATCGGCCTGATTCCGTGATCAGTAGCCTCCAGAATAGAAAGAAAATGACATTTCAGAAAAATCGCCCGAAATATGTGATGGTACCCCTTTGGAATCAGCCAAAAATTGACCCGGAATAAATCCGCCCAAATCGGTGCTTAATGGACTCAATCATCGTTGAAGAATAGCCTCAGGCTGAATCCGTGATCTGTAGACTTCAATATCCAAAGAAAATGGCCTTTCGTCGCCCAAAAAATTACGAAAATGTCATGCGAAGATAAATTGGCCAAAATCGGTGGTTAATGGACTTATCATCCATGGAGAATAGGATCAATAAACTTCATTACCGGTGGAGAATAGCTTCGGCCTGATTCCGTGATCAGTAGCCTCGAGAAAAGAAAGAAAATGGCATTTCGGAAAAAACGCTCGAAATCTGTGATGGTCCTTTGGAATCTGCCAAAAATTGACCCGGAATAAATCCGACCAAATCGATGTTTAATGTACTCAATCATCGTTGAAGAATAGCCTCAAGTTGAATCCGTGAAATGTAGACTTCAATATCCAAAGAAAATGGACTTTCGTCGCCCAAAAAATTACGAAAAATGCCATCCGAAAATGAATAGTCTCAAATCAAAGCGTAATGGACTTATCATCCGTGGAGAATAGGATCAATAGAATTCATTATCGGTGGAGATTAGCCTCGGCCTGATTCTGTGATCAGTAGCCTCCAGAATAGAAAGAAAATGGCATTTCGAAAATCGCCCGAAATCTGTGATGGTATCCCTTTGGAATTAGCCAAAAATTGACCCGGAATAAATCCGCCCAAATCGGTGCTTAATGGACTCAATCATCGTTGAAGAATAGCCTTAGGCTGAATCCGTGATCTGTAGCCTCCAATATCCAAAGAAAATGGCCTTTCGTCACTCAAAAAATTACGAATATGCCATCCGAAAATAAATTGGCACAAATCGATGGTTAATGGACTTATCATCTGTGGAGAATAGAATCAATAGACTTCATTATCGGTGGAGAAGGGCCTCGGCCTGATTCCGTGATTAGTATCCTCCAGAATAGAAAGAAAATGGCATTTCGAAAAAATCGCCCGAAATCTGTGATGGTACCCCATTGGAATCTGCCCAAAATTGACTTCGATTAAATTCGCCCAAATCGATGCGTAATGTACTCAATCATCCTTGAAGAATAGCCTCGGGTCGAATCCGTGAACTGTAGCCTTCAATTTAAATAAATGGCCTCTCATCGCCCAAAATTTTACGAAAATGCAATCCGAAAATAAATTTGCAAAATCGGTGCATAATGTACTTATCGTCCGTAGAGATTAGGATCAATAGACTTTATTATCGATGGAGATTATCCTCGGCCTGATTCCGTGATCAGTAGCCTCCAGAATAGAAAGAAAATGGCATTTCGAAAAATTCACCCGAAATCTGTGATGGTACCCCTTTGGAATCCGCTAAAAATTAACACGGAATAAATCCGTCCAAATAGGTGCTTAATGGACTCAATCATCGTTGAAGAATAGCTTCAGGCTGAATCCGTGATCTGTAGCCTTCAATATTCAAAGAAAATGGCCTTTCGTCGCCCAAAAAATTACGAAAATGCCATTCGAAAATAAGTTGGCCCAAATCGGTGGTTAATCGACTTATCATTCATGGAGAATAGAATCAATAGACTTCATTATCGGTGGAGAATAGCCTCGGTCTGATTCCTTGATCAGTAGCCTCCAGAATAGAAAGAAAATGGCATTTCGGAAAAATCACCCGAAAACTGTTATCCTTTGGAATCTGCCAAAAATTTACCCGAAATAAATCCGCCCAAATCGGTGCTTAATGGACTCAATCATCGTTGAAGAATAGCCTCAGGTCCAATCCGTGAACTGTAGCCTTCAATATCTAAATAAAATGGCCTTTCGTCGCTTAAAGAATTTCGAATATGCCATCCGAAAATAAATTGGCACAAATCGATGGTTAATGGACTTATCATCCATGGAGAATAGGATCAATAGACTTCATTATCGGTGGAGAATAGTATCCGTCTGATTCCTAGATCAGTAGCCTCCATAATAGAAAGAAAATGGCATTTCGGAAAAATCTCCCGAAATCTGTGATGGTACCCCTTTGGAATCTGCCAAAAATTAACACGAAATAATCCTCCCAAATAGGTGCTTAATGGACTCAATCATCATTGAAGAATAGCCTCAGGCTAAATCCATGATCTGTAGCCTTCAATATTCAAAGAAAATGGCCTTTCGTCGCCCAAAAAATTACGAAAATGCCATCTGAAAATAAATTGGCCCAAATCGGTGGTTAATGGACTTATCATCCGTGAAGAATAGGATCAATAGACTTCATTATCGGTGGAGATTAGCCTCTGCCTAATTACGTGATCAGTAGCTTCCATAATAGAAATAAAATGGCATTTCGGAAAAATTGCCCGAAATTTGTGATGGTACCCCTTTGGAATCTGCCAAAAATTGCCACGGAATAAATCCACCCATAATGGTGCTTAATGGACTCAATCATCGTTGAACAATACCCTCAGGCCGAATCCGTGAATTGTAGCCTTATATATCCAAATAAAATGGACTTTCATCGCCCAAAAAATTACGAAAATGCCATCCGAAAATAAATTGGCCCAAATCGGTGGTTAATGGACTTATCATCCCTGGAGAATAGGATCAATAGACTTCATTATCGGTGGATAATAGTATCGGCCTGATTTCGTGATCAGTAGCCTCCAGAATTGAAAGAAAATGACATTTCGGAAAAATCGCCCGAAACCTGTGATGGTACCCCTTTGGAATCTGCCAAAAATTGACCCGGAATAAATCCGCCCAAATCGATGCTTAATGGACTCAATCATCGTTGAATAATAGCCTCAGGCCGAATCCGTGAACTGTAGCCTTAAATATCCAAATAAAATGGACTTTCGTCACCCAAAAAATTACGAAAATGCCATCTGAAAATAAGTTGGCCCAAATCGGTGGTTAATCGACTTATCATTCATGGAGAATAGGATCAATAGACTTCATTATCGGTGGAGAATAGCCTCAGTCTGATTCCTTGATCAGTAGCCTCCTGAATAGAAAGAAAATGGCGTTTTGGAAATTTTGCCCGAAATATGTGATGGTACACCTTTGGAATCTTCCAAAAATTGACCCCGAATAAATTCGACCAAATCGATGCGTAATGTACTCAATCATCCTTAAGAATAGCCTCAGGTCGAATCCGTGAACTGTAGCCTTCAATATAAAAAAATGGCCTCTCATTGCCCAAAAAATTACGAAAATGCAATCCGAAAATAAATTGGCAAAATCGGTGCGTAATGGACATATCATCCGTGGAGAATAGGATCAATAGACTTCATTATTGGTGGAGATTAGCCTCGGCCTGATTCCGTGATCAGTAGCCTCCAGAATAGAAAGAAAATGGCATTTCGGAATAATCGCCTGAAATCTGTGATGGTACCCCTTTGGAATCTGCCCAAAATTGACCCAGAATAAATCCGCCCAAATCGGTACTTAATGGACTCAATCATCGTTGAAGAATAGTCTCAGGTCGAATCCGTGAACTGTAGCCTTCAATATCCATATAAAATGGACTTTCGTCGACCAAAAATTTACGAAAATGCCATGCGAAAATAAATTGTGCCAAATCGGTGGTTAATGAACTTATCATCCATGGAGAATAGGATCAATAGACTTCATTATCGGTGGAGAATAGTATCGGCCGGATTCCGTGATCAGTAGCCTCCAGAATAGAAAGAAAATGACATTTCAGAAAAATCGCCCGAAATCTGTGATGGTACCCCTTTGGAATCTGCCAAAAATTGCCACGGAATAAATCCGCCCATAATGGTGCTTAATGGACTCAATCATCGTTGAAGAATAGCCTCAGGCTGAATCCGTGAATTGTAGCCTTATATATCCAAATAAAATGGACTTTCGTCGCCCAAAAAATTAAGAAAATTCCATCTGAAAATAAATTGGCCCAAATCGGCGGTTAATGGACTTATCATCCGTGGAGAATAGGATCAATAGACTTCATTATCGGTGGATAATAGTATCGGCCTGATTTCGTGATCAGTAGCCTCCAGAATTGAAAGAAAATGACATTTCGGAAAAATCGCCCGAAATCTGTGATGGTACCCCTTTGGAATCTGCCAAAAATTGACCCGGAATAAATCCGCCCAAATCGATGCTTAATGGACTCAATCATCGTTGAATAATAGCCTCAGGCCGAATTCGTGAACTGTAGCCTTAAATATCCAAAGAAAATGGACTTTCGTCACCCAAAAAATTATGAAAATGCCATCTGAAAATAAGTTGTCCCAAATCTGTGGTTAATCGACTTATCATTCATGGAGAATAGGATCAATAGACTTCATTATCGGTGGAGAATAGCCTCAGTCTGATTCCTTGATCAGTAGCCTCCTGAATAGAAAGAAAATGACGTTTTGGAAAAATTGCCCGAAATCTGTGATGGTACCCCTTTGGAATCTGGCAAAAATTGACCCGGAATAAATTCGCCCAAATCGATGCGTAATGGACTCAATCATCCTTAAGAATAGCCTCAGGTCGAATCCGTGAACTGTAGCCTTCAATATAAAAAAATGGCCTCTCATTGCCCAAAAAATTACGAAAATGCAATCCGAAAATAAATTGGCAAAATCGCTGCGTAATGGACATATCATCCGTGGAGAATAGGATCAATAGACTTCATTATTGGTGGAGATTAGCCTCGGCCTGATTCCGTGATCAGTAGCCTCCAGAATAGAAAGAAAATGGCATTTCGGAAAAACCGCCCGAAATCTGTGATGGTACCCATTTGGAATCTGCCCAAAATTGACCCAGAATAAATCCGCCCAAATCGGTAATTAATGGACTCAATCATCGTTGAAGAATAGTCTCAGGCTGAATCCGTAATTTGTAGCCTTATATATCCAAAGAAAATGGCCTTTCGTCGCCCAAAAAATTACGGAAATGTCATGCGAAAATAAATTGGCCCAAATCGGTGGTTAATGAACTAATCATCTGTGGAGAATAGGATCAATAGACTTGATTATCGGTGGAGAACAGTATCAGCTTGATTCCGTTATCATTAGCCTCCAGAATAGAAAGAAAATGACATTTCGAGAAAATCGCCCGAAATCTGTGATGGTACCCCTTTGGAATCTGCCAAAAATTGACCCGGAATAAATCCGCCCAAATCGATGCTTAATGGACTCAATCATCGTTGAATAATAGCCTCAGGCCGAATCCGTGAACTGTAGCCTTAAATATCCAAAGAAAATGGACTTTCGTCACCCAAAAAATTACGAAAATGCCATCTGAAAATAAGTTGGCCCAAATCGGTGGTAAATCGACTTATCATTCATGGAGAATAGGATCAATAGACTTCATTATCGGTGGAGAATAACCTCAGTCTGATTCCTTGATCAGTAGCCTCCAGAATAGAAAGAATAAGGCATTTTGGAAAAATCACCAGAAATCTGTGATGGTACCCCTTTGGAATCTGCCAAAAATTTACCCGGAATAAATTCGCCCAAATCGGTGCTTAATGGACTCAATCATCGTTGAAGAATAGCCTCATGCTGAATCCGTGATTTGTAGCCTTCAATATCCAAAGAAAATTGCCTTTCGTGGACCAAAAAATTACGAAAAATGCCATCCGAAAATAAATTGGCCTAAATCGGTGGTTAATGGACTTATCATCCATGGAGAATAGGATCAGTAGACTTCATTATCTGTGGAGAATAGCGTTGGCCTGATTTTGTGATCAGTAGCCTCCAGAATAGAAAGAAAATGGCATTTCGGAAAAATCGCCCGAAATCTGTGATGTTGCCCCTTTGGAATCTGCCAAATATTGACCCGGAATAAATCCGCCCAAATCGGTGCTTAATGGACTCAATCATCGTTGAAGATTAGCCTCATGCTGAATCCGTGATCTGTAGCCTTCAATATCCAAAGAAAATTGCCTTTCGTCGACCAAAAAATTACGAAAAATGCCATCCGAAAATAAATTGGCCCAAATCAGTGGTTAATGGACTTATCATCTGTGAAGAATAGGATCAATAGACTTCATTATCGGTGGAGATTAGCCTCGGCCTGATTACCTGATCAGTAGCCTCCAGAATAGAAATAAAATGGCATTTCGGAAAAATTGCCCGAAATCTGTAATGGTACCCCTTTGGAATCTGCCAAAAATTGCCACGGAATAAATCCGCCCATAATGGTGCTTAATGGACTCAATCATCGTTGAAGAATAGCCTCAGGCTGAATCCGTAATCAGTAGCCTTATATATCCAAAGAAAATGGCCTTTCGTCGCCCAAAAAATTACGGAAATGTCATGCGAAAATAAATTGGCCCAAATCGGTGGTTAATGAACTTATCATCTGTGGAGAATAGGATCAATAGACTTGATTATCGGTGGAGAACAATATCAGCTTGATTCCGTTATCATTAGCCTCCAGAATAGAAAGAAAATGACATTTCGAGAAAATCGCCCGAAATCTGTGATGGTACCCCTTTGGAATCTGCCAAAAATAGACCCGGAATAAATCCGTCCAAATCGATGCTTAATGGACTCAATCATCGTTAAAGAATGGCCTCAGGCCGAATCCGTGAACTGTAGCCTTAAATATCCAAATAAAATGGACTTTCGTCACCAAAAAAATTACGAAAATGCCATCTGAAAATAAATTGGCCCAAATCAGTGGTTAATGGACTTATCATCCGTGAAGAATAGGATCAATAGACTTCATTATCGGTGGAGATTAGCCTCGGTCTGATTCCGTGATCAGTAGCCTCCAGAATAGAAGGAAATGGCATTTCGGAAAAATCTCCCGAACCTGTGATGGTACCCCTTTGGAATCTGCCAAAAATTGACCCGGAATAAATCCGCCCAAATCGGTGCTTAATGGACTCAATCATCGTTGAAGAATAGCCTCAGGCCGAATCCGTGAACTGTAGCCTTATATATCCAAATAAAATGGACTTTCGTCGCCCAAAAAATTACGAAAATGCCATCTGAAACTAAATTGGCCCAAATCGATGGTTAATGGACTTATCATCCGTGGAGAATAAGATCAATAGACTTCATTATCGGTGGATAATAGTACCGGCCTGATTTCGTGATAAGTAGCCTCCAGAATAAAAAGAAAATGACATTTCGGAAAAATCGCCCGAAATCTGTTATGGTACCCCTTTGGAATTTGCCAAAAATTGACCCGGAATAAATCCGCCCAAATCGATACTTAATTGACTCAATCATCGTTGAAGAATAGCCTCAGGCCGAATCCGTGAACTGTAGCCTTATATATCCAAAGAAAATGGCCTTTCGTCACCCAAAAAATTACGAAAATGCCATCTGAAAATAAGTTGGCCCAAATCGGTGGTTAATCGAGTTATCATTCATGGAGAATAGGATCAATAGACTTCATTATCGGTGGAGAATAACCTCAGTCTGATTCCTTGATCAGTAGCCTCCAGAATAGAAAGAAAATGGCATTTTGGAAAAATCACCAGAAATCTGTGATGGTACCCCTTTGGAATCTGCCAAAAATTTACCCGGAATAAATTCGCCCAAATCGGTGCTTAATGGACTCAATCATCGTTGAAGAATAGCCTCAAGTTGAATCCGTGAAATGTAGACTTCAATATCCAAAGAAAATGGACTTTCGTCGCCCAAAAAATTACGAATAATGCCATCCGAATTTTTTTTGGCTCAAATCAGAGCGTAATGGACTTATCATCCATGGAGAATAGGATCAATAGACTTCATTATTGGTGGAGATTAGCCTCGGTCTGATTCCGTGATCAGTAGCCTCCAGAATAGAAGGAAATGGCATTTCGGAAAAATCTCCCGAACCTGTGATGGTACCCCTTTGGAATCTGCCAAAAATTGACCCGGAATAAATCCGCCCAAATCGGTGCTTAATGGACTCAATCATCGTTGAAGAATAGCCTCAGGTTGAATCCGTGATCTGTAGCCTTCAATATCCAAAGAAAATGGCCTTTAGTCGCCCAAAAAATTACGAAAATGCCATCCGAAAATAAATTGGCCCAAATCGGTGGTTAATGGACTTTCATCCATGGAGAATAGGATCAATAGACTTCATTATCGGTGGAGAATATCCTCTGCCTGATTTCGTGATCAGTAGCCTCCAGAATAGAAAGAAAATGGCATTTCGGAAAAATCGTTCGAAATCTGTGATGGTACCCCTTTGGAATCTGCCAAAAATTGACCCGGAATAAATCCGCCCAAATCGGTGCTTAATGGACTCAATCATCATTGAAGAATAGCCTCAGGCTGAATCCGTGATCTGTAGCCTTCAATATCCAAAGAAAATGGCATTTCGTCGCCCAAAAAATTACTAAAATGCCATCCGAAAATAAATTGGCCCAAATCGGTGGTTAATGGACTTATTATCCATGGAGAATAGGATCAATAGACGTCATTATTGGTGGAGATTAGTCTTGGTCTGATTCCGTGATCAGTAGCCTCCATTATAGAAAGAAAATGGCATTTCGGAAAAATCGCCCGAAATATGTGATGGTACCCCTTTGGAATCTGCCAAAAATTGACCGGGAATAAATCCGCCCAAATTGATGTTTAATGGACTGAATCATCGTTGAAGATTAGCCTCAGGCCGAATCCGTGAACTGTAGCCTTCAATATCCAAAGAAAATGGACTTTCGTCGCCCAAAAAATTATGAAAATGCCATCCGATAATTAATTGGCTCAAATCGGAGCGTAATGGACTTATCATCCATGGAGAATAAGACCTATAGACTTCATTATCGGTAGGGAATAGCCTAGGCCTGATTCCATGATCTGTAGCCTCCCGAATCGGAAGAAAATGGCAATTCGAAAAATCTCCCGAAATCTGTGATAGTACCCCTTTGGAATCTGCCAAAAATTTACCCGGAATAAATCCGCCCAAATCGGTGCTTAATGGACTCAACCATCGTTGAAGATTATCCTCAGGCCGAATCAGTGAACTGTAGCATTCAATATCCAAAGATAATTGCCTTTTGCCTCCCAAAAAATTACGAAAATGCCATCCAAAAATAAATTGGCCTAAATCGGTGGTTAATGGACTTATCATCCATGGAGAATAGGATCAATAGACTTCATTATCGATGGAGAATGGCCTCCGTCTGATTCCTTGATCAGTAGCATCCAGAATAGAAAGCAAATGGCATTTCGGAAAAATCACCCGAAATTTGTGATGGTACCCCTTTGGAATCTGCCAAAAATTTACCCGTAATAAATCCGCCCAAATCGGTGTTTAATGGACTCAATCATCGTTGAAGAATAGCCTCATGCTGAATCCGTGATCTGTAGCCTTCAATAATCAAAGAAAATTGCATTTCGTCGACCAAAAAATTACAAAAAATGTCATCCGAAAATAAGTTGGCCCAAACCGGTGGTTAATCGACTTATCATTCATGGAGAATCGGATCAATAGACTTCATTATCCGTGGAGAATAGCCTCAGTCGGATTCCTTGATCAGTAGCCTCCAATATAGAAAGAAAATGGCATTTCGGAAAAATCACCCAAAATCTGTGATGGTACCCCTTTGGAATCTGCCAAAAATTTACCCGGAATAAATCCGCCCAAATCGGTGCGTAATGGACTCAATCATCGTTGAAGAATAGCCTCAGGCTGAATCCGTGATCTGTAGCCTTCAATATCCAAAGAAAATGGCCTTTCGTCGCCCAAAAAATTACGAAAATGCCATCCGAAAATAAATTGGCCCAAATCGGTGGTTAATGGACTTATCATCCATGGAGAATAGGATCAATAGACTTCATTATCGGGGGAGATTAGCCTCGGCTTGATTCCGTGATTAGTAGCCTCCAGAATAGAAAGAAATGACATTTCTGAAAAATCGCCCGAAATCTGTGATGGTACCCCTTTGGAATCTGCCAAAAATTGACCCGGAAGAAATCCGCCCAAATCAGTGCTTAACGGACTCTATCATCGTTGAAGAATAGCCTCAAGCTGAATCCATGAAATGTAGACTTCAATATCCAAAGAAAAAGGACTTTCGTCGCCCAAAAAATTACGAATAATGCCATCCGAAATTTTTTTGGCTCAAATCAGAGCGTAATGGACTTATCATCCGTGGAGAATAGGATCAATAGACGTCATTATTGGTGGAGATTAGCCTTGGTCTGATTCCGTGATCAGTAGCCTCCATAATAGAAAGAAAATGGCATTTCGGAAAAATCACCCGAAATATGTGATGGTACCCCTTTGGAATCTGCCAAAAATTGACCCGGAATAAATCCGCCCAAATCGATGTTTAATGGACTCAACCATCGTTGAAGATTATCCTCAGGCCGAATCCGTGAACTGTAGCCTTCAATATCCAAAGAAAATGGTAGGGGTGGGCAACGAGAAACGAGTATTTGGGTATACCCGTATCCGTCCCGTTTTTTAAGGGTTACAGGTACCCATATTACCCGTAATATTATAAACGGATGGGACTTGGGATTGTACATTCCTAATATGGGTACCCGCGCGTTAACCGCGAATACCCGTTTGGGTAATATGGGTACCCGTTATACCCATTCAATACAAATGCAGAAATTTAATTCAGCCCCACCCAATTCAAAACCCATTGGCCATTTCGGCCCTTACCCTTTCAATTCCATTTTGGCCCTTACCCTTTCACTCTTTCACTGACATGTTTGGTGAATTAGTAGAGAGGGTTGGGATGTGTTGCATGAAACTTTTTTTTGATAATTTGGTACTTGAAATGATTTATTTCTATGTGTTGTGATTGTTCATGAATGTGTAATTTGCAAACCAAGTATTTGTGATTGGGATGTATTTTGTGTCTTGTGATTGTTGAGCAAATACAAGTTAAGTTTAAACTTTTGTTTTAGTGGTTTAAACTTTGGGTATTTATGGGTAGTATGGGTACCCGTTATCCGTCCCGTACGGGTAATGGGTACGTGTTTCCCATGTGGGTTTGGTATATGGGATGGACTTTGGTATCCAAATGGGACTGGGTAGCCGTTTAAAACGGGACGGGTATCCCGTCCCGTCCCGTTGCCCACCCCTAGAAAATGGCCTTTCGTTACCCGGAATAAATCCGCCCAAATCGGTGCTTAATGGACTCAATCATCGTTGAAGAATAGCCTCAAGCTGAATCCGTGATCTGTAGCCTTCAATATCCAAAGAAAATTGCCTTTCGTCGACCAAAAATTACGAAAAATGCCATCCGAAAATAAATTGGCCTAAATTGGTGGTTAATGGACTTATCATCCATGGAGAATAGGATCAATAGACTTCATTATCGGTGGAGAATGGCCTCGGTCTGATTCCTTGATCAGTAGCCTCCAGAATAGAAAGAAAATGGCATTTCGGAAAAATCACCCGAAATCTGTGATAGTACCCCTTTGGAATCTGCCAAAATTTACCCTTAATAAATCCGCCCAAATCGGTATTTAATGGACTCAATCATCGTTGAAGAATAGCCTCATGCTGAATCCGTGATCTGTAGCTAGAGGTGGCAATTGGATCGGATTCATGGATTCGTGGATTGGATTGGTGGATCCATGGATCAAATGGATTGGATCCAATGGATTGGTGGATTGATCCATGAATCCAAATGACATCCAAGGTTTGGACCAAAATGTAAATTTTGAAAAGTTTAGGTACCAAAATGTCATAATGAAAAATTTTAGGTACCAAAATGTAATTTTCCAATGAATTTTTTTCGTATAAAAATATAAATTTTAGGTACCAAAATGTAAAATATAAAAAATATAGGTACCAAATCATAATTTGCCATTTGGATCAATGGATTGATCCATGAATCCACCGATCCAATTGGATTTGGATCAAATGGATTGGATTTAAATGGATTGGATTAAGTGGATAATTTGGTGGATGGATTGGATTGGATTCATGGATTTGGATCCTAATTGCCACCTCTATCTGTAGCCTTCAATAATCAAAGAAAATTGCATTTCGTCGACCAAATAATTACGAAAAATGTCATCCGAAAACAAGTTGGCCCAAACCGGTGGTTAATCGACTTATCATTCATGGAGAATCGGATCAATAGACTTCATTATCCGTGGAGAATAGCCTCGGTGGGATTCCTTGATCAGTAGCCTCCAATATAGAAAGAAAATGGCATTTCGGAAAAATCACCCAAAATCTGTGATGGTACCCCTTTGGAATCTGCCAAAAAGTTACCCGGAATAAATCCGCCCAAATCGGTGCGTAATGGACTCAATCATCGTTGAAGAATAGCCTCAGGCTGAATCCGTGATCTGTAGCCTTCAATAAACAAAGAAAATTGCCTTTCGTCGACCACAAAATTACGAAAAATGTCATCCGAAAATAAGTTGCCCCAAATCGGTGGTTAATCGACTTATCATTCATGGAGAATTGGATCAATAGACTTCATTATCGATGGAGAATAGCCTCGGTCGGATTCCTTGATCAGTAGCCTCCAGAATAGAAAGAAAATGGCATTTCGGAAAAATCACCCAAAATCTGTGATGGTACCCCTTTGGAATCTGCCAAAAACTTACCCGGAATAAATCCGCCCAAATCGGTGCGTAATGGACTCAATCAGCGTTGAAGAATAGCCTCAGGCTGAATCTGTGATCTGTTGCCTTCGATAACTAAAGATAATTTGCCTTTCGTCGACCATAAATTTTTGAATAATGCCATCCGAAAATAAGTTGGCCCGAATCGGTGGTTAATCGACTTATCATTCATGGAGAATAGGATCAATAGACTTCATTATCGGTGGAGAATAGCCTCGGTCTGATTCCTTGATCAGTAGCCTCCAGAATAGAAAGAAAATGGCATTTCGGAAAAATCACCCGAAATCTGTGATGGTACCCCTTTGGAATCTGCCAAAAAATTACCCGGAATAAATCCGCCCAAATCGGTGCTTAATGGACTCAATCATCGTTGAAGAATAGCCTCAAGCTGAATCCGTGATCTGTAGCCTTCAATATCCAAAGAAAATTGCCTTTCGTCGACCAAAAATTACGAAAAATGCCATTCGAAAATAAATTGGCCTAAATCGGTGGTGGTTAATGGACTTATCATCCATGGAGAATAGGATCAATAGACTTCATTATCAGTGGAGAAAGGCCTCGGTATGATTCCTTGATCAGTAGCCTCCAGAATAGAAAGAAAATGGCATTTCGAAAAAATCACCTGAAATCTGTGATGGTACCCCCTTTGGAATCTGCCAAAAATTTACCCGGAATAAATCCGCCCAAATCGGTGCTTAGTGGACTCAATCATCGTTGAAAAATAGCCTCAGGCTGAATCCGTGATCTGTAGCCTTCAATAACCAAAGAAAATTGCCTTTCGTAGACCAAAAAATTATGAAAAATGCCATCCGAAAATAAGTTCGCCCAAATCAGTGGTTAATCGACTTATCATTCATGGAGAATAGGATCAGTAGACTTCATTATCGGTGGAGAATAGCCTCGGTCGGATTCCTTGATCAGTAGCCTCCAGAATAGAAAGAAAATGGCATTTCGGAAAAATCACCCAAAATCTGTGATGGTACCCCTTTGGAATCTGCCAAAAATTTACCCGGAATAAATCTGCCCAAATCTGTGCGTAATGGACTCAATCATTGTTGAAGAATAGCCTTAGGCTGAATCCATGATCTGTAGCCTTCAATATCCAAAGAAAATCGCCTTTCGTCGACTAAAAAATTACGAATAATGTCATCCGAAAATAAATTGGCCTAAATCGGTGGTTAGTGGACTTATCATCCTTGGAGAATAGGATCAATAGACTTCATTATCGGTGGAGAATAGCCTCGGCCTGATTCCGTGATCAGTAACCTCCAGAATAGAAAGAAAATGGCATTACGGAAAAATCGCCCGAAATCTGTGATGGTACCCCTTTGTAATCAGCCAAAAATTGACCCGGAATAAATCCGCCCAAATCGATGTTTAATGTACTCAATCATCGTGGAAGAATAGCCTCAAGCTGAATCCGTGAAATGTTGACTTCAATATCCAAAGAAAATGGACTTTCGTCGCCCAAAAAATTATGAAAATGCCTACCAAAAATAAATTGGCTCAAATCAGAGCGTTATGGACTTATCATCCGTGGAGAATAGGATGAATAGACTTCATTATTGGTGGAGATTGGCCTCGGCTTGATTCCTTGATCAGTAGCCTCGAGAATAGAAAGAAAATGGCATTTCGGAAAAATCGCCCGAAATCTGTGATGGTACCCCCTTTGGAATCTGCCAAAAATTGACCCGGAATAAATCCGCCCAAATCGGTGCTTAATGGACTCAATCATCATTGAAGAATAGCCTCAGGCTGAATCCGTGATCTGTAGCCTTCAATATCCAAAGAAAATGGCCTTTCGTCGCCCAAAAAATTACGAAAATGCCATCCGAAAATAAGTTGGCCCGAATCGGTGGTTAATCGACTTATCATTCATGGAGAATAGGATCAATAGACTTCATTATCGGTCGAGAATAGCCTCGGTCTGATTCCTTGATCAGTAGCCTCCAGAATAGAAAGAAAATGGCATTTCGGAAAAATTGCCTGAAATCTGTGATGGTACCCCTTTGGAATCTGCCAACATTTTACCCGGAATAAATCCGCCCAAATCGGTGCTTAATGGGCTCAATCATCGTTGAAGAATAGCCTCAGGCTGAATCCGTGATCTGTAGCCTTCAATATGCAAAGGAAATTGCCTTTCGTCGACCAGAAAAATACGAAAAATGCCACTAGAAAATAAATCGGTGCTTTATGTACTATCATCCGTGGAGAATAAGACCAATAGACTTCATTATCGGTAGGGAATAGCCTAGGCCTGATTCCATGATCTGTAGCCTCCAGAATCGGAAGAAAATGGCAATTCAAAAAATCTCCCGAAATCTGTGATAGTAGCCCTTTGGAATCTTCCAAAAATTGTCCTGGAATAAAACCGCCCAAATCGATGCTTAATGGACTCAATCATCGTTGAAGGATAGCCTCAGGCCGAATCCGTGATCTGTAGCCTTCAATATCCAAAGAAAATGGCCTTTCGTCACCCAAAAATTACGAAAATGTCATCAGAAAATAAATTGGCCCAAATCGGTGCTTAATGGACTTATCATCCGTGGAGAATAAGACCAATAGACTTCATTATCGGTAGAGAATAGCCTCGGCTTGATTCTGTGATCTGTAGCCTCAAGAATTGAAAGTAATGGCATTTCGGAAAAATCGTACGAAATCTGTGATAGTACCCTTTCGGAATCTGGTAAAAATTGACCCGGAATAAATCCGCCCAAATCGGTGCTTAATGGAACTAATCATCGTTGAAGAATAGCCTCGGCCTGATTTCGTGATATATAGCCTTCAATATCCATAGAAAATGGCCATTGATCGCCCAAAAAATTACGAAAATGCCATCCGAAAATAAATTGGCCCAAATCGGTGCTTAATGGACTTATCATCACTGGAGAATAGGACTAGTAGACTTAATTATCGACGGAGAATAGCCTCGGTTTGATTCTGTGATTTGTAGCCTCCAGAATCGAAAGCAATTTCAGAAAAATCGCCCGAAATCTGTGATGGTACCCCTTTGGAATCTGCAAAAAATTGACCCGGAATAAATCCGCCCAAATCAGTGCTTAATGGACTCAATCATCGTTGAAGAATAGACTCACGCCGAATCCGTGATCTGTAGCCTTCAATATCCAAAGAAAATGGCCTTTCGTCGCCCAAAAAATTACCAAAATGTCATCCGAAAATAAATTGGCCCAAATTTGTGCTTAATGGACTTATCATCCGTGGAGAATAGGACTAGTAGACTTCATTATCGGCGGAGAACAGCCTCGGCTTGATTCCGTGATCTGTAGCCTCCAGAATTGAAAGCAAATGACATTTCGGAAAAATCGTCCTAAATCTTTGATGGTACCCCTTTGGAATCTGCCAAAAATTGATCAGGAATAAATCCGCCCAAATTGGTGCTTAATGGACTCAATCATCATTGAAGAATAGCCTCAGCCTGAATGGGTGAGCTGTAGCCTTCAATTTCCAAAGAAAATGGCCTTTTGTCAACCAAAAGATTGCGAAAATGTCATTCGAAAATAAATTGGCCCAAATCGATGCTTAATCGACTTATCATCCGTGGAGAATAGGACCAATAGACTTCATTATCGGTGGAGAATAGCCTCGGCCTGATTCTGTGATCTGTAGCCTCCAGAATCGAAAGAAAATGGCATTTCGGAAAATCGCCCGAAATCTGTGATGGTACCCCTTTGGAATCTGCCAAAAATTGATCCGGAATAATTCCGCCCAAATCGGTGCTTAATGGACCCAATCATCGTTAAAGAATAGCCTCAGGCCGAATCCGTGATCTGTAGCCTTCAATATGCAAAGAAAATGTTCTTTCGTCACTCAAAAAATTAAGAAAATGCCATCCGAAAAAAAATTGGCTCAAATTGGTGCTTAATGGACTTATCATCCGTGGAGAATAGGATCAATAGACTTCATTATCGGTGGAGAATAGCCTCGGCGTGATTCCGTGATAAAGTAGCCTCCAGAATCGAAAGAAAATGACATTTCAAAAAAATCACCCGAAATCTGTGATGGTACCCCTTTAGCAATCGGTGGCTGTATTGCATGAAACATCGGCCGGATGTATGCATTGAACTATTCAAAACTCGTCTCGTTGCCAAGGGATTTCACTAGAGGCCAGGAGTTGACTTCCACGAGACCTTTAGTCCCGTTCTCAAGCCTGTAACAGTCCGCACAGTATTCACCATTGCCCTCTCTCATAACTGGTTGATCCATCAATTCGATGTCAACAACGCATTCCTTCGGGGTCCACTTCAGGAAGAGGTTTACATTGCTCAATCTCTTGGATTTCGGGATCCCCAGTTCCCTAATCATGTGTGTCGACTGCGCCAAGCTATCTGAGGTCCGCTGGGTTTGCAACATTCTCTCTGAGCTGCACCAACCACTTCCGCATGCCCCAGTTCTCTTCTCTGACAACATGGGGGCGGTCAACTTCAGCTCCAACCCCGTGTTTCACTCGCGCATGAAGCATCTTGCGTTGGATTACCACTTCGCATGTCCGCTTGTCCAAGGCGAGCAACTCATCGTCCGTCATGTGCCTACAGCTTCTCAGCTTGCGGATGTTTTTTACTAAACCCCTTCCCTCCACCCGCTTATGCCTTCTCTGCTCCAAGATTGGGCTTGCGAACGCCGCCTCCATCTTGGGGGGCGTATTAAGGATAAGTCTTTATCCTAGTTGTAGTAGGATTGTAATTAAACTTTGTTCTAGTAGGATTGTAATTAGTCTTTCCTTTCCTTGTACGTATTGTATTGATGTAACATTGGCTATAAATAACCCTCTTCTATGTTAATACAACACAACATTCATAATCCTTACACTTTCTTGTGATGAGCCAAAATAACAACAGAAAAGGATGTGTCTATCTTCCTTGATCCTCTTCTGGCTTCCCTAATCTTTTTGCATTCCCACTCATTTACCAAGCACAATTAAATCTCTTTTTTGAGAGTTGTGTGGTGTATGCATTGTACAGTTTTGTGCTTTGTCGTAAATTATGTGTCAACTTTTATATTATCGCCGGAAAATGACCGATGATCGTGAATTTCAATGCAGTTTTGTGCTTTGTCGTAAATTATGTGTCAACTTTTATATTATCGCCGGAAAATGACCGATGACCGTGAATTTCCTCTTTCTCTCATGGTCCTAGTGTGTTGCTGTGGTTTTTGAATTATGTGGTTAAGAGAGACAAGGAGCTACGAAGGAGTGGTTGGTTATTTATTGATCTCCCAAGTAACCATATAATGCACAACCAAACAAGTGAAGCATATGTGGACCAAACTAGAGATCAATCAGTATCTCATATCATACTGTTGCATTGTTTACGCCTCCCTACTTCCACGAGATAACAAACAATTGACCACATCCTAATCACCATGCACCTCAATTGATAAATATGATTAAAATTCATGGGTTGGGCTTTCGGTGGTCCACAAGCGGGTTGGTAGGCTCGCAAGAGATGGCAAGCGAACTGGCCCATTGGGCTTTTGAGCATTGTAATCTCAAGTCGGTCCGACGATAGCTTACCGCCGTTAACCGGTGGGGAAAAAAACTAACTGCCGCCATCGATCGCCGTCCGATATCCTCCCGCCTCCTTTCACCCATTTCCGCACTGACGATCACCACCACGGAACCACCGCCCTCCCGACTCGCCGGACCACTGCCACTCCGCCTTCACGCGTACGTTCCCTCACACGACGGGCGCCAATTAGCCACAATCATCCTAAGTTTCCCAAATCTCGACGATTTAGTTCCCGAATCCACGTTTTGCCTGTCGAACACACAGAACAATGAAAATTTGAGGACACTTCTCGTCACCAAGATCTACAGCTTCATCGATTCAATTGGATCGCGGAGTTCAATGAATCCACCCCTAAAAAACTATCCAAGTGGAGGATCTAATGCGTTAAAGTTCGGATTTTTTGGGTACCTTTTGGAATCCGACGATTTCCTCTGCAATCTAAGCCTCTCGTCCAGTCTCTCCTTGGCTTCTCTGGCTACTCCTCCCAGCTTCTCATCCTCTTTGGTCTCAATCTGCACGCTTCTCTGCTATACAAAAAAGAAACGTGTTTCTGTCAAAAATTGAAGTCCAGAAAAGGGAAAGTGAAACCTCTGTTTCATTAAAAAACAGGGGAATGGTTTAAATCATGAACAGATTTAGATGGATTCGCAATTTACCGATGAAGTGAAAGAAGAGTAAGAGGCTTCGTAGTTGGTGGCGTACAAACCGAGCGAGGACCTCCGAGATCCGCCGGGAGAATCGCCGCCGGTTGGGCGGAGCCGTCTTCTCCGAGCGCATTCCACGCCGGGCAACATTCCCGCCATGATTGATCACTACCCAGAAGAAGGAACACAGAAAGAGAGGAATTTCGGAAGGGAGTAGATTGAATCAGGTACTAAACAGGTGAAGCATTAACTACCCATTATAGGTAGAGGAGAAACTTGAAATGGGTTCCTCCAAAGTTTTACTTTTTTTTAATGGGGAAAGATGGAAGAAAGATCAAAAGATGATCTTTGTTCTGGAATTATTTGGACTTTTTCGCCATGTGCAGCTTCCTTCCAGGCAATGGTTTGGCCGCCTAGAGGAAGTTTCGTTGCCATCTCTAACAGAGAGCGAGAGAAAAATATAAAATCATGTAAGTTGTCACTAATCGAGTCAAAGTAACTCAACTCATTTTTTAGATTACAATTTACAAGACAAGTGGGGTTGTTTTAGTTCAGAATTCAACCGAATTAGCCTACAATTTGATAAATAAAAAATTGAAAGAAAAAATAGATCTCCAAACTAATCTTCAAATTTTGAGATTGAGAATCTCATCATAACAGAAATTACAATTTTATTTTTAGTATCCAAAAGAATTTGTACTTTATATTTTACAAAATTCATATAATTGATACAAAAACAAAAGTATTTTATGTTGGTTCTTCGATTTAATCCGAACATAATAGGACAAATTCTTCTTGCTAAATGCACGCCTAACTAGCTAATAAGAACTTCTAAGTTCCATCCTACATATAGGCCCACTGGAGACAACGGTGACGGGCTAACACGAACTTCCATCCCACATACAGGCCCACTAGAGACATATGGGCCCAGAACCACGACCGCTACCTTCTCTACGACATCGTTTTAATCATCACACATGATCAAATCACTAACCGCCACAACGGCTAGTTCCTCTTGAAGTGACCGTTCCTAATCCCCTCGCAAATTCAAACTTCCTGAAGTGCGCCTCAACCCAACTCCAACAAACGATCCCCGCCTCCCCGGTCATTTCCATCCTCCAAGAGCTCAACACGATAAGAACTTAGCCAGTTAGCAGCTCTGGTGATCCCAATCAGATCTTCTTCTTCATCGTCGTCATAAAAAATGGCCTATAACTACACGCCAGCTTACTACTCCACGCTCCACGACTCCATAACTTCCCTCTGCAAGACCATCCTCCCTTTCTCCTTCAGGAAGCGCGGCCGGCTCGCCGCGGCGGAGCACCGAATCAACAAGATCCAGTCCGAAAACCTCAAATGGCAGCAGGACTCGTTCCACCAGATCCTCAATCTGACGGGACTCCATAAAGCAGGGATCTTGGAGCAGCACGAGGTCTGGGCGTTCCGATCCCACTTGCTCGAGACGCTCATCGCTTCTCCGACGGAGCACGAGCACGCCGCCGTCCTGCGGGACAAATTGCTCTTCCTCCAGGTAACAAGAAAGTTAGAGTCTTTACTATCAAATCGGGGATTTTCCCCTTTTTACAGAACGAAACGTAAAGTGGAGAGATTCAATTCAACTGGTTCGTTTTTTAGGAGTTGCTGTATGCGAAATGTATAACGGAGGAAGAGTACCATTCGTCGAAGGGGCCATTGATGCAGATAATGGCGGTCCAAGGTGCAGAAATCGAGCCGAGGGATGTGGTCGTAGGCGGGAAACAGAGCGAAGTGGATGGAAACAGAGATGAAGAATGGTCAGTGATTGATTTGAGAGACGAGAAACGTGAGTCTACTCCGCAATCCAAGCGAAAATCAAAGGAGCAGAGCTCACCTGAGTTGAAGCAGATCAAAGGGGCGGGTTCTTCTCTGTTCGGATTTAACAAGCAGAGTAATAGGAGGCAGAGCATATTCGAGATCGAGGCTAAACGGCCGTCCTGTGGACAACATAATAACAACAGCGGAGAAATGTACGAGAGCCCAATTGTGAATGGTGGTAACTCAGTGAAGGGGAGCGAAACAAAGTCGATTCTGATGCAAGCAAGCGGAAAGACAGCTGCATCTCCGAGGAAGGAGAATGGGAGTGGCGAGAAGGTGAAGAGGAAGCCATTCAGGACTCTGTTTGATAAAGAGCAGAGTAGCGAGAAATCTGCGAAGAAGAAGCAATGGTGGAAGAGGAATGATTCGGAGGACGAGACAGCTCCTCTGCCACTGAACATTGGAAGAGCAGGAGATTGTGAAGATGACTATGGAAACCTTGTTACAAGCCCGATCGGAGAAGGCCCTGATACGAAACAGATCAAAAGGAAGCTTCACTCCGATGGAACCCCTTCGGATTTCTTCATTGACAAAGTTTTAGGGAATAACATAAAGAAAGAGCTGTTGAGGATTCAAACTGAGCTCTCCACCACCAATCCAACTCTGAAACTCTCGTAAGCCTTTCGTTTTCATATAGGTTAGTGTTGAATATACAGAGCATATTTTAAAGGTGTTTGCGATCAATTTTGTTAGGGATGACCAAATGGAAACAATCTCCACTAAGCTTCCTGTTGACAAAGCTGACCTCGAGAACTTATTTCCCAAGTAAGTCTACAAATGAACCCTTCGGATGAAAATGATTCCAGTTTCTATGTACCACACTGATTTTGACTGATATTGGAATTGAACGAAGGTCATGGTGCGACCAATATGGCGATGTGGTGAAGAAAGAGTTCAAAGATCATGTGGGTGAGATGGAGAATATGAGAAATGCTACCAGGGAAAAGCATCTGAATAACTCAAAGAGGTGGACAACATTCAGTGATGATGATGATCATGTGGGTGAGATTGAGAACATGAAGAATGTTACCAGGGAAAAGAATCTGAACAACTCGAAGAGATGGACGACATTCGATGAGGACGATGATGAGAATATCCACCCGAATCTTTTCAGTAGTCTCACCTATAGCAACAACATCAACAAGAGCAATAACCCGTTCCTTCAAGATTCTAGCATCACAGGGAAGAGCCATCATGGGATTGAGAAGCCACAATCGTTATCAACTTCCTTCCAGAATCCGTTCTGGAACGGCTCTTCTCTGTTTCATTAGCAACCAGAGTAGTTTGTTTATGTTATTTGCAGTGTATAAAACTGCCAAAAAGAAGAACCATGTTCTTCTATAATCTGTTTGTCGATGTAGATTCCGGTTCTTTCGGTATCATAGTAGATGAGTTTCAAATGTATACAGAGATATCTGGTATATGAAAAGGCGATTCGATTTTTACCCAGGAATGTACAAAATGTTGGATGAAATGAACTTCCTTTCGCATGAGAGGGATATTTACATTGTGCAGCACATATAATTCTATGATCAGAGTGAAGGAATCTCCGAGGTGGAGACAGAATCGTTTTCACCCTGGCGAACATCTCCGCGACAGAGTGGGCAGACCCTAAAAAAAGCAAAAGCAAGGAAGAGCTCAGGGCAGAGATCATTGCAAACTAAAGTAAACAGCGGGGGAGCAAGCTTTTTTGTAATACCCGTGGATCTCTTTGAGCCATTTATCAACACATGACATGTGATACTCATGATGGCAGGGAAGAACTCTTATTTTATCCCCTTCTTCATAGTCCGACAGACAGATGTAGCACCTGTCAACCGATACACCATCATAAGTTTTAGCTAAGGTTCCATGAAAACTTGACACCATAAGAACATTAGGGAAGGAACGTACTGCTCGGCTTCTTCACCATCGTCGATCTTGTCCTCCTTTTTGTGATTCTTAAGAGGGAAAGAGTCGACCACAGATTCTGGAGCTGGGAGTGAGACCATGGACATAGAAAGTGAAGAAGGCTGGCGATGGATTTCATCCAAAACCTGAAAGAATAAGTATTGTTAAAATATAGCAACAAAGAGTCCAAGCACTATCAAGGAATCAAAGATAAGCCGCACCTCAAACAGTGCTTCAGCAAGCATGACTATCCGTGATATATTTGCACGAGTACTCGACTCCCTTCCTGACAAGAGTGTTTCACATGAACAAGTACCCTCGGGGTGAAGTCCAGAAGGACAGAATGTTGTTCGCCGTTCGTCATCATCAAGGCTGCCAACAAGTCTCTCCCAAATCTTATGATGAAAGGTAAACGCAGAAGTTAGCCATAAAGATGCATGACAAACTATCTAATCGTTCTAAGTTTCTAACCAAATATTGAATGAAGTTTGACGCACAACTAAAGGTCAAATAAGTAAGAGAGTCACCTCTGATCTAGATTGGCGTCTCCGGTCAGTCCAGCTATGAATCCTGCTGCCAAGGTACTCAGAATCGCTACTAGTAACACCATCGTCGAGAAAGTTGCCACTGAAATCAAGGAGCCATCTATCGTGAGATTGTAAATCATCAGGACTGTCATCTGTAGAGAGCAAAATGGTTGGAGAATCCATAGGCCTCCAGGAACTACGCCTCGAAAATGCATCCCAGAATAGTCGTCTACTGTTTCTTCTGGTCTCATGATAACTAGTCCTATCAGCAGTTCCTCTAGAGAAGATTCTGGAAGAGATGCTCACAACATCTACATGAAGAACATCACCATCATCCTGGGCCTGTTCCCTTATCGGAAGTCCTAAATCCTCAGTATTCGTTTCTTGCACAGAAACAGAATCAGAATTGTGCAGAGGCCAAGTTGTCATTTCATCCATGTGATTCTCGACGGAAGCCCTACCAAAACTCGATGTGTGCAGTAGACCTTGAGATGAACTCTCTGCATGCATATACCTACTATTCTCTGGATTGTCAATACCATTGACTGCATGTTTGTTAGCCAATGTATTTACAGAGAGTGGATCTGAAGATTGTTGTTGTTCTCTAAATGAAGTACTAGCTTCATGACCACTATACCTATTCCTAAAAGAGTCGTCGTAGCTATATTCATCACATACCTGGGAAGAGACTAACTCCAAAGTTTCGGAGAAACGTCTCTCTTGATTACTTGTTCCTGAGTTTCTCAAACCACCTTCACCGGTAATTCTCTTGCTGGCTGTAATACTACTGCCTGTTGATGAATGACCAATACCACTACCAGAATTGGCAGAAACTGTTTCTGAACCAATTATGGCAGCCGATCCCAGTATAGGGCTTTGGATTTTGCTTGCTCCTGTGTCATCATTTTCCACAGAGCTCTTCAACATTTCATAGGGACGACCTTCCACCTACACAAAATCAAGAGGGAGGGTCGTTCAGAAGATTCATCAAACAAAATGAATCCACATAGATCAAACAGGCTCATAACATATAAACAAAAGCGGCACACCCATAAGAAGCACTCGAGTTAACACCACATATATACATGTCAATCAATTTGGGAACTATCCACATCTCGTGATTCAGAGTCTTCGATAGCTCAAACGGAAGAAACTAGATAAATAAAAAGGTCTCAGTGGCAAATGTGTGCCGCCTGCTGAACGACAGCAACAATCATCCATGTTCTTCCAAGATACTACTGAACTACGCATTTGTCCATCATTCTACCACTTGTTCTGTTTTCGGTAGCAGACTTATCTCCTCTAAATGGATCATCAAGAGCTGACCACCTTGTTATACACGGTCGGAGACTCCAACATGGCAAGCTATAGTACCACCATTAGACAAAATCAAAGATATCGATTGGCATATTCATTCCCTTAATCACTCCGCTAAAACTTGATGGAATCAAGCTGTTATCCTAGATGATCAAGGTTGAGCACACAAAGAGCAACCTATAAACAATCCAAGAATCGCCCACCTAATCAAACCCCCCACACAAATCACAAAAATCACCAACAAACCCACTAAAATTTGGTCTTCAAGAAAGCCATCCAGAAGTCAACAATGTCTGTTCCCGATCAGAAATGACAACCGCCCCACGATCAAAAACCCCAACTTTATTCAACAAGCAGCAATTCACAACAACAAAGGGGAGAAATTTCGCCCTGTCGCTCTCACCTCAGCTGCAGCGCGGGAAGAAGAAGAAGAGGAGCCACCGCAGATGATTGATGACAGAATCCTTGAAGGTGAACGGTTGACAGGGGGGCTGCTGGGTCGGGACTCAGATGGGCGCGACCGCGGACGACTGCTGCCAGAACCCATTCCGGTCGCCGGACCACCGTGGTCTATAGAGAGCTCTGGAAAAAAAAGTGTGAGGGAGCCGATGCTGCTACGTCTCTGGTTTCAAATTCGGCTCCAGAAATGGGAATTCTTCAATTATTAAGAGAGAGATGATGAAATGGAGGGAGAGAGACGGAGAGGGATTTGTCGGGAATGGGGTTAAAAGGGAAAGAAGGGGAAATATTCGGTGCCACATGCTGTCGAGCTATAATCTTCTTTCTTTCGTAATCCATTGCCATTTTCTTTCTTCGCCATTTCTTTGTTTGTTTGTTTGTTTCTTGGTGTATAGTGTAGGGTTAGGGAAAAGGGAAGGAAGGGAAGGGAAGGGAAGGAAAGGAGGAGATGGTCTGCATAATCCAATGGGCTTTGGTCCTACCGAAATTGGGCTTGGTCTGATCTATTGTCCGACCTTTGTAATACCGCCGACCAGCCTAGGAAGGCCCAGTTTTACAGCCCGAAGAATAGGAGAGTCGGGTCCAGGTATATATTAGCACAAACTAGGGTTTAAGATGGGAGCCATCGTTCTTCGCCTCTCTCCGCCTTCATTTTGCCGCTATCCCACCCTTTGCTGCTAGCTCTACGGAGAAACAAGCTCTCGATCAATCATGGCGGAGCAGGTTTTGTTCTCGTTCCTCTTGTTTTCCATTTTGGTAAAATGAGCTCTGAAATCGACCTCTTACCGAAAAGGGTTTTGGTTTTTTTCCTGTGTTATTTCAGACTGAGAAGGCATTTTTGAAGCAACCAAAGGTTTTCCTTAGGTGAGATTTCTCAATGAGCTAGGATCTTCTCTGCCCTGTTGATTGATTAGTTTTGCTCAAAGCCAATGTCTTTCGTGCTGACTATTTGATTCGTTGCTCTGTCGCTCAGCTCGAAGAAAACTGGCAAGGGAAAGAGGCCTGGAAAGGGAGGAAACCGCTTCTGGAAGAGCATTGGGTTGGGCTTCAAGACTCCCAGAGAAGCCATCGAAGGTATTTTGGTCTTGATATATTTTTTATGGCGCTTCAGTTTGCGCCTTTGGTTCTCTGATTCCCTTGGATAAACTTGTGCGAGCTGATGATTGATAATGGGCATTGATGGTCGTGTTAGATTAGATGCAGTCATTGTGTTGAAATATTGCATATAGGGGAATTCATAAGTGATTGAAGTGGCTATATTGGATGGATTAAGGTCACTTGATTATGCTAGGTCGTTTCAATTAATTTCTGAGTGTTGATCCAGCATGGCTGTGTAAATAACTTAGAGGTTCAGTACATTGAAATTGTTGCATAGTAGTTTTGAGAAAACTTAAACAAGATCTTGTGCTAAATCTTCTCCGGAGGAGTTAGATTGTCCTCCTTTTTACTCTGCTCGAGGGCGACGGACTTATGTAGTACTCCTGCTTACACTGCTCTACCTCTAGCAGAGCTACTTGTTCCCCACTCGTGATGCCTGTTCAATGTGAGCTTGCAAATGTGAAGTTCATGTTCACTTTCTGTTTTCCATCTAGATGATGATCAATTGAAGCGATCTGGCTTTCAGAGTTTCTAAGTATCTTCTTTAGTTTCTGGGAGAGTTTGTTTCTGTGAGTATTTGGCCAGCCCAAGACAGTAGGGTATTTTTCTTGCAGCATTTGTTTATGTTCCTTTCTGCATCTGACTACAGATAGATTCATTGAGAATCTCATGTGGTGCTTGAATATAAGATGATTCCCTGCCTCATTAGTTATGTTGAATCTGGTCTTCTTGCTAATTTGATCTGGTCTTTCAGGAACATACATTGACAAGAAATGCCCCTTCACTGGCACTGTTTCCATCAGGGGTCGTATCATTGCTGGAACATGCCACAGTGCCAAGATGATGAGAACAATCGTTGTTCGTCGTAACTATCTTCACTATGTGAAGAAATACCAGAGGTACAAACTTGATGCATCATTTTTCTGTATGCATTGTTTTATACCCTTTCAGTCTGAACTACTAAGGAATAATGATTCGCCATTCTTCTATAGGTATGAGAAGAGACACTCTAACATCCCGGCTCATGTCTCACCATGCTTCCGTGTGAAGGAAGGAGATCATGTTACCATTGGGCAGTGCAGGTAACTACACCTTTTTATTAAACCGTTGCCAATCATTAAGTGCTCTTAACTTTGCCTTTTCTTAGACGTTGACTGAAATCTTCTCCTTCATTGCTGTAGGCCTCTTTCGAAGACCGTTAGATTCAATGTGTTGAAAGTTATTCCAGCTGGATCTTCTGGCGGCGGAAAGAAGGCCTTCACTGGGATGTGAGATGTAACGCACCCAGTTTTCTTGTGCGTTAGGCTGATCGATGAACCTTTGTTAGTTCGTTATGTAAGCTACTGGTGAAATTGAACAGTCTGGTTTTGGCAATCACTTGGAACAATTAGAACCCTTTCTTGTCTCTCAACACTTTGATTATATGTGGATTGTTGCAAACACGATAGCTATTTTGTTTTGGATGCTCATTAACATTGTATGTGGTCTCCTAACATTATGCAATCCTCATCGGATCATATCGGGAAGGATCGACATGTGGTTTCAAGTCCCTTTTTGGGTATCTTGATTTCATGAATCCGAAGGTGGATGAAAACATGAGCGATCCAACCGGGTTGAACATGTTTTCTATTCGATTTTAGCTGTTGATTCCGGTGTCTAATTGGACTGGATTGATTAATCATGAAAGGAACCTTTGATTTTTCCATTGCCACATTGATTGTCTATTCGAATGATGGAGCTGCATATACGTACGGCAATTTTGATGCATGTGATTAACATGGTGAAGATTGTTGGAGGTTGTGAACTTCCTCTCAGTGTGGAAGAAAGACTTCATGTTCATGTTTTAGAGGAAGAGTACTGTCGGCACCAGGCAGTTGTGTGTTGACTTTCATATATGTTGATACAGTAAGTTTGGCTAGAAGTTAGGCAAAGGGAAAGGAGTAATAAAGGAAATGATCATGTGCCTAGCCCAAATAGGCAACGGTTCACTGATTTGTTGTTATTGTTAGGAATTCATAGTGAATTCTGAATTGGATGAGAAAATGGAGGAACAAGAGTGAATTCATGTGGAGAAGTTAGTGGCCATGTTCATCCTTGGGTGTAATGGCCTAAACAACGGTTGGCATGTGTTGTGTGAGAGAGAGATTTTTTTCTAGTATACTAGATATGGTGGTTGAATCTTGGCCTAACAATCTGGAAGAAGTAGGTATAATTAAAAAAATTCTTGTTGGCGGTGGTATTGAAAAAAAATTCTAAATAACAATTTATTATGGTAATTATATATCTGTAAAGGAGTCATCGTGTTAGTTGTATTCGTGGGATTTTTCATAATCTTCTAAAAATAGCTGAGATGAATACAAAAGATTTTCTAACATACTTCTTCAAGCATTATTCAAAGGGGGATGTGAGCAGCCCACTTGACCGGTCTCCTCATTCCCCAACGAGATCCAAATCTCAATCTTAATTTTGTAAATCTGGTCACCTTCTTCAACCACAAATCATACGCTGCTAGAGAGTAGAATGATCACAAGTTCATATGACGTTATGTTAATGTTTGTGATGTTATGGTGAAAGTTGGTTGCTCTGACTTTATGTCTTTGTAATTTACTTGTATTTAGGGGGGATCAAAATTATGCATGTGTGTTGGAATAACGAATTTTGAGTTTTTTTTTTAATATTATTCTTTTACTGGTTCGATCTTTGGGGTGGTAAACCAGATAAACGGTTCATTTTTTGCTCAATTTGGTCTGTCCAATTCGGATAGTACTGAACAAGAGTGTACAAACATGATATGATCTATATCTTATGGCAATTGTTATGATTTGTGGTATGCATTCCAGCCTCTCAATATGAACCGTCAATCGTATACATATGATCCGATTTGAATCCAACCACACGATTTCACAGTACTCAGTCCTCCTCAAAGTCGGAATGCATCTATCTAATTGACAAAATTTCCACCACCAACACTATGTAGTGCCCATCTAGGAAAATATATTTTGTGGGAGAAATGGTGCTATGTTGGTCGAATCACTTGTGGCTTGTGCTTCTATACATTTCGTGGAAAGCAAAAAGGGGGGAAAAGACCAAACCTATTTGTCATTGTCTAGCATATCAAAGTCTTCAATTCGATTATATATCTTTCATTTTCGCAATTGCCCCAAAAACTTCAATTTCATATCTTTTTTGTATTTTTTTAGGATTGATTACTTAGCTATGGGAAACTTGCAATCCACGTTGTTTGGATGTAGTTCATGGTTAACAAAAAAGCAATCAATGGAGTTGATGATGATGCTATATAAGAATGAATCCTAGATCCATATGCTCCACTAGAAAGAATATACAATTGTTCACACTTGAAAGGATATGATAATAAAGGGAAAAGGTAATAAACATGTACAATAGTCTACTATATCATTTAAAAAGTAGATTCAAAGTCGTTTTCGTTACAAATCGAGTGAACACGATTTTAGTAAGTCGGGTTTCGTGAGGGAGGGGGGTGGTTTACTACTTCTATTTATATATTTGAGTGAGTCGAATATGGTAAGGATATTGGATTGGAAAACCCTACTGCATCGAGGTTTTGTCACTACATTCTTGTAACCGATTGATTTATGAGTACTAAACATATCCCTGATAACAATCGTATCATATATACTTAACACATAATTTTTTTCCGCTCGAGTCAAGTTATTTCGGTCAATCTCTCTTTCTTAAAGCTTCAAACTATGATGCAACTTTCCATTAGTAATGAAAAAGTGGGAGCAAAATTAAATTAAACGAGGGAATTGGGTACACGTTGTCATTCAATTACTCCTTTGACAAAAAAAAAAAAAAATTTGGAGGGTGATGGAGAAAAATAATTGAAACTCTTATTGGTTGCAATCAGCCAACAAACTTTTGATGTCTCAGTGAAATGGCCTTGTCTTTCTTTTGTGTAGCTTTTTTCTCCATTTAATTTAAAGGCATCTATGAAGTGTGAAAGATAATTAATTGTAAATTAACCCACCACGAGTTGGTGAGATAGTCAAATGTGCAAGTTCAAATTTAACCATTTTTCGTGTTCCAATTTCGACAATAATCGTTTATGTATTACAATTATGAAGAACAATAACAAGATTGTTGTTGCTGTAGAAATCATTTTTAAGTATTTGTCGAGTGTTAATAAAAATTGAGTTTTGTTGTGTATTGCTATTTTTTTCGTGACAAAAATCATATTTATTCGAACCACTCGAGAAAAAACAATACACATGGGTTACTTAATTGTCAAATTGTTTGCTTAATTTAGGTTAACTTTTCTAGAACCATAATTGGACCATTGTAATGTTGTTATCCTCGAACCATTTGAGTTTTTATTTTTCTATTGAAGAGTGTTGTGATTAGTTATTTTCCCTTTGTTTCGTGAAGGGGACAAGATGTTGTTAATGGTATTATTACACAGAAGACAATGGCACTTTGAATATGCCATTGACTTGATCAAATAACAACATATTTCCGGTCCTTTAAATGTTGAAAACCTACCCATAATCCTATATAGGGTGATTATACGGTTCGGTCCGGTTAAATTGACCCGAATTGATCTGATCCCGGTCCGGTCTTTTCGAGAATATAAGGATCAAAGATTGAATTGGATACAGTCCGGTCTTGATCCGGTCCGGTCCCAATTCGGTCTTGATTTTAGATTGAGCTTGTGGAAATTTGATTGGCCTGAGACCTCAAAAGGTGAGGAGTTAGCTAAGTTTTGGGTGTTGGGCTCTCTTATCCGGTCTTTATCCGGTCCCAAATGGTTTTTTTACCTTAAATCTAAGCCCGAAGATGAGATTTGATTGTTTGCTATTTGGTCTGGTCCCGATCCGAGTTATACGGTCTGGTTTCGAGTAAATCCAAAAAGCCTGTACCAAATAACCAGCACTAATCGTATCCTTTTTACCCACTTGAAAGGCCAATTGCACATACAATCTCTTTCCCATTTTTCGATTTGGAATTTTTACTCATTAAAATTGTAATATGGATGTATAGTGCCATACTATAATCCGGTTTAATAATTACGAGTGGTGGAGCCAGAAATTCGAATGAGGAGGATAAAAAATTATGTACGGAAAATTTGAACTGACAAGTGGAGCTAACGACTTATCAACTACTATATTTTACCAATTTATTACAAAAGTTACATGATTTTGAAAGTTGAGGGACTATAGCCTCCCTTAGCTCTGCCACTGGTAATTACATTCACATCATGATTTAGCACAGTGAGAAATTACTAGTGTATTCAAGTCTTGAACTTTTTAGTCTTGAAGGTAATAGACTAATAACATTTCATCCTTGAAATTCGATTCCAACTTAAGGTAATGAGTAGACATGACAATGAGTCGATTCATTAGATAATTTGACCCAATTGTCATCATCCATATAAGTATTGAATTGGACTTAAATGCACTCATATGCAATTTTAATGATTTTGAGTTTGGGTATGAAATGGATCATGTTTGGGTTAATTCATTTGGGTTAGATCCAAAACGGGTCTAACTAGGTCTAGATTATTGTATATCATTGATTAATCATGGTTAATCCTAACACCCAAAACTATCTCCAACCACTCTCTTTTTTCCGTTGATTGTTTAACTCAATGGTTTTTTTTTTAATAATCCAAAAACCTCCGCCCCACGTACCACTTTGCGACAGCGGATCCTACTAAATCTGATTGCCACCTGCATTCAATTCGACGCCAACGAGACTTCGCCCAAACAACTTTATACCTCGGGAACACCAACAGAGTTTCGAACCTAGAGTATGATGGATGTTTGCATCCTCGCATTACCCTAACACACTCTTTCATAGAGAAAAAAAAATTAACATAAAAAATCTGGAAATTTCTAACGGCTCCCATTCATCCATTCAGCAAGACATCTTCCCAACTACTGCTCTACCCTTTTCTCCTTGTTTTTCCATTCAAGCTATAAAGAAAAACAAAACAAAGCAAAACAGGAAGCACCTCAGATTTTGCTCTCAAACATATTCCACAGAATCTTCTTCTCCTTTCTCCCGTCTTCCATCCCCACACCACCAATTATACTCTCCCATTTCCCCTCTCTCTTCCTCTAAATTTCCCCCATCCCCTGTTCTCAGTTGCTTCCTTGGATACCCACACCAAAAACAAAAAAGCCTCCAACTTGCTTCTTCTACAGCAGACTTTTGGACCGAATAAATAAACAAAGATCGCTTTTTTTTCTACCCGCAACTTCTTCCACTTGGCCACAGGACCAGAGGGAGTAGAAACAGAAAGAGGGACTGTATAAAGGGAGGGCCGAATCATGTGTGTTCAAGACGCTGAGAGCGTTGCTCAGGAAGCGGAAATGGAGGAGGAAGAGAAGATGGAGAAGAACGACGGCGGCGGAGGAGGAGGAAGCAGCGGCGGTAGTGATAACAGGAAGCAAGCTCGGCCGTTTAGGCCTGCCCAGGTGGAGAATTGGGATAAAGACTCTTCCTTTGTGGCCCCCGGCGCCGGAATCAGTGTCGGCGGCAACTCCTGCCCTGTAAGCAATCTTGAAGAGAATTGTCAATTGTGGTCTTAATCAAGTAGTTCCATTTCATTTCTGAGTTCGATTGTGATAGTTTTTATTAGTTAGTTAAAATCCACAGTTTGTTACTGTTCTTGTGATCCAATCAAGGCTTGGTTTTTATTTGGGGGGAATTTTTTAGGTGAGGGTAAAAGGCCAATTTGCTGGGATTCAGACTTGTGGGGTGATTGAGGAGTTTTCAGGTGATTGTGGGGGGTGTTAATCATGGCAACAGGAATTAACCTTTTTACTTTCTTTGGGTAGCTTTCCTCTTTTGGGGTGTCAATAATGTGGCCAATCAGATTCCATCCAAGAAATTTGGTTTGTCTTGTTATGAATTAAAGTTCAACATTTACTTTTGAGAGCAAGTTGATTACACTTGGTGTGTTTTGCTTTCCATTGTCTGATTCTTGTTTCCTGTTTTGGGGATTTTGATTCAGCTGGAGAGCATTAGTGAGGATAGAGTCTCAACAGAAAGGAGGACGACCAACTTTGTTCCTGCCCTTAGGTCTGGGGAGTGGTCTGATATTGGTGGCCGCTCTGAAATGGAGGACACTTATGTTTGCATTAGTGACTTGGCCAAGAAGTTTGGTTATGATGATCTGCTGACACAGGAGACCATTTCTCTCTATGGTGTAAGTGCTCATTGTCCGAACACTTAACTTGATGAAGATCCTTGAAAGATGTTCTTGACTTGAATGTTAAAACACTTGATACAGGTATTCGATGGCCATGGGGGTAAAAGCGCGGCACAGTTTGTCCGAGACCATTTGCCAAGGATCATTGTTGAAGATGCAGACTTTCCTCTTCAGATGGAGAAAGTGATTACACGTTCATTCGTTGAGGTAGATGCTGCATTTGCAGAATCTTGCTCTTCTGGTTCCACGATCTCGTCTGGTACAACTGCACTAACCGCTATGATATTTGGGAGGTAAGCATCATGGCTTTCTCTACTGGTAAATCAACCAGTAGTCTTCATTTGCAGAACTCTTTAGTTTCTCGAGTTTCCTTTCTGAAGTCATATGATTGGAAAAATTTAAACTCCATTCTTTTCAATTCATATGACAGATAAATACTTGATTGATAAATTGCTTCTGGCTTCTTCAGGTCAATGCTCATAGCAAATGCAGGTGACTGCAGGGCAGTCTTATCTAGAAATGGAATGGCGATTGAGCTGTCCATGGATCATAGGCCATGCAGCATTATCGAGAGACTCCGAGTTGAGTCATTGGGTGGGTACGTCGATGATGGTTATCTCAACGGCCAGTTGAGTGTTACACGTGCATTGGGAGACTGGCATCTCGAAGGGATGAAGGACGCAGGAGAAAAGGATGGTGGTGGCGGCCCACTGATTGCTGAACCAGAGCTCAAGCTAATCACATTGACACACGAGGATGAGTTTCTGATCATAGGTTGTGATGGAATCTGGGAAGTGTTCTTCAGCCAGAATGCAGTGCACTTCGCTAGGAGGAGGCTTCAGCAGCACAATGATGTGAAGCAGTGCTGTAAAGAAATGGTGGAGGAAGCTATCAAACGAGGAGCGACTGACAACTTGACAGTTGTCATCGTAGGCTTTCACTCAGAGCCACCTCCATCAACTGTAGTTCCAAAGGGGAGAGTGAGGAGGAGCATCTCTGCTGAGGGACTGCAGAACCTGAGATGTCTACTACAAGGATAATGCCGAAAAAAGTTGTCTTCTTTTCGGTTTTCTTCACCCATACTTTTAGGAAGGGTAGAAGCTAGTCAATAATGGTGTATAACCTTTGCTGGCTTGATCTGTTTTTGTAAATACATTCATTGGGGAACAACAGATTTCCCCTTGCCGTCATTCAGAATCGCGGAACTGTAATATCAAATTCTGGACTAATAATGTCTTGAGATGTATATACATATATAATTGATCCTCTTTTACCACTCATTTGTCCTCTATATTGAATCCAGTCAGACATCATGCTAGGAAGTGGCTTTAGAATGAAACAAACATGTCAAAGTATTCAGCAGCATACCTATATATATGATCACTTTATGAGCTTCTGTTCAAAGTGTACAAGAAGACAAAGGCAACTTGTGCCTAAAGAATGAGATCTTAATACTGTGTAACAGTGTAAGCAAGAAATTCTCAGCCTTCGTTCTATTCCCGTAAATCAAAATCTCTAATATCAAGTATCAAATGTACAGAGAGAGTACAACAACAAAACAAGACAACATATCAACAAAGAGACTTGTCAGTTTGAAGCTGTGCTCTGCTGAGGTACAAGAGTTCTCCCATAAAGCTTCTCTTCAATCTCAATTTTTGCCAGCCGAATCAAGAAGAGAGCCGCAAACGAAATGGAAACAATAAGCATGAAGAACACGCTGTTCCACCCTCGTGTCGATATGTAACCCGCCAGAAGGGGACCAAGAGCTGCACCAACCGACCCAGTACCATCGATTATTGCAGTCACGGTTGCTAAAGCACGGGAGTTGCCTTTGATTGTGTCCTGTGTGCCAAGGTCAGCCGCGACCGCTGTGGTGATTAAAGCATACGGACCATTCACAAGTGAACCAGAAATGAACATCAGTGCAATGTTGGTGGCCATGGATATGCTTCCATAGACCCTGTACAAGATTAAGGCTGGGATTGATAGCAACAAGAACATCACAGAGGTTACTGCACGAGCTTCGATCTGATCGGATACAAACCCTGCTACAATTCCACCAAGGACTCCTCCTATATCAAATACCGTCGAAAGAATTCCGGCAGTTTTATGTGACAAATGGACCCCAGCAACAGCTGTAATAGCAGAGAGCTTGTGATTAGGATCAATATGCTAACAAGGAAGTTCAGTATTGAAGGAAAGCAGGTGCATTACCTGTGTGCCTAATGTAAAATGGCAGCCAATATAAGAATGTGTAAGCAACTAGCTTGGAGAAGAAGAGGCAGAAAGCAAATGGTGCAACCCCTGGCAATCTCCAAGCTTCCAAGAATCCAATAGCAGTAGAAGAAACTGAATCTTCCGTCCCCAGAAGCACAGTTTCCTCTGATTCACCCTTTTCAGCTGTCTCAACACCATTTGTATTCTCATTCATCTCGATCTCCTTCCCTGGAAGCTCATATCCCATCTCCTCAGGACTAACAACTAAAAACAAGAACACCAAAACAGCAACTAATATGATCAGAAACCCGGGCAGGACGAATGACCATCCCCAACCAAACTCCAAAACTGCTGAAGCCAATACCGAGCCGACGATGTTTCCTACTGATGTGTGCGAAGTCCAGACTCCCATTATCAACCCTCTCTTTGATTTCCCAGACCAATTCCCAACTACTGCCACCACACAGGGCCATCCTATAGATTGAAACAAGCCACACAAAATCTGCACGCCTACAAAGAATGCTAACCAATGTATGTCCAACCAGTACCCTAATCCAAACACAACTGTCAAAACTCCACTGCCCACCATCCCAAAGACGAGGAACAACCTCAAATTGATCCGGTCTCCAGCGTGTCCTGCGAAGTACATTCCAAATGCATATGCTGACAAGAAAGCAAGATCGAGCTCTCCAAGCCGCTGTGTGCCCTCAGTTCCATTGAATGGAGCCCAGCCTGCATCGAGAGAGCTCGAATTCGACTCTGCCAATGATGAATTCGACGTGGTTGGTCCCAGGACGCTTTTAACAATGCTGGGGGGCTTTCGTGATGCGTGGAAGGAAGCATAAGCAAGGAAAGTGATGATCAACACTGCAAATTGATGGAAAGTCAGGGTTTTGTGAGGAGGTTTGAGAGACGGGCAGAGGCTAAAACCCGGTGGGAGGCTGCTTTGGCTTATGGATTGCATTTTTGCAGATTAGAGAGAACGAATCATCCAAAAACCAAACCTTCCTGATTATAACTCTCTACCGCCCAAATCCCACCGACCCCTCATCAAACTCCTGGCATTTGCACATCAAAAGAATCAAAAGCTGTCAACTTTTCTAAGCAATGTGATCGAACCAGTGACCAGGATGAACAATACGAAGGAAAAATTCAAAGGGTTGATTTTTGGATCGGCGAATTGTTGACCCGGCAAAGAATTTCGTCAATGCGAGTCGGGCTTCGAGCTGGAATTTGGGAGGGAAATAGGAAAAATGAAGATAGGGTTAGGGTTGGGACTCCGGGAATCTCAAGTTGATGATAAATCGTGACCAATATGGCGTTGAATGGTGGCGGCCAACACTGGCCGCTCTTCCGGAACGCGTACCGGACTCCGATGGAAAGAGATACTAATATCCCCGATCCCACCGGACTTTCAAACAAAGCCTTAGATCTCAGGTGATTAGTTAACGAAATCAGAGACGCATCCCTTTTTCCCACTTTTGCAAGTGGGTCGTTGAAAGGTCCGGTTGTTGTTTGCCTATTAGGTACTCAAATTAGGTTTTATAGTTATACACTAGCTTATTACCCGGCCCGTTGGCCGGATTACTGTATGTTACCCACTTGTGGAATGGGAGAGAAAGCAAGTGAGAGTGAAGGGATTGAGATTCCCCTTGATTAGGACCGACCCACTAATCCGATTCTTCCCGACCCGCCCCAACCTAAAGGGTCAGAAAGAGTCAATAAGAAAATATGAACGGAGAGGATTGGTCATATATCTTGACTCTTCAGAAGTGGGTGAAACAGGATCAAGGTTGGGTGAGGGCAATTTTTAGCGCTAATCAGAGTTATGGGTTGAATAACTTTACTTAGGCCTAGAAATTGATGCTGATGCAGACTGCAGTTTTTATTATACCATCATGAATCATCATTGAATTAGTCCTAGGCATCCCTCCCCGTTGTCGGTCTGGATTTTAATGATGGCTTCGTTCCTTGCACCAGCCATATCAGCGAGTTGTCATCTCGAGCATGAGTGAATTGGTGACTCTAATTGCTTTTCTACATCATCTAGTTACCATTTAGTAATTTCTTTGGTGAACTCTAGCATCAACCCATTCCCTAGTGATCGGTAGTCCCGTTTAGTTAGCTTGAATACAAAGTTCTCAAACTCATACACATATTGCTCCTGTAGTTGGTGATCAAATTGGTTGATTAATATGAAATTTTACGTCAACATAAATTGAGCCAAATTTGTAAATTATCCAGGACATGTATCTATCCAATTGAATATTTGACGAAGTCATCACTCGCGAAAAAATCTCATGTATAAAAATATATTATAGATAAATTAAAATTGGTGTGTTTTAACTTTTAAAATCGTTCGTACTTTCAAAATTAGTTGTCTTTGGAAAATAATCTCATGTATAAAAATATTTTTTTGAAAAATCAAAATTGGCCTGTTTTAACTTTTAAAACCGTCCGTACTTTCAAAATTAATTGTCGTTTGGAAAACTTGCAAAGTTGGAAAATTCAAATGCACTGAATCTATATAATCATAACTGGGAAAGAGTGATAAACGACAAAACAAATACACAATAACATATCCAATCTAGGATCCGGCCTCATAATATCAACATTGAAAAGGAGTTCAATGCTTTTTTGCTAACAGACACCAAAAAAATCATGACAAAACATGATTTTCAGTACATGATTGTTCACAAAAAGATTCTAAGCATCCAAGAAAAATGGGACTGAGCTTATCAGTTTTCTATCTCCTTATCTAAAGTCATTGAGTATAACTAATGAGATAGCATTAATTTCACACGAAGCCCGGCCTGTTGGCCGATAGAGAGTATTTAAATTAAATCTTGGTCAAAAGAGGCTACTATTTAAAACCTGCAGTGAATATAGGAAAGTCAAGATGCCTGAACAATCGACCTCATAATATATATTGTTGCTATGTATGCAGGGTTTAAAAGAAGAGCTTTTTTTTTTTTTTTTTAAAAGAAGAGCTATTTATTTACGTAGTCAGTGAATAATGACATGGGAATTGCTTCCCGTAATATATTCACAATCAATCTTAGAAAAGAAGGGCTATCAAACTCCCCTAATAAATTTAGAATTGAAATAAAAATGCAAGTCTAAATCCATTAACAAAAAGGTTATTCACGACCAAACACATCTAGGAAAGCATCCTTCTTCTACCAACCACTAATTTGTCCAATGGGTGTAGGACCACTCCTGCTAATAAAAACATAGAAAAGAAACTAAAATCACCCACCAATGGAACATGAAATATTAAAGCTTCATTATTCATGATCAGTTCATGCTTTCTTTTGAGATTGTCCTGTGGAGTGCCAGCAGTTGGAATCACATTATTTGGGGGCATGCTCTTAGTAGCATTTGAGGCTTCTGCCTCTGCGAGCTCACCCTCCCTGGCAGCATGTGGTGAACTGTGAGGAGACACCCTCCAGATACTACTACACATAAGAACAACGAACATCAACATCAGTAGGTGAATCGAGGCAGATGCTCAGTTATGTGATAGGGTGTAAAAAAGTAACAAAACAATTAGACAAAAGTGGAAGGAACTTTATGTTCTACTGTGGTTTATTGTTTTACTGTACATATGGCAAGGCTGGATTGAAACCCAGTATAAGCTGATCGATCACATAACTAAATACATTGAACGAATTGAATTAAGCCAAGGAATGTGGGAGAGACTCATGAGGTCGCTGCAAGTCCCCCTGAAAAGTATAAGAGAAAAGTTCAAACCAAATAGATAGCAAATCAAGGGTTGATAATGGTTATCTATACTACTCAATAACTAATCAAGGGTCCATAATGGTTGTTCAATTCCCTATTCTACAAAGAAGATGCTATGGATAAGAAGCTAGAGTCCAGTCCCACAACGATACAGAAGAACATAATGTCTAAGTGAGCAAAACAAACGTGTGACAACAGAGAGTATTGGCAACAAAAAAAAACCTATAGAGAAGCCAATTAGTCCAATCTGGTTTCTTAGATTTATCACTGGAGAGGGCTAACAGGAATTTGGGTCTCCTAACTCACTTCATTGATAGAATGCAATGAAATTAAAGAAGTCAAGCTCAGTAGGATTTCATATATTGAGGACCAGTTCACTCACCTGGCCAATGCATGAAATTGTGGTTCTTTGACTCACCGAGTGATAGAAACCCGGATTTAAAACATCACTCCAAACCCCACGAAGACTGTGAGAGGAGGAAGGTCGGTGCGGCAAAGGGGAGTCGACGATGAATGTCAGAGAACCGAAAGGGTTTCTTCCGACTGCTGGAAACGCTAATTCTCTTCATGGATCGGTGCGGCAAGGGGGAGTCGATGATGACTCCACATATAGCTACTCATAAAAATAACGAACATCAACATCATTAGGTGAATACTCATTCAAGAATATAAGAAAAAGACTCTACAAATAAAAGAAAAGATAAACTGGACAGAGGGAAAAGAAGCAACCAGACCATTCCGAATAAAAATCAACAATTCGAAACTCCCTTTCAAGCACCATCATTGGCGCTTCCATCTCTGCGCACTCGCCGCCGTCGTCACCAGTCTAACCTCGCCGCTAAAGCCTTCAGATCCCGGCGTCAACACCATTTGTCTCGAGGCAGGCCAAGATCTGGATCTCCCGCCGATATCGCGATCTGCTCACGAAGGTGGTCAACCCTGGAGTCCCGCAGCTCCGCCAGTCCTCTACGTTCAAAACCGTTGCCTGTTGCTCCTCACCGCCCGAGTCCATATCTCCCCATCTACCGCTACGGATCGAGCGAGTTCTGCTTGGGGTCGCAGAATAGAGATCGCTCTCTGCCTCACCTAGCAGCGGTCCTCGTTGCCGTCGCAGATCGGAAAATGAGTGTTGAGCTTTCGTCCAGAGAAGGCGATAGAATGGTGGGGAGGAGCTTCGTCGGGAAAAAGATGTGTTGTTCGGTCATTGCTGCAAACTGCCGACTGTGCCCTGTTGGGTTGGTTGTACTATTAGTGGGCCGAAACAGCTGTTTGGGCCCGTTAAATACTGCTGCCGCGTTCCACTTCAGCGCGGAAGAAACTTCATGTTTCCAAAATTACCCCTCCGAGAAACGCTCCGGAGGCAGCAAATTCAAAATGGAGGTTCAGTTTTAGGCTTCAGCGTATTATATATAGGGTAGATTATTATTATTAGGTAATAGGGCAAGTAGAATTTTATTTTTAGCTATTAGTTTAGATAAGATCATATCCATGGTAAAATCTAACTCTTGCATATGATACACAAGAACTATTGGTTTCTGTGACGAAACTCGAATTAAAAGCTCACTTGTCGACAGAGTCAATTATGACGGTATTGAAAATAGTTTAATTTGACCAGTTTGTGCTAACTATCATACAGTGATCATGAAAGTAAGACGAGTGACTCCAAACTTTCAACCTGCCCTTTCAACCATCTACGAGAGACTGGCAACTATTGGTTTTTGTGACAAAACTCGAATTAAAAGCTCGCTTGTCAACACAAACAATGATTGGTATTGGAAATAATTTAATTTGACTAGTTTGTGCTAACTATCATATAGTGATCGCGAAAGCAGGACGAGTGACTCCAAACTTCCAACCTGTCCTTTCAACCATCTATGAGAGACGGTACATTATTGTTCTTGCCACAGATAATTCAATACATGTGGCGAAAAATCAACAATACAAAATTGACATCCACTACCACTAGTAAATTTGCATATGATACACAATCACTATTGGTTTCTATGACGAAACTCGAATTAAAAACTCACTGACTGGTATTGAAAATAGTTTAATTTGACTAGTTTGTGTTAACTTACTATCATATAGTGATGGTGAAAGTAGGACAAGTGACTCCAAACTTCCAACCTGCCCTTTCAACCATCTATGAGAGATTGTATATTATTGTTCTTGCCATGAATAATTCAATACATGTGGCGAAAACCCAATGATACAATTCGACATCCACTGCCACTGGTAAATTTGCATGGTACAATTGGAATGGATACCCTATATGTCGTAAAATCAGAAGGCGACGATGGCAGGCTCATGTTTAGATCGTAACTACGAGCGAACCCTCCGAGCCTGCACACAGTATCCATTGGCTAGATTGCAAATTCAGGGCAAGGGCAAGGGCAAGGGCAAGTGAGCAAGATCAAGCAACTCTGTCTGAAAGGTATCTCTACTTGTATCATGTGCATGAAGTGCTGTAATCTGTATACTGACTGGTATAATGTGAGAGGGTGAATCCAACTCAAAAGGTGACTCATAAACAAAATTAACTTCTTCGGTTCCTCAAATCTCAGAATATCCCCCAGTTATTTGGAAAAAAATTGGAAAAGCCAACTAAAACCTACATTCAGAAAGATCACAAAAACAAATATAAATAGGCCATTCACCTGTACTAAAGAAAATCCAATACCATCCATTATTGATTCTCAACAACAGCTCTCTATCGCCACAAAGCACTGCCTCCTCAATCCACCGAAGCTCCCTTACTCCCTCTGCATCGCCATGGAAAGAGCAAGGACAAAAACAGATCAGTGTTATCCCAACAGGATTGAGTATATACATAATCAAGGAGAGATCTTGAATGTATGTACCCTTTGGCGTTTCGAGTTTGGACTGCTTGGATGTGAATCACTGCTACGACGGGATGTCCCTACCCCATTGTTCTCAACCTGCAAAAAGCACCAAAAAGATTATTAAGAGTTTAGGACTTTGATTGGATTGACTCACAGAAGTTTATGGCTAGTGGTGTCATTATGCTTCAAGTACCTGGCTCGAAGAATCTTGAGACCTCTGTGCTTCTCCTTGAGAAGCATCGCCTGGCCCACCATGTTCAGATACCACCGGCAAGATCTGTCGGAGTAAATTGGAGAGAAATATCCCTTCCTCGCTTGGTCTCGATTCTGATCCTTCTTCAGAGGCAGCAGTAGCTGGTGCACCGTTCTGAGGGGCAGGAGGAGGGTTTGCTGTTGTTGTTCCTGGGTCGCCACCCGCAGCCTCAACGTGGATTTCTCCTCCAGGAAACAAAGACCTCAGGAACTGCATGACACTTCCAGGGACCTGTCTATCAGATTCCTGACCAGTTCGGGCCCCACCAGCTGCCGATAGAATGTTGATGTTAATGCTACGGGTGGTAGTTGAGTGCTCTCTTGGCCGAACCTCGGCATTCTCATCATTTTGTGCAGCTTGAGGAACTGCCTGCTGCTGTGTTTGTGCTTGAGACCTTTGTCCGGAGCCCACCGGCGGAGATCTTCCGAGAAAAGGATGACCTATTGAACCAGGGATTGCTGCTGCTGCAGTGGCAACCACGGTTCTAATGGGCACCACACGTACTCCGGATTCCCCTGCGAGCGTCTGATTAGCCGTGTTCTCAGCACTACCACCAACTGCAGGATTTCTCTGGCCAGGGTCACCGCGTTCATCGTTTGTAACAGTAGATGAGGTGGTTGACGAACCTTAATTATTGGTATTCACAAGTCAAAGAACTGAAATTTTCATGGAGTTTATAACCGATTAGGAAATGATAAACACTTTACGGTTACCTCCTCTCCGTATCTGAATATCAATGCGACGAGGAACAAACCCAGAACCAGGCTGCACAGAGCCCATAGGAAAGCCAGCACCGAGTGTTGCTCCTCCCGGTTGGAAAGGAAGAGGCTGTTTGTAAACCAGTAACGATCAAAAGAAATGAACTAAGGAAAGCAGAATGTATTTTATGCAAGGTACCATTAATTATGACCTGAACCATGAGAGGATTTGGACTGTTGGAGTTTATGAAGACTGCAGGACCAGTATTGACCACAGCCTCTGACTGATTCAACAAAGATCAGTTATTAATGACAGGAGTACTTGAGATGAAAGGATGTTATAGATGGTCCGAGGAAGAAAGAACTCTACCGGTGCTTGACCTAGTCGTAGAGTCATGGTTGTCCGTCCCAGTTCAAGTAGAAATGCACCCAGGTTATGAAGTTGAACTCCTGTCCTCCATGCAGTAGTTTGAGTTCTCAACCTTGCTGAAGAATCAGTCATACTTTCTTGGGTGTTTAATTGCCTTCCAAGTTGCTGATTACCATAGAAAACAAGAGATTGGAAGTGATTGACCAGGATGAAGACAAAAGTTCCCAACATGGTCTGAACTGATTTGAGTGAACGTGATAGAACAAACGTACTAGTAAGCTTTCAGAAACTTGTTCAGTGAGCAATCCTCTGCTGGACAAGATGACCTCCGCCAAGGATGCCGGTGTCGGAAGTCTTCCCTCTACATTTCCAGATTCTGATGAAGAGGAATTAGGATCTCTATGCTCCGATCTGCTGATGTCGTCAGTTTGAGAATTGTTTTCACTACTTGTACCTGTCATTTTGATGGCCATTTGAACACACCATAGAGATAAATAACATGATTTGAAGAGCATATGCAATATTGTTTTATTGATATCACGTGACTGACCAATGTGATTGAATTCACGCCTGATATGACTTAGGTACTGGGACAAAGTTGTCAGTGCATCAGGGATAACCTAAAGTTACCAATGACAAGGGGAGAAAAGAAAAGGTTCTAGTGAACATTAGGTTCGAAAACATTACATTGCATCTAGAAAGCAGGGAGAGAAGGGTTTCTAACTCACAGGAGGGTGTAAAGAAGACCCCAATGAACCTACAGCGGGGATTCCAAATGCACTATGTGATCTGTCAGACTGAACTCTAGCACCAGCTTGCTGGTTTATCTCGAATGTGGCACCAGCAGATGATGTTCTTCCCAAACCAAGGTCCTTAAAATAGCATAATGGAAAAAGGCGTATATTTAGTTCATGAAAAGAAAAATGTATTTAATTTCATTGCATATATCTGTAGGTATCTAGATTTTAGTTTGTCAATAGCAGGGTGTTTGAATATGTGTGTGTGTGTGTGTGTGTGTGTGTGAGAGAGAGAGAGAGAGAGAGAGAGAGAGAGAGAGAGAGAGAGAGAGAGAGAGAGAGAGAGAGAGAGAGGGTGGAGTTACCCTTGTTACATCAGCCCCATCAATGGCACTTCCAAGACTGGACATTCCAAAGGACCCAAGGACAGCAGAAACAATCTGGATTAAATAAGAAAAAGTATAAAACAATAACACATCACCACATGATTAACCCACTCAAACCATCAAGAACGAGCTCCATTCACCATCAAGTTGCAGCCTCACCCTACTTATTTCAGGAGGAACTCCTCCATCCCCTTGATCAGGCATACTGAGACTTTCTATAACAACACTGGGACCCCAACTTGCAATTGAAGCAGATGGATCAGCTGCAGAAAAGCTGTGACTCCAACTTGAAAATGAAGTAGGATCAGCTGCAGGAAGGCAAAAAACACTTGCAGTTAAATCATACTAGATTACTTATGGAACATAAATTAAGCAATCTGTCATGTGTAATGGTTTTATTTGAGTCTCAAGGATGATAAAACACCGCAAATGTATAGTACAGAGGATGGCTTATATTCAAAGGTTATTAAACTACAAATATGACAACAGCAAACAGAATCCTTCCTTTTGCCCCAAAGAATGAGTTTAAGAGCTGATTGTTGTTGGTGCGGCTTAACATATAACCATAGAATTAGGACTCATGTAAAAAATTCCCAGAAAAGGAGCTAAACAGTGTGAATTTAACTTGGTGGCAGGGCAATGACTTCGACCTTTGTGGCATATGGTCTATCAAAATCTAGCAGACCCATAACGTGAAGCAATGATAAATGAAAATTGATCAAAATCACACCTTGGTGATCATGCAAACTCTCAGATGATGGTGGGACTGGTTGCCTGACCACCATATGCAAGGTGTGACCATCTTCCACGTCTAGTCGGAGTTATGGAATGAAGACAAACTTGATTGACAATATCAAACAACAGAAATGGCAGGTAAAGTAAAATGATAATATACCAAAATATGATGGAAGAGAAATATGTAAGAATCAGCAATAACAGCTTGACTTAATTTTTTTTTTTTTTTAAAGATACGATAGGCAGAGAGAAGTTGATCATCCTTTAGAACTCTTCCACGGCATATAAGACGTTGTTGTTCAGATAAGACACCGGTAACAGAGGCAATTTGCTCTTTCAGAGCCGGAACTGGCATCTGCAATATAGGCAACAAATAAGTATAAGATCATAACCTTATCATGCATAGGTCATAATTACAAACTTGTCCAAGTTAACATTCATACAGAATCCGATAATGTATGGATAAACTGATAAAGGTGAACAACTCTAGTTACTTCCAGGGCTGATCTTATCTCCAGCGCTTTAGAGGTTCCAACAGGGATTTGTCATGCAAACAGACTAAGATAGCACGTTGCTCATGGTTTTAAAAATCGGTCTGACATACATTATGGTAACTAAATCTATTAAGTGCAGATCGCTGAAGCAGCATTCAAGTGCGCCATCCATTTATACAGACAAAACAGTTATTTCTAACGCACCGTCACGGATTTTAACCCGCCAGCAAACCAAAAACCAGTTATGTAACGGCCACGTTAACATAATGTTGGTACAATTCCACAAAGATAACAAGATTTGCATTGGAAACTAAAGCACCCGTGTGCATGCCATAATCAAAACATGCCACGAAAACAAAGGAGGTCAAGAGAGTCACCTGCTTGTCCACTTTCAAAGTGTAGGTTTGAGAGTCGAGTGTTTTTATCTTTATCTCAATTGTTGGTTCGGAAACATGAGCCGGAATCGCTTCAGCAGCACTTCCCATTCTACTCCACAAAGCCAAACACGATATCTAGCAAGCACAGAAGAATAGTACAAAACATTGAGCTCTTAATTCCTTCATTACAGAACATCTCGAGACAAGAGTTCCTACAAACGCAATCCTGATCTGGGAACACAAAATTCACAGCCAAAGAAGCGAACAATCAAATTCGAAAAAAGTAAAAAGCAAGCGACTTTGAGAGGCTTTGCAGCCATAGGGTTTATCAAAGACACGAACTTTAACCGTAAAAACTTCGCTGTGACAAACTTTAGGGTTCACGGCTAAGCAGCCCAAAAAAAAGCTGCGGCATTTGAAGCCCTACTACTACCCTTCCCAATCGTAGAAAAGGGAGAGGAAAAGTTGCCCCATGAACCGAATAGGGAAAAAGCTTCGGAATTTACAGTCCATAAGGCGCAATTCAGTGATCAAACAAACGAGAGACGGCGAAATTACAAGCTATAACCAAAGGGCAGGGGATCAAGAGAGTTAGGGAAGATGATTGAATCGAATTGGAGGATACTTACGATATGGCAGAAGCAGCGGTAGAGAAAGAGAGAGAGGGATGGAGAGGATCGATGGGCAACCAAGCAGAAAAGGAGGGATTAGCGGTTAAGGCGCTTCTCTTCGTGGGGCTTGGCTCTTGTTGTCGTCTCCGTTCTTTGAAGCTGACAACTCTGGCAGCAGCTGCCTCTCTCTCTCTCTCTAACCCTCTTTCTCTGTTTGGGCAATGCACACGACGATGAAGAGAGGCAAGGCGGTGTTGTGTTTATTTGTCTAGTTTTACTTTCCTATTTTTCTGTAAGCGGTAAAACAAAAACCCAGTTCTTCCTTCCTTTTATATGTCCTATGAACTTGTTGGGGACTTGAGGCTAATGAGTTTTTAATCATTGTGTCATTCTGTTGAAACAAACCGTGAGTATTATAAAATTTTCACAAAAAATAAAGTATTCAGTCATTTTTGGAGTAAAATCACAATCCTACTACTAATACGATAATAGTCTCTGTTTTATAGGACAAGTTGATTATACACGATCAATTATTAACGAATATTCTCTAATGTGAGAGGTTAGGTAGCGAGTGCGAAAATAGTATTTCGAGACCCATCACGCTCGTCAATGTCTTTTTTTCTTCTTTAGTATATGACATGTTTTTTAGACACATCTTGTTGGGATACATAGTGTGAGTTGCTTGCACTTCTATGGTTACGTCCTAGTTTACTCTATGTCACGTGTGTTGGATATGCGTTTTTTTTGCCTTTTAACTTTGCTTATTGCTAACACAGATACGAAGTAGAAAATGACCAGGGGGAGAGGATATTACGAGTTGAATTGAGGGGTTAAAAGATAAATTTGCATCGTAATGACTTATGACTCGTCGATAAGCATATCTAATGGCGACAACAACAGATGGAAAGAAGAACTCACTGGAAGAGTCGGAAGTAATTTGTGCAGCACAAGAGAATAAGGAGGTATGTGATTCATAGACTTGAAAATATTTATTATTGAGTTATTGGGAGAAACAGGTGTTGAATTATTTTTCGGCGAGAAAACTGGCGTCGAATAGAATTCATTGTACTTTTCACTTCTAACCAAACGATTTCTAAACACGGTTCACACCCGCTTTGAACACAGTTCAAACAAGAGCATTTGATTGATGATTTTTGAGAACATAACTACATTTACTTCTCCCATATGGAGGTTTGGTGAGAGCTCCAAACTACAATTATGGCTACTTGCAAGGAAAATGATAATTGATAAAGTTTGACGTTGACGTCAATTGTTATGGAAAACCGCCTTCTGGATATGGTGTTGGGCCTTAGTCGAGTTTGGGCATGGTTATATCGGGGACATTTTTGGTATTTAGTAATTTTGATCGTTAGCCTTTTTCTGTGACCTCTTCTCTTATTTATACCTATTTTTTTTACCAACTCTTATTTATACCTATGAAGATATAATTGTTATGGAAAACCGCCTTTTGGATATGGTGTTGGGCCTTAGTCGAGTTTGGGCATGGTTATATCGGGGACATTTGGGCTATTTTGCAATTTTGATCGTTATGGTCTTATGGAAGTGGGGGAAAACCGGAAAAGTGTAGAAAAATCGTTACACAACAAACTCCCACCTCGCTGAAATGGAACCAGCCGCTGCATTTCATTTTCCCCCCGCCGAAACGTGTCGAAACGCCGGGCTCAGTGACGCGAGCCTGTGATCCGAGTGGAGGCAATAAAGTGATGGAACCTTGGGCTCAGGCCTGGCCCAACTGCAAAGCCCACCGGAGGCTAGCCGGCGGATATATAGCCACCCCGGGAAGATTGGCCAATGAACTTCCGGTGACGACTGAGACGTTCCTGGTTCCCGATCTGAGAGAAGGATCGGTCAACAATTGCCCTCACATCCTGAACCAAAAAAGACCCAACCTGCTGTTTGATCCCGAGCTTTGGGGTGGCCACCCACTGAAGCCGAACCACATGTCCTAAACCCGGGGTTAAAATCCTGGCCGGAGAGCCGAAACGAGTCGCCGGTGATAAAAGACTGATGAAAGGGTTTCGACCGCCGGCGGTAAAGCTTGAGCGGTAGAGTCTTAGTGGAGATGGAAGGAGTGCAGTGACCACCGACCAGCTCTGGGCAGGCAATGGATCCGAACCATCACTTTTTCAACCGGTCCTATTTTTGCTTCATTTGAGATTATCATGACCCATTTGATCTTTGTATGTAGGTCCAATTCGATTTACAATTTTGGTTCACCTTCTTCTTCGTCGATGTTTTGACAAACAGTAAGGTACTAAGGTAGAATGCATGAAATTAATGGATGAGGTACGATATAATTTGGTGAATTATTAAATATTAATAATGCTACAAATTGACGTACGAAATACATAATGTGATTTCCAGAAACGGTAATATATGGTCCCATATAATTACGTGAATTGCTAATACCATGGATTGAATTAAGGAATACATACTGTTCATATAGAAGAAAAAAAAACAACATAATACATAGATAGGATTGGGAGAATTCATATATAATTAATATACAAAACCACTATTTGGTTTGAAGGAGCTTGTAATGTAGATCCATATAAATGCGTCATTTGTTGATATTTTCGGTTAGAGGTGTGAAATACATAATATTCCGCAAAAAGGATGTATTGTGTACGTAAGATTGTAAAAATTCATATAATATATAGAAATGCGCTATTTAATTGATTGGCACAAATCGTAACATAAGTAATAATTGGATGAATTGTTGATGCTTTGAGTTAAAAAACGAAATATCATAAATATTATGTCAAGTAAAACAAAGTAACGTAATTTAATTTGTAGGCTAAAAGATAATATATATATACATACTAATGAGGAGTACATTTGTATATGCCATATATTGGATTATTAGGGAAGTCTACTAGTCCCCTATTTAGTATACTTGCTGAGTTGCTGTTCTTCCTCATATATATGCACCGATTGGCCTCCATTCCAAATGAGACTCTGTAGTTTCTATTGGGGGTGTTACAAAACATTCCGCATAGACTAAGTAGTAGTGCGCCTAATTGGAGATGCGCGATGCTCGATGCCTGCTACATGTATATATAAGGGTTTGAAGCCCTCCAATGAGGAGGACTCTCTTTCTCTTTCCTCACTTTTCACTTTTGAGTTTTGACTATTTCTCCACACTTTATCTCTCAACTCATTCTAAAACATAAACTGACTTGATCGTCGGAGCTTAATCCCGGGGCATTCCCGACTTTCCACAGGTTTCTCCCCTTCCTATGAGACTAGACAAGCGGATTGCGAGTCAAGTCCCACTCCAACAAATCATTGTTCGAATCCGGAGCTAGACTATACAAACAGTTTCTGTTTCAGAGCTTCTAGCATTTCATTCCAATTAGTCCTTCAATTATGGCACTGTAATTGAGAGCTGCTGTCGACCAAGAAAACACAGAGGTAAGTAAGCTGCCAATAAGAGTTGAACTTTAGGTGACCGTTTCATATCCTGGGTTTAAGGTAAAAAGCAAAGAGCTTTGCTGCTGCTAATCTTCATATCATTCCATTGGTTGAAAACACAGAAGGATGAACTGAGTTGTCAATCTGTTCATGTCTCAATTCTGAACGAGGATGCTTCCAGAGCTCCTAGCCATTCAAGTTCTTCAACTCCTGTAGAAAGAGATGCCTTTCTTTCATCCAAAGTTGGTCCTAACAACAAGCTCTTCCGGCTACAAAGACAAACCACCCAAGAAAAACACACAAGGTAAAGAGAAGATGATGCTGCCAATTTGAGTTTGAGCTAGTTGATAAACCATTTGAGCTCCGAGTCGAGGCAAAAGACTACTGGTGATACAGAAGAAAGGACACAGCAAACGAAGGCTGCTTCTATCTACCACATTGCTTAAAATGAAGCTGGTCACTGTTTTTATTAATGCACGGAAAACGAGGTCCACCGCCGAGCTCTGTAACGGGAGCTTGTGATCCATGTGGAGGCACTAAGGTTGTGGGACATTGGGCCGGCCTCAAGGGCTGGGCTTGATGATCCAATTTCTGGCTTGCCCACTCTAAGCTTGGAGTTGGGCCAGACAGGTTGTGCGAAGGCCCAGCTGACCTGGTTCCTAGAGGTGGGGGATAAAGCGCCAGGCTGGTTTCACAGAGCAGCGCGGCTCCCCTCTCCAGGCAGTAGAGGGATAACAAGCCGGTGGTTCTCAAGCCCGCATAGCCTGTCGGGCCGTCCAACTGGACCATAACTTTTTTGTTACCTTCTCAATTTTGTATGTTTGGGCAACGGGCCCAAGTAGTGAATAAATGTCACTCGTGTATTAAGAAAAATTATTTTCTTATCGCGAAAGAGTTTTTTTTTTTTTTTTGTCAAGCAATCCTTGCGGATAACATAGGTAACAAGTGAAGGGGCCACAACAATTACGGCCACACCTCACAAGGACTCAAAGACATAAGAGATAAGAAAAATCATGTAAAGTAGGGGATATGCCAGGATAACGTAAGGCATTTCGTGCCACCAAATGGGCTGCCCGATTCGCTTCTCGAGGCGTAAAAATAAACTTAACAGCAGGGAATAGTCGGAGTAGGTGGAAGATCTCCCTCAAAATAGCACCCCCAACAACGTCGCCAGTGCATCTGTCATTCAAGCGAGCCACCACTAATTGTGAATCACCAGAGATGAGAACCGGAATCGAGAACCATTGCCAACGATGCAGTAAATACAAAGCCTCACGAAACGCAAGTAATTCCACCAAGAAAGGATCGGCTATCCCTGGCAAATAACACCCAAAGGCAAAACAAGGCCTTGAGACACAATAGCCGACTCCCAACGATCCACCATGAGGAGAATTGGTTGCACCATCTACCGCAAATCGAACTCCTTGGCCGGAATAGGCGTAGGGCACTGACGAGGATGGGGAAGTTGAGTAGAGCGAGCATTGTGAAGGGGGTAGATATCCGCCGAAGAAGCCAACTGGATATCTGCGTGATGAGCAAGAAACTGGCGACGGAGAACGGGAATTGTATACTGAGCATGTGGGAGGAAGACAACGTTATTACGACCTTTCCAAACTCTCCAACAGAACAAGATCCATTTTGAATGAATGGTGTAGGTTGCAAATAAGTCGAGTCGAGGTGAGTTTTGATCTATTTTGAGTTAGGTTGAGCTCGAACTCGGCTCGCTTACGAAAATTTTAGCCTGTATTTGTCTCAAGCTTGACTGATTATAAGTCTCTAAGCAATTTATGACATATACAATTTCTCTTTTTAATTATAAATGAGATATATTTGGTCGCGTGCTCGAATTTCTTAAACATCGTAGGTGGTGAGATATGTAAATCTAACAAACCTATAAATCATCAAGAAGCCAATGATAAGCTGTTAATCGATTCCACTCATAAATTTGCTAGTTGTGGTGGCTCGCCATATCCATATCGTCAAATCTAGCTCATAGTTCATGAGTTGAGCTCAACAAGCCCCAGAAACCGAGCCGGCTCACGAGCCTTGCAAGCCCAACAAGGATTAACTCAAACTCAACTCATTAGTAAAACAAGTACAGTGCCGAATAAGTTTTCCCGAGCAGAGTACTCCGAAATCTATAGCCAATCTGAGCACGTGTATACTTCTAATCAAACCCGGCGATTTTTACCCACCGAAACCAAATGGCGAAAGAGCCATTAGGATCAGCAGTTGCGTATTTAGATACCAGGACTCCAGGAGAATAGAATAGACACAACCATAAGGATATAGACGACAGGAACTCCCACATCGTTGGAATTGAACCGGCTGCTGCACTTCATATTGCCCGGCGGAGGCGTTTTGAATCGCCGAGCTCACTAACGAGAGCCTGTGATCCGAGTGGAGGCAATAAAGTGATGGGACCCTTCCCAATTCCCACCGGAGGCTAGCCGGCCCTGAATTTAGCCTCCGGGCAGCCATATGGGTTAACCAGAAAACTCCCGGTGACGACTGAGGAGTGTCCCTGGTTCCCGCTGTGAGAGGATCGACGGTCTTAACATAACTGCGCACCCCGGAACCAGTAACACGCTCAACCTTTCGGCCGGCGGTCAAGTCCCGCGCTCGAGCCATTACTTGAGGGGTTGAGTCTCTTGTTTGGAGGTAGAAGGAACAAGCACAGTTTGATCGTCGAGGCGCTCTGGGCTATCGATTCGAACCATCACTTTTTATATTATTTATCGGCCCATTTGGTCATTGTATGTCCAGTTTTGATTTACCATTCTTCATCAATGTTTGGAAAACATGTAAAAGTTGCATGAGTTTTGTAAATGGGATTATAAAAATTCATGTAATGCACGAAGGGCTTTTTGTTAGAAAGACGGATGCTAGAGCATTCTAAGTTGCACTAATGATTATGTCTGTATCAAGAAAACAATATAATGTACGTAAAGGTTTGACATTACTATATATATAACAGATTATATTTGTATTGTGAGTAACATTAAGAATTCATGTAATGTAGAATAGGACCACATTGCTGAAACTGAAGCTGTTGATAACGTTTATTATTGTATGGAAATCAACATCTGTCGCCGAGCTTGGTAACGCGAGCTTGTAATCCGAGTGGAGGCAATAATGTGGTGGAACATTGGGCCGGTCTCAAGGGCTGGGCTTGATGAGTCAGATTTCTGGCTTGCCCGCTCCAAGCTTGGAGTTGGGCCAGCGAGATTCGGCGAAGGCTGAGTTGACCTGGTTCCTAGAGTCGGGGGATAAAGCGTCAGGCTGGTTTCACAGAGCAGCGCGGCTTCCCGCTCTAGGCAGTGGAGGGATAACAGGCCGGTGACTCCCAGGCCCGCATAGCCTGTCGGGCTGTCCAAAGTGGACCATCACTTTTTGCTCTTGGCCCAGTTCTATTTTTTATCCAAATAAAGCAGATAATGGACCCGATGGATCACTACTTTTTCAGGCATGTAGAGTACAATTTAAAACTTATTACGATCAAATTGAACATAAAAAATTGAACACAACTTCATCCTCATCCATCCGACACTCCTGTAATCTCTCTGTTCATTGTCACCCAAGTTGCCAAGAGAGTGTCAATAAGGCAACATCGGGCGATAATGGCTCGAAATCAGAAAAATCAAATTCTATCGTGTCATCTTGTATTGTGGGGCGATAATCATCTTTTCTTTTTCGGGACACGTACACAACTTCTGCGAAGCCACTGCACCTAGTCAATCTCAAAAGCATCAAGCTTTCCCTCACGATCATCAACCGACCACCGGAGCAAGGTCGTAGAACGGTGTCGTCCTCATCCCCATACTCGTAATTGTCCACGATGTAGCAGTCTTCCAAGGTCACCTCCTGGAGAATCGGGCAACCGTAGATGAAACAGCTCAGGAATCTCGCCTCTATGAATCGCCCCTTCTGCACCACCAAGGATATCAGAAACCTTATCATACCAGAAGCAATAAAAGTTCGTTAGGGATTTTTTCTAAGATATAAGAGTTAGAATGGGAAAAAAATGTCACAATACAACACCTACACTAATATTTTTCAAAGTAGTAGAGTTGTGCGTGATTTGCACCAGTGTCCAGCGATCCTGAAGAGCTAGTCAAGAATCAAGATTGCTGGAGACAAGAACGAACCACGCAGATCAGCCAACTCCAATGATCTTGCCCCAAAAAATCGCTCATAAATCAACGATCTACACCTAACACGCGTTAAAACTTTATTAAACTATAAATTCACCCTCAAAATCATTACGATCGGATAACTAAACACGTAAATCGCTGGCTTCATCAGCGATCTGGGTGGATCACTTTGATTGAATCTAATTAGATAGCTTGTTTTAATTGGCCACAAATCTAATTAGATCGCTTTGATCTCGAGCGAACCAATACTTAGAGCGCTGAAAATTCGCCAAACTCCATTGCTTTCAGAAATTCCAGTGTAAATATGAAAGTATTAGCTTACTGAAAACTGTTGCCGGCGCCGGTGAGTTGGCTCCTCAGGATTCCCATGTCGCAGTTCCGCAGGGCCAAGCGCTTGAGAAGTCCCCCCCGCCTTCTTCCCGACAACAGACCGCTCAGGGAGAGTACTCTGTCCGGCCTGCGAAAAGACACGACCTTGAATCGGCAGCAGGTGCAAGCGCCGTCCACCAGCGGCGCCGCCGTATTGGATCCGTCCTCCTTGTAATTGAACTCGATCCACCCGCAATTAGGGATGGCAATTTACCCACCCATGGGTAATTTTGCCCAAACCCAAGTAGACCCATTTATTATGGGTAGGGTTTGGGTGATGTGTATATAGGTTTGGGTTAGATATGGATATTATCTAAATGGGTATGGGTTGGATATGGATATCCATTTACTTGAGAGTGTTTTAACTACACATGCAAAAATTGGACTTATTTGTAAAACTTGAAAATTTTAGGTACCAAAATGTAAGACCAAAAAAATTTAGGTACCAAAACGTAATTTTCCATCGATATTTTGAGGACTTATATGCAAAAAAAATTAAATTTAGGTACTAAATATGCATATCTATTAAGTTTAGGTACCAAACTGTAATTTGTATTTGGGCATGGGTACAAACCCAAATCCAACCCAAAGTAAATGGGTATGGGTACAAACCCATTAAACTTTACCCATATCCATATATTTGGATTTCATACCCAACCCAATTGGGTTGGATAGTAAAATACCCATGGGTATGGGCAAAATTGCCATCCCTACGCAATGTGTATCCTCCGGTTCGAAATTCAGCCCCAGCGATTCGATCGAGAGCTCGGCGGCGGCCCCGCGGGTAATAACCTTGTCGACCCAGTTCAGGAATTCGTCCACGGTGTCGAAGCACGAGATTGGGTAACCGTTGGGGGCGAATTGGGTGGTCGGGTTGCCGGCGAAGTGCGGGTTTGGCAGCGCCGATCTCCACTGACTCCGCCATCGGCGGGAGAGGATGCTGGTCCTCGTGGCTTCATCGAGCGGAAGGGCGGTGGCTATTTTTCCTAGTAGCTCCGGCGGTAATTTGCCGAAGTACGTATCCCCTTCCATTCCGAATTCTTGAAAATAAGATGGAAGAATTGCTTAAACGCACTCTGATTCTAGCGATTCTGCATCATGGCCTTCATATATGTAGACAGAACAACAAATCCTTGCTCCGATTGGAGAAGGACTTGGTGTTACAAATAGTCAAATCTCACACACATATATAATTATATATGCTGCTTCCTTAGCTCATCCAAAAATAAGACCTTCAGTCCTACTACAATAACAGATGACCCTACTACTGATCATCAGAAGTCCGAGGCAGCCTGAACGAGCCGCCAGCGTAAAGGGTCTCGTAAACAGGCTTGATCCTCAATGTTAGTACGAAGCTCAAGATGGAGCCTAGGGCAGAGGCGCCAGCTAGAACCAAGAAGGTCAGCCTGAAGCAGTCTGGACCCAAGCAAGAGAAACCAGAACTGTGCAGCATACTATTCGATTCGTTCTGCTTGGCTGCCTCGGTATCGTAAACGTATGCTGCTAGGAGGCCCGAGAAGAGGAATGCCCCGATGGGGTTCCCTATCGATATGACGCTGTAGAAGATACCAAAGTGCTTCAGCCCAAAAAGCTCCGAGACAGTCGGAATCATGACGGAGAACTGAACCCCGTAGCAGATACCGAGCAGCGCAGTTGCTGCATAGAGGGTCCCGTCTATGGCAGATGCGTAGAGGAGGTATGTCACCACCATCAGTGCTTGAGCGCATGTGATCCATACCGTTCGAGGGATTGTTCTCCTCCTGCAAATGGAAAGTTCATACCATTTGAGTTTAAGGACGCAACATGAAAAGAGCAGTACTAAGTTCAATCCAAGCATTGTGTCAATGCTGCTAACAAACCTGACGAAATGTTCAGAGATGACGCCTCCACCAAGGCGCCCTGCAAAATTGCAGAAGCTGAAGAGTGACAGTAAGATTGTTGTATCATGCATTCCTTGTGCAATCCCTATCTGAGCCAGGTTGTTTAGCACGGTCACGCCAGAGCCAACTCCCACGAAGTAAATGAAGAAAATGAGCCAGAAATCAGCTTTCACTACAGCTTCAGTGAAACTGAAATCCTCCCCTCTTCTAGGCTTCCTCTTCTTCTTGATTGCTCCTTCCCCTTCAGCTAGAAGCATTGCCACCTCCGACCCATCGTCGCATTCCCTAAAGCTCTCACTTGTTGTTGCCGACGAAGACTTCTTCATCAGCAATGGCTCAGTTTTCTCCATGCTCCCATCGCCCTGCACCAAAGAGTCATTAGATGACACTCTTTGGTCGATGGACACTGATTTGCTACTCCTCACTTGAGCAAAAGTCATCTTGATGGGAACAGCCAGAGGAGCCAGAAGGAGGGCAAACAGTATCGCCAGAATCGCATAACAAACCGCAGGGTTCAGGCTAAGCATGTGATCAAGTATTGTGCTCGTCAGGACATACACGCCAAGCACAACAAGAGCACCTTGGATGAAGAGGAAATGGGAATTTTCGGAAGGGTCATCACCAGATGATTCAGTACAAGCTCTCACAAAGTACATCACTGCAAAACACAGGATGGGAATCCCAACAGCAAGGAACATGAGGAGCTTGGAGGAGGATCCATGGAGCAAGATGTTGAAGATCTCGGTGAACACCGCAGCACTGATTCCTCCATAGCCTTTGAGAATACCAGCCACGGTGCCTCGGCTGAGAGGGAAGTTCCTCATGTTGGTCACCAGCACCGCTGTGCTGAACCATGCACTGCTGTTTGTAGCAACACATAGCGCTAGCCAGAGCTGTGAAAAAAAGTAGTTTTCACAAAGTTTCATGGTTAGATTAGCTCTTTGCATATTGGAATCACGGAATTTACCAACTACCAAGTTACAACATGTTAATACGAAGAGTAAATTGAAGTTCCCCATCGGAGATTGATGCAATTTACACAATCATTAAATTGAACAAGCAACACAGTATATAATCTGCCTTGCTTCATGTCGATCTACAACCTACCCGAGCGCAAGAAAAACACCCATTCCTGATCAAGTCATTTCGACAGATGGGTAGGCGAAATCCGCGGTAAAGTTTGGAACTTAACACCAAAATTACATAATATATAAGCTCCTTGCAGGTGGGGATCACAAAGTCTATAGCTTCTAAGTTCCAAAATTTACCAATTCCGAGCACAGATTCAAGTCATTTCATCAATCGGGTGGTCGGATTACGCAAAAAAGTTCAGAACTTCACACGAAGAAACTAGACAAAGAAACTCACCAGCCAGTAGGGCAAGGACTCGACTGTGCGGCTAAGGGAGAGCCAGAGGACGCCATAGCCAAAGAAGCAAGCCAAAGATCCGACGAGGAGAATAACCCATGGAGGCAAGTAATTGCAAGCGATCCCAGGGATAACGCCAATGTTCTCGCCGATATCGTTAGCTACTCCAAGCATAGAAAGCTGCTGCTGGTTGAAACCCAGCACGGATTTCAAGGAATGGGAGTAAAGAGGGAAGTTGTACGCATTCCCTGCCGCAATTTGGACCCAGATCGCCGCTCCGAGACCCACCCACGGCGGCCTTGTCCCTGCTTTCAGGGTTGTCGCCGTCGCCATGGCACAAGCGACGAGGGTAAAAAGAGAGAAAGCGGAAAATGTTGGGTAGAAAGTGCGGTAGCGAAGTGATGCCCTGCCTGCCGGCTTTTGTTCGTACGAAATGGAGGATTGAATTTGAGACTGACAAACAAGCACTACCAAGTACCAACCTACTACTCTACACTCCACAGTCCACACTACTTCATAATGGGAAATTGTTGCTTATAAAGTTTTGATTTTTCCCCCTTTTCGATTCCTCTGTTTTCCCTTTCTCACGTCCTCTGTTTTCTTCTTTCTTCTTCCGTTTGTCATTTTCATGGACGCCACGAAATTTCAGACTTTCGGTTTCTTGTTGTCAACTTGTGCTGCCGACGTTAGGTCACATTTTGCGTGCTCCAAGGTGGATCAGTTATGCTGACATTATCTTTCAAAGATGTCACTGTCCGATTGAACGACTTGAAACACGAGTACAATCCAACAACGTCATATAACAACCTATTAGTAAAGGTTTCCTCATCATTACACATCTCGGACTATGATCACTCATCACATGTTCGACTCGTTTCTACCTATCGTCTTTCTCTCACCGATTCAATTGGTTTTGCGGTGAATTTCAGGCTCAAAAGTTTGGCAAATGCGCATTTCCACACATTTTGACTAACACTAGTGTTTATGACCAAGCTAGCTATCCTTCTTTACTCTTTCACCACTGTAAGAGCCTCTGAGGTGGCCATTTTCAATTGCGTTTACTACTTTACTTAGTCATGCACCTCCCACTACATAGAAAATTGGTAGAAAAGGTCTACTGGGAGACTGTTGCGTGATCATGAAAGAGGAAAGTGCATTGGAAAGGAATTTCTCGTCTGAGAAAGAGCCCAAGCCCATTCGTTTTGGAGCTTCTTTCAATTGGGCTTTCTCCAGTCCAGTGGACTGATATCTCCATGAAATTGACGGTCCATTCTAGCTCATATATTTCAACTGTCCTTCTCCAGTCCAGTGCTTCATTAGTTGGACAACCATTGTAAATGACAAAATAAATCGAGTATAAAAATGAAAATCCAGAATTGGAAAGCGATGAGAAAGAAAAAAGAAAAAAAAAAAAACAAGAACACTTTCCTAGCAATATCTTCCCCTACAAGAACAAGAGATCCTGAATCCCCAACTTCTACTGTGAAGGTTTATCCATAGAGTGGAGCATGATCAAATAATGTAGATATAGTTGGACCGTCAGATTCTATTATTTTGATTATATAGATTTAAATATCAAGGTCATATAAATGGCACGATTCAACCATTTCAACACATACCGATCGAACCCATGAGCATACGCTAACCAGATTGTGTCCAGCTAGTGTGGCAATGGGGGCGGGAGCGCAGGACAGGTACTTCAATACTCTTTCATGTTGTGTCCCACGCTAGTGCGGCTTGGGGTGGGCAATATCCTTGCGGGTACGGAACGGGATGGGTCAACCCACTCTTACATATTATTTGATAAAAACATACGCAGAATTTTACTTTTTACTATAAAACGACGGGAAAATACTTAATGAATGAAAAATAGTGATAATAAAATGGGTAGTTGAATCTGATTAGTCGAAATATAAAATCTAACTAGTTGAAGAAACGTCAAAATAAGATAAATATAAATAGTTAGTGTAAGAAATTAAGATAGAATGAGACCAAAACTTGCAGGGTGAGAATACCATTACACCAATATAATTTGTCCAACTCATCTTGAAACACGACACTATCAATTGGAAAATTTGGGATTCATCTCTCAAACTCCCCAGCCAAGATGTAGACATCGTTGGTCGATAAAAGCAAGGATAGGTAGTAAAATTGGGCGAAATTGCATATCCTAATCTTCTTTGTACCATCATGTGGGCTGCCACCACCATCTTCATGATAATTATGTGCAGTATTGCAAGTTATTATCACCATCATCAATGGGTATATGTACACATCTACTCTTCTACTTTAAATGGGCCATTGCCTTGTTTATGAAAAAGTGTAGCAACTTGCTCAATTGAAGATGATGTAAGCTAAGTGGGTTTTTATATTGATGTGGGAAAGTCTTTATTGAATAGGGGGGAAACTTGGCATCTTAGTATCCTCAGGAAGGAAGTAATTAGTGGATAAACTATTTGAATCCTTATCCTCTAATTGTGTACTCTTTTGCCAATGAGTTTTGTTTTTTCTTCTTACCAATCCATACAGAGCCTGGAGATTCGTAGTATATACAACACTGTCCACCATTACCGCTCTTTGGTTTCTGATCGACGACGAAAAATGAAAACAGGGTCTTAAGGTTACCATGAACATGGGCACGCACTTGTTATTTTAACGAACTTTTCACTACGCCTGCAATGTATATCAACCCATCCGTATTAGAATTTTTGAAATCGATCAGATACACTATGTTGTCTCAAAAGGGTAGACCCACCTATCCTCTAGTTTGTTTGCAAATTTGTCAACTATTGAGTTTGATTTTCTTATCAACCATATATATCTCTTATAGGTAAGAGTAAGTACTGTTTTGAGGTCTAGGTATCAATTTAATAATATCTTATCCACTAGTGAAACTGATATTTGTTTGGGTCTAATAAGTTTCTCAAAGTTGACATAAACTTTATCATTGCAATGGGGTAGTGACAAGCAAGTGATATTATAGAAAATCATGACATGTTGATCCCTTTTCTTTTCTTTAATTAGGGTTCTACTTGACTATAATTTGATATTTATCCTAGGTACACGTAATCGAAAAGTTGGATTAAACAACTAGAAAGTAAAATTATATCCATCCTTCAAAATAGCTTTTTTGAGCTTTGAGTGGGAAAACTGTTTACCATGTTTGCCCAAGTTTAACTAGAAAGGAAAACTCTTAAACACAGTTCATTCAAAAAAATCCAAAAGATCGTGATTCCTTCGAATATTATCCATGGAAAAATGATCAAAATTAACTAAGTTCAGTGGATGTATTCATTTCATAAGAATATTATCCATGGAAAAATGATCAAAATTAACTAAGTTCAGTGGATGTATTCATTTCATAAGATGATTAACATTTATATACCTTAAACACGTTTGACGTGAACTATAAATTTTGTGAATTCACAGACCAACAAAACAACCTTAATGGAGATGAAGAAGTATTTCGAAGATAGTATTGAATCTTGTTAAAAGATTCAAAGAGATTTACATAAGAGAAAGAGGACTATCATCATTTTTATTCTTATGTTAATAAGAGAAGGTTCAAAGAGTGTATTATATCCTGATGTTATTTTTTTTATTGCATTTGGTCCCGACTCTTCCTATTTCTATTAGAGAGGAAATAGATAAATTTTCGTTGATACTTTCATCAGCACGTTTCCATCGCATAACATAATCGCACAAAAACGAGGAATTAACTAATCACGTAGTGAGCTTCGTATACCATGGAAACCACTATCTCTTCTTGTTCTTCCGCTCTAAACCCTTTTTCCATTCCATGTCGACGGTTTTTCCAAAGTCCTCTTCACCCTCATTTATTTCACAGGAAGAAGAAGAAGAAGAAGAAGAAAGGAAAAAGAGCAGTAATGGATGTTGAGATGATATGACACATCACATTCCCAATACCGCTCCTGGTAGTGACAGGCAGCTGCCCAACTTGGCAAGCAACCCCACGTACTAAAATCTAATTAGTCAGTAGATCACCCAATTATATGATCAAATTGCTGCGATAGCAACTCTCAATAAGTCATTTGGATGACCAAAAGTTATCTCTATACGATCTCGATTTCTGTTTATACAACAGCGAACAACAATTAAGATCATAAACTGAAAACCATCAAACGCGTGTACCAGCATTTCGTTACGACGTTACGATGTTCTAGTAATCTTACCACAGATACGTCCTAAGTAATGATCAGTCCGCCGTTAATCGTTTCATGATTCAAATCATCCTTGAGGTTATCAAAACTCATAAATTTTCCCATTGGGTGAACTTATCCCTTGCTTATTATACTGATCAATCCTCTCACCAGCCTGGCTTTGTACGTTTCCTTTTACTAGGAAAAAAAAAACGTCCACTTCAAAACTAAAATGAGCCATTGACCAATTAATTAAATTATGAAACTCCATTAATTAAATTTGTTTTCCAACCTAATTTCGCACTTTATTCCCAGCCATCTTCAAATAATTTCCCCAATTTTCTTTAATTTTAATTTTCCGCTCTTGACCGAGTTCAAAATTTTGCCCATGGTAACGTCTAGGTTTCCGGTCCTCTGGTGAATCCAATGCTCGGTTCATTCCAGTAATCCAATCAGAGTTCCGGTCCAACCAGGAACCACTGATAAACAGATCAACCAATAATCACCATTTTGGCTCCATAACCACCGATTCCAGCTTTAATCAGACCAATAACCGCACCTGCAAGACGGTAAAACCGAAGTAAAAAATGATAAAATTAATACAGTAAATAAAGGAATCAATCAACATACAGAACGGAACTCACCAACTGAAAGGGACGGGCGACGGAGGACGCCTGAACGGCGAACGGAGAGCAATCACAACCGGAAACACACTACACGGGAATCACGGCGACGGCGATGAGGAATTAGCATCGAATTTGGAGTTAACCAAGCATCGTTCCAAGACTGAGATCCCTAATTATGGTTACCAAAACTTTCGCCATTGATGGCAGCAAATTAGAATATATAACTTTTTCATCATATAGGATTCTTTCTATATACACTATTTTTCCCGGTCACCGGAGTTACAGGCTAGATGGAATGTTTCCAGGCAGTTTCTTCCCCGACGTCTTCAGTCAAACCGGCTTTGACCGCAGATCTGAGCCCTCCGTCGCAGGGGGGAAAAATTCGGAAGACCCAAGTAAAGAGAGTTTCGAGTTCTCTCGTTTTCCACAAACCGTTACGATTCAACCTTGGACATGGATCTGAGCCGGCTCGGCCGGGACTGGAACCCCGCGCGGCGCCTCTGCTGGTGGGAGCTCGGCCGGATCAACGCCGCCAGCGCTCGCTTCACCAGATCCCCTTCCACGCCGCCGATCCTCACCAGCGAGTTCGTCATCGCGGATCTGCGCGCGTTGAGGCGGTTGTTCGGCGCGTGCGCCGGCGCGTTCTGGTTCTTGTGGAGGCTGCAGCGGAAGGACCCGGGGTGGTTCGTCGGCGAGCACATACACGTCTTCTTGGGACCGGGCTGCTTCCTCACCACCTGCGTCCGGCTCCGGGAGGGGCTGACGGTGGAAATCGACCGGTTGGGAGAGACCGACCCGTCGAGGGAGAATCGGACGGCGGAGGCCGACATGGATTGGCCGGACATGCTGACTCGCGGCGGTGAAGCGGATCTGATTTCGTTCCCAGCGAAGAAGGTGGAGGAGCGAGTGTCGAAGCTGGAGCTGGATGAAGCGAAGCCGTTTGTTGAAGAGGACTGATACGGCGGGAGGCTGAATCTGCCGCCGGACTGGGAGTAGGACCGGTTGACCGATCCTCCGGCTGTTTGCCGTCTTGAGGATCCGGTTGCTGCAGTAATCGCCATTTTTGTAACTTCTGAGTTCAGTGTGGAAGAAGAAGAAGAAGAATCTAGAGAGAGGGAAAAAAGAGGGGATTTTTTTTTTTAATTTCTAAAAAGCCTGTTTGGCTAGCTAATTCGGCAAACCTAGCTTAAGTCCAGTTATGAATTTATACTATTTTGATAAAAGGCAGGTGGTGGTGAGGTGGCACGTGAGTACTGAGTAGGGTAGTTTCGGGATTCCCGCGATATTTTTGGCGTATCGTGGGCTTCGGTTAATTGGGCCTCTTGTTTTCCCTTCCCGATTCTATGGGCGGCGGGCCCACTTTTAATCTCTTACCCATACCGCCGAAACGTGCCTCGTGGTTCGTCTTTTCAATTCATTTTCAAGCTGACTGGCCTTTCTTTTTTGCCTTGTTGACCGTGTCTTTCCTCACAAAACGCTGACCAGATTGCTCCATAGTCCGTAGTTAGTAAAATACGGTACGGAAAAGTTACGTATAAAATACGTATGATTACTTTATTTTATGTCTAAGTTAATTTTATGTTTAATAGTATGTTAAAAGTCATAAATATATTAAAATAATTATTTTAAAAATAAATAAATATATCAATAATAGTAAAAGCAACAATTTAATTCATTAAATACGGATATTAAACGTGTTATACGGGTTTTATACGTGTTTAGTACGAGAACTATCAAATGAACGGAAGCAAATGAAACAGTTTGACAATAATACAGATACGGAAATTTTAAACGAATAAAGTACGTATGAATACATATACGTGGATTAAACGGAGTATTTACTAACTATGATCTACTCCTACTGCATGAGATTGGTCTCCACGCAAACCAATGGGACTAGTGCATGGAGCTCACAAATGAAAAGAAGAGAGAAGAAAAAAAAGCCCATTACATAATTCTTCTTCAACCCAATAAAAATTAAAACAGTTTAGATTCCCTTCTCCACATGGTGTGGAAGCCCATTACATATTCCCGTTGACCCAAACTCCAAACTCTGAGGAGGCAAGTTTGAATTCTCGACCACACCCAAAGCACAGTGATAATCAGCCAATATGGGAAACTATACCAAAAAAACATACGGGAAACTTATACCCAGAAACATTCACAAAGAACTATTCCTTACAAATGATTCAATAAGAAAAAAAGGATTATAACCACCGCGCCCATCTTTACGAAATCACCGGTTATACTCGAAGTTCCCACACCTTGTACCTGGCCGGCACCGGGAGATGGTCCACCACAAAATAATAACAAGTAGTTATGGTGACCCCAACATAATAAAACCATACTCGTCTCCAATACGAGTTTATGTAGAGAACACTCGCAATTATTAGTAACACCATGACGTAAGATACCGAGCCACTTACATAAAAACTCTCCATATCAATGAACCCTTCTTCTCCATCATCATCATCATCATCATCAGAAGTTGTCGATCTTACTGATGGATTTGGTGTCACGAGTGGCGTTGTGCAGTTAAGGAAGGGATTTCCCTCATAACTACTTTCATCGAAAGTACTGAATTGTGCAGTCTTCAGAGGACACTTACCAGATAAATTGTTGTAAGCCACGTTGAAAGAGGATAGAGAATGCAAATCGGTGAGTTGATAGGGAATTGCTCCACTCAAATTATTGTGAGAAAGATCCAAACTCTCAATCTGTGACAAGTTTGCAATACTGGGCGGGATGGGTCCCGTGAACTTGTTGTATGACAAATTGAGAATTTGGGTGTTTTCCAGATGGCCGATTTGGATAGGGATCTCGCCAGTGAAATCATTGTTCGATAAATCCAAACCAGAGAATAAATCGACAACCCACCCTTTGTAAGTATATAAATGTGTCTTCGTGACAAACTCCAAACCACCATAAGGAATGGAGACAAACTCCAAACCACCATAAGAAATGGAGTATTCCGATCGTTCACAGTAGATGGTGCATCGGAATATTTCACCGGCAATATGACCAGACAAACGATTGTGCGAAAGGTCAATCAAATTTGTATTCTCCAAGCAAAACCCCGCTGGAACCTCTCCATGAAGCTGGTTGTCATTCAACAGGATACAACGCAATCGAGGTCTCAGCTTAACAATCCATTTCGGGATTTTACCTGTGAAATGATTGTGACCGAGATCCAAGAGGTATAATTGGTACCCTGAATAGTCAATTTCATTAGCACCACCAGAAGTCTCATCTTGATCATATAATGTCCCTCCCAATTGATTTCTCGACAAGTAAACTTCGTTCATCGATGGTGAAATAAAACCCGGTGGCAGACCTCCCGAAAAATCATTACTTGAAAGGTCCAGGACGAGGAGCGTCGAGACATTCCAAATCCATTTTGGAATCTCGCCCGACAGTTGATTGTCACTAGCTTCCAATACTTGCAACGAGGAACAATTTGACCACTGTGGCGGTATTTTACCAAAGAATTTGTTTTCGGATACGGATAGACTATCTATATTGGGAAAGAAAGTGCATATATCATGTGGGATGGGGCCAGGAAAGAAATCATTGCTAGAGATAACTAATCGAGTCAGATTTTCATAGACGATCGTCGGCAACTGAAATTGCCCTGAAAGCGAGCAGCTGGGGAGCTGAAGATCCCCTAAGTTTGTGTTGTTAGCCAGCAACCACCATGGGAACCCAACAGCTCCCTTTATTCTGACATCTGAGATAGAAACATATTCCAATCGTGTTTGATGGTAGAGAAATTTAGGAAAGGGGCCGACGTATCCACCAACATTATTACCATCCGACGACGACAGAAGTAGTAGTACCAGTTGGAAAAGTGGTGTATCTTGTCGTACCATGTCATATTGGTCATCATCTCCATAAATTTGCCGATTATCTCCCGCTCTGAAGCTTCGAAGACGAGAATGGTTAAAAAATGGGAAGAGCGAGATTGGAATTCGGAACTGATTCAAGATTATGTCAATCTCTTCGAGGGACAAGAGAGTTGTAAGGGGAGACTCAGCTATATCTCCATAAAATTGATTAACCCCTACATTAAAGATTTGGAGTGAAGTCAGATTCGATAGACAATTTGGCAGCTCGCCCCGCAAATCGTTGGATTGAAGGACTATTTCTCGGAGATGCTTCAAGTTGCAAAAAGCTGCCAAACACAATAGAAGGAAGAAGGAAAAAAAACGCTAATTAGAGTTACGTACCTTGCCCAAATAGATCAAAACCGACCAGTAGGTTGAACTCATATTATTATTATATTATACCTTGAGGAATAGTGGAGCTTAGACTCGCATCTAGAATCACCAAATGAGTAAGATTGGTCATTACGGTGCCAAGGGTCTCAAGGAAGTTGTTGCATGCAATGGTGGAGTAGAAAATTTCAAGGCGTTTCAAGAAACCTAGATTCTCCATGCAACCAAGGATATGGTAGCTTTGCAGTGAGAGCACTCTCAAACCTTGGAAAGGCAGGAACAACAAGGAAGCATTCAAATACGGCCTTGTTGTTGAGTTTTCATTCCAAAGCATGAGCTCGGTGACTCTCCCTGTGGCGGGATGGCAACGAACTCCATCCCAGTGGCAGCAATCGACGTCGGAGTGATTTTTTGTTCCCTTCCCGCCGCCCCATCCACTCACATGATAATAATCTGGATCGTGGAGCGAGGATTTGAGAGGAAGGAGGGCGATTCTCTCGTGTTCCCAGCAGCCATCACAGCCCAGCTGCCATTCTGCTGGGATCGTAAACAGCAAAACAGCCTGCAGCCATAGAGATGCAGTAATGAAGCTGCTGCTGCAGCAATAATACGTCTTTGGTTTCCCTACCCTCATGATTCTCTTCTGAAAATACTTCCTTCCTTCTTTCTTTCTTTCTTTTTTTCTCTATGTAGCTCTCTCTTTGCTTGAGAATTCAAGATTATTGCTGCAGTTGGGCTCTCTTTTATATAACCCTGGATTGGTGTCTTTGTTTGTTTGTTTTGTTGCGAAGTTTCCACATTGAGTTCCTTTCGGGCTCAACCTAGCTCATCAGTCTAGCTGGCCGGGGCACCATTTTTCTCAGACAGCGATAGTGGGAAATACGGGTGGGGCCCTAGCCAGGAATATTGATAAGGTGGGTCAAAATCACGGATCGAAAAAATCATATCAGAGATTGTACCGAAAAAATCAGCGATAGGGTGTTTTATGCTGAAATCATTGTTAAATCGTGGTTAAACTGCTTGATTGCCAAAAAAAACATACCTTCTATTAACGTGTTCCAATGATCCACATTCCACGACGTGTTTTCATTATCCGAAAAAATATCTAAAATATATTCATCATCCAAACTATCAAGGATGTCACTTTTAAATAAATAAATGTATTCTTAATGTATAATTAAACTTAACAGCAGCTTATATTGTAATGGTGGAATGCTACTCTAATACAAGCCAGATCAATTGTTCAATCCCTCTTGTTGCATGGTTAATTATTGCGTGTATCTTTTTGTGTGGGCTTGTCAATCCAAGGTAGTGCAGCCTATCTTCCTTGGTTGATTGTGGTTCCGTCACTGGGTGCATGGGGCAACGATCCGGTTCACATCAGACTGAATTTGTATTTGGATCGAATAAGATCAAATATATTTCGATTTGGTTTGTATGAAGAAAAATGGACCAAATCAAATATTATTTGATTCGGTTCCAGCCCTTTTTTTTTTCTTTTTCTTTTTTGGTTTGATTCTATCTCAACTCAATGTGGTTCTAGACCGATGTCTACCACTAATAGGAAAGAGGTCTATCATTTGAGGAGGAGTGAATTGCTACTCAATTATAATTCACCTATATACCAATTCTCTAGCCCATGGTGGAGGGGCAACCACATAGATTGAGGATGGGTCAAGTCTTCCCATGGAGCCCAAATCACCTTTGGTTCATCACTACTGTTGTCAAAGTCTTCCTCAATCCGAGTACTCAACTCTCCTGCTGATGACTTCATGAATTCCACCCATTCTCGAACAACGACTTTAAAATCATAACCAAAACTAAGAGATGATGTAACATGTTATACCAAAACCAATCAGTATGAGATTCGGAGAAAACCCACTCATGCACACAATCTTGAACAATCATGAATTTCTAAAATTTTTTTTATATAATCTGAAAATTTTCTTCGAGCACGTAATTTTTTTATAACGAGAAAATGAACAAGATTTGAATGTAAGAGATAATTATAATATTTTAGGAACACGGATGAATTAATTGTTAAAATGATGATCATTCTAAAACCACACCAAACCCATTACTGATCTCTTTGGAATTTGGATGCTATATAGAGTCAAAGTCTCCTCTGCATGCTGACTTAGTCGCCATGCATGCGTTACATCGTCCACGACTCCACGTACCTTTCTTTCCTTTAGTTTTTTTTTCTTCTTCTCTTCATATATGGTTCTGAATTTGCCACCAATTAAGGGATATGCGTAATGTTTGGGCTCATTCGTCCATATCGCATTTGTTTTCATATATATGTCAATTTTCCACAACTTCACTTCAATTGTCATGTTATCAAATTAATTTCCATTGGAAAAATTCATCGGATTTGAGTTAAACATGAATTGCGTGGAAGATGCACTACGGAAAACCTGGCTTTTGCCAACACGTGAAATATGTCATAAGAAGTATCAAGCATTTGGTTAAGACCCAAATCAAGTGACTCAATCCGGTTAACTACCTGCTGATTCCTGTTTAAGCTGATAATTTTTTACAATTCTTCTTTCGTTAATAAATTTCGTCGCCCTTATAAACAATTTTTTTTAGATCAAACGAAACTAAAATCATATCCGACCACTTGTATCGGACTCGATACTATAGTCTCATATGAATCATATCAATTGGATTAAATTAGTCAATGAATCCACCATTGTCATCCTGATGTGTTTGTGGATTCGCCACCAAATTGTGGGCGTGTTTTTTTTTTTTTTTTTTTTGCGTGTCATGTTATTTTTCCGTCCTTTGATGATATGCTTTTTCATTGAACTAGTTTAAAAAACACAGGTTGGTGAATGAGTATTAGCTATAATCGTATTAACCTCTTCTTTTATGAATAAGACTATATTTTCCAAGTAAATGACACAAAATTCAAATTGGTTGAAAGAGTATTAGTTGTCAAGATTATTTACAAACAAATCTTAGAAGTTAAAGAGTGCAAAGATAACAAGCAATCAAATACCCGCAACAAAGCGCGAACTAATTTACTAATAATCATAAACTGCCATTGAATTTTGGGAAATGTAGAAACCAAGAAGCCTTCACGAACAAGTCCAAGCTTACTTACTTTTCCTAAGAAGGGATCATAGTCATCATCATAAACTGCCATGTGGACACAATTGTGAACCAATAATAATCATAATTCGACATTGACTTATACTAGAAAGATTTATAATTTGGCAAAATTGACGAGATACATATGAGAAACAATACCAAAAACATTCACAAATAATGCAGAATAGCAATTCACACAAAATTATCCATTACAAATTATTCCATATCAGAAAAATGAAATATAACCACCACTCGTCTTCAAGAAATCATCAACTATACGGAAGGTTCCCAGAACTTGTATCTGGTCGGCACTGGAAGATGGTCCACCACAAAATAATAGCAAGTAGTTACGGTGATCCCAACATAATAAAACCATACTTGTCGCCAGTACGAATTTATGTACAAAACACTAGTAATTATCAACAACGCCATGATGTAAGATACCAAGCCGCTTGCATAGAAACTCTCCATGTCAAGGAACCCTCCTTCTCCATCATCATCGTCATCATCCTCAGAAGTTGTCGGTCTTAGTGGTGGATTTGATGTCATGGGTGATAATGTGCAGTTAAGAAAGGGATTTCCTCCATAGCTACTTTCATTGAATGTACTGAATTGTGCAATCATCGGAGGGCACATACCAGATAAATTGTTGTAAGCCACGCTGAAAGAGGATAGAGAATTCAGCTTCGTGAGTTGATAGGGAATCACTCCACTCAAGTTATTGTGAGAAAGATCCAAACTCTCAATCTGAGACAAGTTTGCAATACTGGGCGGGATCGGTCCCGTGAACTTGTTGTGTGACAAATTTAGAACCTTTACGTAGTCCAGATGACCAATTTGGGGAGGAATCTCGCCGGTGAAATCGTTGCTCGATAAATCCAAACCAGAGAATAGAAGGAGAAGATCCCCTTGGTAAGTATATAAATGTGTCTTTGTGACAAACTCCACATCACCAACAGGGCTTTGGATCATATTCGATGGTCCGCCAGAGCTGGTAATATTTGAATCGAATATTGCACGGACAAGACGGCCAGAAAGACGATTGTGAGAAAGGTTAATCAACCCCGAACACTCCAAGCAAAACCCTGTTGGAACCACTCCATAAAACTGGTTGTCATTCAATAAGATATAGGCCAAATAAGGTCTCAGTCTAGCAATCCATTCAGGGATTCTACCCGTGAAATGATTGTGACTGAGATCCAAGAAGGCCAATGAGTAGCTTGAATAATCAATATCATCGGCAGCGCGAGAAGTCTCGTCTTGATCATACAAGGTCCCTCCCAATCGATTTCTCGACAAGTAAACTTCCTCCATCGAGGGTGATATGAACCCCGGCGGTAGACCTCCCGAAAAATCGTTGCTCGAAAGGTCTAGGAGCGTCGACACATTCCAGATCCATTTCGGAATCTCACCCGACAGTTGATTCTTACTTGCGTCCAGTCCTTGAAATGAGGTACACTTTGACCACTGCGATGGTATTTTACCAAAGAAGTTGCAGTCGGATACAGATAGATGTAACATATTTGGAAAGGACGTGCAGACATCTTGTGGTAGGTGGCTAGGAAAGAAGTCATTGCTGGAGATGTCTAAACTAGTTAGATTCTCATGGATGATCTTGGGCAATTCCAAATGCCCCGAAAGCGAGCAGTTGGTGAGATAAAGATCCTGCAAGTTTGTGTTGTTATCCATCAACCACCCTGGTAACCCAACAGCTCCCCTCATGTTGACATTTGAGACATCAACAGCTTCCAAGCTGTTTTGATAATAGAGGAATTTGGGGAATTTGACATATCCGCCATCAACATGCGGCGAAGACAAGTCCAGTTGTTCCAGTTGGAAAAGTGGCTGTCGTACTGAATCATATTGATCGGCGGCGGCGGCGGCATCTCCATAACTTTCTCGATTATATCCGCTCACGAAGTGTCGAAGACGAGAATGGTTGAAAAACGGAAGGAGGGACATTGGAATTCGGAATTGATTGTGTGAAATGTCGATGTATTCGAGGGCCATGAGAGCTGGAAGGGGAGACTCGGCTATATCTCCTGAAAATCGATTCCTCTTTACGTCCAAGTGTTGCAGAGAAGTCAAATTCGATAGACACCGCGGCAGCTCACCCGACAGATCGTTTTCGTCGAGGCTTAGTACTTGCAGATGATTTAAGTTGCAAAAACCTGGCAAACACAATAAGTAACAAAGAGAAACACTGGTTAAATTAGAGTTACCTTGTCCTTAGGCGCTCAAATAAGAAAACTGGTATAGTTCGTGTAATATGTTAGAGAGTGGTATAAGATCCAACATAATCTTCTCTTAACTGTCATGAACCAGTTGATCCCAATAACTCGAGTTGTTGGGAAAAGTTCAATCGTGGATCATATACCACAACACTAACACGCTCCCTCAAACGAAAGCCACTCACAAGGGTTGAAGTTTGCACAGGTCTGAAGACAAGAATACCATGTGCTTAACAAATGGGGGTCATCGGGAATCGAACACAAGACCTTTGAATTAATGTAATGATTGTGTCTTCTGCTGCTGCCGAAACAGAGGAGTCGGCCATAATTGAACGAGATGAATAGACAAGCAAGGACGAGGAAGAAGAGAGGAATTGGATCGGGGCTTAGCTGATCGTTGCTAGCTCTGATACCATGTCATGAACCAGTTGATCCCAATAACTTGAGTTGTTGGGAGAAGTTCAATCGTGGATCATATACCACAACACTAACACTAACAACTCGAGTTATTGGGACCAACTGGTTTATGACATGATATCAGAGCCTAGAACCGAAATGTCGTTTGTTCGAATCTCCACGCGACCCCCCAATATTAACCTTTTGTTTAAAGCACATGTTATGGTCGGCCTGTGCAAACTTCAAGCCCATGGGTTGGCTTTCGTTTGAGGCGGGGTGTGTTAAAGAGTGGTATAAGATCGATCCAGCATAACCTTCTTCTCCCAACAACTCGCGAGTTATTGGGACCAACTAGTTTATTGACATAATACCTTGAGGGATGGTGGAGCTCAGTCTCGTCTCTAGGATCTCCAGATGAGTGAGATTGGTCATTACTCTGCCAACACCCTCGAGGAAGTTGTTGCATGCAATGATGGAGTAAAGTATTTGAAGACGTTCCAAACCACGAGGCTGATGCCCTGCATTATTATTAATCTCCAAGCAACCAAGTATATGGTAGCCGAACAGTGAAAGCACTCTCAAGTCTTGGAAAGGCAGCAGCAAGAAGGAAGCATTCAAATACGGCAATGTCGAGTTTTCATTGTTGGTATTAGTAAGCGTGAGCTCGGTGACTTTCTCCGTGGTGGGATGGCAACGAACTCCATCCCAACGGCAGCAGTCGTCATCGGAATGATTCTTTGTTCCCTTCTCGCCGCCGCCGCCCATTAATGGAGGTGTCAGATTGTTTGGATCATCATGAAGTGAGGATTTGAGGTGAAGGAGGGCGATTCTCTCGTTTTCCCAGCAGCCATCACAGCCCTTCAATATTTCTGGGATCGTCAGCAGCAGTAGTAGTAACACAGCCTGCAGCCATATCCTCATTCTTTCTTTCTTTCTTTCTAGCTAGCTATAGCTCTGATCTTTCTTTGCTTGAGAATTCAAGATTGTTGCAACATTTGGATTCTCTTTTATATACATGGTGATTGAGGAGAGGCAGGAGAAAGGTACAGCTGTAAAAAAGCCTCTTAACTCAAAGTCAAGTCAAAGCTCCCTCTTAGTGCTTACTACCAAGTTGCCAACTTGCCTTTGTCTTGTGGTTGTGGAATTTACTCCCATGTCCAATCACTGGCCAGCCTCAGTTTTCCACAAACTTGCATTATCACAAGGACTTTGAAAATTTCCCAATTTTGAAAATTTCCCAAACTCTCTCAAGTATGAGAAATTGAGCCCTGCCAAACTTTCTTGGTGGGTCTATGCAAACTTAAAATCGTGAGTTTGGTTTTCGTTTGAAAGGGCGTGTAAGGGAATGGTATAAGATTCATAATAATTTTTTCTCGACAACTTTAAGTTATTAGAACTAACCGGTTTATGACACAGCCTGACAGCATTTACCTCGACAACGATTAGTGAAGAGAGATTAATGAGAAGTTAATGCTACTCAACAATAATTAATTCACCTACACCAATTCTCTAGCCCAATCAGTGGTCATGCATGCATGTGACTATGTGAGCTTATAATTGATATCAATTGATATCAGTAATTTCAAAGCTCTTGGTCTGTCCTAATCAAAATTTATAATCTGTAATGGAATGGAGGCAAGCAATGCTTCTTACCAAAGATCATCTCGCTTACAACCAGATGCTTCGTGTTAGCGTACGATCATCGAGTTTTGAGTTTTGCTATTTAGATCACGAAATTATCGGAGTTTGAGAGGATATATGATACTATATTCTAACCTCTAATTAGTAATTAATGAGTGAATTTCAATTCAAAATTCTCCATATAATCTTAAAATAATAGCCGACGGTTCTTATTCGTCGAAATATATCATGTACAAATAGAGCTGGCAAATGGATTGGTCGGTTGGATTGATAGATCCATGGATCAAGTGGATTTGATCTTATGGATTGGTGGATTGATCCATGTATCCAAATGACATCCAATGCTATGTAAATTTTAAAAGTTTTAGGTAATAAAATGTCATAATAAAAAAATTTAGGCACCAAACGTGATTTTTCAACGGTATTTTTCGTATAAAAAAAATTTAGGTACCAAATTATAAAATATTAAAAATATAGTTACTCAACTATAATTTGCCAACAGTTCATAAATCCACCAATCCAATTGGATATGGATCAGATGAATTGAATTTAAATGAATTGAATTAGTTGGATGGATTGAATTGTATTGATGAATTGGATTATATATTACCACCTCTATATACAAATATTAAGTGTGAACACAAATACACCCACATCGACCGAAAGTCATATAACCCATGGTGGAGGGGCAACCACAAATATTGAGGATGGGTCAAGTCTTCCCATGGAGCCCAAATTTCGTTGACCCAAAACTAATTCACACAAAATTTCAAACCCAATAACTTGGGCATGGAAAAGCACGTATACTAGCTACTACCACGGCTTGATAGGTGATATTAGAATAGCAATTAACTGATAATACAAAGTTTTGCAATTTGGGGATATTGGCCGAATATATAAGGGAAACCACCGCTCGTCTTGACGAAATCATCAACTATATGCGAGGTTCCCACACCTTGTATCTAGCCGGCACCGGAAGATGGTCCACCACAAAATAATAGCAAGTAGTTATGGTGACCCCAACGTAATAAAACCATACTCGTCGCCAGTATGAGTTTATGTACAAAACACTTACAATTATCAACAGTGCCATGACGTAAGATACCGAGCCGCTTGCATAGAAACTCTCCATATCAATAAACACTCCTTCTCCGTCATCGTCATCATCATCAGCATCAGCATCAGAAGTTGTTGGCCTTAATGATGGATCCGGTGTCACGAGTGGTAGTGTGCAGTTAAGGAAGGGATTTCCTTGATAGCTGCTTTCGTCGAATGTACTGAATTGTGCAATCTTCCGAGGACACATACCAGATAAGTTGTTGTAAGCCACACCGAAAAAAGATAGAGAATGCAGCTCTGTAAGTTGAGAGGGGATCACTCCGCTGAGACTATTGTGAGAAAGATCCAAACTCTCAATCTCTGACAGGTTTGCAATACTTGGCGGGATGGGTCCTGTGAACTTGTTGTATGACAAATTGAGAACCTTGATGTAGTCCAGATGACCGATTTGGGGGGGAATCTCGCCAGTGAAGTTGTTGTTCGATAAATCCAAACCAGAGATTAACTCGAGAAGCTCCCCTTTGTAAGTATATAAATGTGTCTTTGTGACAAACTCCATACAAGCATCAGGGTGGCCAACGAGTTCATACCCTTCACTGCATTTGGTGTTATTTGATAAGAATATCTCATAGGCAAGATGACCAGACAAAAGATTGTGAGAAAGGTCGATCAGATTTGCATTCTCCATGCAAAACCCCACTGGAATCTCTCCATAAAACTGGTTGTCGTTCAATAAGATATAGCGCAATTGAGGTCTCAATCCAGCAATCCATTTCGGTATTTTCCCTGTGAAACGATTGTGACCGAGATCCAAGAAGCCTAACGAGTAGCTTGAATAATCAATTTCATCAGCACCACTAGATGTCTCATCTCGATCATATAAGGTTCCTCCCAATTGATTTCTCGACAAATAAACTTCCTCCATCGTTGGTGAAATAAAACCCGATGGTAGACCTCCTGAAAACTTATTCCTTGAAAGGTCTAGAAAGTTGAGCGTCGACATATTCCAAATCCATTTTGGAATATCACCTGAAAGTTGATTCCCACTAGCATCCAATGTTTTCAAAGTGGAACAGTTTGACAATTGTGGTATTTTGCCAAGGAAATTGTTGTCATATATATATAGAAACTGTATGTAGGGAAAGGAAGTGCAAATATCAGGTGAGATAGGGCTAGGAAAGAAGTCGTTGCTCGAGATATCTAAACTGTAGAAATTTTTATGGATAACCGTCGGTAACTGAAAATGCCCTGAAAGTGAGCAGTTGGGGAGATGAAGATACTCCAAGTTGGTATTGTTAGCAAGCAACCACCTTGGGAACCCAATAGCTCCCTTCATGTTGACATTTGAGATATGAACGCCTTCCAAGTTGGTTTGATAATAGAGAAAGTTAGGGAATCGGTATCCACCACCATCACCATTTGATGAAGACAAAAGTAGTCGTTCGAGTTGAAAAAGTGGTATATCCTGCCGCCGTACCAAATCATATTGGTCATCTCCGTAAATTTCTTGATTAGATTCCCCGTTGAAGCTTCGAAGACGAGAATGGTTAAAAAATGGGAAGAGCGAGATTGGAATCCGAAATTGATTGTCGGAAATGTCGATGTATTCGAGGGACAAGAGAGCTCGAAGAGGGGACTCAGCTATATCTCCCGAAAATTGATTTCTCTGTACATCTAAGAATTGAAGAGAAGTCAAGTTTGAGAGGCATCGTGGCAGCTCACCCCGCAGATTATTACCATTGAGGCTTAGTACTTGCAGATGCTTTAAGTCGTTGCAAAAAGCTGGCAAACGCAGTATATATAAATAAAAATGTTAGTTAGAGTTAGCTTGTCCGCGCCACCCCAAATAAATAAGAAAACGAGTAGGTTGAATCAAAGCAGTCAAAATCGTAATTTTAAGTAAAATTGAAAGTGAGGAGAAATCATAATTGTAAAATAGAATCGTATAATCGTGAGATTTTAAGATTCATATAAATCATGACAATAGTTATAATGATAATTTCTCGAGGTTAATGTTCCAATTTATCAAGGTTAATATTGGAACACAGTGAATCGGTGATGATTAATACGTTGATGTGAAATGGATGACATCCAAGGAGGAGGAGAAAAGAAGGCGTATTATATTTTGCGAACTTGGGAGAAAACTAAGTAAAACCGACACAGCGATTGAATCTGATTTGTTTAACATGGTATATATGATTTGGTTCAAATTCAATCAATCCAATACGGACCTTAAAATCGATAAAATCTTTGAAAATCGCAAGATTGTAAGGATTTTAAATCGGGATTTTTAACGGCGCTAGGGTTATAGAATGTATACATACCTTGAGGAATAGAATCGAAGCTTATTAGACTCGACGCTCCAATCGCCAACTCAATAAGATTGATCATTACGGTGCCAACGGTCTCAAGGAAGCTGCTGCTGCATGCAACGATGCAGTCATGAATCACAAGACGTTCCAAACCACGAGGACGACGCCCTGCATGCATGCACGCACATCCATGCATATTTAATTGTTTATTATTCTATATTAAAACGAAATTGAAAGTTGTACGATAATGCAACGAAGAGTAGTAGTGTTAGTAAATGGTATATGAACCGCGCGCGCAACGCGACAAACCTTGGTTCTCCATGCAACCAAGTATATGGTAGCTTTGCACTGAAAGCACTCTCAGTTCTTGGAAAGGCAGGAACAGCAAGGAAGCGTTCAAATACGGCCTTGTTGTTGAGTTGGCATAGTCGGGATTCCAAAGCAAGAGCTCGGTGACTCTCCCTGTGGTGGGATCGCAACCAACTCCGTCCCAGTGGCAGCAGTTGTCAATAATCAACTAAAACATAAATGAACACGTGATTTACGTGGTATCCTCAACGAATATCGTTGAGACTAATCCACGGAGAGGGTGAAGCCTCTCGGAGTCAATCTTATTACGTCGGCTGTAATTCCTTAGGTTTACATAGTGACCAATACAAACTATATATACTGGCCGCAAGCTAGACCTAAGGAGAGGGATTGTAATTAGCCGCAAAAGACAGGATGGCTAATTACAATCTAATACATGAACTTCTAACAGCCTCCCTCAAATTGATGATGCTTACGCAACATCAATTTGTGAGCAAGAAACCAGTGTCGGGCGGTGGCAACAGCTTTAGTCAACAAATCAGCAGTCTGTTCTTCGGACGTAATATAAGATAACTCCACCTGTCCTTCAGCAACAAGCTGGCGGATATAATGCACATGAACCTCAATATGCTTTGTGCGATCATGAAGAACCGGATTGGTAGCAATGCGAATAGCACTTGTATTGTCACCATACAAGCGCATCGGGATAGGACACTCGACCCCAAGCTCCAACAATAAGCGCCGAAGCCATACTAACTCCGATGTAACCTCAGACATGGAGCGATACTCCGCTTCAGTGGAAGATTTCGAGACTCGGTCCTGCTTCTTACACCGCCAGGAAATGAATGACTGACCTACCTGAATACACCATCCAGAAGTAGAACGACGAGTATCGAGACAACCAGCATAATCTGCATCTGCATATGCCTCCAGTGTCAGAGTTCCCGTAGAAGGAAAGAGAAGGCCAACATCTTGAGTGCCCCGCAGATACCGCAAAATCCGGTTAACAGCAGCCAAATGAGCTGTACTAGGAGTCTGCATAAACTGACTCACCACCTGAACTGCATACGAAATATCAGGCCGAGTATGCGTGAGATAGATTAAGCTCCCAACTATACTGCGATAAAAGGAGCCATCAGGTAGAGGATCCCCATCTGACTTGCTTAGTTTAAGATTTTGCTCCATTGGAGTCCCAACCGGTACACAATCCTCCATATGAGCAGTTTCGAGTAGATCAGCAATATACTTCTTCTGGCAAACAAGCAAACCATCACGAGATCGATGAACCTCTAAGCCAAGGAAATAGGATAGATCTCCCAATTCCTTAAGATTAAAGGCAGAATGAAGCTCAGCAGTTAAAGTACGAATTCCCTCCTCATCATCACCACTTACCACCATATCATCGACGTAGATCAAAAGAACAGTCAATCCGCGATCACTGCGCCGAGTAAACAGGGACGGATCGTTATTACTCTGAATAAAGCCAATCCGGTGAATAGTACTATGGAACTTGTCAAACCATGCTCGTGGTGCCTGCTTTAGGCCATATAACGACCGTCTCAATAAACAAACATGCGATTTATCTCCCTTCGAGTAGCCAGGTGGAAATTCCATGTAAACTGTTTCCTTCAAGTCCCCATGAAGGAATGCATTCTTGACATCCAGCTGCTTAAGACTCCACCCACGGATAGTAGCAATGGCTAATAAGGTTCGAACAGTCTGCATCTTAGCAACAGGAGCGAAAGTCTCATCGTAGTCAATGCCAAAAACCTGGCGGAAGCCCTGAGCAACAACCCGAGCCTTAAACCTCTCAATGGAACCATCAGGATAAACCTTCACATCATAAACCCACCTCGAACCGATAACAGGATGATCTCGAGGGCGAGGAACAACATCCCAGGTGTGAGATGCTTCCAATGCGGCGAACTCCACATCCATGGCTGCATCCCAGCAAGCCTGCCCATGTGCTTGCTTATAGGTAGCGGGAATGGGAATATGGTGGGTCGAAAAAGCTACAAAGTCTCCAAGGCGAGAAGGAGGCTTGCCGCAGTTGACGCGATCGGATCGCCGCAAAACAACAGGAGAGGGCTCGGGGGAAAGGCCAGGAGACGTCGAGTCATCAGTGGAGGCAGAGGAAGAACTGGATGAGGATGACCTGGCGGGAGAAGCAGACGAAGAAGGGGACACCGATGAGCTGCCCGAAGAAGGAGACGGGGGATCATTACTGTCCAGGGAAGCATCGGGAACAGCAGCAAACTCAGCCAATGGTTGGAAAAGGTCCGTGGCAACACGATGTTCTTCAGCAGAAACAGAATAGTACGGGATATGTTCTAGAAAAACCACATCACACGATATACGGACCCTGCGATTAACAGGATCATAACAGACATAACCCTTATGCTTCTCACTGTATCCCACAAAAGCACACTTAATCGCCTTAGGTGCCAGTTTATGACGCTCCCGACGGGGAAGAAGAACATAACAGATGCACCCAAAGACCCGAAGTTGGTCATACTGTGGACAACGATGGAAGAGAGCTTCATATGGACTCTTATTATCAAGAACAGTGGTCGGCTGGCGGTTAATTAAGTAAACAACAGTATGAATCACCTCGACCCAGAAACTAGTCGGCACACTAGAGTGAAACAGAACCGCTCGAGCAAGCTCAAGAACATGGCGGTTCTTCCGTTCCACCAGCCCATTATGTTGAGAAACACCGGGACACGATTGCTGGGGAAGAATACCACGATCCTTAAATATCTCCTGTAAAGGCCCAGACGTAAATTCCCCACCGGGGTCAGAACGAAGAATCTGAACAGCACGACCAAACTGGGTCTGAACCATAGCAAAAAATTCCTTCGCTGCAGCAAGCAAGTCAGATTTCTGACGAAGGAAGTAAACCCAAGTATATCTAGTAGCATGATCCACAAAGAGAGCGAAATACCGAAAACCAACACGAGATGTGACAGGCGAGGGGCCCCATAAATCAGTATGAACCAAGGCAAATGGTTCCGAATAATCCGTAGTACTTGAGCTAAAAGAATGTTGGGAGAGTTTAGCTTCAACACAATGAACACAATCCCGAGAATCCGAAGAAGAAACAGAACCCGACAACAACTTATTCTTAAACATATCCGATAATCTAGCCGAATGGGGATGCCCCAAACGACGATGCCAAAGGTCCCAACTCGAAAGTTTAATAGAAAAACAATCAGCAGAAGTGTCTGGAGTCTTCAACCCAGCCGCAGTCTCCCTCTCACCATGCACTCCATGCAAACGTCGAGCAAGGCCAGAACCCGCACGTGAGAAAGCATCCAGAAGATACACCCTGCCTCGCTTAGTCCCGCGACCGATCACCACCCCCGAGGTCGTGTCCTGTACAACACAACCAGTCGAATCAAAGGTAATAGAACACCCATCCTCGGCTAATTGACCAACAGACACCAGACTAGGGACAAGATCAGGAACATATAACGTGTTGGGAAGAGAAACCCCAGGCTGAACGATATCACCAATACCCGTGGCGGGTAAACATTTCCCATCAGCCACTTGCAACTGAATTGCCGAAGTAGGCTTAACATCACGAAAAGACGATCGACTACTAGTCATGTGATTAAACGCAGCCGAATCAATGTGCCAAGAAGAAGTGGAAGAATGCATACCCGTAGTAAATACAGAACCCAAGACAGACGGAAGAGTCTCTTTGAGGACCTCCTGCATCAGCTGGCGGAGAGAGTCGCGAGACACCGGGTCCGGTATGGACGAGGGAACAGTAGCATAGGCTGCCGCAGGACGGGTTGTGGACGAAGAGCCACTGGCTGGACCTGCTGGACGGGAACGCCCACGCTTCGCCAAGACGGGACAGTCACCAATAAGATGACCGTCCTTTTTGCAGTAGTTGCACGAGACTCTCTTGGGGCAGCGATTCTGAATATGCCCCGGTTCACGACAAAAATGGCAGATGATTTCACCGGTTGGAGTGCGGTGAAAACGAGGCCTAGCATCAGCAGCAGCATAGGCCGAGGCGGCCTCACTAGAAACAGGTAACGACGCAGCAGCCGAACCTGACGAGGCAGCAGAGAACACAACAGTAGAGGAATCCGAGGAGTGAAGGTCAACCTTGGCCTGGCTACGCAAGCGCGTTTCCTCTCGGATGAGTTCGCCCAAGACCTCCTCGATGGTAGAAACATTCCTGTGAAGTAACGATGCCCTAACCCCTTCAAACTCAGCTCTGAGGTTCATCAAAAAATACATAAGGCGGGAGCTAGCCCGCTCCTTGAGCACATCGGCAGAGGCAGCAGCAGAAACGGAGGACGCCGTGACGAGATCGAGCTCAGTCCACAAACTGACCAGCTCCTGATAGTAGGAACGCACGTCCAAGTCTCCCTGCTGGCGGCGAGCAATGTCGACCTCTAGCTCGAACTTCCGAGAGGCACTAGTTTGCGAGTGCAAATCCGTAAGGTGTCTCCACATCGCATGCGCGGTAACAAAGCTACGCAGACTCAAGGCGATGGAAGGCTCAACAGAAGCAACAAGCCAATGAACAACCTGGGCGTTCTGAATGGCCCATTCATCCTTTTCGCGCGCGGAAGCAGACTCAGCAGGCTCGGGAGAAGAGCCATCGAGAATTGGCAGCAGACGGCGGCCATGAACAAAAACCCGAAACTGGAACTCCCAGAGAGGGAAATTCCGGCCATTGAATTTGACAGTAACAGAATCAACTTTGGCAGAATCCATCGAGAAAACCAGCCGAAAACCCAAATAGCAAACCCACGAGAAGAAAGCACAAACCAGAAGCCCGCCAATCACGAGAACCAACTGCGGCCGGCAAAGATCGAGAACCAAACGAAGCAGCAACGAGAATCAAGATTGGTGAGGCTCTGATACCATGTCAATAATCAACTAAAACATAAATGAACACGTGATTTACGTGGTATCCTCAACGAATATCGTTGAGACTAATCCACGGAGAGGGTGAAGCCTCTCGGAGTCAATCTTATTACGTCGGCTGTAATTCCTTAGGTTTACATAGTGACCAATACAAACTATATATACTGGCCGCAAGCTAGACCTAAGGAGAGGGATTGTAATTAGCCGCAAAAGACAGGATGGCTAATTACAATCTAATACATGTACTTCTAACAGCAGTCGTCATCGGAATGATTTTTTCTCCCCCTCCGGCCGCCGCCGCCCAACACAGCTGGCGGATGGTTTGGGCCGTCGAGTGAAGATTTGATCTGAAGGAGACCGATTCGTTCGTCTTCCCAACAGCCATCGCAGCCCTTCAATATTCCTGGAATCGTGAGCAATAGCACAGCCAGCTGCAGCCATAGCTTTGATATCCATATCATCATTCTTTCTGAAACACTTCTTTCTTTCTTTCTTTCTTTCTTTCTTTCTATAATCTCTTTGCTTGAGAATTCAAGATTGTGGCAGTTGGGTTCTCTTTATATCCATGTATTGAGCTAGGCGGGGAGAGGGTATAGCTGTAAGCCTCTAACTCGAGTCAAGTCAAGTCAAGTCAAGTCAAAGTCTCCAGTTGACTAGCAAGTGGCCATTTGCTTTATCTTGGTTGTGGGATGTGGTTGTGAATTCTCCACTTTATACAACTGCGACTAGAGAAAGAGTAGAAGAAACGGTAGCTAGATTCTGATAGGGTTTTTTTTTTTTTTTTTTTTTTTTTTTGTGGATACGATTTGTATAACATATCCACACAATTAGGAGAATGGGTGGTTGGACTAATGGTCAATGTGATATTATTTGTAGAGTAAAAAGAACTCATTTACTATTTATGTGCTATTTCAGTGTTATTTTGGTGATATAATTTGATTGAAATATCCCGTTTGGTAAAACCCATGCATATTTGGTATTTGGCATGTAGGATTTGCCAGAAGCAGAGTGGTAAAAACGAGTTATTTCTAGATAACACGGGCGTAGGATAGGAGTTAATTCGAATAACTCGTTTTGAGTTATTTGTAAATAATATGATTAACTCACTGTCTCAATAACTCATTTCGGTAAAATGTCGTCAAACAAGTTATTATTTGTGTCCAAATAACTCATTGTGAGTTATTTGAACCCAGATAACTAAGAAATAACCCACTCAAATACTCCATCCAAATGACCCCTAATTCTGAATTGGTTTAATTTTTAATTGAGTTGGGACATAAAATAATAATCGAAAAGAAATTAGGGGGTATTTGGATCATTTTCCAACTCATTAAACGATAGATTAACAGGAAACTAGACGCGGAAGGGCATAATTATTACGTTTTAATATTAGAAGGGTATGCTTGTGTAAAAAATTAGTATACGGGTATGTTTTTGTTAATTTGCAATAATAAAATGATATAAAATGCTATTAACCTTTTTTGTTAATTTTCAGATACGGTATCCGGTATGGTTTCATGGACTATGTTGGTGGCGGCTCGAAACTACCTGATTATCACGCCTACGATCCGATTTACGTCGTCCACTTCGACGTGGTGAGGCAAGAGGTGGTGGGAGAGATTGTGCCGATTGCTGAGAGTAATGCGAGCCATCTGAGGTTCAAGTGTTGGGGGATGTTCGGAGTTGGGGATCCGATCGGCTGGGCTGTGTTTCAGCCTTGGATTCCCTTTTGGCCGACTCCAATTCCGGTGCCGGATGTTGCAGGAGAATGTAATTATGGAGAAGAAGCGGAGAAGGACATATGTGAAGCTTCTTTAGGTTATGGCATTTACGATGTCTGGTAATGAAGTCTCTTGTTTCTTCCCAATTTTTTTGGTGTCCTTTAACATCGTGTTTGTTGCCATGGATGATAGTTAGTTCAACACATATCTGATTGACTGATTCTTTTTTGTTTTCTGGTTGTTCAAACTGATAGGTGATTGATTCCACACTGCTGCCAGACTTCCAAAGCCAGACAATTGACAGCAGCACAAAAATCACGCGAGCTTTAATCAATGAAATCAAACTATACCCACAAAGAAAAGATCAGGATGAATTTGTGAAATGAAATCAATTCCAAAAATCACGACAGTGAATTTCTATCCGCTTCCGCTATCAATACATTCCCCAATCAACAAATTCCTGAAAGGGGAAAACGAAAACGAAAGAACCACAGTGAATTTCTATCTGCTTCCGCTATCAATACATTCCCCCAATCAACAAATTCCTGAAAGGAGAAACGAAAACGAAAGAACTCTAATTCCCCATTTTCCCCCGTCTATTTTCTCAGAATCCAAACAAAAAAACAGATCCGTCTGAGAAAATTCTGCCCTCCCCTGCCTCTATTTACATGTCAAACAACTAATCACGAAGAACAGACAAAACATAATTTCTAGATTCCTGAATCCAATTCTCGAAAAAAGAAAGGAAAAAGGATCGATCTTTACGAAACCGCTACGCCGCCGCCGCCGCTGCTGGCGTTCATCGTGAAAAATCTCGACGGCCGGGGCTGGAAATTCCTCCGCCGCTTCTGATCCTGATTCGACGGCTTGATGATCTGCAGCAGGAAAGCCCGTAAAGTGAACGCTTTCGCCATCGCTGCCGCCGCCGCCAATTCCCGTCGATTCGACCGGATGCTGCTCGTCGACGGCCGGTTCTTGTGGAGGCTGCATCGGAACGACCCAGGGTGGTTCGTCGGCGAGCAGAGGCACGTCCGGGTCTTGACGAATTTGGATGGAGAAGAGCTGCCAGTCGCCATTGTTGGGATTTGATTTCTGATGATGGTTCGGGAAGAATCTGTGTGTTTGTTTTTGTAATTGGGAGAAAATTTTGATCCTTTTCTTTGGTTTCGTGAGCTTTATCGGAAACAGAGGCAATCCGAGCGACCGACTCCGAGCGGTGGTTTTATAGGTTCGCGATGGACATTTTTGTCCCTGGTGGGGAACGAGGAGGTGAGAGGGATTTGGAGGGTAGTAATGGGAATCTGAGGATTTGCGGTTGTTTCTGTATTGGTATGGGTTTTACTAGTTTGTCCTTGCTGCGCCAGGTAATTTTTGCCGGAAGGGGTGGGTTAGATGGTAATTTGCGAAAGTGAGGTGGCGCAAAGGATGTGGTTAGTTAGCGGTTACGCGCGCGGCGGGAAAGAATGGCCGAAGAATAGGACGGGACTTAATTGGAATTTATTTTGCAGGAGTGGAATCAATTCGGTTGAACCGGTTACTACGAGTATTGTTGACCCGGTTTTATTGGTTGTATCATATGATTTTGGGATTGTGTTTTTATGGTTTTAGACAAAAATTTTTTTTTTTTGGTTGGCTTTGTTATCTGGTTTACTGGTTCGGTAAGTGTACAAGTATACGAGTCTTCTGGGTTCTTTCGGTTTGTTGTTTGGTAAATTACAAGAAAACGATCACTCTTATTTTTGGTTGCTCACTCCGCAAAACTTGGCCAATATTTTGCGAGAAAGGTAGAAAATCTTCCGTTGACTTGGTAAAAACTTTAACGGATAAGCTTATCGAGTTTCTCTACATATAATGCATACTTTACTATTTTCATTAATGTTTTTAGCTAGTTTTGATCAGACAGAGACTCGCATTGGTATTCGACGTTGACGGGAACTCTACATATCAATATCGAGTATACTGTATTTGTACTCGAAATAATAATTACCACCTAAAACAACCGCTTCAACCTAAAATTATAATAGAAATTGTACTCTTATGCAAAAACAAAAACAAAACATAGTTACTTATTGTAGGTCAAATTTCTTGTACACAAACTCCTCGAATAATAGACGTATCAAGTAGAAAAAGATCTGCATCTCAGATTCATGCATGTTCTTCTTCTACTCATGATTGGAGAAATCTCTGATCAATGTCAAGAAATCTAAGTTCTATTATTTGTCTCTAAATGAGTTACAACCTGGACTTAACGTTATTGCTTCATTAGTTCAATTAAGCACATGCACAATACCAAAAAACCGACATTAATTAACTTCTTACAGTGCTTAAATTACTCGTCCAATCTACATGTATATATCTCACACCTAGAACAACAACAACTAAGATTTACAGAAGCTGTACTCAATCAATCAAAACCCCTTCTTCACATATGCCCCGGGCCCTTGTTCTGTTCTCCACCACCAGTCATGAACTGCTTGGTGTACACACGGTGGCGTCGCTCCCTGGCGTAGACCACCCAGAAGATCAGCGACAGCATCACAGCAGCCGAGACGACCACCAGCCCGACGTAGATCCACTGCGTGTAGCGTCGGAGGTGGGGGCAGTACGAATTGCTGATGTCGGTAAACGTCCTCCTCGCGAACGTGCAGTCTTCGAGCTCCACGAGGAACGGGCCATAGCGATACAGCCCGTAGCTCACGTTCACCGCGGATGCCATCTGGGAGTACAGCGACGGAGTCAGTCGACCGGGCGTCGTGCATATGCCCGTGCTCGAGACCTGGCACACGTAGGCTTTCCACGCCTGCGCATTTGGAAACGAAACGAAAACAGAATCGAGATTTTTTTTAGTTCGAGTAGGATTCGCACAAGTAGCTAACTTTGTGTCAAGTTTCTGAAACATGAGATGAAGTCCAATGGTCAATTCGCCTAATTACCAAGGATTTGTACCCTGATCATATGTTTCACTAGGCTTTACCTCAGTAGCATTATGGTAGCCGACTTCCCCTGGAGCGCAGTCCTTGACGGTGAGATCGGAGTTGAAGGGGTTGCAGAGAACAGGAACCAAGGGACCGGATTGGTTGTAGTTGAGAGGAGGTCCAAGTTGTGGCGGGAAGTCGCGGTTGGAGAAATTGGCGAGGACGTTGTCGACTATGTTGACGAGCTGGAAAGAGACCTGCTTCGATTGCACCAAGGTTTCTTGTGCAGTTGCATTGTCCACACAGGGGATGAAATCGTCCATGGCCGTCTTAGCTGTAGGGTGCTGGACCCAGTCGTCCATTGCCACACATGTATCGGCCACCACACTGAATGTTGATGATGATAAGATGACACAAAAGACCAAACCAAGGTGTGAGGAGATAATTGAGCAATAGAGATAATGACAAATGGAGGAAAACGTTAACTGATTTTCATATGAACATGTGATGCAGGACAATGTGCCAAGAGAAGATTGGAGTATTGGAAGGGAGATTTGAAGCAGGATGAACAGAAATTGTAAGTTAAAAAGAGTGAAAGATTAACGAATTGGAGAACAAAGCAACTTACTTATGGAGAAGAAGAAATACACCACACAAGATAAATGTACCAGCAACGAGGATCCATCCTAGAATCACCAGGCTGCAGTTAACAACAATGTGCAGAACATTCAGCTTTCATCATTTCTGGTTTGTGAATAGTTAGGACAGACGACTCGGTTATCATTATCACTTACAAGTACACAAGGCAAGTCATCCCAAGAATGGAGAATACTGCAAAACGAAGCCATCACAACATCAGAAGGAAACACCATGAGAACCAGTATCTAACACCTGCAATTTTTCAAAGAACAGAAGAGAACTTACAGAAGCCAAGAAATGCCAAAGCAAGCATAACAGCTGCTAGGATAACAAGAGCCAATCTCCTGCAAACAAGAAATGGTCATCAGCAAATGATTTAAGAGACCAAACGTACGAACTCAGATACTCAATTCAAGTCTGCAAGAGCTTCTTACACGCTATTCAACCCATCCTTAATCTTCTTCCTGTTATCCTGAGTACGGCTGGACAAAGTGTTCCCAGACGAATTGGCCTTCGCCACAAGGCCATCGAGTTTACCCCGCATATCAGGAGGCAAGAAGATCGAGTCCACGCCAATCGACTTCGCTGCAGCCAGGTAACCGGACACATTCTTGAGGCTTTCGGCAGTAACATCAGCTTGGCTCACTACATAGTCCAATGTGTCTGATGTTATGCCGATGAACTTCCCTTGTCCAGTATAGAGAACAGCACATCCAGCACTGTGAATTCCCCCACAAACGATTAGCTACCAATCCGCATATAAAGGAGTATAACAACCATGGGATAAAGAGAGGAGAGTGTTGTATTACATTGCAGCAATGGTGAAAAGGATGAGCAAGACGAGGGAGATGGCGTAGCAAGTTCGAGAGTAGCCATAAGGCTCTCTCCGGCAACAGCAACAGCATAGACAGGTGAAGACCAGAGATATCCCAAAGACAACAAACCAAACTCCAGCTATGGAAAAGAATGGTGCTGCTGTTCCACTCACAGACTGAAATCAGGAGGAACAATCAATCACTAGTTGAAGCAAAAAAAATTACCCAATTTTGGTTACAGAACAGCTATGAACCCATTGCACAGAACCAGAAGAAGCATTATGCAATCAAAATCAGCTAGCTTCATAAAAGCAAAGAGATGATTGAGAGAAACAATTGAAAACCCAGCTGAGGGAAACCATTAAAATAGGTGAGGGAAAACGACAGATTCTTACATTCTTTTTTTAGTTGGGGGAAGAAAGAAACTCACAGTCCAGTAGTGTTGATTGCTGATGTTGAATCCACCAGTGTAAACTTTCATGTTATCCGAAGGGTCTTTCCTTCGAGTCCTCTCTTCAGCCAACACCAGAGTCGTCGAATTCCCATCTCCGGCAGCCGTCGAGTTGCCGTCGGCGAGATGGCGTCGTATGCCGAATGGCGACACTAAGCCATGCCCAGCTCTCGAAATTTCTAAAAAAGGAAAACCCATCACAGAGAAAACACATTGTTCACCAAAAAAAGGAAAATAATTTCAGAAGCCCATAAAGATAGGAAGGAGAAAGGAACAATCTTTTCTTTTTTTTACCGGGAAATCGAGGAGCTCGGAAATGAAACGTCGCAGTTTCAGCTCCGGGAGCTGCGGTGGAGGAGACGAAAAGAAAGGAAATGAGCACGGAGAGGAAGAGAATAAGCAAAAATGGCGGGTTTCTTCGTGTCGACGACATTGCCGTGATATTTTTCTCTTGTTCTTCTTCTTTTCTCTGCTGCTTGCTCTGAAGCTAGTAGCTACGGTGAATGGCTTGTTTTATCTGTTATTCGGTGAGCGGTGGTGTTGTCGTGCGAGTGGGAGAGAAGAAATACGGAGGAAGAGCGAGTGAGAGAAAAATGGGGGAAAAAACTGTTGGTATTATCATTTGGAGAAAATCCCCTTTTTACCCAATATTTTTTGAACAAGGAGACTTCAAATGTACTAATCTTCTATATATCTTTCTAATTTTATCATGTGTCCATGTCTCCATGAAGGGGAAAAAACTCAAATTCAAGGTTAAGGCTTAAAATGTGATACTTAAAAATTTTCACTCATAGTCTAACAATATTTTGGCAATGTCTTAGTCGGTCTGGCGATAGTGTTTTAATCTTAAGAGTTAAGATATTATGTTATATTTTTTTTTAGCTCGCTGCTGATTATTCTTTTATTGTCATACTAGTTTTCATCAGGTCGATTCAAACAAATAAACACAACCAGACTATCCACGAAAAATCAGATAAATTTGATGGTTTTACAACTGAATTTCATACAAGTTATTGTAAACCCTGAGAACAAAAAGTTTGACTCGACTAATTGAAAAAAATTGAATAATCAATAGATATCACACTCCTAAATTAACTTACAAACTTTTGATCGTTTATAACAAATTATGCTCTTTATTCCATCGTACGATTTTTCATTTTTCATGTTTGATAAAGGGTGATTTCGATTTATAATTTGGGGAATTACAAACTTGTACAAAGAAAAGAAAGAGAGTTCATTAGCAAGTCGGATAATGACCATTATCAAAGTTTGTAGGGAATGAGTAGATTAGGGGAAAATGACAATGTCAGTGTGGCTGATATTTTAGTTCAGAAAGTAGTAATATTGACCTCTCATCTACCATTTGGCAACACTTAAAAAAGGCTATCAACAGCATTGCTTACAATCAATCCCTTTGTTACTAACCCTACATTAGGTCTCAAATCCATCACTTTGAAGAATACCCCATCCAATTCTTCGTGTTTTTGTTTTTCCTTTCTCTCATGGTAGGATGGTAGCATGAACCTCCGATATACACGATTGTACTTTATCGAATAACTATAACGTGAAATTCAACGATGTAAAATCAAATATCATTCCTATCTCTATGAGCATCGCTTTAGTTTAAAGATATTGAATACACGAAATCACGGATTCAGCTTCATTACTCAGTCAAATCCAAATGCATAATCATGTATTTCGTGAAAAATCATTGAAGAAAAAATGTTGGAATAAACAAATTCCTTAAAACCTAACAAATGGATAGGTAAGTCCATAGAATTATGTCGCGTCCACAACAATTGATGACCACACATACATATTATTAATCCTCCCAAAGTAACTGGCAATCGAGTATTACACTTACATTAATCTACTTTAACTTATTTCTTTCTCACGTTCCTAAAGAGTAATGTGTATGACTTACGCTAGAGCGGCTCAGTCTCGGTGCAATGTAAATATCGACTCATCATGTTATCTCATATTTTCAAAATATCGACCACATCATTCCTTGAAGGATTGTTTGCTAGGGTTTTTATTTTTCTTTCTTTTGCTCTTCCATTTGCTCCATAGTTTGAGTTAGTCTAAGGTTTAGAAATATATGTACAGAGGAAGGTTGCCGTCATGTTTCATCATCATCAAGTTTGCTTTTATCGGAAATTTAAGTCACATGTGATTCACTCAAAACCACAAAGATCTCTGTTTTCCTTACCGTTGTCTTCAGATGATAATGGTGGGTAAGTTGTCTCCCACTCTAAACGAAACAATCCATTAATTCCAACCTAAAAACCCGACAACTTGGACCATACAAATGGATAAGGCTAGCAACAGAACTCAAATGTGAACTCCATCGAGTATCACAAGCTCGTTGTACATTCCGAATCTGATTGGCACCTTTTCCTGTCTCAATTTCACCTGATGCTAGCTTTTGTGTATAATAATCTTCTAACTCGCGGGTTGACCCATGGGTCGACCCAATTTGACCCTGAGCCGGTGAGAAAAACGGGCCGCACGCACCCGCCGGGCCGACCGCTATTAGGTACCGGGTTGGAGGTCAAATTGTGTCATTTTTTTCTTTATTTTACGAAATGCGCCTATTTTCCAATTTTTCTTTTCGCCTAACTCAATCTTTGGAATACTAAGTTGAACATTTGAATATTTATGTTATATAAGTGTGTGTGAATTTTCACTATATGTTGGATCTAAGTACGATATGTTATTTTGGTGTAATATTATATGTTATAACTCATATGTTAGATAAGATTTGATATAATTTATGAGGATAAGTGCAATATAATGACTCTTTCTATATTTCCGGGCCAAACCGAGCTAAAACGATTGACCCATTAACCCTTGACCCACTAGCTCGACCGGGTCCGGGTCAACCCGCGGGTTGACAATCTTGGGTACCAAATTGCTAGATTTGTGCAAGTACCAACATTTTTTATTGGGTTAATATTTTCGTATGGCCTGAACTTTGACCAAAATAAACATCCTGGCCAATCTTTTCGATCTATAACATCTTGGCCCGAACTATACACCAAAATAAACAATTTGGCCAAACCCGATGTTTGACCGTTAACTTGGACGGTCAAACGCGTTGACTAACGGTCAACACGCCACGTCACTGCCAAGTCGGAAGATCTGATAAATATTTAATTTTTTCGTTTTTTATTTTTGGTTTAACTAAGGTATTAGATGATTTTTTAAATTTATAATAATTTAAAATTAGGGAATGTGTGGAAATTGTGAATTATTTTAAATATTTTATGTTGACTTGGCAGTGACATGGCGCGTTGACTAACGGTCAACGCGTTTGACCGTCTAAGTTAACGGTCAAAAGTCGGATCTGGCCAAATTGTTTATTTTGGTGTATAGTTCGGGCCAGGATGTTATAGATCGAAAAGATTGGTCAGGATGTTTATTTTGGTCAAAGTTCAGGCCCTACGAAAATATTAACCCTTTTTTATTTGAATATATGTGGCTGAAGCTGAACCCACTCACTCTCTTTGTCCCCTTTGATGGGTACTTTCAACCACTTTGATATAGTGGCCAACATATGCGATTTCCATATTCTTGAGTTCATTGATTAAGTTTCCTGACCAGGAAGAAACGTTGGATATGATAATGGAATACTATTGGAACAGAGGAAAACAGAGGAGGAGCTTGTCACACCTTGAGCGATGACAGAACTGAGATCAAATTTGAGGATTTACACGAAAGAGCATTGAGAAAGGTCAAACTCAGGATCTCACACGTCTACAACGAGCACTCAACGAGGGTTCACCAATCGGACTATGACCTTTGGCTGTATATGGTCCTTTTGTTCAAATTAATTGATCGCCTTTAAAGTGATAAAGCACTATATGATATCCAAATCAAAATTGTTGTGATGTTAACTAAAGTTCCATATTCCAACAACAGTAATGGATAGTTCCAACTTTGAAGCCTTTTATTTATGAAGGTTTGTCTTTACTCTTTAGTGATAATTTGGATGGGGCCCAGTTTAGAGAATGGGTTTATTTTGGTTCCTGTCTAATCCCAAAATTAGTGACTAATGGGCCAAGAAATTGATCGTTTTAAACAAATATCAAACCTTTACACCTGGATTAATTATCTGATTTTATGTTCAATACATCAATCATGAAAATTTGATCTTGTGTAGCAAGCCCAACTACAATGTTTCCCCCAGGGTTGATTAAGGCCCAAATACAAAACAAAACCAGTCTGTGCTAAGAAATCCAATCGGAGACCCACTTGAAAACCAACAAAGATCTTGGCCCAATAGAAGCACCAATTACCAAACCATACTACGGCAGGCCCAAACACAAAAGCCATATATTTCAAGGGCCACCAGCATTTGTCACAATGCAAAGATTATAAAACCGACAATGATATGATATTTTGGTTAAATCGTAGCTGATCCGTTTCATATCGACAAAATATTATATTGATTTGGACTCTTATAACCACCTGTACCGTACGAATTAGCAAACACTTAGAAAGATTTGCTTGTTTCACAAGCAAACTAGACATAATTAGGAATAGAAAATGGTAACTTTTCATAACGATAGATTATCATATACCCGAGGCGGCTGGAGGAGAAGAAGTATAAAGGAATGATGTCACCTACAGTCGTTTTGTTTCTTTTTCAAATGTGTAACACAGAACTTCGATAAATGAACGTAAAATTGATCAAGGTTTCACCTCCTCCAGAAGTACATTTAACATAGGCTACTAACCAACTCTAATCTACCTTTTTATGCGGCTCAGCTCTGCAGGTTGTGCCGTGCACAAAACATTTTTCCTCATTCTTTTCTTACGATATTAGAGTATCAAATCGAGATACTTTTGATCTATGATCTCCTTAAACCAAAATAATTCCGTTCTACATATAGATATTCATTTTATTGGATGTCCCAATGGGACTACTTATTGATAATCATTAGTATACCACACAAACAACAATGTTCCCCTCTCACTCGAGATCATGAACATGATTAACTCATACAAATCCTCATATGTAACAACGGGAAATCTAAAAGGCCCATAACAAGTCAAATTAATTAATTACCGACCTACTGAATCAACAAATGTCTTATCACAAATTAATTATATTTTATGACCAACTTGCATATATGATATATAACGTGGTACGATTTGACTGGTCAATATATATATCCATGTTTAAATCTCGAGTACATGTCTTTTTTATAAAAGAAATTTAATTATTATTAACCTTAACCCTGTCTGGTTTATCTCTCGGTTCTCAAGAAGAAGCCGGTGGGGTGTGTCTGCAATGGTTGTACATAATGTAAAACGGTAAAACCCCAGTATTAAGGAAATTACTAGATTAGTCAAAGGATGGCCATTGGGCCATCATCAATGCATGAGAATTTAATTAATTAAAGAAAAGGGTAATGAAAGGTAGCTATCAATTTCATATCGTTATCTCCAAAATTCACCAACAATAATATCTTCTTTATATTAACAACCCCACAAAATATCATTCTTTTTGTCTCTTGCCCTAATTCTCATTCACAAATTTTGACAATTTTCCATGTCATTTTAGATTTTTTTACCAAAACTTCCTTATTTTCGAAGGATGAGTGGTTTCACCATCTTACTATTCGAGATCGTCGGCTAGATTGTGTATATGTTGCTTAGTAATTTTTGAAAGCCCAAATAATTTTGAATGAAAAGTAAGGAGGTACAACCAAATACGGTCTATACATTCAGAATTTACATATATAAAAACGTAAAACGATCTCTTAATAATGGGTGTTTCGATTTTCTGCAGATTCAGTTTTTATGTACAATTACAAAATTGTAATGTTTTTTGAAATGGTGATGAACTTGATTAACAAAACCCTAATGTTTGGATTCTTCATCTACATTTTCCCCCTAATTTCTTTCACCTTAATTGATCACTCTACATGCATAGCCTTTTTTATACGATTTCTAGGACCGCCCATGGTCGACCAAGTACAACCTCAGCTTATACGTATGCAAAGCTTTATTATAACATAACCATGCACGGGAAAATATGGCCAAATAGTACAAACTTGGGTCTCGATATGATCATTCCAATTAACTAATGAATCCGTGACAAAAGAAAAACCCTTGAAAAATGTACAAAACCATTACTTGGAATTGGGAACCACGTGATGCCATTAAGACAAAACCTCCGACCAAGTGATTAATCACCTCTACAATTTTCGACTAAAGAGATAAGAGATAGAGAGTGAAACATTTCAGTAAGTGTTGACTCTATTCTATGTCAAGAACGTTTTATTTTCCATCCCTAATTCATATTGGTTTGAATTTTGCATAGCTAAAAAAATCATGTACTTAATATTAAAGGTCGTCGAAATTTGAATATGTAAACTCTCAAAAAGGTTTTAGTGTCATGTCAAGAACCGTTCAATTCCAATAACTCCAATTTGTTAGAGTAAAAAGATAAAAGATGAATCAACTCCAAAATATTAGACTAGATAATGTAGAGAGTGAAACATTTCACAAGTGTGCAATATGATACTATGTCAAGAACCGTTTAGTCTCAATGACATGTTATCTCAAACGAATGTCAATTTATATTGGGTTGATGCTTGCACACATTTTGAATATCATGTGTTTTAACATTGAAAGTCGCCAGGATTTGAACACATGATCTCTCGACAGCCGAAAAATCTGAGACCGTATCAAGAACCAAATTTGTCGAGCGAAGATTAATTATGAATCTGATATCACTCTCTTTTAGTCAAAATTCAGATAGAAAAAAAAGTAAGGTACAATGTTAAAAATCCTCATAATGTTCGGTCTTGTTATTTCCTCTTTCCGTAGTTTGCTAACACAAAGGAGATCGTTGAGGGACGCCTTTCCGCCGGCTCAAGCTGGTGGCCATGTCCTCGTCGGAGACTCTATTATGATGGTAGTCCTGATTGTGGCCGTGGTGGTCGCCGTCGTAGTTCGTCGGCGACGATCTAGACCAGACGTAGATCAACCCGCTTCTCTTCTTGCGCACGATCTTGTCGGGACACGGCGGTGCCATCATCATCATGCTGCTCATCATCATGTTCTCGGACCCCGAGGACGACGACGACCCGGAACCACCGCCGTCGGAGCCGGACGACCAGCTCATCGCCGGCTCGTCGGAGTTGGTCATCATGTCGTCGACGTCTCCCATGTTGTCCTGAGGGATCAAGAAGTCCGGTCCTAGTACTAAAGTCTTGCACTTCTTTAGGAATGGGCTCAAGTCCATGTAATGCTTTAGCACGAAATCCACCTGTAAATATGTACACAACTATGATTACTACAATATCCTTTCTCTCTAGCTAACATAATTGAGTTGATATTAGTTTAAGTTTGAACCCAATTCATCACTCAATAATTATACTATTTAAGTTGAACCCAACTATGATTATAGAGTCGGTACGCGCTTATCTGATTTTAGTACGAATACTATTCATCGCCCACATACAAATTTCCAAATTACTATAAAAAATTGTGTTTTGAGAACGTATGATAATGTTGGGTTGGTAAATTTAACTTCATCGTATCATCGGAAATTTAAACCGCCTAGTCAGAAATGGACGAAAAGGTTCAATGATTTGTTTAGCTTATTCGATGTAGAGAATTGTGATGTGTGCTTTCTTGATAGTCCATTCTTCTTGCCGCAATTCTTGATGGTCTAATACACTTTTAGCAATTTGGATTGATTGGGAGCCGAAATCAATAGAATTCTGACTCGAAATTGATAGAAGTGGGAACTAGGAAAGGATAAGTTACCTTGCAACTAAGGGAGCAATGAATGAAAGGTTCTTGGAGGCTTCTATCACATGAAGTGCAATAATTCCCCGACCCTTTGAATTGCCTGTTTTGGGGTCTTTTCTTGATGAACACCACTTTGGCACTATTGATGGTGTAGGCCTATAATTCATGATCGACAATCAACCAAAACTTTAGTTATGTGCCATCCAGAAAGAAGATAGATGGATGGATGATTAGAAAATCAATCATAATGGGGATTGGAATTGCACAATCTTAATCAGGAAACCAGACCTGAACGTTCGAGCAGTCCACGAGCCTCTCGAGGTCTTCCAGCCTCACAACTTCATGATAGACATACCGACGAATTTGAAGCAATCTGTGAGCACGATGAGTGGGGACACAGTGAGGACAGATGCTGGTGCAACAATCGAGGCAACATACGTTCTTCTCGTTCTTCTTGGCAGATTCGTGGTATGGGCAGGGAGCGAAGAACTTCTCGTTGTTGAGTGATTCCAACCATGCGGGCTTCTGGTGAATTCCCTGTGAGGTTTCCACCCAGAATTGAACCTCAATTAAGCAAACCCCTACCTAGAATTATGGTCTATACAAGAGAAGAAAGAGTAGACAAGAGAACCAACCATGATGATGATGATGATCCAAAGAAGGCTTCTTCCTCGAAATTGGCTGGCTTTCTATACTTTGAGATGATGATATATAGTTGTCAAACTATGGAAGGGAAGAGGTGTTTGCTGTGGTAAGAAGACATAGAGGAGAGGAGAGTGTAGGGCATGGAGGATAGAGAGTATTTATGGATGTTCACAAGAGGGAAATGGGATATATTTATTCCTTGGAATGTACAAAGAACCCAATTTTGTTTCCTCCCTTTTCAATATAGGGCAATCTCTCTCTCTCTCTCTCTCTCTCTCTCTCTCTTGCTAGTGTGTTATATATATGTTTGATTTTGAACCCAACCCACCAAAGAAGAAACTAAAGTAAATGAAATATAATTTGAGAGGCAACGTGGGAGCTGTTTCTGTGTCTCCCATTCTATGCCAATTGCCACCACCACCTTTCAAAAATTTGTACTAACTTGGGCATTTTTAACTCATAGTTGTGCTCAATCTCCTTGGCTTAAGAGCTCTCTAATATTTTTGTTGTTAATTAATAAGGGGGGGCTTCTTGAAATAGCTGCATGCCCTTATGCATAGTGATCTACATAATCATAGTTAAAATTTTGTATGGGTCATGCATGATCCTTTTATTGTTTTCTTATGAACTATACAAAAATACTCGAGATTTTTTAAATTGTTTTGGTGGGTTAATTGGGATTTTGGAGATTAGTAGGGCACCAATGGATTGATAGCCACTTGCTATGATCTCTTTTGGTAATTTTCAATGTTTTGATTTTGATCCACCTGTGGTTAGATCATAGATGCAATTGGTGGCCCAAAAGTGTTAGTTGACAATGTACAACATAGGAAAGTTTTGGGTGTTTTGCAATGCTTGATTGTCTCAATCTTTGTTTGTCCTTCATGTCAAAAAAAAAAAATCTTTGTTTGTCCCATGCAATCCTAGTCTTTACATTAATTTTGGAGAATTATGAAAACATCATCCTTTTCTTATGGGTAAATTGTAATGTTTTTTTTTATGAAACATCTAAAAGTCAAATGACAGTTTTCCTTCATCTGCTATGCAGTAACGTTTTAATAAGTAAATACATTTGCAGATTATGTTATTTATTAGTTTTTGTATGCTTGTTGAAAATTTCATCTAAATTTTGTTAATGGTGAGATGTTCATATGATCAACTGACACTTCCCTCTTGACTCGTACGTTATGTATGTTGGAACTTCTACTTTGCCCCTTGAGACCCACCATCCAACCTAGTTAATAGGAACCATATGCAGGATTAGGATCTTAAAATCGGGTTTGGAGCGAAATTTGTAGAGTGTTGGGTAGTTGATGTGGTCATATAGATAGATTTTTGCGTTCGAAAATTCGACAGTGGTGATCCTAACGTTAAGTTTCTTTGTTGTTCGTTTTTTAGTTCCTAAAGACGCATGATGAGGTACTACTATCTAAGAGTGGTACTTGGCTACTTGCGACTATATATAGCATTGGCCGCAAACGAAGAAGAATCAACTTACTATCTTATCTTTCAATGTTGGTCTACTAGCTAGCTGAAAATGCATGCATACTCCCAAGTCCCAACCTAGTAAGCCATTGTTTTACTTCATAGTACAAATATATGTTTTCCTCCATGGAAAAATTTATAGGTGTAAACAGCATCACATATGCAAATGTAACTCACATTTCCTAGCTAGATAGTTATGCTCATAATATGTGCCTATAGATTTTCACCTCATGGAGCTAAAAAATGGACCACTAATATGGTGAGAAAGATCAGACAGACAGCAAACCAGACATTGTCTAATTAGTGGCCAAGAACTTGGTATCTGGTCTGTTTAGGGATGGCAATTTTGCCCATACCCATGGGTATTTTACTATCCAACCCAATTGGGTTGGGTATGAAATCCAAATATATGGATATGGGTAAAGTTTGATGGGTTTGTACCCATACCCATTTACTTTGGGTTGGATTTGGGTTTGTACCCATGCCCAAATACAAATTACAGTTTGGTACCTAAGCTTAATAGATATGCATATTTAGTACCTAAATTTAATTTTTTTTGCATATAAGTCCTCAAAATATCGATGGAAAATTACGTTTTGGTACCTAAATTTTTTTGGTCTTACATTTTGGTACCTAAACTTTTCAAGTTTTACAAATAGGTCCAATTTTTGCATGTGTAGTTAAAACACTCTCAAGTAAATGGATATCCATATCCAACCCATACCCATTTAGATAATATCCATATCTAACCCAAACCCATACACATATCACCCAAACCCTACCCATAATAAATGGGTCTACTTGGGTTTGGGCAAAATTACCCATGGGTGGGTAAATTGCCATCCCTAGGTCTGTTGTCGGCACAGCAAAACAACCCACTACCAAAACAGGAAAGGGAGAGAGATTAATTGGCCAATGGCAGCAATTAATCAAACTAACAACTCCACTAATTACAATATCGCGCAGCCTCTCTCACTTTAATTTCTCTTTTCCTCATTTCAAGACGACAAATTGAATTCCCCCCCCCCCCCAAAGTCAGAGTATTAATCAAAAGTCACAAATCGGAAGAAAGAAAGGTGCGAGAGTCGACCAATAGTCGACCAATAGTCGAACTCCCGATGAGAGGGCCTTTTGTGCCACATGATGGGCAGCCCTATTAAGGTGACGAGACACAAAACAGAAGTAAACGACAAATTGAATTTGTGGTGTCTGTGATGTGACATTAGCCAGACAAACACATCTCACTGAGCACCCAATTTGCATCATACTTTCCTTTTTAAGCATATTTTGAGGGAAATAATGAGCTATTAATAAGCCCATTTTTTGTTAAAAATCCGAGCCAACAATCAACATCGAATTGGTCATCCCCTAAAGAAAATCAAAACTGTGGGAAAACTATCTACAAGTTAAAATCGCATTATAGAAAAATCATGCTAAAAATAATACTACATGGTAAAAATCAACATGATTAATGTAATAAACGTAATATGACCCCCCCCCCCCCCTCTCCTCCCTTACTTTCGTTCTTCGAATGTCTTGAGCTCATCAGACAATCTTGTGGAAGGAAATTGGAGGAATGACATGATGATTAGGTCAAGAATCTAAATTCAATCTGGACGAAAAAGCTACAAGTTTGCTCTTTGGTGATCCCAGTTGTCAACTTGCAAGCAGGTTTTTTACTTCTAGAAATGAAGGTCACCACCTTAACGAGCTCTATCTGGCCAAGATATATCCTTCGATCCAAGCACGATAATCCCAATGTGAGAGGAGAATGTGTTAGATAAGACTTAACTTGGTTTAAACAATTCGAAACAACCAAATCCCGAAATTCATAACTTCTCGTCACTCGATCAAGAACAACAAACCATCGCTCTAACTTCCGCAACTCTGCCACACTGAGTCAGTCCTACTCTTACAAATCCGTCAGTTTGGGATCAGAGAAACAACCCCACAAGTCACCTTAACATTAACAAGAAGAAGGATCCAGATTCCAGAACAAACCCCTAGTTGTTTACAAGCTGAAGCTAATTAAGACTAGCTAGGTATTAGGCAGCCCTTGGGGTTTGTTACTATTGAATAAAATTTTGACACCAATTATGGAGGGAACCATGCCCTTAATACAGGACAACTACTACTGGCTCTTCTTTTGGTAAAAACAACAGTTCACCCCAGAAAACAGGAGGGAAAAAAAAACAGATGGAATGGTCTCATCTTCTCATCATTCTTCCCTTTGGAAAACTCTCTTCCTAACCCCATTTTTAACAAATAATTAACTACTTAAACCTGTTTGTTCTAGTTATAAGCCTAAATTACTTAATTTGTTGCGGTCCAGTTCATGTGACCAACTTCCCAAGTTTTGTCCTCCTACCTCTTTTCGGTTCCTGTACCCCGGCCGGGGAAGATTTGTTTATTAGGGTTTGTTGAACTTCGAGTTAAGACTGTACCGTTCTTTTCTGCATGTCGTTGGAGGATTGGTGGGAGCTGGCGGTGGCCGCCGATTCAGGCGAGAGGTAGACGTTGAGCAGAGTGATGCCGTTAGATAGTTTCTATGTACTTGTCAGCTGTTGGATTGATGTGTGTGGTAATCATTGTGTTGATATATACGCAAGATCAAAACAGTGATGATAATGATAACGGAGTGGTGACGACGAGTATCTCGATATTTATATTTGTCTCGTATTAAGTATGAGTTTAGTTATGGAATTCGGTGGTTGAGTTATGGAAATTTGGTTTGAGACCAGGTCGATGATTGATATTCAGTTGTGTTAACGGATACGATCTTATTTGCTGAAAGATTGTTTCATCAACGAAAATAAGCATTCATTCAATCGCGTGTGAGAAATGTTCAAACGTGTTGGGAAATCAAAATACGGTGGAAACTGTCGTGTATTATTACTGAAATCACATGGGTTTATATAGAGTGCAGAGACTGAAATTCTATAATAACCCTAATACTAATAAGGAAATTAACTAACTTCTACGACTCTAATAAGGAATATAATTCTGCCCAATTATATACTAGTACGCATAGTATAACATAATACTACTCGTAGTACACATACTCGCACCAGACGCCATACTAATTATCAGTTTCTTTAACAAAGGATGAGGATGAAGAAGATGAAGAGGAAGGTCACGTGCAGAGGATCCAATGCCTCCACTGCAGCAGCTTCAGGCTGCCACACTCAAAAACTTTTCAAAGTTCCAAAATTTAACCACAAATATGAAGGACAAGGGCCAAATCTAAAGCCAAAGGACGAGTAGAAAGGAGGTGGTGGTGGTGCCTTGGGCTCGCCAATATTCCTCCTATTATGAACTGTAATGTTCCATTTTTTCCCCCTTCTGCATCGTTTTGGTCAACAGTCAAAGATCCATAAACAAAAACAAACCAAAAGAACCAATTGATGGGTCTAATTTTTTTTCCTACAGAAGAGAACAAACATGGAGGCTAGAGGGATGAGTCAGCTTGTGAGCCGCACGAGGGGATCCCAAAACCCTTTTCCTTACTCATTCACTCATGGCCATACGTGGGCTCTCTTTCCTTTTACTTCTCCATACCCACCAATCTGCTGTGTGTCAGAAAAACAAAATGGTATATTGTATCCTTCTGCAGATCATGTGGGTAGGGGAGCTCTTGCCAATGTGAATTTGCAGCAATCTCAATTTTGCAGAACATGGTTGTTTTCACTGATGAATCTCAGCCACAAGAGTGTTAAAGATAAAAGAAATGGAAGAACAATCCAGTTGATTCTTAGTTGAAAGCTTTGGCTACCCCCTATTAGCCGCCCACAGGTATCTGGAGACATATGATTAGAATGATTATTTCTCACCCTCTGAAATTTGGTTTGTTGCAGAAGGCTGGGTGTCGATGACAGTCAAAAAGAAATTTGAAGGAAACATGGTGTGACAAAGTCATAGACTGTCATCAATGATTACTTGTACAGTTGCAATGTTTGTGTATGTCTTCTGGTTTCTGCCTATTTCAGCCTTTTGTTCATTTGAGATGTCTATACAGTGAATGGTAATGACGGTATGAGAGGGGACCGAAACCTGGAATCAGGGCTTCTGAGCTGAGAACATGATGAAGGATCGTTGAACATTCTTGGTGTAGTTTGTAAGACCACAGGACATGCACAAGTCCTCAATTTCCTCTTCTATGTAGTAATTACTTCTCGCCATAAATTGCTGCCACAGAAGGTAAGAAATTAGTTAAGCTAATGACATAATTAACAATGGTGTTTGAACTAGTAGTCTAGTATGCAGTTCACGATGCACTTAGTCTGAAACATTTATTAACCATTAACAGTTCTCCATCATAATTCATGGAAGGATAGATCTACCTGTCTGAGAGGCCGTGCTATTGCTGGCATTGATGAAGAGTAACGAAGAAAAGTAGTTCCAACAAAGACTCCACCGCTTCTCAATACACGACATATTTCAGAAATCTGCAAATATCAAGGAAAAGATGCTTCAGGGAGTACATTTCTATGTTTCCTTGCCTCAATTATCATTACATTAAGTCTAAAGCAGGATGGCGTGATAGCTTACAGCATTGGAAGGAGCAGGCCAGCAGTGCAAGGCAGCACCAGCATGGACAGCATCGACTGAACCTGAGGCGAATGGGAGCCTTGAAACATCTGCTCTCACCAGTGCCAGATTCCTGCCCATTTCAAAACAATTGGCATCACTTGATGAGAACAAATTTGGCTGATCCAGATGTCTAAGCAGGGGAAGGGTATAGCTTACTCTTCTGAGATGGTGCCATCTGCCTTTATGAAATCATAACACTGACGAAGCATGTTCTCAGAAAAATCAAGTGCAACAACTTCAGAGTAGGTTCCAGATTTGGCAAACTTCCTGGAAAACAAACCACTGCCACAGCTGACGTCGACTAGAAGGCCGCCTTCTGCTGGTTTGAAGTACTCTTGAGCCATTCTGAACTGCATTGAAGAAGCACGTGGTGATGAGTCATGGATCATCATTCAATAGCCGCATGTCAAGGTGTCATCTTGTTTAGTTCCAATCCTCTAATTTCATAAGTTAAATGATTGAGAGCAAGTGTTCATAGCTACTCATCTAATACTATATACCTGTTAAATGGTTTCTACAAAATGTAGCTTTTATTGAAAAATCAGAATGACATGAGATCATAAGCAAAGCCAACTGGACAAACCTCTTCATCTGGACCGGGAAAGCCACTACGGCTAAAATTCTGACGCCATCCGCGCTCATACAAGAATGAAATAAGAGGACTCCTGCAAAGGTTGACAATAACTGAGGAAGCGTAGCATCTCATACCTTCAAACTAACCATTAGCCTAACTATAAGCCTTGGTTATCTATTGAGCATAAGAAATGCCAATATTTTTAGGACAATAAGAACAAATGCAGCACCTGGCTCCTGAGAGCCCCTTTTGACAGCTTACTTATGATATGCATTAATGAAGTTGGTAGATGTTGATTGTGAACTCACCGGAAAAGCTCAGTCCCTATCGGCATGGCTTCATTGTAAGTCTTCATCCCAGCAGTAACTGTAAGATCGAGGTAGTTGTCTTTGCTAGAATATGTTTTGTTGCATGTTGTACACTTGAAGCCTGAACGGTAGATTGCTGCCCTGCAGTTCTTCCAATTATGCATCCCAGACTTTCAAAAGCTAATGCTTAATGATCTCTATGCAGTATATCATAGTTTATGCACTTACAAGTTAAAACCAGAAGGGCCCTTTCTTATCAGAGGTTCATAACACACTGGACAGGCGAATAGGTCAACATACTCATTCTTACCAAGCTGTGCTCTTGAGTCCTGGGAAGTGCAAAATCAGAAGTTCTTACTTTATCCCAGCAACAATCAAACAAAACAAACACACTGCATCCCATATGGAATCAACTGTTACTTCATCATATTCTGAAATGACAATATATCAGCCTGCTACCCTATCCACACATGAAGTGAGATTGAATTCCCTTCTTGCTAGCCATCAGCAATTGTGTCAGAAAACTTGAGACATGGCCCTCAGAGATTTCAGATTCAGATTTGAGAGTCATGAATTTTGCCAACAGCCTATCAAACAGCACAATTTCCCCACGGCAATTTCTTCAATTAACGAATGAACGGAGAACATTAGCAAGAACCCTTTTGCAAATTTCAGTACCACCAACTCCAAATATTACAAAGAATCCACAATTTCGACATCGTAACAGATATTGAAACCCCCAATTGAGAAAAGCTCCAAACTTTGAAGTGTTAGCGAGGTGGGTAAACAAGTATCAAGCATACCTGTTCGACGGCGACGGCTCGAATTGTGGTGGTGATGGAGGGAAGCCGGCGACGGGGGCGAAACGACTGCGGAAGATGGAAATTGCGAGAGAGTGGAGGGTTCTTTACCGGCAGAGCTTGGCGAAGACGAGAGGAAGAAGAAAACGAAGGAGTGATTGCAGCAGCCATTGCCATGGAGGTTTTTTCCTTGCTAGGAAAGGATTCGCAGGTCGTTCCGTACTTATGGTGGCACCACCAATCTCATTTCCATGGTGGACTCTCCGTCTCTGGCTGTAGCTGCGCGTTCGTTATGCCCGTTGGCAGTCATGCGAATTGCGATCGTTGATGAACCACGTTGGCTTTCTTGTTTACAACCCTTCAAACAAAAACTTTATTGGGGTTTTTTCCTTGTCTTTTATCTCCCTAATCATAACAAAATGGCAGATTATGCTATTATTCCTTAATTATGGTGTGTTTAAGAAGATATCAACGAGTTTTATTTGAATTTTTCGAGCATCAATAATTTTATTGTTTGAATGTACTAACTTATAGGCAAAATACACTTGTATAGCCATAACTTTCACACTTTTGACAAATATAGCCATTACTATTCGAAAACCTCAAATAGCCTAAAAATTGGATCGTATGTGATAAATCTAGCCATTTTTGTTAGAAACTTTGACGGTGTTAGACACTCCGTCAGTTAGGTTAACGTTAGGCTGACTAAGATGCCAAATCATCGCACACGTCAGCGACCAGTCAGCATATCATTGCCACATCATTTTAAATTATTAAAATAATTAATTTAAAATTAAAAAAAAACAAAAAAAATCTTCACTAAAATTTTCCCTACCCCTTCCACTTTCCCTCATCGCCGCCCCTCAAGCCTGCAAACCTTCATCGATCTCCCCGATTCACCCATCCCTACCGATGCCGCAGATACCACGAGCTTCCCAGTGGTGGGATTGAAGTCGAGCTCCGCCAACAACAATTGAATCCCAATCAAAAGACCCCTAACCACCACTAACAATGGCGGCAGCACCTCCTGGCCCCTGCTTCTTCTCAATTCAAGCTCGGCGGCTATCTAGGAAACGGGAAGCGAAATCGATTGACTATCGATTCGTCGCCAACTCTGCAAGACCGTTCCCCTTCCTCCCTTTGCTTCGTCATCATCACGACCGGAGATTCTTCGCCTCTGTCGACGGCGGTTTTCTTTCCTTCCATCTCTCCCCGTCTGAAACTTCTCCTTCGACGCTCTCTCGTCGCCAGCGGTAACAAACTGTGGCCAAGGTGAAGCTGGGCGGCAAGCCAAGGATTAAAAAGATCGAGAACTCTAGCAAACAATTGGCTGATTCGAAGAACGAATCCATTTCAACTTCGGTGCGCATCTCGAATTTCCCACCATTTTCTCTATCTCCGTTCAGCTACAGCGACAACCAAAACTGCTGGAGTGAAGAAAGTCTTTCGTCGCCGCCGCCAGAAATATGACCCCCTGAAGAGGTTCTGACTTCCGAGGAGTTCTATAGCCTTTCTCCGCCGCCATCCTCATCATCGCCTGCGTCAAACACCTTCGTCACCGTCGTCCTCAATTACCGGCGTTCTTTTCTTCTCGTCATTTTCAGAAAGGGAGAGAGAGAGAGAGAGAGAGAGAGAGAGAGAGCAGATCGGCGCTAGTTGGGGAAGAACAGGGGCCGATCGAGAAATGGAAGGATGAGAAGATCGAGAGAGACGAGCTCATCGACTTCATCTGTATTCTTACTCTTCTTTTTCGTTGGTTTTCCAGAAAGAATAAGAGAGAATGAGGGAGATAAGGTTTGTGCGGCTAGGGTTTTTAAGGTTTTTTTTTTTTTTTTTTTGTAATATGGGTTTTCTTCTTTTATATTTTACTAAATAAAAAAATTATTTTTTTGTTTTTTTGTTAATCCACGTGTCTGACGAGAAATTGCCAGCTCATCATTTCCGTCTGTACAGTCAGATTGTTAAGTAACACCGTTAAAGAGATGGACGGAAGTGGCTATTTGTGGTTTTCGAATAATAATGGCTATATTTGTCAAAAGTGTGAAAGTTATGGCTATACAGATGTATTTTGCCTAACTTATATTATTGAACTACTTCCGAAGTGTGATACTTTTATGTCATATAAAGTTTAGGACATTTATTTTAATACATTTTTAATACGTTTCTATTATACGCAATAATTTTGTTGTTCTTCCTTTGTTTTCTATAGGAACTCGTATTTATCATATTCACCAATAATTTCACAATTTATACATTCAAATATAGTTTATAATCTATTAACCACTTATACTCGGGTTAGCACTTCACTGTCAAGCTCTGATGAAGCTCAATTCGTTTAAAAGTAACACTACAAAACTGTGTTATATGGCATGAACCAACAACCATGTATAAGTTGGTCGTTTTGTATGATCTTCAACAATAACCATCTCAACTCTAAGGCTATTATAGTACCAAACACATATACAAGTTGTGAAATTTAACTTAGTCTTGAGATTCAACCTATCACATAAAATACATGATTTCTTCACATATAAGTAGTAATTTATTGAGAAAGAAATTGTACTTTCCAATCCCAGTAATGTACAATGCATTGCTTATTTTTTATCTCCTAATATAGTTTTATGAGATATTGGTGAAAACTAAATTTCTTCTGACTACCCTTAATGAAGCAAAATATTTTGTTTAAGAATAATAAAAAAAAGCAATACGAATAACAAAAAGGAGTTGCATATCTCTTTGTGTTTCCCATTCATCCCTCCATCCTAAGCTATTGCCACTATGAGCGAGCAATAGGATAGATTATTTTGGGTAATCAATTTTAACATGTTAGCTCCATCAATTAAATTATTCTTCTTCACATCCAAATTTTATTCAATGTTATCCTCAAACACATTAGAATATATACGCCCCCCTCGTTCTTTGATCTTACATGTAATCATAGTCTAGCACATGTGTATCATTAGCGAAACTTCATCATACACAAAACTACAAGTACTTTTACTCATCTTAGTCCTTTTGACGTATGAGATGCTAACAGAACTTCTTAATGAGACATTCATTAAGTAGATCATGATCCATAGAAAAAGCACTTGGGATTAACTTCCCGTAAATGAGAATACGGTTGTTGAGTTACTTCGCATTCTTCTGTTTCCATTTTGAATAAAGTTTGTCATGTTTTGATGACAAAACAAAGTATATAAAAGATATAAATGCTTCCATCAAACTAATTTAAAAAGTTATTAATTTTTTAGAAGTGAAATAAAGTTTATATTCCGATTGAACGGATTTGGACGTTTGTATTGACTCTGTTCTTTTTCTTTTCTCTTTTAATGTATGATTATCACCATTACAAAAAAGAAATGAAGTTTATCATCATGTTTTTAATTTGAGGCTAGCATTACAAGGAGACAAGTATTGTAAAAATAAAAATCATTGAAAGTACAGAAAATCGTATTAACTTTAAAGGCATGACACGAATTCAAGATAATAAAGTAAAGAAATTTGTAAGCTACATGGACGAGGGAGAAAGTATGAGTCCATCATGAAAGAATTTCGGTAGGAGATTGAGATGTGTCCCTCATCAGCCTCTGCTAAATTGTCGTAAATCATCAAGAATCGAGAAATAAGTGGATTTGCGATTATTAAATACATAGCGTCACAAATTTGAAGTTAACCATCGTAAACTAAACCTTTACATTCGTGTGGAGAGTTATAGAGGCAAAGAATTTTTATCAATCAAGTCAAAAAGCTCATCTCCAATCCCAAACCCTAGCATTCTAGCCATATCACTTGTCTTCAGTCTAGCCTTGCTAACATTCTGCTCCTTCAACCAAGAATACACCGCAAACACTTTCTTCATCACAAACAACTCCAACGCCTCTGGATTGAACACAACCCCCATCTTCATGTTCATCTGCACACCACACACACATAAAACCAAACCATTCAATTTCACAAATAATTAACTCCCAAACCATCGAATTCATGTTCCACACAGGGAAAATGTTGCACCATTACAATCGAACAATGTCAACACGCGCGCGTATCATGACCGAATGTATTACTACCTGATGAGGGACCTGTTAATTATAGGTACTTAGTTGTAATTAGCCACTCGGAATTAGGGTTGTGACCACAACCTATTTATATCATTGTAAGCTGTACTGGAGTATCAACGAAATAAGAAAACCTAAAACCTGAGAGGGAGATCCTCTCCGTGGACTAGTGTCATACCGACGATACCACGTTAAAAAAGTTCTTGTGTTCTCTATTTTCCGTTTGTGATTTTGACATGGTATCAGAGCCTCACGATTGAAGCTTGTGGTTTGTTTTTTTCCGGTGATTCTTGGTGGTTTCTGCTCGATCACATCCGGTGGATAGGGTTGCCGTCGCAACTCCCTGGTGGTCATCTGCTCAGTCTGTCTTTTACCCTTGTGTACGGGTCTTGGTTTTGAGTACGCTGCTGGCGTGCTGCTTTCCTTTGGTACACTTCTCTCGGCAGCCTTTTCTTCTTACTTTGTGCCATGGATTCCTCCAAGCTTGACACTCCTGTCCGTTTTGATGGCACCAACTACTCCCTCTGGGAGTTTCATTTTCGCACGCTGGTGGAAGGTAAGAGGCTACTTCCGGTGTTGAATGGCAAATATGCTCGACCTGCTGATACTGCTCCAGAGAAAGAGCGTGATGATTGGGCTGCTGCAAATGCCCAAGTCACCGTTTGGCTCTTGGGTTCTGTCGACACGGCCACAGCGTTGGGTTTACGCCGCTTTACGTCTGCTCATGAGATGTGGGAGCATATCCGTTCTGTCAATTCCCAATATGATGCTTCTCGTCAATTCGAGCTGGAAACGCAGCTCGCTGCTCTTGCTCAAGGTGATCAAGATATCCGTACCTATTACAAGAATGCTCTCCAGCTGTGGACCGAGTATGATTTGTTAATGGCCTCTTTAACTCCGACGGCTGTCTCGGCTGAGATCATTAAGGAACGCAGTCGTTCTCGCTTTATGCATTTTCTTATGCGCCTACGTCCTGAATATGAGGCAGTCCGGGCTTCTCTGCTTCATCGAAATGTGGCGAATCTTGATGCTGCATTTGGGGAACTTGTCCGTGAAGAGACACGCCTGAAGAGTCAGGCCAGCCTTGATCAATCCAGTTCCAGCTCCGAATCTGCCTTTGCTATTAACAAGTCTGGGTCTTCTCGTCCACAATTTCAGCAGGGTACTTCGGGGGAGATCCGTTGTCATTACTGTCAAGAACCTGGCCATATTCAACCCTTGTGCCCAAAGCGAAATTTCTGCAATTATTGCAAGCAAAAAGGTCACATTATCTCCGAGTGCCCTACTAAGAAGGGACGTGGTCGTCGTGGTGATCGCTCTGGTGGCGCGTCTGGTCGGAATTCAGGTCCGGGATATGCTGTCCAGCCTCTCTCGGCGGGTTCTGCTGATGCATCAGTTGGGGGGGTGAGCACTTCTTTATCCTCCGAGGCAGTTAGAAAACTCGTCCAAGAGGCTCTCCAAGATGTTCTGCCTGCTGCATTAAGTTCAGCCTTTGCTACTGGTGCGGCTTCAGGTAATAAATCTCGTTGGATCCTTGACTCAGCTGCTTTTAATCATATGACGAGCTCGCCTGCTCATTTTCCTGTGATAAAACCTACTGCTCCGCTGACATTGCAAGTAGCAAATGGTGCAAAAATCCCAGTTACTGGTTCGGGTACAGCAGTCACTCCGGGAGTAACTCTTCCTCATACACTCTATGTTCCACAGTTGGTGCCCAACCTTGTGTCGGTAGGCCAGTTAGCTGAGGACGGATGTAAAGTTACCTTTAATTCGGGTGGCTGTGTTGTGCAGGATCAGATGACCGGGAAGGTGATAGGGACGGGAAGTAAACAGGGTCGGATCTTTGTGTTGAATCAATATCACAAGCAAGCTGGAAATTATGGTGGGCAGCTGCAGCTAGCTAGGACTTTTGGTGGCCAGCCGCAGGATTCAACACAAGTCAAGGCCATTGGGAGTTTGATTAGTAATCCGGATTGTAATGGTTTGCTAGGGTGTTCGGTAAAACCATTGGATTTTTCAGTTAAGGCTTCTGTTTGGGATTTATGGCATTGTCGGTTGGGCCATCCTCACACTGCTCGTTTATACAGTATGTTTCGGAATCATTTATTACCAGATCGTATGGATTCTTCGGTTTCAATGAACCCTTCTACTTGTGTTAGTTGTATTGAAGCCAAGGCTTCCCAGTCTTCATTTACGGCTAGCACTACTGTCTATGAGTCTCCTTTTGACTTAGTGCATACAGATTTGTGGGGACCGTCTCCTGTCACTTCCCGCCTGGGCTATAAATATTTTGCACTGTTTATCGACCATGCTACTCGCTACACCTGGGTTTATTTTCTTCGCCAGAAGTCTGAACTTATTAACTATGCTCAGGAATTTGTTCGGCTTATTCAGACTCAGTTCAAAACTACAGTAAAGATTATAAGATCTGATCCAGGTGGTGAATTTAGTACGAACAAATTAACAGAATTCTTCAAGGCAAATGGGATTGTGTCTCAACAGTCGTGTCCTGGTGTATCGCAGCAAAATGGGATGGTGGAACGAAAACATCGTCATGTTCTTGAGTTAACTCGAGCTTTGTTGTTCCATTCTCATGTCCCACGCAGTTTCTGGGTCGAAGCAGTCAATACAGTAGTTTATTTGATAAATCGCCAGCCATCATTGACGATCGGAAATCATTGCCCGTATTATATGTTGTATCATAAGCAGCCCGACTACTCCTTTCTACGCATATTTGGCTGTGTTTGCTTTGTTCTTCTGCAGAAGAAAGAACGGAGTAAACTAGATCCAAAGACTGCACGATGTGTGTTTGTGGGTTACAGTGAGAAACATAAGGGCTATCTGTGTTATGATACGGCTGCTCGACGGATGCGTATCTCCTGTCATGTGGTTTTTCTGGAACAAGTAATGCATTATCCGGTTGACAAACTCTCTCAAGATGACTCGCTGGACTTTCTTGATAGTTTGCCAATATTTGAAAATGTGCCAGCGGCAGCAGATCAAGGCATTCCAGGGGAATCTTCCACAAATAATTTTGATGACTCACCTCCTGGTACTCCTTCCATAGCTGGCTATCATTCCCCTTTAACCTCCACAGCTTCATCGTCAAATCATGCTTCCTCGCAGGAGACGGCTGCCACTTCTTCTACTTCGGCTGGAAATTCCCAGCTATCTCCGTCCTTGGATGCATCATCATCTCAATCCAGTACCTCTGGATCTTACTCATCGACATCAACAGCACATGACCACATAGAGGTGTCTCCTCCCCCGCTACCTGTTCTTAGGCGTTCCCACCGCAACACACGTCCACCAACTAGGTTGCTGGATTATGATTGCGTTGGTTTCTCTGCAGAATCCATTCCCATTCCGAAGCATTACAGAGATGCTAAAGGGGATCCGAACTGGGATGCGGCAATGGATGACGAATTTGACGCACTAGAAGCTAATCATACGTGGGACTTAGTTCCACGACGTCCTGAAATGTCAGTTATTGGTAGTAGATGGGTATATGCTTTGAAGATGAGGCCTGATGGCGCGATTGAGAGGTTCAAAGCACGTGTAGTGGCTCAAGGTTTTCGGCAGGAATTCGGGATCGATTACGACGAGACATTTGCTCCGGTTGCAAAAATGCAAACTGTTCGCAGTGTTCTTGCTGTGGCAGCTAGTAAATCCTGGTCTCTTCATCAACTTGATGTCAAGAATGCATTTCTGCATGGAGATTTAAAGGAGGTTGTCTATATGGAGTGTCCTCCTGGGTACAAAAAGGGTGGTCCTGATATGGTCTGTAAGTTAAATCGCTCCTTATATGGCTTGAAGCAAGCACCTAGAGCATGGTTTGACAAGTTTCACAGTACCATTCTCCAGGCTGGCTTTACCCAGAGTCACAGTGATCCCTCCTTGTTCATTAGGCAGACAATCTCAGGTATTACAGTGCTATTGATTTATGTTGATGACATGATTGTTACCGGGGATGACATTGACAGTATTCAGGAACTTAAGCAGCATCTCCATACTGTCTTCAACCTGAAAGAGTTGGGTTCTGTGTCTTACTTCCTGGGTTTAGAAGTTCAGCAGTCCTCATCAGGTATTCTTGTGTGTCAAAGGAAGTACATCACTGATTTGTTGGAAGCCACCCAGTACTCAGACTGTAAACCGTGTTCCACTCCTATGGAGCAGAATCTGAAGTTGAGTCGATCTAGTGGAGACCTTCTTGAGGATCAGCATTTCTACCGAAGTGTAGTTGGTAGTCTTATCTACCTAACTCATACTCGACCCGACATAGCATATTCTGTTCAGGTCTTGAGCCAGTTTGTTGGTATGGCTCGTACTCAACATTTGGATGCTGTTCATCGTCTTCTACGGTATCTTAAACATACTACTGAGGTTGGACTTTTCTTTCCTGTGGGAGGAGAACCAGTGATTGAGGCTTTTGCAGATGCAGATTATGCGGGGTGTCTTGATACTCGGAGATCTACATCGGGGTGGTGTATTCGATTTGGAAACTCTTTTGTATCATGGCGTTGTCGTAAACAGGAAAGGGTATCCAAATCGTCAACAGAAGCTGAGTACAGATCCATGTCTGAGGTTAGTTCCGAGATGGTTTGGCTGCAGAGATTGTTTCTTGAGCTAGGCGTTGCTTGCAGAATGCCTATGTGTCTTTATGGAGACAATACGAGTGCAATTCAGATAGCAATCAATCCAGTTCTGCATGATCGTACGAAGCACATAGAAGTTCATGTGCATTATATTCGTCAGCTGGTTGCAGAAGGGACAATACAGATTCGATACCTGAACACAGAAGATCAGACTGCAGACATTCTTACAAAGGCAGTATCTTCTAGTCGACACTGGTACCTATCAAGCAAATTGATGTTACGTACCCAACATCAATTTGAGGGAGGGTGTTAATTATAGGTACTTAGTTGTAATTAGCCACTCGGAATTAGGGTTGTGACCACAACCTATTTATATCATTGTAAGCTGTACTGGAGTATCAACGAAATAAGAAAACCTAAAACCTGAGAGGGAGATCCTCTCCGTGGACTAGTGTCATACCGACGATACCACGTTAAAAAAGTTCTTGTGTTCTCTATTTTCCGTTTGTGATTTTGACAGGACCATCATGGCGGCATAACGGGCGAGTTCCCCTGCTCTCCAGTCAAGCACCACCGGCAGCCATGGATAAGCTGCATCGAGCCTCACGAACCAGAGCCTCACATCAGGGAGCTCCGACAGCTCTCGAGGATCCCGAGGATCGTCCCTCGTATAGTTAATCGTAAACCCCACGCTTCGTTCCAACAACTGCTTTACTTCATCCACTGGTCAAAACCCACAAATTCAGCAAGAAAACAAACTACGTCGGATGAAATTCCGGGGACTCTGTTTTTTCCCCTGCTTTTTTTTATTTCGTTACCTGAGGCAGGGGAGCTAGAAGAATTAACAATCCCCGTAGGCATAACATCGCGAAACGGGGACAAATCGAGTGCGCTAATGATGCCATTGTCGATGACAACTTCATACCTTCCTTCGCTCGGCGGCATCGGCTGCGGCGCGACATCCGACGCGTCTGTGGAGTGAAAAAACAGAGTCAACTGCGCGTGTTATAACTCGAGTTATTGAGACGAATTGGTTGTTATTTACCTTGATCGTCGTCGAATAAAGAAAGGTCGAAGTTTCTCGACGGGTCGAATGAAACGGAGGCTGAGAGTGGCGGCCTGCTGTGAGAAGAAGAAATGCCAAGTGATGAATGGCCGCCATGGGAAATGGGTTTGCGGGAAATCCATGGAGGAGAAGCAGGGTGAAGGGTTTGTTTCGTTGGGATCAATTGTTGTTGGGGAGGGAGTACGGGTTTGATGGTGCCCGCCATGGAAAGGTGGAGCGAGCTCAATCAAAAGGTTGTAGCTTTTTGAATTCTCTATCCTGAAAGTCTCATCCTTTTCCAGAGGGTTACGCAACCCGGAGTCGATTTTTTTTAGCTGGCATTTGCATTTTGCGCCATGAGCAACTCTTATCTTTTGGTTGCTAAATCCTGTGGCATTTGTTTCAGGGCTCAAGCCCGTTGTATTGGGTTTTGGAAGGCCCAAGGTTAATATGGGGATCCAGGATTCAAGCCCAAGTCCAAGTCCAAGGTAAAAGTCTACAAAGTGATTATTTTCATATAATTTCCTTAATCATTCATATACCACCTAATTAAGGAAGTAGTAGTTGGTTCAGTCTCTTTCTCCCTCTTAAATCTTAATGATTTGATCATGGAAAGGGGGAGAATTTGTATCCACGCCTCGTTGCGAACAACAGATTGACTTAATAGTAATACCATTAGTTTTGATCTGGGAAGTTACATGTTTGAATCCCTTCAATAGCACCTCCACCAACAAGCACGAAAGTTGTTCTATGTTCCCTTACTTTCAATTGGAAATTGAATAACCGCAAGCGGAATAACCTAATTGAATCATATTAGGGCTCGCAAACTCATATCTTTGTCGTTCGGGCTAAAAAGCTTACCTTCGTAGCAACATATACCGATCTCATTATAACTAACAACATAAGAGAGTTTGTATGCAATGCAAGTGGAAGTATAACTTAAGCTGAACCTTAGAGTGGCGCGGAGCAGAGAGTCTGGGATTAAAACAAAGTGTTTGTGATATCATAATTCATACCATATCAGTTGGTTGTATTAGCTAACTATACCGTGTAAATCAAATCTGTATGGATCTATTGCACGATCCAATTTAAAGCTTAATTAACCATTAATCCTACCACTTCAATCTGATAAGTGTCCAGCCAGGAAATGAACTCTGTTGGCAACAGATAAGATAATCTTACTATTATTTTTTTTTTCTTGCTGGTACAGTACTGTCATGATATTTTGTACTACATAGTATCATTCATATAATATATAAAAAATCACAAGAAGATAATAATAATAATTAGTGCTTAATAATGAATTGTGCCAGCCACACTTATTGTTGGAAGCAGTTAGCCATTAAGCATGCAGCACGTCGACTGAGTTAATGCAGTTCATCTGAGAGATCATGACAGTAAGGAAGCACTAAATGATTGGAAAATACTGACAGAAGCATACATTAACCAATCCTAAGACCACATGTTTTGATGGGGGAACGGAGAAGAGAAGAGAAGAAGACTGGTCTTTGATCAATTCATTTGTTTTCCCATTTTGCAGCTAATTAGCTAAGCTAATCTAATCCTATGATGCTCTTGTTTTGCTTAAACACATGTCTCTAACCTCCATAAACCATCCTTATACTCTATGCACCGACGAGATTCACAAAAGCGTAATCTAATACGTCCCTTCTGATATGGTCTTGACATGAAACGACTCGAGTCAAACACTTAAATAACTATGAGCGTTCACTAGCCAAACCGATTCGATCCACTAAAACCTGCCAACGCGCATTCGCACTCAACATCCAGTCGACCTCACTGAAAGTCATTCTCCCCAATCCCAACACATCCATATTAAAAAAAAACCTTCTCAGAGTTAGTTTTTTCTCCACTCAATACTCTAAAAAGGGTCCTCCAATTGAGAGAATGTGTGTCCCCAAAATCCCAAACCAGCCACATTGCTTCATTCCCAACCCACATATACACACACTTTCATGATCTCCTTTCTGATAAAGCACAAGTGGTCCTTTGCTTCCCAGTTCCCATACTCTCAGTCTCAACAGCTTAGCTAGCTGTTTGGCAATCCCCATAATTGGCAACCAAAAAAAGAGGAGAGAAAAAGCAGCAGGCATCATCAGGAAGAAGATTAGTTTAAGATACTGAGTAGGCTGCAAAGAAATGAGCGAGTCGAGTCGAGTTTTGCTCTAGTTTGAACACGGCTTGTTAATAAACGAGTCGAACTCGTGCTCAGCTCATTTAATAACGAGCCGAGTCGAGCTCGAGCTAGCTTGTTTACTAAATTTTTTACTTTTATTTGGTACTTCATTTTGTATATCATGATACATATGATTTATTTTGTTAGCTAATTTCATATTATACTTTGTTGGTATCGTATATATAATTTAGTTAATAAATTTTAACAACTCCAAATCATAATATTTCATAGTATCAAAGCAATCTATGATACATAATTTCTTTTTAAAATAGAAAATAAGATATATTTGCTCACATACTCAACGTGTTCAACTTTATATATGGCTAGATATATAATTTAACAACCATATGAATTAAAATCACAAGATATAGATTGATTCGTCCGTAAGTCGGTAATTGAGTTGGCTCTCTAGCCACATGTTGAGACATATCATGAGCTATAAACGAGCCAGCTCACGAGTTTAGCTCAACAAGCCACCGAGCCGTCGCGAGTTTCACGAGCTGAACAAAGCTTAGCTCATGTTCGGCTCGTTTATTAACAAACCGAATTTCGAACGAGCTTTTCTCGAGTCGAATGCCAAAGCTCGACTTAATTTGCCGTCCTAATCCTGAGGTGGATTCCTTCTATGATTCCCAATAATTCTGCAGCCTTAGATTAGATGCAAAACAGAGCCAATGAGGGCGAGAATTGGGTCAACGTACGTGCTGGAGAAAACAGAAAATAGATTCAACATATAACCAAACAAGGGACACGATCCCAAGGATCAAGGAGAAAATGTCAACCATTAGTAACCAAAATGATTTCTTTATTTCCTCGTGGGAAAAGGGTTTTTGTTTGCATTAGCGACCGAAGCCGGCAGTGGTCGCTAAATTTGATGACATGTGTTCCTTTCTCAGAACCAGCCAAACGCGGCCTTGTTTCGTTTGTAAACCAGTCGCAAGTGTCTCTATGGCTTCTTCCAACCAAACTACTCCCTTTTGGCCATTGTCTTCAACCAACTCCCATTACCGTTTACCATAAATTAGGCACCAAGTCCAACCTTCTCCCACAACTTGTGATTATTCAATGTGTTTTGGTAGTGTAATTAGGCATTCACTCCTTAATGTATGTACAAATGATGCAATCTTGTCCTAATTTAGCTAGACAACCTGTTGGGTGGCGACGACGACGTAATTACTCTCTCTGGACAATTACAACTAATACTAGAACAAGAAACCATTTCTAATTAAGAGCAGGTGGAACACGTCTCCTTCGAATATGTTTTTTCACGACCGAAACAATGGAGATTAGATAATAGTGTAATTCGACGATACTATCAAGGAGGAGACAATTATAGCACCTTAAACAAGGAGTGACCAATCAACTTCAAAATCTGCCAAACATCCAACACTGTGTCAACAAACCCCCTGATCCATCACAACAGAAGCCTGCAGTAGCTGTCGATTTGATGGGAGGATGGTGATCAGTTTTGCTTGACTTCAATTTATACATTCTTTGCCAATTATGGTTTGGTCCAAACAAGAAAATGCATGAACATAATGGTTTGGCTCTGTATATTATCAAGCACTATATAGTGTTACTGCTGGATAATAAATAACCTCCCAATTATTATTGATTGTCTACTGAATAAATGCAACCAAAATTTAATTCCTCTCCCCCTTTGCCATTATGATCATAGTCAACATCTCTCACCTTGTGGGATGGCAATGGGTCGGGTTGGGTCGGGTTTTGTCAAACCCAAACCCAAACCCATGGATTTATCTGTCAAAAAAACCCGGGGTAAAACCCGTTGGGTTTGAAAAACTCAAACACAAACCAACCCGCTGGGTATCCGCGGGTTCATGGGTACCCGTGGGTTTTTGTGGTAAAAATTTACAATAACAAGTTTCTTTCAAAATAAAAGTTTAACATCAATTTTCTCATACAAATTAATCATACAAAAAACACCGATCTAGAGCATACAAGCAAAGCACAAATGATCAATACAAATTATTCAAAATTAAAGATAAACATATATAAACAATTAGATTAATTGAAAGCTTCTTTCTCGTCAACTAAGTTTCTTCACTCTCCACTTCATAATATCAACTTCATTCTAAACAATTAGAAAGAACAAATTATACATGTCTCCACAAACATATAGAATATTAGTTATTTAAGGAAGATATATTATTTAGAATATTAAATATACCGGGAACGTAATTATATGTGTGGGCGGGTACCCATGGGGCGGGTTTACCTAAACCCAAACCCAACCCGACCCGGTGAATAGTGTAGCGGGTTTAAACCCAAACCCGGCCCAAAACCCGTCAACACGGGTTTTACCCGCGTTGACCGGGTTGGATCGGGTGGGTACCCGTGGGTTCGGGTTTTGTTGCCATCCCTACAGTTGTGGGGCATTGCTTCCAAATTTTGGAGTTTTTTTAATAAAATTATATATAATTTTTCAATGTGAAGCACAACTTTCAGAGTGACCATCAATCCAGCCATGGTGCTAACAAGTATGAAGTAACAACACCATTTATAAGGATGTCTTTATAACACTCACAATGGTCCTCACAAAACAAAACCGAAAATAGTCACCTTGATCATCCATATCCAACAGTCAAGGAACGTCCAACACTATATCATGCACAAATTGTCAATCACGTTCATCCAACAATCAAAAAATGCCCAAGACTCGATCAGATAAATGTGAGCCTTGTACGAACGTCCTTACAGATGGTAGCATCCTGTCCGAATTCAGTCACCAAATACCCTACACAGCCAAAAACAAAACCCAAAGATTAAACAAAAAAAATTCTAAGGTCTCCAATCCCAATGGTCCTCCTCTCCCCCCTTCAAGCATGTTCTTGTGGGGATTATTTAAAAAAATCCAAGATTAATAATTTCCAGCAATTAGGAAGTAAGCTGGAAGCTGATGTGAATTCTCCTGATGGCAGAGAAGAACAAAAAGACACATAAAATAAGGGCACTTGCATAGGTTACAAGGCTACACCAGCCCGCAAAATAATGAACCTTGCCCTTCAAACAAACCCCCCAAAAAGGCCTAACTTTGTATTTAAAACTTGCATGTGAGAAAGTGGCCTTGCTCCCTAAATAAAAAGCAGTACCAAGTAGCAGTAGAAGCAACCCTCCTCCTCTCTAACTACATCAAACATTTCTCAAAGGAACCCACTTCAAATCAGAAAGAAAGAAGGAACCTTTTTGTTGTTTCCTAATCTGCCCTCTTATCTTTTGATGTGTCCAAATCCTGCCTTGTTGTGATGCAATTATGCATAAATGCAAGGTGCGTGGTGCTTCTAATAACATGGAAAGGAGGAGAAGGGTTGGCATCGTTGGAGCCGGACCAAGTGGACTCCTAGCCTGCAAGTATGTCCTCGAGAAAGGGTTCGATCCGATCGTGTTCGAGTCCGAGAACGACGTGGGTGGGATCTGGTCATCTCGTACGATCGCATCCACGAAGCTTCAGAACTCGAAAGGAACGTACCGGTTCACTGACTTCCCCTGGCCCCAGTCGGTCCATGACGTGAATCCATCACACACTGAGGTCCTGAAGTACATGAAGGCGTATGCAGAACATTTTGGGATTCTCCAACACATCAAGTTCCACTCCAAGGTTATTGGAATAGACTGTGTTGGTGAGTCCTTGGAGGAGATGAAGTCTTGGGTTATTTGGGGTGGGAATGGGAAGCCCTTTGGTTCATCATTGCCATTATCCAAAGGGAAGTGGCAGGTTAGGGTTCAGGATGTGAGAAGTTTAAGTATTGAGGTGGGTTTTGGGTGATGAATTTTGGTATCTTGGCCCAATTCTGTTCAAAGTTTGGGACTTTTTGCCAATTTGACTGATAAAGTTGTGAACTTTTTGGTATTTGGGCAGGTTTATGAGGTTGAATTTGTGATTCTCTGCATTGGGTTGTATAGTGGGTACCCAAACATCCCAGATTTCCCTCCAAATCAAGGGCCTGAGGTTTTCAAGGGCAGAGTGGTCCATTCATGGGACTACTCAGCAATGGGGAGTGAGAAGGCGGCTGAGTTTGTGAGAGGGAAGAGAGTTGCCATTGTTGGCTCTCAGAAGACTGCAATTGACATTGCTGCAGAATGTGCCAAGGCAAATGGTACAGTTTTGGTTATTGCAATTTTGACTCTATACTCCTTTCTTTTTGCTCATTTGCCCCCCAACTAATTCCTTGTATTTGCAAAACAGGGCCTGAGTTTCCTTGCACAATGGTTCAAAGAACAACTCACTGGACAATCCCTAGTGAGACCTTGCTAGGGATCAACATTGGTTTCTTGTACTTGAATCGCTTCTCAGAGTTCTTGATTCACAAGCCTGGTGAATCTCTCCTTCTCAGCTTGTTAGCCACATTCCTCATGCCATTGGTAAACTTTCGTTTCTATTTTTCATCTTATCGTGTGCATTCTGGTTCGTTACATGTGTAAACGTAATTATATCTGGTTCGATTGTATACTATTACATGAGTAGTATATATGTGTTAAATCGTTGTCTCTCCTTCTCAGCTTGTTAGCCACATTCCTCGTGCCATTGGTAAACTTTCGTTTCTATTTTTCATCTTATCGTGTGCATTCTGGTTCGTTACATGTGTAAACGTAATTATATCCGGTTCGATTGTATACTATCACATGAGTAGTATGTGTTTAAACCGTTGTTTGGCCAAGTAACTTTTGCATGTGAAGTTTCGAAGAGAAAAAACGAAATGACCGCCGACTCCACTTTCTAATATGTATTTGTTCGCTTACCACGTATCTCCTATATGTTCACCTGTATTATGAAAATTGTGTTAGGACCGGAAAAATCGGAAGAAGTAGTTTTTCTAGAGTATCTCAAAAAATTTATTTCGAACACATCAACTACATGATATTACAAAGTGAAACTCTCTAAGATACACTCAACCAAATCGACACTAGAGTATCTCATAACTTTTATTTCGAACACGTTCAACTATGTATTATTATAAAGTGGTACTCTCTAAGATACACTAAACCAAACCGACCCTGTCTTATCGTCTCCAATGCTGAAATTTTCTTCCTGTTTTTTTCCTCTGGGGGCAGAGATGGGGAATCTCCAAGATGATAGAATTCTACCTGAGATGGAAGCTCCCACTCAAGAAACATGGGATGGTACCAGAACTCAGCTTCTTCCAAGACGTTTCCTCGTGCCACACATGCATGTTGCCCGACAAGTTCTACGACAGGGTGGAAGAAGGAAGCATCGTCATCAAGAAATCCAAAACCATAAGCTTCTGCGAAACTGGCATCGTGATCGGCGACGGTCGATTGGAGCCTGTCGTGGAAGCAGATGTAGTGATCCTGGCGACAGGTTACAGGGGAGACCATAAGCTCAGGGACATCTTCGATTCCCCTGCTCTGCAGAAAACCATCACTGGGTCTTCTTCCATTGTCCCACTTTACAGGTCAGAGACTCAATAACTTCTTATAACTCAATTTTGATCCCGCTCGATTTATGCGACCTATTTGACTTGTTTTAAAGCGGAACGGGTATGGGTATTCTCCTCGACCTGACTTGTCATGTCTCATGTCTTGACCCATCATATTCTCAACCTGTTTTGTCCAAATTACATGTACTTTTACTCAAATTATTTATAATTTTAATTCTTTTTAGCTATAATGAAGCTATACATATGTGAGAACCTTAATTTATTGAATAATTTAATTACATTTATCATATTACACCTTATTCTTGGGGTTTTAATGAAAAAATTAAAAATTCTAATATTTTCCTTTTAAATTACATACTAATATGTGTAGACCTGCCCGACCCCACACCCATAATAAATTATTCGATTTGGCCCCACCAGCCACAAGACGAGTATGAGTATCGAGATACCTTCTTCGAACCCCGCCCCATTGACATTCCTACTTCAAACACGAAGGCCACCTACAATTTTTCTTTTCTCCTGATGGGTTTTGGAAATTTTGTTGTTTAGGCAAGTGATTCATCCTCGGATCCCACAGCTAGCGGTGATCGGGTACGCGGAGAGCCTGTCGAGCCTGTCCGCGACGGAGATCAGGTGCCAGTGGCTGGTGGAGTTCCTGGCGGGGAAGTTCGAGCTTCCGAGTGTGAGCAAGATGGAGGAGGAAGTGAGGGTTTGGGAGAAGTTCTTGAGGAGGCACAGTGGAGGGAAGTCTAGGAGGGCATGTATCAGCAACTTCCACATATGGAATAATGACCAGTTTTGTAAGGACATGGGGTTGCAGAGTAGGAGAAAGAAAGGGTTTTTGAGGGACTTGTTTATGCCATATGGACCTGCAGATTACACTGGTCTTCTTGCTGACTGAAAGTTCATAAGTCCCTTTTTCCCCCCCAAAGGTTCAATTCTTTGCCATTTGAAGGGGAAGGAGAGATGTGTTATGTGGTAAGTGTAGTTGTTTGGTGATTTTTTTGTACAGAGCAATTTGTACTTGTTTTTAGCTTGTTTGGGTTTTTTTCATGTATAATAGGAGGAAACTAGTTTATGAGTATGGCCCAATCCACTGAAAAGAGAAGGAATTCCAAATGTTGCAAAGAGTTGATGCCTTCATTTTTTTTTTTTTTGGTCTTTTCTTGACTTTCATTTTTTGCAAGTTTTTTCAGTGGTAAGTGGATTTAAGACCATTTAAGCTCACTTGTAATAGCAATCACATGAATAGTTTGATAGTGGTTTATTGTATGTGTAATGTGTCGTGCCTCATTATAAAACTTTGAGAGGTAATTATAGATGTATATAGCGTAGTCACAAAATTGGAGCACGGTTCATTATGGAAAATCGGAGGTTATTGTTTAAGGATGAATTTTGTGATCCGTTGTTGATAAACCTACATGAGTCCATGGATTACCGGCTCTCCTGCTCTCATCCTATCTTGACTCTCAAGAAGCTTCAATTTTTAATTATAACAAAAATAATATCATCTTTAACATTTTATATTTACTAAATGATGAATTAACATCATTTTAACATTAAATTACCCTATCAAGTTTCAAGTTCTAATGAAAATATGACTCGTCTTGAATCTAAGTTATACAAAAATAATAAATTAGTATGGATAATGATACCAATCGGTAGTTTACATGGACTATCTAATATGTTTACAACCTGGGCTAAATGATGAACATAAGGAGAATATGTTACAATCTTTATCTTAGAATAATGAGAATAAAGGAGAAGAGACGACTTGTCTAGAGTATATTTTTAATATTCGATTCATACAGATATCTGAAAAGTTACTTACAATACGGTAGGATTCATACAATTACGCTCACGAGTTCGAACATCCATGTACAAATATTTACAATTAATTATCTATAAATGACCACAGAGTTTTACCTTTTTGCCATCTCATTATTCTCACTTTAGATTTTTAATTGGAAATGGTTACATTGGCTTCGTTGATTATGATCTGATTTGAAGATGCTTATACGAAGAATAGAGACATGGAATCATTCAAAGCCCAAAATTTGAAATGGATCTCAACCGGTGGGCAGCTGAAGCCCGAAGTTTGAAACAAAGGCCCGGCATGAGGCTGCCACGGCCCATGATGAGACTATCAATATAACTAGTTCTTCTAAGAAGGTAGAACCTCCAATTAGTTAGATCCAAGACCGTAGAAAATAATAAGGCCGAAAGCTAAGAACAAGACGATTTACATGGTATCCTTATTTGATATGAACAAGACTCGTCCACAAAAGATAATCCGTAGCTGCTGCCTATAACCACATTAATATAGCATAATAATACACCCATTCTTAATCTAATCCACTAGAGTTAGCCTAGATAATTCCTCTTTACACCAACAACTATATAACGTGTACACGTAAGAACAAAATAGCTATAGCTTGTGGCCTCGTGGCACCATTTAGGCTCTTTAGCTTCACCTACCTAATTACCTTCTAGCCTTATGGTAGTAATTAATTTCGTGATTATACGACTAGCTTGCATAGTAAACCCATAGATTAAGGCTTTGCTGCTTTGTCAAGGTCAGACATTGATCCAACATAACAACCCAAAACAGGGCTTGGCGACAAGTTAAGAGCTTAGTTTTGGAGATATCACTTCTTTTAATAGGAAAAGAGACCACCAAAAGGGTCGTTGGAGTTGACATCTATAAACTTCAAAGTTAAAAGTAAATATCAACTTACTTATTACACTGCTCGATAAGTATTGTTAGAGACTCATAAATTGCATGGTTAGTGTTTTCGGATCACATTTAAGGTATCAAAACTCGTAATCGAATATAATTTTTCTGATCCGTACTAAATATATTGTTCATGCACTATGAAAATTAGAATACGAAATCTTATGTACGATGCAAAAATATCGATAGGACAATGACCTTATGGTGTACTCTTTTTGGCTCAATGATTAACAACTCAATTCCCTTGGACAAAAGATTCATGGTTTGCCAAGCTGTGATTGTTCCCCAAATAAGACATAATGGAAGAACAAACCAAAGTGGGGATTCATGGAAGATATACAAATTTTTTGGAGGAAGAGGAAACAGAGAATCCCTTCCATCCCTCCCTCTGTTTATTTTGTAGGACCCTCCTTTATTTAAGAGCCTCAAAATCCACTCTTTGTATTTAAAGCAAGCCCAACCCCCTCTCCTTAGCTCCAACACCTCTTCATCTCTCAAGCTTGCAACTTGCTGCTGCAAAGATAAAATTCATCAAGAGATAGGTAGTGATTTCAATCCCAATTGATTCCTCCTCTTGCCCTTTTCATTTCGAACCCTTTTGCCATACAATCAAACACATACCAAACCCTAAAATGAAGCTTGTTTTGGTTGTCTCTCTTCTACTCCTACCCTTCTTCCTTCAACAAGCTCAAGGTAAATCATATGGGCGCACTTATCAGTTATCACCACTTCACTATCTTAATGTGCATGCCATAACAAGATGGAATTTTGTGTTCTCACAAGTTGGTTCTTGTTCTATGTTATAGGGATTCGGCCGGAGAAGGGGTTTCTTGATCATCACCAGCAGAAATCCGAGGTAGTGGCGATGGAGAAGAAGAAGAAGAGCTCATCACCACCATCAATGGAGGAAAGAAGTAGTTTTGATGATCATCATAGTAATGGAAACAGAGTAGCAGTAGTAGTGGGAGAAGATGGAGCTGTGTGCAAAGAAGGGCAGGAATGTAAGAATACAGGTACTGATGAGATGAAGACAATGTCATCAGTTATTAAGAAATCATCATCTTCTTCCTCCTCACGTCATTGGCTTCATGAAGATTACTATGGTCCTAAGATTCACAGGCCTAGGCACCATTAACACGAAGCTCATTAGCTAGTTAGTTAGACCTTCCCTTCTTCAATTAGAAACCACCCATTTCGAAACAATGGCCTTTCTAGCTCGGAGCTCTCTCAGACCAGAAGGAGAGTCGCAATACAGCCTTTCTTTCTAGCCATGATTTTGTGGCTTTTGACAACTAGCTATAAACAGTTCTTTTTTGAAAGAGTAGTGTTGTTAATGATTGTAGGAAAATTATACACTCAGCAGTCATGTAAGAGATATTTTGTCCAACTTCTGCATTCTGCATTGTGGTCTAGTTCAGTTCAACCACAAGAACATGCTACTTCCAAGGAAAAACAACAGTACGATAATCGAGTCAAATCGCTCAATGCGGGGGGCAAAAGATCTCACCAAAGCTAAAGGCTAGTTGATCACCAAAACAGTCAGCACTCAACTGAAATCCCCATTGCAGCTCTCGACCAGATTCATGACAGAGGCCACATCTAATTATGCACGACAAGAAAAACTAAAGAGCAACAAAAGGATCCCGGCTTAAGCCGAGCTTTTACCAACCATTCTTCCAAAGCATGCCCTGCCTAAATGATGTGCAAGCTTGTCTCTGATCCACCTTGCCCTCTCATCCACGACTCCTTTGTAAACTGGGAACTGCTCTCGCTGCTGCGAAGCGCCGAGCTCCTGGCATTCCTCGGGGAACGGCTCCTTGGCATTGATCAAAAAGTTGTGCAGAACACAAGCCATCACAATCACGAAGGGGAGAAACTCGACCTCGTCATCTCTCCATTTCATCCGTAACAGCTGCCACCGGGCCCTGAGCCGAGCAAACGCAGTGCTGTGCAGCGCCATTCCTCTACTGTGCTGTGCATTGAACTCTTTCTCCCCCAAATTCGTCACTTCATCGTCAATGGCGATGAACGGTGTTAACAGCCAGGGCAACAATGGCAGAGAAGGATCACCAATGATGTAAGGACGGAACAATACCCCGTTACCAGGATCATAAGCCGGCACTGTCCGCAGCTCATCTGATTGCTGAACAGAAGCAAAGAACTTGCTTTCTCGGAGAATCGATTCAGGGCTCATGGTTCCAGGCCAGCCAGTGGAGATATCCAAGAACCTGCCATCGGTATCGACCAATGCCTGAACCAGAAACGACCCACTGGTGCCCAATTCTTTGTTCTCGAACCCAAATCGCTGAAACCCTAGAGCGCCGCAGCAATTCGGCAGGGAAACCCACCGGAATCCCATCTGGGTCAGCTCCACTTCCTTCCAGAACTCGACGAACATCGACATGTTCTCGCACACGGTCTGGCAGACGACGAAGAACGCGAGGCGCGCGGCCTCAGGGGAATCGAGCCCGAACCACCGGGCCACGGTGGCGTAGGGCGCGCCGTGGGCGAGGCGGTAGAGCGCGGCGGCGAGGGCCACGTCGGGGAGGATGGACGGCGGGAGGCGGGACGCAATTGAAGGGGCGAGAAGCTCGAGGAGCTTGCGGAAGGTAGGATTGCTCATTCGGAAGTACTGGAACCACCGGGAATCGAATTCGGCGCCGGCGGCGCCGAAGGCGATAAGGCGATCGTAGATCGACTCCTCACCGAAAGATGAGGGCATCTGAGGGGGAATTGATGAAGGGATCTGGACGGGGAGATTTAGGGAATCGAGTTGGCGTTGGAAATCGACGAGCTGAGAAGGGAGCATCCGAGTGCCGTTGCCGGAGATGAAACCTTGCCCCGCAATGGCGGCGGCGGAGAGGATTGGGAGGATCCGCGGGGGAGGTTTGCGGTTTCTCTTGCTTGCCTGGGTTTTGGGCTTTCCGAGGGAATTGCTCCTCGCGGGCGTCGTCGTCGCTATTGCGGAGGAGGCCGCCGCCGGCGGCGTATTAGGGGATTGGAACTGGAAGAGAGCCTGGGATCCATCGTCGACGACGGCGTCCATGTTGCGATGGCGACTGATTCTTTGACGGTTTCCTCGAAGAAATGTGAATTCGTCTAGTCAGCGCATGGCTGCCACCTGGATAATGGGACCCACGGACTCTGAGTTCTATCTTCTATGTCTATCTCAGAGAGTGTAAATCTAAATCAGTCCTCTTAATATAAATGACTTACAATATACTACCCAATATATCTTTTGGTGTGTTAAAAACGTAAAGAAGGAGTGACACAACAATAAAAGTTAAGATGGTGTGCTGAATTGTAATTAATTTCATGCCTAATTCCTGTCGTATTTCTCACGAATGACTCCCAAAAGTCTTTCATAATCAGATTATAATTTGGAAAAAGAAAGCCTTATAAGAAGGAAAACCCCACTCTGGATTAACCAGCAAGGAAGGAAGAGAGCAAAAGCAGCAGACTTTGACGACGAATCAGTTTACGAGTCTGTTACCGAAACTCAAAAATCGTTCGATAACTTCCCGTCGGAGTTCCGATTTCGAAGAACAATGGCGAAGCTGAGAGTGGCGGGGACATGGTCGGGGGTTCTGGATGAGGTCGACTTGGAGAATTGGACGGTGCCCATGTTGAGAGAAGAAGTCGCCAAGCGATCGAACGTTCCCGCTGGCTCGATCAAGTTGATATGCGCCGGCAGGATGCTGAAAGACGGCGACGGCACGGAGAAGCTGTCGGAGTTGGGCATCAAGGCCAATTCGAAGATTCTGGCCAGTCGGGTCGCCGTCGACGAAGGGAAATCGTTGAAGGATGCGGAGGAGCTCAATCAGAGGCTTGCTCGCGTAAAGTGCGTAGCTTTCTCACTCTTTTTTTTTTTTTTTTTTTGTCTTGTTCGTTTGTTTTGATTTGTCTGATAATGGGTTTTTGCCTATAATGGATCAATTGTTTTATAGTCCTTTGTTGCTTGTGTGATGATGATGGTGAAAAGAAGGTTTGTTTCATTAGCAGGGAGGAGGAACAGTCTTTGGTTATGTTTCTTGGAGATAGTTGAGGTGGTAGGGAACAATGTGAATCCTAAGCTGTGTAGTTAGGATAAGGAACAGTGGTTTTGATTTTGCTTGGCTTTTGAGAATCCTTGAATTGCTGTTGGCCTTGAGATGATATATGGCTGAGACAATTGTATGATTCCAGTTTTCAGTATGCATTACTTCGATTAAAAGCTTGTTTGATGAGGCTTAATGAACCTATGGCAGTTGGGTTTTGTAGCTCAATTATGACTAGTTGATAACAATTTGAGGGGTTTCTTGCTGTAAACTTTGCAGGGAAGCTGTAGTTGCATTGTCTACAAGACACACAGATGGTGCATTGCCACTCGAAGACTTCAATATGGAAATCGAAGACCAACTTGGGAATAAGCTGCACTTACCTGAGTCTGATAGACAGTAATGATTCTTGACTAGATAGTTCTTGTGAAAGTTTGATAATTTTTCTGTTTTTTTTTTTTTATCTGTAGTGGTGTTAATTTATGGCCTTTCTGATTGAACTTTGCAATATGGATTGGCAGGGCACTGATGATGGGTTTGATGCTCCACACAAATGGAAAGGGTCTAATCAGAAAGGGCAAGTTCAGAGATGCTTTGGAAGTACTGAATATGGCAGAGGTTAGTTGCTTATTCTTTTTCTCAACTTAGTAGTACAATTTGCATGCCTATTCAAGCTTTTTGGTTATGTGTTCCCCATAATTGCGAGGATTCATTGCTGGTTGTTTTGTGTTTTGCAGGAATCATTCTCTCTTTGCAATCCTAAGACTATTGAAGTACGTGACCGTTCTTATAGCTTCATACCATTCCATTGACTCTTTTTTATTCGAAATTTTTGGCTAAACCCTTTCTTCATTCTCTTTTACTTGCTTCCAGCTTGTTGATAATATTGCAATGCTGCAAATGGACATGGTGTGGTGCTATTTCATGCTGAAAGACATTGCATGCCTCTCTGTTGCTGGAGTACGTCTTGATAAGGCAAGAGATGGATTCGAACGTGCTCATGGCAAGGATGCTTCCCGTCTCAAACTCCTTCAAGCAGGAAACTCCTCGGAGCTTGCAGTGTAAGTATTCTGCAAAATCTTCATTAAGAGAGGTACCAAAAAGCGATAAAGTTAATGGATATCTCGTGCTCAAAGGTATATACTCTTCTTTTGTTGTTACTTTCAGATATATGAGATTGGAACTACTCGAAGCAGTTGTGGCATATCACAGTGGCCAGCTTGAGAAATCTAGGAGGTACTTGATGTCTGCACAGACCAAATACAAACGGGTAAGCATGAATTAGAGCTCTTTGTATATCCTCTTATCGAGTAATCATTACCATTTGATGATATGTGACTTTTTCCACTGTAGCTACAAGTATCAGATGAAGTCTTGTCAGTTGTTATGGGGATGGGTTTCAAAGAAAATGAAGCAAAGAGAGCATTGAGAATCAACAATCAAGATGTCGAACGTGCTGTCGACTTTCTAGTTGAGGAAAGGGCACGGAAAGCACTGAAACGAGAAGAGAACCTTAAGCGACAAGCGGAAATCTTGTGAGTGCCAATCAGGTTGCTTTTTTCTTATTGCAGTTTTCATCTGTCATTATTCTGACTGGTCAACGTTGTACACAGGGAGCAAAAAAAGTATGGTGTTACACCCTTGAAGAAAGCTGTGGATATCCAACTATTGAATGGATTGGTCTCCATAGGGTAAGCATTCACTGCCAGTTTTTAATTGTTTATTCTCGATGCCACTTGCACAGCATATTGAGATGAAAAACTTGTCAAATGTATCAGGTTTGCGAAGGAACTTGCTGCTGAAGCACTGCGAAGGAATGAGAACGACACTCAGAAGGCATTGGATGATTTGACAAATCCAGAAATTAATGCTAGCATCCAGGTCAGTTTTTGGCTGTGTCTTCAGTCTTCGAGGTACATCTTCCACTCGCATTTTCAAGCTCTTTAACTAATTGTTATTATCTTAATCTGAGTTTGCAGAACTACATAGAAACAAAGAACGCCAAAAGACAGAAGCAAGACACAGACTCTAAAATCCAACTACTTGTATCCATGGGATTTGACATGTCAGCTGTAGTTGCAGCGGTCCAAGCTGGTGGCACTATGGAGGCAATAATGCAGCGACTTCTCCAACAAGGACCACTTCCAAATCCCGCTGCTGCTGCTGCTCAGGCTCAGGCTGCCGCTCAGGTTGCTGCTGCAAATGCTGAACCACCAGCCGATGCAAGTTTCTCTGAATCACGAGATGTGGAAATGGAGGATGAGATAGCGGATGAATTAGCAAGGACGGACGCTTTATCTGACTATGATATTGATGTAACTAGAGAAGGGGAAGCCATTAATGAGTACTTGGCATTACTTGATTCAACTGGTAGTAGCAGTGGAAGCGCTTCAACTTCTGGTTGAGTCCCACCAGGAGAAGGAAATAAGGAACTAGTCTCTGTAAATTATTAGTGTCAATAAATAATGTGTCCTGTTTCTTCTTTTGACAATAGTAAGTTCAATCTTGGAAGATTTTCTAGTGAAGGAAATTACATATTGTATGCCATCCTTTTGGACTCTTATTTGAGTTTAACGGTGTATATAGTATGTTCTTCCTGCTCTTCAAGCTGTAGCGGTTAGCTGAAATTCTCAACCTGGGAATAGAGAATGGGTTTGAACTGTTATACTCAGACTACACTAGGCTTACACAGGCTCTCCAACGTTTCCAACTTAACGGAATCCAACAGTAAAATTTATAGAGATAAAACTCCTCTTCAATCCATTCATTTACAAGATCCCGTTATCTGAGAATAGGTTCGTCTTCTATATTTACATGCCACTTAACTAACACAATTGCCAGTTTGCCACCCTTAACCTGGACATCTAGGAACAATTTAGAGGCCCGGAGTTTCTGCAAGTGAACGACTGTGATGTGAATACAAAGTACAAAATCTCCCTCCTTCCAAGTGTTAGATTCACTCCTCAGACTGTGCATTGGTTGGATTCTCAACCTCAGTGACCATGAAGATTTGCTTATCCCCTCCAGTTGAATCTTTCTTAACTTTGCTTTCCTTGTAAGTCTTCGGCAGGGCATTGCAGTTGATGGTGTGCCACACAGGTCTCTCTTCTTGGAACAGTCTGCAAATTCATAGAAGAATAAAAGTTTACAGGCAGCTAAAAAGCGGGAAATCATTTTAAGTTTATCAAGAGGGTCAGACTTACGGATGCTTGCAAAGCATCGGAGATTGTACTGTCAGGGCGTACTTGCAAGTGGATAGCTCTGTGATAGAACTAATCATTGCTCTTGGCTCAGAACATACAAATCTCACCTGCACATATTCCAAAACGGAATTGCGGAGTGTAAATAAAAGGAAAAGGGGAAAAGGCAGATATCAGAGAGTTCCCTCCAAATCATTACTTCGGTTTCTCGTGGCTGATTGGTGAGATCACAGAGAGTTCCATTTGTATATTGATGAGCATGGTACCTACACAAATCACGTTTATGGTATGTGAGGAAACCTTTCTACAAAGTTTCCTTTTGCTCTAGTTCATTGTGATACCTTTGAGATGCATCTTTGGAGCGAGGATCTTTCAAGGTGGAAACGTCTTTTAAGTTCTGGTTGAATGCAGCTGTGGCCTCTTCATCATAAATACCCAAAACAAATTCCTGTACCACCTGCAATGAGAGAATTTTAGATGTAACCAAAATACATCCTTGTAGGAACTAAGATATCAGCAAAACTTTAATTTTCCGAATTTCTCACCTTCTCATCTTCCACATGAAACTGCCTTAACTTTTGTTCATGGCAGAGTTCATAAGTCCACCAACCCTCTTGCTGCAAGGATAGTACAACATCAGGAGCAAAGCATACAAGAAATGTAAAAATGATATTTCATTGGAACTGGGGAAGCAAATACTGACTCTGACAAGACATTTTCCTTTGAACACTTCAAGCAGCTCGTCAGGAGTCTTCAATTTAAGCCGTCTCTCAGTTTCCACAATCATGCTGGTTATGTTCACCTGATTGACTGGCTTCTCACTCTTGGCTTTCTCTATCTTAGGCAAGTAACATATGTAACTGCGCCCGTTTGTATCAGGCATAACAACAGATTCTTGATCCTCATCCTGCAATGACGAGGTCGGTTTCTGGCATATTAGACATCCACCAACTCTAAAGTCCTACAATTTAGACAAAATATAGCATAATGCCAATACCGCTACATTTACTCACAGGATGAAATGGTGCTTCTTCAGGATGGAACTCCATCTTATACTTGGGCTCGCGAGAACTGCGACTGAACGAACCACCTGTCATCATGTCGATAACTAAGGTAAAACACCACATATATAGATAACAGAGAACACAAAATTGTTCCAGAAAGGATGCAGCTTGAAAGATCATTAACAATAGCACAATGCGGGAAGATGTTGGGGTTTTCATGGCAGAGCCCAAATGCATAAGTTACCACAGACCAACCAGCCAGTAGCCAACGCTCTAATCACCTAAACAACCCAGTTAGCTAAGATTAAAACCCATAAACCCCCTGAAAACTGTAATGCAGCGCAAGGACCAAGAAACATTATGAGATTCGCTAGTACCCACTACTCGTACTAGATCATCAATTGATCACCTTTGATATCAAAATCGAAAAATGGTGCTTTCAAATCACTCAAAAAGCAAATGAACACGGTTTTCCAAATCGTTCTAAGTGAGTGATTTACCTACGTGAGCTGGGAGGATCTGGTCAGCTAAAACGTAGGTGGAAAGAGCGCCTAGAACAAGGAGTGGCAACAAAGATCTCATCTTTTCTTCGGCTTCGATTAATCCCGCAACGGTGAAGAGGACCCAGAAGAAAGACGGCAACGAGAAATTTGCTTCCCTGAATTTTGAAGCTTCTGGGATTTGTTGCCGGGAGAGCTGAGATTGACAAGGCTCTGCCGCCCTCCTGTAGGATTATACCGATGCCGCGCCGGTCACACGGGTTGTTGCTAACCAGCCAATGAACTGGTGACACATCAAACCTTGTGACGTGTACAACGACCTGAACTTTACTACTTTAGTATGCAGAGCCCAGTCCACTACACGTATTGTGGAGGCCCAAATGAGTACCTGGGGGCCCAAATGTTATTGCTTGGTCGAAATTGAAAAAGAAATTCCTAGTAGATACAGTCGATAACAAATATACACAACTGATGATAATAATAATAATAATAATAATAATAATAATAAAAAAAGTAATTGTATGTAATCGGACTCTCGATAAACGAGCTTGTTTGACTACTAGGCGAGCAACTTTGTCAAAACTACGAGAAGTAAAAATATATGAAATTTACTCGTAAGCAAGGCGCATCTAGTGTAGTGGTATCATAGTACCCTCCCACGGTACTGACTGGGGTTCGATTCCCCGGATGCGTAATATTTTTGTTCAACGAAAAAAATGTACTCGTATAAAGAGAAAAAGGAAAGCAGCTCTTATCGTGTCTAAACACGAAAGTGACGGAAAGACCTCTTACAAAACAATACGAACAAAACAACCCATAGTGATAGTATCATCTCAACTTGATGTAAAAGAATATTGTTCAACTCAACTTTAATAATGTCATTATTTCCTTAATAAGACTACCCTGTTTTAACTGTCCTCATAGACATAATTAACTACTAATTAATTCCATCATTAACTTCTTATAATGTTAATTGATGTTACACAAATAGAAACAAAAACCCATCCGCATTAATCAAAATTTTCTAGGGAGTCAAATGAAATCTTCCCCCAGGACACTTGGAATCCCCGAACAAGAACGTGGGTCCCACCCAAGCTTCCTCGATAAAATTTTTTTTGAAAAAAATCATATCAAACAAACCGAATATTGGATTATCAACTGCCATTTTCTGTGGCTTTCACGTTGAGAATTGAAAATCCTCGTAAAACCAGACACCATACATTGGCCGGTCTCCCTTCCGTTTCTCCTTCTTTCTCTTTTCCCCCATTTTTCATTGTTCTAGCTGGCAACGAGAGGAAAAGAGGATTTTTTTTTTTAAATTTTCCCAGGAAAATTCAAGCACAAGCGAGGAACTTCTACCACCAATTCATTCATTTCCCAGATAAGTTATCTTCTCAAAGATCGCTCCTTTTCCCCCATTTCCTTCTGGTTCACGCAATCATATGCAGTAGATTGTTTCCATCTTTGAATCCCCATTATAGAAGCGCATTCATTCATTTCCTCTGTTTCTCCGAATTGGGATTTGTTCGTTTGATTCGTACAAGCAAAACAAACAAATCCTGGTTTGGAGAGGAAGGAACCCTTTAGAGATTTGAGGGAGAAAGTTCAGATTTTGGGAGTGGAGAAATTTTTTGGGTGGGATTATATTGGGTTCATTTGTGTGTGGTGTTTTGTTCCGTACGAGGAACCTGGGTTTTCTTGAATCCATTCATGATATGTTTCTGTAGTAGTATTACTAAGCTCCGAAGTTCTGGATACTATAAAGTTCTACCTATCCATTTGTGTGGGATTCTGGTCTCTAGCACTGTGGATAACCTTAATTGCAATGAGAAAGCAACAGCAGCAGCAGCAGCAGCAGCAACAACAGAATGGGAAAGCAAGAGTAATCAGTACCCCTAAGTCCCCCACCGTAGAGAAAGATGAAGGAGCCTTCATTGCCCTCTCCCAAGCGTTGAAGGACGAAGGCAACAAGCTCTTCCAGAAGAGAAACCACGATGGAGCTCTGCAGAAGTACGAGAAGGCCATCAAGCTCCTTCCGAAGACCCACATCGATGTGTCATACCTCAGGAGCAACATGGCTGCCTGCTACATGCAGATGGGGTTGAGCCAGTACCCTAGGGCGATACACGAGTGCAACCTGGCGCTGGAGGTCACCCCGAAGTATGGCAAGGCATTGCTCAAGAGGGCGAGGTGTTATGAGGCATTGAATCGCCTCGACTTGGCCTTGAGAGATGTCGGGACAGTGTTGAAGATGGAGCCTGCAAATGTGATGGCGTTTGAGGTTTGGGAGAGGGTGAAGAAATCACTGGAGGAGAGAGGGCTCAGGGTAAATGATACGTCGATCGAGTTGCCTGCTGATTATGCTGAGCCGAGTGCAAAACCGCCTAAAGAGAGGACACCGAGGAAGAAGAAGAGCGGGAGAAGTGATGAGAAGAAGTCTGAGGATGAGAATGAAGAAGCTTTGGTTGTGGTAGATAATAGACCTAAGAGGAGCATGAAATTGGTGATGAGAGAGGATATAAGAATGGCTGAAGTTCCTGTGAATTGTAGCCTTCTGGAGCTGAAAGAAGTGGTGTGTGACCGGTTTCCTGGTTCAGGTCCAGTTCTCATCAAGTACAAGGATCAAGAGGGAGACTTGATCACCATAACTTCTGATGAAGAGCTTCGGTTAGCTGAAGCATGTTCATCACCACAAGGCGGCTCATTCAGGCTGTATCTTGTTGAGATCAATCCTCAACAAGACCCGATTGTGGAAAGACTCAAGCATGGTCGAATGAAGAGAGTTGACACCAAGACATGGAACATGGAGAGAGATAGAGAGATCAAGAAGGGAATGCGCTACATCGATGAATGGATTGTAGAGTTTGCTAAGTTGTTTAAAGATCATGTGGCACTCGATACCGACTCCTACTTGGGGATCAATGACCTCGGTATGAAAGTCTATTCGGAGGCTATCGAGGAGACTGTGACTACTGAGGAAGCACAGGGGTTGTTCAACACAGCAGCTGAGAATTTCCAGGAAATGGCTGCTTTAGCATTGTTCAACTGGGGGAATGTTCACATGTCGAGAGCTAGGAAGAAGATAGAGTTTAAAGATGATGCCTCTCGGGAGGCAATGCTTGAGAGAATCAATGTGGCATTCGAATGGACAAAGAAGGAGTACTTAGACGCAGGGGACAGGTATGCGGCAGCGTTGAGGATCAAACCAGACTTCTACGAAGGTCTTCTGGCTTTAGGACAGCAGCAATTTGAGAGGGCAAGGCTCACTTGGTACTATACCCTTAGCTGCAAAGTTGACTTGTCAAATTGGTCTTATGACGAAATCATAGAACTGTATAATAGTGCCGAGCGAAATGTGGATAGAGGGATGGAGATGTGGGAAGCTGCGCAATCACAACGGATTACCGATCTTACAGATAGAACTAAGATCAAGCCTGTGCTACAGGGTACGGTTTTGGGTGAGCTGTTCAAAGACACGTCGCCAGAAGATGCTGCTGTGCGGATTAAGGATCTTAGGTCACAGATGAATCTCCTACGTGGCACCATTCTATACGAGAGGTCCATGATGGAGTACAGATTGGAGATCCCGGTTTGGCAAGAGTGTTTGGAAGTTGCACTTGAGAAGTTCCAGCTGGCTGGAGCTTCGGCTACTGATATTGGCGTGATGATGAAGAATCACATTTCGAATGATAGTTCAATGGATGGTATGTTCTGTAACCTAGTTGGTTATGAATTACTTGATGTGAAAGCAACGGGCGTTCTGATATTTTGCTCAATTCTTTTCTGTTTGGTCTTTCAGGATTGGGGTTCAAGAGCGATGAGATAGTACAGGCGTGGAATGATATGGATGAAACTAAGAAGTGGCAGAGACGTGTGTACTCATTCCGTTTAGAGCCGTTGCTAAGACGTAGAGTTTCGAAGATCTACCATGCCTTGGAGGTTTCATGATCATCTTCTCAAAACTTCTGACAGGATCTAATAGTTACTTTTGTACTAAGGTATTGCTCATTCTCGCTCTCCCTCTTCATCACGATCTCTATCCAGTGTCTAAAAACCATTTCCTCCACAGGGTGTGTGTGATGAGACCTTTGAACTTGGTTCTTTTACACGGGGAAGGGAAGAAATGACAACAGTTACACAGGGTTTGGTTGTGTGCAGATTTCAACTTCTTAGAAGGTAGACTCTAATTCTTGTACAACCTCGCGGCATGAGGAAAGGAAGCTGGCAGTCTGTTTTCAGTTTTAGATCCCTCACTCTGCACAGCCTCGCAGTTTTCTCTTTTAGTCTAACCAGCAGCAGGAACAATGATGTTCAATTCGTTATTCATTCGAGGCGGTCATCCAGATAAACGATGTTTTGCATAACCTAACGGCTAATAATTGCAGTCTTGCTCTTGTTTCGTAAGCTGTTTTTAATAGTCTGAAAGTCATCTATGTTTGTAGAATGCCAGTATATTGTTCTGTATTTGATTGTGACCTCCATAGTTTCATAGGCCTGAACTGGCAGCATCTCTGTTTTCCCTGCCTTCTGGTTAAGAAGAAGCTGCAGAACCCTTTTGTCTGTGCAAGAAGGAATTTCACCATCTTTTGAAAGAGCTATACAAGTAATGTAATTCCCACATTTGATGACAAAGCAAAGCCACTGCAGAATAAAATAAAGTTAGGAAAGGGCGAGAAGCTTCATAGTTGATTAAGCTCCTGTATCTAAAACATAAGCCATGAACAGGTCCTAGTCAAAGTGCAAGCATGCAACCCCATGTTATTTTAGTTGCCAATATACCAGCTGCCTAGAAACCTGATGATTGCGGATTAAGGTAACTTGTAAAATCTTAGCTTGAAAGAAGGAACGAATGTTCTTGAGCTCTGCTTTATCCAGGTTGATGCTATGTTGTTAGACTCTGTTCTGACTATGCTATGATAATCACAGAAACTAGCATTTTCAGAACAAAATGATTCGACAGAAACATTTTTCTATTTGAATCGATCAGAGGTTTACAACAGAGGGATAATAAACACTGGTACACTCTTCAAACTGGAGCTTACTTATCATAACACAACAAACTAGGGCAGAAGTTTTCATGTGCCGCTTGATAAAAACATATATGTACAACTTTCATTCAATGGTTCCAGCAGGCAGAAAAACCCCACTATATTTACATACACTTTGATGGCTTTCTTTCTGCATGACTTGCTTCCTATTGCTAGCCTTCAAACTTCCCTTCGGCCAGATGAGGCGGTAGGTATACTTATTTAGAGACTGTACATGGCATAATACCACCAGCTGAGAGCATATGAAGCTATATTTACAAGTAGTTCCCCTTTCACTATATGTGTCCACATCGCGCTTCTTTACTCTGGACGAAAGCTCACCAGATTGGGGAGTGCAGTTAACTGTAGCTTCCTTATCTCGGAGGCAGTCACCTTACAGGACTCCAAGGTTAGGGAGTGTAAATTCTTCAATGGCCTCAAATGCCTCAGACCCTTGTTGGTTATCAGAGAATTTGAAATGTTCAGCGACACTAAGCCCTCCAACCCTGCATTTTCATATGGGGAACCCACAATGATGTTACTTAGGACGCCTTAATTATGTTATTAATATATGGAGAGCAAGATTAAAGAAGGAAGAAGTACCAGAGATCAATTCTAAGGTTTTGTCTGTGAGGTTGCTGTTCTGTGACAGGTTCAACACGGTTAGGCGAGAAAGATCTTTGATGTTCTTAACCCCAGCATCTGTTATACCACCACCACATATTTCCAGGGATTGGAGATTCTTGAAGTCTGCATGCATGAATGCAAAACACTTCAGAACGTAAGAAACTAGAAAGACATTATGCAGAAACAATCTTAATTTTGCTCATGATATGATCCAAGGATGACTGAACAGGAGCAATAACATGATGTGGGTACTGTAAATGAAAGAAGTTAAAGAATGGTGAGTAAATAAGAAACCATACGTTGCAAATATTTTGTTCCAGCATCTGAAATTCGAGCTCCAAAGAGGTCCAGATGGGTCAGACCTGTCAAACCTGCATCAATGAAGGCATAATGGAGCTACTGAGAATGGCATGAACATTAGACTGTATGCAGCTTGACGTCTTCAGAACATGCTGCATTGTCTCACATTGCTACAATAGTTCTAGTGTAATTCTTCCCACTAGTGGTGTATAATAAAAGCATATTAAAGCAAGTAGATGATAAATGCTTTACTTGTAAGAGCGGCAAGACCAGTATCTGTAATCTGACGAGCATCCAAGTTGAGTGATTTAAGAGAAGTCAACCCAGATAATCTCCGCAGACCACCATCGGTGACCAAGGTGAAAGACAGATTTAAGCTTTCCAGTTGGTTCAAACCTAGAAATAGTAACAAGATGAGTGCAACTCAGCAGGAAGTGAACTTTACTTTCAAGTTTCAACCCTAAACTTGATTGCAAATCCTTGTACCAAGGTTAACTTGTGGCATGGCATAGAGAGCCCTACCTGAAAGATGACGAAGACCACTGCTGCCAACTTCAGTATCAGACAACTCCAAACTTTTGAGGGGAAGTCCTGAGAGGAGACGCACAAGGAGTACGCCTTAATATCAAGGACAATTTTTACAAGCAATTAAATAGAAACTTAGATAAAAAATAGTACCAGACAAGTTAGCGAGCCCTTCATCACCAATCTTACAAGAATCCAGGTTCAAGCTCTCTAAGTTCTTTAAGCCTGAAAAAAGTGATCAAACTCTTTCGGTATCAGGCTAGTTAATTTCACGGTGAACCAAATAGACAACAGCATTTGGTGGGATTATACAAGACATCACAAAATGTCAGAGGCCAAAGTCTTGCATTCTGTAAGAGAAAGAAGGGGAGTAATAACCTTTTAGATGGACCAAAACAGCATCTGTAATGTTGTTGAATGCCAAACTCAATACCTTCAACTTCTTCAGCTCTGCATGTTTTCTCAAACACTCAATCACCTTGCATGTTGAAAGCTGAATGACTGCTAAAATGAGCAGTTCAACACAACTTGATAAATAAACAGGTAGGTTCACTCACCAGAAAACTTATCACATCCCTCATCTGACAACCCACATCTGCTTAAATTTAAGTATGCAAGATTTACAAGAGCTGCAAAAGGAAAAGGGTTGATCAATACTATTCCTATATAGAATAAGTGATGACACTTTTTTTCCCCTGAGACAAAGAAAAATCAAAATGACCAATCTACAACTTGAAATCCTTTCTCTCTGCATGCAACGGAAGCTAATAGGTGATACAGTAACCTGTAAGGACCATTGCAGATGAAATAATCAAAAGAAAGCTGACCTGAAAGTGAATCCAAACACGCAGTTGTCACATTACAACCTTCCAAGTTCAGTATGACAATCTTCTCCAAACCTGGGACACACATGAAAAGTAATGGCGTTATCAGCTATGCAAGACTACTATAGAATGATCATTGAATCATCAAACAACCCCTATCAGACTTGACTGAAGGATCTTTAGGTGTTACACTCAGACTGGGAAAGAGCGACTCACACAATCTATAAGTGCAGAAACAGAAAAAATATAGCAAAGACCTGGAATACACTAGGAAGGCATCAACACCACACTCAAACTAGCATTAGATGGAGCTTCACAAGAAGCCAAAGTGGCCGAAACGGGGGAAGTGCAGAGTGTGTCCACTCTCTAGGTTGACAGATGAAAAAAAGTTAATTAATGTCCAGCAATTGGATACCTCTCAATAAGGAAACCCCAAAATCCGTGATGTTACAATTGGATAATTGCAATTCCTTCAGATTAGTGAGACCTGAGAGATAAAGAAAAAGAATAAAAAAGAAACAGCTAAGAATAGATATCAAAGGCCAGACCAATTCAATCTTAAGTACAGCCCAATGACATGGAACAGGTAACATTTTGTTATAGGTCAGTACTTAATCCAGCTTTCTCTTAGGGGTCGTTTGCTTCAAGGATTTAAAAATGAGGGTTTTGTAATTTAAAAACCCAAGGATTTATCAAGGATTTGAGGCATCATGGATTTGTAACAATCCTTTGTTTGTTGGGATGTTTTTATCATGGATTTAAAGGTGTGGGATTTACTACTTGAAGTCAAAAATTACATTACTACCCTTTTCTATATGTTTGACATGTTTATGATATGTACACAAAACAAGGACAAAACTTCAAAATTACCTTACTATCATTTTCTATATGTTTGACATGTTTATGATATGTACACAAAACAAGGACAATACATACTAATAAGCATAATGTTGCCACATGGACAATAATAATAAACGAGAAAATTTTGTTTTAACTTTTAACGTAACATAATCAATTACCAATTCTTTGTCCTCCTTTTCAAAAGTAACATATAACAACATATATTAGAATCGGGAGAACAAAGAATTACACGTTCCATGAAAAGGTCAAAGAAAACTAGAACACAAGAAATGATATAAAAAATATAACTCATGTTTGCACATTAATTGAACGTTTATATTATTCATTTATTGTTAATTATAATGTATAATAGTTAAATTTGAGGGCAACCTTGGAATATTAAAAGTGCATGAGGGTATATGGGTAGAATCTCATCAAGGATTTATGCCATATTCCAAATCCCACATCAATATGTGGGATTTATAAGTCCGTGGGGTCCACGGATTTAGACCCTTAAAATCCGTGGACCCCACGGATTTGGTCTCCAAAAAATGTGCAAGCAAACAACGGATTGTACCTAAATCCTTGAAGCAAACGACCCCTTAATAGTGAAGTCGATTAATCCAACCAGTACTTACCAGTGAGAGCCTTCATGTCCAGATCTGTAATGCATTTACAGCACCTAATATTAAGAGACTCCAGTTTTGTTAATCCTGTAACAGAATACACAGAGAAGAAAATCATGTTCCAACACTTGGGCCGTGTAAGTGGTGAATGAAACAAATTTCCCCAGAAACAACCTTCTCAGCTCAAGACATTCAGCTGAATCTACATCGTTTTAACAGACTTACCTTTCAGATGAATTAGTCCACCATGAATCTGGGAGCATCTTTCCAGGTCCAACTTCTCTAAATTAACCAAAGTAGAGAAGGCTTGCATCCCTTCAGCGGTAATAGCAGTACTCCTTTTGAAACTCAAAGAAGTTAAGCTGTTAAGGCCTGAAGAACAGCATCAAATGAGTAGCAACCCAACCAGCATATAGTCCATTGGTTATCTTAGCAAGAGACACTCATTCGAGTGTCAACTACTTCATGAATTAGTCAGAGCATTACCCCTTATGTGTTTCAGCCCATGCTCGGTAATACTTTCACAATAATTTAGAGTCATTTCCTGAAGGTTCGAACAATCTTTTAGACAAACCAAAGCAGCATCTGTGATTTCCGAATCGGAAAGGTCCAAGGAAAGTAGAGATGATCCCTGTGAAGATATTACATCCATCCAACTATCCTTCACCCCTGGATAGTCACCTAAATGAACATCCTGATAACGTAATAACTAACCCCAATTAGAGAAATCCTTCAACACAAGCCAAATAATTTAGTTCTGAAAAAGTATGTTATAAAGGGATTACCTGCAGAGCGCAATCGAGAAACGCTACAAGAGAATCATCATTGAGGCTATGAGTCAACGCCAACTCATTAAATATTTGCTGGCTTATATCCCTTGGAAGTACAGAAAAGGACTTATACCTTTCAATGTCCTGTTAGAAATGAGGGAACTAAAGATACTCAACACTCTTTGACAAAGAAATAAGGCAAGATGTGAAAACAATGTGAGTTCATAAATGAAGTAACCTTGCATATTTGCTGTATGCATAGTTCCATCAAAGAGGGGCGATTGCCTCCTGCTTGGCAGTCAGCAACGGCAACATGACCAAATGAGTTGCGAAGCCATTTTGAACTCCCACTTTTACCATACCTTCCTGAAATTCTGCTGGCAATACCATCCCCAATGACCTCTTGGTCTCTCTTCCTTGAACAAATCCCACCCATGTTTGCTAAATTTTGGCTCTAGTCCACTTACACCATCTGCTCAAAGAGCTATACAAGTAATGTCATTCCGACATTTGATGAACAAAGTCACTACAGAATCGAATAAAGGAAGAAAGGATTAGAAACATCATAATAGATTAAGCTCCTGTATATGATACAGAGTAAAGAATATGACACACAGTAACTGTCCTAGTCAAACGCAACCAAATGTTTCTTTTGGGATACCGCAAAGGAAACTTAACACTTAGTTGCAAGTTTACCAGCTGCCAAGAAACACGATGGCGGATTAAGGTAACTTGTAGAGCGTTAGCTTCAAAGAAACAACAAAAAGTTGCGATCTTTCCTACGCAAATGCAAAACCCACTTCACACCGCAAAACAGGAAGCGTGATTCCTGATCAGGAAAGTTAATAAAGCAAACAACTGCCGCTTGCCTAACTCCCCAATCCAGTAGATAGAAGACAGCGAAAAAGCTGCCAAATTTTTATGCCAACCCTGAAACCCCTCTTTTCTAGACCAGTCTCTGCACTGGAAGAAGAAGAAGAAGAAAATCCTAACCGCAGCTCAATCTCCACAGAGACTCCACTCGATCAAAACCATAATCCAAGCTAAAGAAAACACTTGGGAAAGCTCCAAACAATCATTCGGCATAAGAACAAACAGCAGCCACAACGATCACAATTCAGAAAGCCATATCACTCGACTAACAACAAGAAACCGAAACAAACCCAGAATCCTCTCGGAAGTGCCTATGAAAACTGGGGAAAAGAGCACCGCCGGTCAAATTTGAAGAGATACGATACGATCGTCACAGGGAATCAGAACTCAGGAGAAAGTGAGTGAGAGAGAAAGCAATGGCGGAGACGAGGCAGGGCAAAGAGGCGGAAGAGCTGGGCTTTTGTTGTGAGGATGGAGAAGAGGTGGAAGTAGGAGAGCCGTCCGATGGAAGACACGTGGCAGGATGGGAACCGGGGTGGGAGCCTTTGATCGGATAAGAGTGGGAAAATGGTGGGACCCGCTGGCGGGTACGGAAGCGGGACCCATCCTTTTAATCCTTCCCGCTCCCGCTTTATTTAGCCGGCCGCTTCTAGATATTTTCGATTTATTAATTAATCCAAAGGGATTAATGGGGGAGGGGAAAGGATTTTCAATGTTAATCATGATTATTTATCAACACCTTTGGTAGGTAGAGAGCTAAGGGTGAATTAGCTATAATCAAGTTGTCGTTGAAGCATTTGCAATAAACGTAGATGGATTAGAGTATGTTGTGCACAATACTGAGAATGACTTTGAAACTCGGAGTTGGGAGATTTCTATAACAAAGAAATGTATGTATAGCGAAAAAAAATCATCGAGATGGTCTAGATCGAAAACCCCTTCTTCATTTTGGTTGGATCATTGCAGTTTTTTTTGTGTCTATTGGTTGGAAAGTCCATACTTTGTGTCACTCGTGTTTGTAAGTAGGGTAGTTTTAAGTGGAATATTTGACATCTTCAGGCAAAATATTGTCGTTAAATGAACATATATTTGAAATTTATGATAATCTACTTTAGTATTTGATTGTATTAAGACGAACTCAAACACATGGACTTCTCGTTTGTAATTTAACGCATTCAAATGTTTTTTTTGCACTCCATGTTCCTAGTACCTAGCTCCTTACCAAACCAATTACCCATGTTCTTTGATATTGAAGCTAGGAACTCCGCAAAAGTCGAGTTGTCGACAAAATCTAACGTAGTTAATTAACTATATACATGTCTTTATAAAGACGCCAAGAACCGTAGGATATTGTCAGCACGTGTGTTCAACAGTCGTGTAACATGCAATCTAATAGCCATAATTCACATTCGGATCTTCTAATCATAATAAATGTAACACAGCAGTCGGATTATGAAAATATTGAAACAAACTCATGTCAAGACTCTCTATTGACTCTATTTCCGATGAAAATAATTCAATTTTTTCCCCGAGAACCTCGATTCTTTCACATAACATGGTATCTATGGCTTGGTGTCCTTAACAAGGGAGCAGCCTTGTTGCTTGTGTATTACTCACATCATTACGGATCTCAATCCATTTTTGTATTGTTATCTCAACCCATAAATACATGTTCCATTTGTTTAATTATACATGTCAATTTCACTCGACAACGTTATCACATTTTATTATTGGATTAAACAGGCTAGGAGATAACATACTCTAATCCCAAGTTGGGGGGATTGGTTTTCTAAGTTTCCTTAATAATGCTTAAATTCAGACTTCGTATAGTTGAGAAATACGAGAACAAAGACAACAATGGCGAGCGAGTAATTTCCTCGTCGATTGTTTGGCCCCTAAAAATACATATGACCCCTATAAGTACACAATGACATCAAATTTGCACTTTGGTTCATGTCGGGAATTCGAGAACTCAAAACTCGCGAGACAATAAGATCGCCGATACAACGATTTGATCACTCACTCACTTTCAGTTCCTTTCTTCTGGCCGTGTCTCACCCAAAATGGGTTGTGACTGTCCTTAGATTCATAGAGAGATGTTTTATACGGATATAGACGCTACAAGGGTGTGTTTGGATATATGCATTTCAAATACATGTATTTGAAATCATATATTTGAAACACCGGTGAGGTTAGTCTCCCTCCCTTAAGGCCACGCTTCCCTGTTACCGTCTCCACCGGCCGGCCGGCGTGAGCCCTTGTCGAGTTCCACATTCGCCACCACGCCGGAGTTCAGCGGCAGATCTAGGGGGAGCCGCCCCTGGCCCACGGCCCAGCCCTCTCCGGATCCAAAGCTCGCATAGTACTTGTAAATTTTCGATTTTGAGTATATATTTTCAATGTTTATTGGGTTACGGCCCAGCCCTCTCCATCGATTTTTAAATGCGGCCCAGAGCTCTAACCTGTTCTGGATCGCCGGAGTTGCCATCTCCCTCTGTATGCATCGCCGCCGCCTCGCTTGATCACTGCTTCGTCGTGTCTCTCTCTCTTTACGTTCGTATACGATGGCAGCGTCGTATATGGAGGATTTAGCTACGGCACTCCACCTTTTGGTCCAGTAGCCCAATCCTTGGGCCTCCTTTTCTAGTTTGATCTCGATAAATGGGCTTTTAGGCCTTCGTCAATTTACATAGAAATGGGCTTCGATCCATCCCCCCACCTCTTCGTTCTATTAACCCAGCAACATAATGTCCATGGCTTTAGGCTGCGGTACTCAGCCCACGAGACCGGGTTTCATTGTCTATGGAGTATGGAGAGTTAGCCCAACATAGGAAATACATAATCTTCAGATAAAATACCTTAAAGTAGGGGTGGGCACGTGGGTGGTTAATCCGCGGATTGATATCGATCCACCCGCAAATAACCCGACCCGCATGTAATGGGTGATTGATGTGGGTGGATTGCGGATTGTTAAATCTCCCACCCGCACTTATGTGGGTGGATGGTGGGTGGATTGCGGGTCACCCGTATGACCCGCATTCTATTTTTTACATGGAAAAATGTTGTTTCTTATAGTATCGAATATTCAACATATTTTCAAAATGCATTACAGTCTGACCATATACTGCAAAAGGTGGAGAATAAAGAATAGTTTTGACTACTATTATTGGTTATTGTGTTGTGCAATATCCATTTGCAATGGATATTGGTATGCAAATTATTGTTAATATCAATTAAATATTGGGATACAAACTATAAATTATTAATTGTATCAAAATCACAAATTATTGATATAATCTTACTAATGTGCTATGAACTTATTATAAATGTTAGTCAATTTTCTTAATGGCTAGTTGGAGAATTGCTTTTGCGGGTTAACCCGCGACCCAACCGCACTCATCCGCCACCCACCCAACCCAACCCGCATAAGTATGTGGGTGGATTGCGGGTCACATATTTTCCAACCCGCTAGTAAGCGGGTGGGTCAATTTTAGACCAAAATTCACCCAACCCGCCCATTGCCCACCCCTACCTTAAAGTACAATTAAGTATAAAAATTGGAAGAGCTATACCACTTAAGTTAGAATAGGACGTCGAGTACTATTAATGTCATTGAATTGTGCATCCGTTTAAAATTCAGTTAGTCTTCCATTAAAAAGAAATAAAATATTATTAATTCAAACTGTAATGGGTGGGTGATTGATGTGAGTAGATTGTTGATTGACAAATCTCCTACCGACACTTGCTCGGATGGGTATGGGGTGGATTACGGATCCCCAAAATGAAGACCTGCACCTTATTATCACTTGAAAAAAATTATTTCTTGTTTATACTATTAAATAGTTGTCATAAATCATAATTGCACTACACTCTGCCTATCACTCTAAAGGTGAAGAATAAAGAATTAATTCTAGGCTACTATATATCATTGGTTACACTATTGTGTAATGTTTATTAGATATTAGGATGTATATTATAAATTATCAATTGTATTGAAGTTGCAAAATGTTTTAGTTTTCTCTACCCTATAGATTGGTGGAGTACTGGAAAATTTGATATAATAAAATACTAGATGCATATACAACAAAGTGGATAGTGTCTAATTTGTACAATCTTACTAATTTGCGAGTAACTTATTATAGATGGTAGTAAATTTTTTAAATGGGTAGTTGGAGAATTGATGTTGCTAGTCTATCCAGAACCCAACCACACTCGTTCATCATTCCCCCAACCTAATCCGAAGAAGAATGTGAGTTGATAGTGGATAACAAGTATATAAACTCACCAATAAGTAAGTGAGTCAATTTAAGACCAAAATCCACCCAATCCGCGCATTGCTCGTCCCTACTTCCTGCGTAATTTTTTCAATTATATAATGTAAATATATTTACATATAATAGTACACTAAATGAAATACAAAAAGGTGTCTAATTGACTATCCAATCTTATATGTGAATATATTCAAAGTAATTAGAACGTGTTGATACTTAAAAGAATATATACCGTCTATCCCTATCCAACTCTGTTACCATCCTTAGACTATATCGCTAAAATTAGTGTCTCCATTTTCATAAACCAATTGACAACACAAATTTATTCTATCGTTCTAGTAGAAGGAGCCATCATTTTCATCTGTATTTTCTTCTTGGTTGGAGTCTGTCCCATTTGTTTGACAATCAAGGAAGACAACACAAAAACGATTTCGTCTTCTGCCTCTCTCTCTCTCTCCTCTTTGTCTCCTTCCCAACAATGGAACAAGGTTGACTCAATCAGCTGCTACTCGACACCAAAAAAACGACTCTGTTTCTGCAAAGATTTTTTTTCTTAATCAAACTCCACTACAGACAGTGACAGAGGAAAGACACAATAAGAAACACAACAGAGCTAACCCATGGAAAAAAGACTCGTCCTTTGTTGGTTTCCATTTCTATTTTTATCTACAGACAAACCATTCTAGGATGGCAAACTACAACACAACTGGAATAGCAGCGGCCGCCAAATGCCAAGAGGTTTCAGCCAAAACTTAGCGACCACACAGGACAAAGACCGGCGCAGGGAATCTGCTCGCACGTACGTTGAAGCATCGAGCTACGTAGGAGACCTGGTTCGAGTGAGAAAGCGTTGTCCTTCATGGAATACAACGAAACTCGAACAAGAGCGAAGGCGGTCAGTGAGTATAAGAGAGTGTAGGACGGATGATGAACAAAATCGAAGAGCCGACCCTGCAGTTAAACAACCTGTTCATGGAAGTTAGTAACGACAACCCCATAAGCCGCGAAACGAGAAGGATAACGAAATGATCCATTGCTACTAGGATTGCATAGTAGTGAGAAGTGTGAGCTTCATTTCTGCCTAGCTTCTGCGGTCTAAAACCCTTGGCTACATTTGGGGCAGAGTCCGGAGATTATTCTTACAATTACAATAATGGAGAGTAATGCAGAACCTTTTTATCTGACAGATTTGAACTTGGTAAAAATTGCAGCCATTATCCTCTTTTATGCTCCTCCAACTTAAGACTACAGACAGGCAAAAGGAAGGACTACAGTGCATAGATGCAGGCATTTCGTGTTACGAGTAAGCATGACGACGACGAGGATGCTGATGATTATAATCCAGCCGATCGATTAGCGTATTCCTGCACCAATGCAGCAAACAGGGATGGTCGTTCCAGCAGGTTCGACGGCGTATCGAATTCCTTGGCCAGTCCTGTTTATGTTCAAGAAAGAAAAGCAGTTTTAGAAACACAGACAGATACATCATTAGTTAGCTTGAAATTTGGAACAAGAGCAAGGGAGCTTACCAGCATCCACAACGAGGACGCGGTCGCAGTCCATGACGGTTGGGATCCTGTGAGCGATGCTGATTATAGTGCACGACCCGAAATCCTCCCTTATGATCCTCTGTATGACCGCGTCCGTCTTGGAATCCACGGAGGCCGTCGCTTCGTCCATGAACAGAAGCCTGCTCTTCTTCAGCAGCACCCTCCCCAGGCAGAGCAGCTGCCTCTGCCCCACGCTCCAGTTTTCGCCACTGTCGATCACTGCATTACCAGAAACCATGAGTAACAATCATTGTTTTGGTAAGTAAACTGTGTGATGTTCTACAAGCTATTCACCAACTCACCAGGAGCGTCCAGCTTTTCAGGCTTGGCAGCTACTACATCCTTCAGTTGGCAGCGCTCCAGACTCTGCAGGAAGAAGAAAAAAACGAGCAGCATAACCATATCAGAACACAGAAGCAAGCTTTCTTTCTTGCTTGCAAAAAGCAAAGCAAGCCCTGACCTTCCAAATCTCCTCATCGGAGTAGTCTCCGATAGGGTCCACATTGCTCCTGACGGTGCCTTCAAAGAGAACAGGTTCCTGAGGGATGATCCCGAACCTGGACCGGAGATCATGGAGACCGAGCATGGAGATGTCTATCCCGTCGATGATGATCCTCCCGGCAGTTGGCTCCACCAGCCTGAAGAACACTTGGACCAGAGTGGATTTCCCGCTCCCAGTCCGCCCTACAATCCCAACCTTCTCCCCGCCCTTAATGCTGAGTGTGATCCCTTTGAGCACCAAGGGAGTGTTGGGGCGGTACCTGACCTGCAACTCGCGAAGGTCAACTCGCCCTTCAGTAGGCCAGTTGGAAGGTGCCTGGCGGTCTTTGATCCTCCAGGCTGCCTCCGATGGGATGTTGGTGAACTGCTTCACCCTCTCCACCGAAACCATCCTGTTTTCGACGAAGCAGCTCATGTATATCGCGTAGAACAGCACCGAGTTCAGAGACAGCCCGTATGACAGCGTCAATCCAACGTTGGCTGCACAATAAGAACAATCATATTACTGTTTGTTAATGCCTGCAATAGTAAGCAAGGAGGTGAAGTAACGTTGTGGGTATACCTGGATTAACGATGCTGCTAGGCAAGACGATCAAGAGGATGGCAGAAGAGCAGAGGAGGACGCTGCCGATAAGCTCCAGCCGAAGTCCCAACCACTCATTGGAACCGTTGTTGTGGAAGTCCATCCTCAAGTTGGAATCCACTTTCCGGACATTCTCCTGGCAAAACCTGCTTCCCTTTCTGAAAGACCGGATGGTCATTACCCCGGCTATGCTTTCGGAGAAATGATGAATTACTGGGGCTTTAGTGATTGAGTCGAGTCGCGTAAGCTCTCGAGATGTTGCCAGAAAGTAGCCCTGTCAGCAGGAAAATAGGAACTAGTTAACTAGGCAACAATTTGTCAGTAGAAAGAAGAAAAAGATCATGAATGAATGAATGAAGTGAATCAATTACCCTGAACCAAATGTTGAGCCAACCAAGAGGAATCACCAAAAACACAGTTGGCCAGGCATTTTGACAAATCACAATTAAGATGCTGAGCACTGTGATGTACATGGCCATTGTGAGCGACAACATAAATGGAAGGAAGAGGTCGATATTTGCTTGATCAGTTGAAGCCTGCACAAAAATAGACATTGTTTAGAAACAAGCTCATACAATTTAAAGGAAAGGTATATTATTGTTAAACTGAAGAAGATCAGTTCCTTACCCGGCTCAGAATTCTTCCGGATGGCGTGGTATCGAAGAAGGACATTGGAGACCTCAAGATGCTGTTAAGGATACCATTGAAGAAAATTTGGGAGGTCTTGAGTCCCATCAGAGTGACAAAGTATGATCTGAATCCCAACAGAACCACTGATATAACTGCGATGATTGTATACACGGAAATGAATATGGTCGGGTTGAATGCTGTAGCTCTGTCGGTGGAAGTCTCGTAGGCCAACCAGTAATCTCCGGCCATTTGAGACCCTTGCCAGATTAAGGATAGGGCCACCGCAGCTACAACACCCCACCACCCAAATGCCTCTGTGATGTACTGCTTGTAAACGTTCACCCCAACCTTGCCCGTCTCTCGAGCCTCTTCTTCAATCAGCTTGGAAGTTCCTTGCTCTGATTTAGGTTGTTGTTCTGATGGCGAGACCTTGTTGTCACTACTGCCGTTTGCAGCTTCTCTTCCAGGGCTGAAAGGAGCTCCTCCTGGCGATTTGGGGCCATTTTCTTCACCACCATTTGAGTTATTATGGCCAGCTTCCACGAGTTCCATAGCAGTGTCGTGAGCAGCTACCAGTGACTCGAAATCCGTCCCTAATCCCAGCATCTCATCGTACTTCCCGGATTGCACAATCTTCCCATCTCTCATCACCTGAGAATGAGAATGAGATTACATATCATCACCAACATTATTAAGAAACAGACAGACAAGAAATCAAACCTAGAACACAAAGCACCACCAGCTGCAAATGTAAAAAAAGTATTGCTCCTCAGCTCACCATTATAAGATCAACATTGTGCAAGAAATCTACTTGGTGGGTCACAAGCAAGATGGTTTTGCCTTTCAATGCTCCTCGCACGCATTCCTGCACAATTTCAGAAGAGTTGTTTGATTAACAAGGAATCTCGGAGCCCTTTTCCCACTTTCTTTCCTGACATTTGTGTGGTTGTTACCTTAAATATGTCAGTGCCAGTATGAGCATCCACGGCACTGAAAACATCATCAAGCAGATAGATGTCGCAATCCTGATAAACCGCCCTGGCAAGCTGGATCCGCTGCTTCTGTCCACCACTAAGGTTAATCCCTCTCTCGCCAATCTCGGTCTGATCACCAAACTCCATCATTTCCAAGTCCTTCTCCAAGCAACACACCCTCACTACCTCATTGTACTTGCTCCTGTCCATGGGCAGACCGAACAGAATGTTCTCTTCGATGGTCCCATTCTGAATCCATGAAGTTTGAGCCACATACGCAGTTGATCCACACACGCTCACCTATTCAACAAGAAATCACCAGAATGATGAAGTTTTTTATACTTTAAAAAGAGAAAAATAACTTCTTCAATGGTGGGTTGGCTGCATATTCCGAAAAATCATACCTTGCCAGCAATCTTGTGCATCTCACCAAGAACAGCGCCAAGCAGAGAGGACTTGCCTGACCCAACAGTTCCAACAATCGCTGTAAGCTCACCTTTCTGGATCTTCACATTAATTTCTTTCAAAATCGGCTCCTCAGCTTCATCGTCCCAACTGAACACACCTTCCTGAATCTCCACAGCAACCCTACCATCACACCCTTCTGCCCTCTCCACACTCTCCTCCACCAGCTCTTTGCTCAGCATGTACTTATCCAACCTCCCGAGCGATATCATCGCCTGCGAGATCGAGATCATCGACTGCGGGAAAGTCCTGATGGGTTCCTGAAGAATCTTGAATATCGAAGTCGTGGTGAAAACCGTGCCAGCACTCAGCGGCACACCCAGCAAGATCGCAGTACCAAAAGTAATAGTGGAGATCAGCAGAGGAGTACACCACATCACCAGCAGGTTCCCAGCAATGGAGTACAAGAACTTGGACAGCCACGAGTACTCCGAATCCCTGAACCCTTGGATCCTCTTCTGGAAGTGCTCCTCCCAAGCTTGAAACTTGATCACCCTCATGTAATTCAACATCTCGTTCGTAGCCTTCATCCTCGAATCCCGATTCTGCATCAGGTTGAACTGGAACCTATTGTTCCTCTTGGTGCCAAAGAAAACAAACAACAGCACCGCCACGATCCCAACCAGTGCAGTGAGAGTGGAAGCTCCCAAAGCTCCGTACAGAAGAATCAACGCAGCCCCAACTTGAAAAGGCATCAACCAAATGGCGTGGAGCTGGAGCATCATGTCAGAGAGCTGCTGAGCATCCACCGCCATGTAATTAACAATCTGCCCAACTCCATGTGCTTGACGAGCCGAACAGGACAGCCGCAGCCCCTTTCTGTAGAGAGCTGTAATCAGGGAGGAGCGAATCCGCATCCCGAGCTTCTGGGTATTGAAATTGAACTGGTGGGTCGTCAATACCTCGAGGAATTTAGCCGCCAGAAGGGTGAGGATGAGGTAATAGCCTTCGTAGGGAGAGCTCCGCTTCCCGCTCGTGTAATCGACGAAATCCTGAATCAGAACCGGGCCGACGTAGGTTACGCACAATCGGACTATGGCGAGGAAGGCGGTGAAGGCGATTTCCCTCCAGAACATGCGGAGGATGGTTGTGCGAACTGGGTTCTGGCATTTCTCTCCCGGCCAGGAGGCGTCCCAGAGGCGGGTGATGGCGGCGGCTCTGTCGCTGGGGGCGAGGCTGGGGACGTCTTCGAGCTTCAATGGGGTTTTATAGCCTTTCCCCAAAAGTGGGTTCATCCAAAACCAAAACGCCTTCGAGAATATGGAAGCTGAAGCAAAAGCGCTAGCTGGCAATTTCCCCTCTTCTTCTTCCTCATCTTCCAAAAGAGGATCTGCTAATTTGATTCCTGATGAAACCCCAACTCCAGTAAACCCTCTTACGGCGACGGCGAGGAGAGGAATAGAGACGACAAAAGCGATTATTGAAACGACGTCGTCTGCAATTAAGTTGGAACTATCGTCGCCGCCGGCGACCAATCGGAAAATCCCCGACGACGCGAACAGAGCAGCGACGGCGAAGTTGAGGACCCAGTAGACTCGGAGGGAGAGAGGGTGCCGAATCGCTCGGAATCTCCTCTCGTGGATGATCAGAACCGCGACGATCAGATGCGTCGCGGCCTGAATCAACCAGCAAACCCCGTTGAGCAGCTTCCAGTACCCCGGCGGCGAGGACTCTGCCTCTGTCTCGCCGCCGGTGAAGGCGAGAATGCAGGGGACGACGGAGCAGGCGGCGGAGACGGCGGTGGCGGCGAGCGCGACCTTGAACCATACGTCGGTGGTGACCACGTCCGGACCACTGGATTGTAAGAGGGGCTTGTCGACGGTGGAATCCGAGAAGTCGCCATTGACGTGCTGTCGGCGTCGGCGGGAGGAGGAAAACAGAGTGGTGAAAAGCTTGTGGAGGGCGAAGATGCAGAGGAGGAGAAGGAAGAGTGTGTCGAGTGATGAAAGCATGAGCCGCTGCGGGCATGGGGAGAGCAAGATGAATCTCAGCCATTGGAGCGGCGAGGAGGAGGAGGACGATGATGAATGGTCAACCTGAATCGAGCCGCCGGGGTCGCAGGTCAAAGAAGACAGCCATGATGATGATGAACTGCTACTACTTGCAGCAGTAGAAACACCCATTTTCACCTCCTTCTTCCTTCGTCTTCTTCTCCTCCTCGCCTCCTTCCTTTTGTAAGTTTCAGCTTTTGCGGCTGCTCACGAGCTCGGCTACCTCATCTTATGTGGGCTGGCTGGCGCCTTGTCCACCATAATCACGCACAGACATCCAGTGCATTAAAAAACAAAAACCCAGAGAGCGAGAGAGGGAGAAAGGGTATTCAATTCAAACCAAACCACTGATCCGTAATTCGTCCATTTGGCCCACATCGGTGAAACAAACCCATACTTTTCAATGGTTAATCATTATTATGTTTGTATTAGTATTATTAATAATTATTAACAAGAGAAAGTATATTTTTTTTAATGAGAAAGATTTCATCGTAAAAAAGGAAAACATTAGGTTTGTTGGACGTAGAAGCTCTAACCAGTCACATGCCAGTTTTTTATTGGTGTACTCACCTTTTTTTTCTCCTTGATATTTGATGTTCTTGGTTATCCTAAATAAATCAAGAATTAAAATATAAAAAAGAAAGATGAATTCACCTATAAAAAATCGACATGTGGCTGGTTGGAACTTTCAACTAAGGTTGGAGCTAAGAATTTTCTCATAAAAAAAAGATTGTGGAATAGGAAGTTGGCTACGCAGCGGCGTATATTATGGCTCATTCGATAGTTTAATAGATCATAGTCCTAGAATGGGACAAACAAATATGTTTTATAATGTGTCTGATTTGATTAATCGAGGAAAAACATGCTCGATGAGGCATGGACTCGAGGAACATAAGTGTATCCTCGTAGAAAACCCCCCGAATCTGATTAATCACCCTTTGCGCACACAAAGGTTGTCAAACTACTGCCAGACCAGCCGGTTGGACCAGACTAAATCAGTACCGACCATGAAAACCGTCTCCAACAAGCCATTTTGAGTGTTAGTTGGTAGCCGGTCAAAATGATACATATCATTGCAAATTTCGTTTCAGTCATTAAATTTATGACTCATTAAATTTTTTGTATATATATTTGTAATATATATAAAACGACTCGAACAAATTGAACCTCAATCAAACCATTAATTAAATTTTTTGTATATATATTTGTAATATATATAAAACGACTCGAACAACCTCAATCAAACCATTAAATCTCTAACTACTTATACTTGATCTGCTCAATATGTAAAATTTAAAGATAGGATCTTCGGTTAGGATCTCGTTTTCCCCGAGCTGATAGGAGGTGGTAGTTGGCAATTATACCGTGTGTGAAGTGAATTCGATTCAGTCACTCGTTCATTTATTTATGTCCTGAACTGAAGGCACCAATTCCCAACCAACTTGCAGCAGAACTGCTTGTTTGCTTGCTAGCTCGGTGGTAGGTATGGTGAATGGCTGAAATCTGAATGCACATAGATCAGCAGTAGCTGTCACTCTTCCAAGCATAATTAATACCCTGTTGTCCTACTGCAGATGGACCTTTGCCCTAGAATTTAATACCCTTTGCCTAAGAAAATGGCTGATACAACAGGGCACTGGTCCTCGCAGCCTCTATCAGGTTTCAGGAAACGTGGATCATTCCAAAGCCAATGCTTAGAGATGAAGTTGTATCTAGAAGTAGAGCTCTCTGTACAAGTAAATGAATGTATGGAGGCCGAGCAAAACGAGCAGCAACAACCAATTGAATTAGACAGCAGGTGAAACACCAGAAGGGTTCTCCCTTTTCTCTCCTTTCACTATGGTACAGACAACCAACAGGGGAATCTAGAGTAATCAAAAAAAAAAAAAAAAAACAACCAAGACAAATGGATGCAATCTGTATGTAGTGGTTAGTCATCAGGGGCCTGCCACGCTACGGCTACCATTCCGACCGAGACCTAGACCTAGACCCAAAGGCACTTTCTCCGACTTGGATTTCACCTGGCTGCTGCTGCTACTACTACTATGGCTGCAGTTGGAAGAATGAACGTGGTGCTGACCACCACCTTGGTGGTGGTGTTGTTGGTGGAGGGGTTTGCTCTCCCGGTTGTTCACGTTGATCGCGATGTGCCCGCTGCTGCTGCCATTGGCGGCGTGGTGTGGGATCTGGGGGGTGTCGCCGTTCTGGAGGGTGGTCGTTGTGTTATGTCGAGACATGTGCATCATTCCGATCCCTTCTTGGGATGAGTCCTCAACGAACTCCACATCGGTGTTGTACCCCGAGACCAAGAAGTCCAAGCAGTTCTTTCTGCATCCGTGGTCGTATGGGTTCCTGAACCGGCCGCTGGGGCCTCTCAGGTAGCTGTACCGCATTGCATTCGCCATCTCGTTGGTTGTTATGTTGCGGGATATCTGTGGTGGAGAAGGATATCATGAGAGATACAGCGGACCATGGCTTAACCCCCTACAACAGGCGAAGAATGGCACGAGAATTAGGCGAAGCGGAAACTTACCTGAGAGGCTTGGACGACGGTTAGAACAGCTACACCGAAGAAGAGGAAGAAGTCGACCATCAGGAAAGATATGGCGCCAGTGTGATGAGTGCCTGCATAGTTTAACCAGCCTCCGAATGTTGAAGGAGCTATTTGATCGGTAACAATCCCTGAAAGGCGGTGCAGAAGATCCATCATAAATGGAAGAAAACGAACAGGGCAAAACAGGGTGCCTCGAAAGTTATAATCTTGGAAGGGGAATAAGTTGCATACTCGTGAGAGCCACGCCACCAGTTATCAGCATTGCGGAGACTTCCAAAACAAGAAACAAGAAGAAATCCCACTTGTTTTTCTGCAGCAGGATAAATGAACTTGATGTATCCACATATATTTAATAGAATATATGAAGCAATGATGGTCAGTTGGTCACACACCTTGCCTATGCAATTTGATACCCACGGGCAATGGTGGTCAAATTGTTCGACGCAACGATCACATGTGGAACAGTGCTTTGCACGAAGAGGTCTTACAATCTGGTATATAAGATGAGATTGGAGACGAGAAAATTACGAAATGTTAAGCCTCAACCATAAGGCATATTTCCATCAGATGAATTAGAAGTCGTGTGATAACTCTACCTTGCACGTTGCGCAAAGCTGAGACCAATTCCCAGAAAGCAAAGCAGGATTGTTGATCTCTATCTTCAAAAGAGGCTCCTAATAGAAAGAATTATGCAGATATCATGAGGTCAGTAGTCAGCAAACGAACAATGCTGGGACTCTGAGAAAGGTAAAGCTGCCAAAGATTCTATACAGGACCCAAATTAAGGAATCCGTTGAAGTCAAACTTATATGGACAGATAGAAGTTCCATCTGACTTCTGCTTGCTATTCCTCCCACTCACCTTCTATAGGTGGGGGAGATGACTGTTTAAGCAATGGCAGCGGATAAAAGCACTAGACATGCTGAATCTACAAATGATGGAACTTACATCATCTTTCATATTTTGTGGATCATGCACATTCATTCTTACGTATCCAGGATCCTTCCTGCAATCAAGAACGAGAAGAGAATAGACACAACAGCTTACACAATCAAATGCAAGGTGATGTAGTAATCTAGCCAACTAAAGAAATCAATTTTGTAAGTTCGTTTCTAGGTATAAAATATCCATGTCTTAAGGATTTGATTCCTTGCTCATTCATCATTTGAGCTACTGATTTGGCTTCTATGCCATATCCTTTGTCTAGTTTATAAGCATTGGAAACATCAAGAACCACAATGGATAACTGGATGACATACACATGAGTCTGTTTCACGAGAACTTCTGAAACCTACCTGCTACACCTGTAAAACGTCACAAGCCCACTGGTTGCAAGAAATACCCCAAGCCATGCAAATAGGCCAAAGCCAGGTGTTACCCTGGGCAGATTTGGAGCTGAAATTATAAAAAGAAACCATCAAATACAGTGTGCTAAGTGGAAATCCTCAAAGGAGTACAAAAACTCAGACAAAGAGGTTATGGAGAATACCCATGATGACAGAATGGATATAGATGATCAGAAGAATAATTATTATACACCAAAGAACTGGAGCAAGGCCCAACTTCGACAGACGTCCCAAGTGGGTGGCGCCATCACAACGTTTATCAAGAAGCCTTCTAGCATTGCCCTGCAGAACCAGGTCATTTAGATATAAACTGGCGGGAACATATTTTAAGGCTTCTTTTCAGAATTTCTTAAGAAACATCCAAAAGGAGATGAAGTGAAACTGTGAAAGTAGAAGTAGAACATAACCACAGCAGCCTATTAAGAAAAGTTTAGTAACATCTTACACAAAAATCTAAAATGTAAAGAGAAATGGGGATATATGTCATCCAGTTAACACCAGTAACCAAATAATGGAGGTGAAGTAGTAGAAGGAACACCTACAAGGAAAAATGCAACTTGTCTGTGGTTCTTATCAGAAGCAAGTTGAGCTGGAGTCAGCCCCGTGTTATCTGTGATTACCAAGTCCTCCTTCTTGCCAGCTTGTACCAACACTGTGCATGCCTCCAAGTTACCCCTAATTGCAGCCCAGTGAAGGGGTGTGCAACCTGATGTGATAAAAATCAGGATTTTAGTCTAGTTGCTTCATTAAGATGACTCGAGTAACATATAAAAGCAAGTGGGCAGTAATAAATTGCTACATTACCCTCTTTATCTTGCCGTCCCCTATATGCATCCAGAAATAACAACAGGCGTATACAATCGGCAAAACCCTTATAAGCAGCCCTGTATGTTGCCAATAAAAGTAAACACATTGTGGTGGTTCAGTAACTACTCAATTCATGAACCAAAATAGATAATTGTCAAAATAACCCAAAATTATTATCACAAAAAGATCTTAATCAAGCAGCTCCCAGATGAAGTAGAACGTCAAAAAATGAGTAATGAAAAAGACTTGTAAAAATGGGGCAAATCCATGGGTTCAGTTCACTAAGGAAAATAAGAAATAAACCAAGATTGGCTGCTGTAACTAGCCTAAGTTCGTGCCCTGAATACAAATCGAGATTCCATCTAGAAGCGTGTACCGGGTTCTGGAATTCATTAACTAATTTGGTGCAAGGATGCAGTAATATTTGAGAATAAGTAACAAACCAATTTATAGAGCTTGGAGATTTTATAGCCTTCTCCAAATATGACCAGGGGATGAATCTGTATAGCCTTACCAGTGCAAGGGGCTTCTTCCATCATTATCTGGAAGATCAGGGTCTGCATTCCATTTTGAGACGACATGATACAAGAAAGCTGTCTGACCATACTGAGCTGCAACATGTGTAGTCTGAAAGCAAGTAAAATTTCCACTAGTCGTCATCTTCAAGACACAAAGCCATATAACAACATGAACAAAATCATACTACCACTGGTCTTATCTTAGTTAGACTATACCAATGGAAACACGTTTTCTGCTTCAGTTATCTTTCAGAAACATTACAAGATATCCTTTTTTGATCTGTATTACAAGATATCTTAATCAAAGAATAATTACCACCTAATATAATAATGGAATAAACACTAACCTGATAACCGTACATGTCAGCTGCATTCACCCGAGCACCCTCTTGAAGTAAAAGTTCGGCAACTTGGATTGCACCTCGAACTGCACTCCAATGTAGTGCTGTCTGACCCGTGTGATCTGCTGCATTTACATCTCCTCCATGCTGGCAATCAAATGATTCATACTACTCAGGGCACGTATAATCTATGAATTGAGCTAACTTCTTAGCAGAAGACAACCAACACCACCTACTTTCTAGTTCCAGAATGCAAAGTATAAGCACAAAAAAGCTCTATCCATCCAATTTCTTCTCTAAACTCTGCCATTCCTAAAGGGCTACAACACACCAATTGAAACTAGATTGACCACTCTCTAGACAGACCCGAAACATCAAAATGAAGCGGAAAGGAAACAAAAGACTCCATCAAATAAAAAAGGAAATCCAATCCTCCCAACCTCGATTATGTACTGAGCAGCAGCAGTCCGATTATTCAAAGCAGCCCACTGCAGCGCATAGTATCCAAGCCCGTCGGGCTCCGAGACGGAGCAACCCTCACTCTCCACCAATCTCTGGAGCTTCTCCAAATCCCCATACGCGGCCGCGGTGTAAACGTCGTTCCTGAGGCTCTCGTCGCCGACAGCATCCTCGCCGCCGTTGGCAGAAGCAGCAATCCCGTTGCTTCCCCCGTGATCCCCGGAATGAACAACCTCCTCCTCCACCACTTCGATCTCCGACGACATTGTTTCCTCCTTCCCCCTCCTCGATCTGGGATTGAATTGGTTGGAGTTATCGAACGACAAGGAAGGTGGAATTGCCGAGGGATTTGGGGGAAACAGAAATTAGGGCTCCTTCTTCTTCTTCGTCCCCCGGGAGAGAGAAAGAGAGAGGAGAGGTGGGTTGGAGGAAAGCTTTGGGCTTGCTGGCTGGCTGGCTCGGTTTAGCCCTCCCCGTGTTGACTGGAATGGAATGGGCGATGAAGAAGAAGAAGCCTTAACAGAATTCAGAAAAAACGATTGACATTGAAATTTCCAATTTTCCTGCAACAAAACAAATTCTTTGTCTGCAGAAAAATAAATTCAGATTACATCCTACTCTTTTCATTGTCTTACCGTTACATCCTCTTAACTTTTAAGTATAACAAAAGAGGTCCTCAGAATCAGATTATTCCTGCCTCACCCATTGTTGACTGGCTCTCCATTCGTCATTTCTCTCGGTTTTGGCGCTTCTTCTTCTTCTTCTTCCTCTTTCAGTTCCTTCTCTTAAATCCGATCATTCTGTTGCGGTGAAGTTCCTTTGAAGCCAAGAGAGAAGCTCTCTAGTCAATCCTCCCTCTCGGGTAAGCTCAATCTTCATCTCCAGTTCTCAGTGTCTTCTTGTTTCTGTGGTGCATTGTCCCTTGAAAAGGAATTGTCTTTCTTTATTCGGGGTTAGGGTTCTTGATGCTTCGTTCATTCCTCCACTGAACTTGTTCATTTTCCCTGGAGTAATCAGTGAGTGCTTCCTCTTGTCGCCATTGAGGCATCCCCTTCTCTCATTCTGCATAGGATTCTTAGCTTGTTTGTTGGGCATTCAAACTTCCGCTGAACTTAGCTTAGGTAGAATGAATGTTACTGGAGGAAAAAACATTTTGAGTGTGATAATTCGGTCGGGGTTCATTGGGAGACTCAGCTTCAGCTAGTATTTCAAGTCGTGAATCTTGTTGGAGCCTCTTCGGAGGTAGGAGTTTCTGTGAATCAGTAGCAGCGAAAAGCACCTTATGAGCCAGTATGGTGACGGTAGGATTGAAAGTTGTCAGGTTTCCCTTGTTTATCGAATAGTTCTGTTAGTACGATAGTTGTTCGCTTTGGGTCAATCCCGCATTGATTTACTTTAATGGTTCTGATTTTGTCGAGGTTGTAGCCGACGTCGAGGGTGAGCTTGGTGAGTTAGCTGCTTGAGTTTTTGGGACTGACCCCGTTCAGGGCCACACTGTTGGGTTACTAGCTGCCCTGAATGGACCAGGCTGCCTTAGCGGAGGTGAAGTTGCTCTTGAGACGGGAGCAAGAGAGAGTTGTGGAGGCGAGAGAGTCCCTTGCTCGAGAGAGAGCTCGTGCTCGCCGGTTGGAGCACCAAGTGGCGCGACATGGTAATAGGGCAGCCCATTTGGTGGCTAGAAAAGTCCTCGCTTTGTGCCCGATTATGAATCGTTTGTTTGACTTTCGAGCCTGATTAGGATCCAGTATGTAACTAGTTTTTTTTAATTAATATATGATTATCTTTTATAAAAAAAAAGGGCAATGTCTATTTTTTACCCAAACCTTTTTCAGATTCTTTTATTTTAACCAAACCTATTGAATTCCTAAAAATTATCCAAACGTTAACTCTCCGTCAACTTTTCTGTTAGTAATGCTGACTAAGTATGACCATAATGAGTTGACTTCCTACGTGACGGTCAGAATACCATCATTTACTATTTTTAATAAAAAGATTATCAAAAAACAAAACAAAATCCCACCCCTCACGTGGACGAAATAAGTAACGGTAACAGAATGAATGCCCAGACTTTGATAAATTATAATACGTTTGGATAATAAATAGAATTTCTATAGGTTTAGTTAAAATAAAAGAATTTGAAAAAGGTTTGGGTAAAAAATAGACATTGCCCAAAAAAAAAACAATTATTATCAAACTAATAAAGGGGAAAAAGAAACGCCACATTTACTCCACCCCACCGTTTCCTCTTTCCCCCATTGATTCCACATTTCGGGTACAATTCATAGACCAGGAAACCGGATCGTACCGGACGGTTCAACCGGAAATTGGACTAAAAGCGATACGGTGGGCTTATTGTGCTGCTTTTACCTGGCCGGCCGGTTTTTTCGGTTTGACCGGTTGAACCGGCCGATATGATCCGGTTTCCTGGTCTATGATTCAGCTTCATTTCTCCGTATTTTCGTCCAATATGTGGAAAATAATTAAAAAGAATATTATTTTGCTATTTTTCTATGTTGAAAATGGGTCACCGTGGTTGTATAATGCTCTATTTGGTTCTTTTTTTGATGGATTATATTTTTTATACTATCGCATTTCATTTCTCTATCAATAGTGAAAAACGATATTTACCGGTACAAAATGGTTGAACCACGGTCGTACCACAAAATACCATACCAGAAAGGAATCCGGTATGATGTCCGGTACGGTTTCCTTTACCATGGTACAATTCCGGATCCCCGAACCCAACCAATCGCAACGGTAAAAAAAAGGTCCGGAAAAATATAGCTGGCTCTCTGCCGAATGCCGATAACTAGCTTTAATGTAGAAAAAGACAAATAAAAAAAAAAGCACCCGAATTCGGACCAAACCCTAACCCTAACCGGACCCAAGAAAACCCCAGTGAAAGGTCATCCTTTTCCACCACGCCCTCGTCTCGGCCCCGCTCTCCGCTCTCGCTCTTCCCCTGCTGCTGCTGCTCCTCCTCCCTCTCTCTACTTCGACAACTGAGCTCTCTCCCTCTTTGACTTTACTGTTTCTCTCTCTAGGATTTAGCTTTTATCCTTTCTTTGTCGCCAATCCCGTTCGTTTGGAAATACAGCCGCCGTCAATGGAGGTTTTGGGCAGTGTGAGCTCTGCGGAGAAGAGGGCCGAGTGGGTTTCCTCTGTTGTGGAAGCTATGGTGGTGGAAGCTGCCGTTGCTGCTGGAAAGGCTCTTGCTTGCCTGCTCTTTATGGTACGACTCATTGGATGGAGATAAACCCTTGTTCCTTTTTTTTACCCCCTCTCAATGTGTATATATTTGTGAGGTTTAGTGCTCTTCTGTACTTGTTGGTGGTGCTTTTTGCTATTTATTTTTGTGTGGTTGGTACTGATGTTCTCGTTTGTTGTGGCTGTGGTATTGTCTTTGGTGTTCTTTGTTGGTTGTTTGACTTGTGAATGGTGGAGGTAACTGCTTGTGGTTGATTTTTTTCACTGATCTGGTGAAAATTAGGGGGTTTTTTTTTTTTTTGCTGCTTTTATGTGTGTGACTGTGAATATACTTGCTGGTGTGCTTTTGGATTTGATGTGTTTGACTGTGGTCTGAGCTGTTTAGTGAGTTGTTACAGAGGCTACTCGGCACGAATGTAGTTGTGTTGTGTGTCAATAGGCGGCATTCTGTTTGTTATGAAGCTCCAGGATTTGTTGTAATGGTGATTCTGGCTGAGATATGGCTTACTTTATTGGTGGATTGGAGTGTACTTCATCGTTGCTGGTTGTTGTGCGGAATAGTTCTTATGAGCTTTGAAGATACTATGGATTGTATGATCTGAAGCTTGTTTGCTAGGATAGCATTAGCAGTGGTGTTAGTAGAATGTTTTGTCCACATTTGGGTGGTTTCCTCTTAAGATGCTTCCATAATTCATGTTCTAGGCTTTCCTGTTATGCTATTAGACAACCTACTTGGAAACTTGCCTTTTGCCTGTGGGTTTAAAAAGGAAGAAAAAGGTACCAACTTGCTGTTTCCAAAGAATGGTGATTGGTTACTGTTCCTTTTTTTTACTTAGTAGCGTACGCTTCGATTGTTTCGGTTTTTGGCAGAGTTTATCAGAACTAACTTCCTCTAAATATGTACTTGCTTTTGGGCGACATAGGGCATTCTTTCATCTATGGGATTCAGTGTCTCTGCTCCCACTTACGCCTGCCCCAATGCGGGGTTTTCTTCTCCCAGGATAGTGGAAGTTCATAGGATATGTACTTGCTTTTGGGCGACATAGGGCATTCTTTCATCTATGGGATTCAGTGTCTCTGCTCCCACTTACGCCTGCCCCAATGCGGGGTTTTCTTCTCCCAGGATAGTGGAAGTTCATAGTTCTGTTTCAACATCTTCTAGTAATTATCTGGTTTTTTATATACCTTTTAAACCTATAGACTTAGGTGTTTCTGGGTTAGGATAATTGTGGAAGATCATGAAATTGATGTCTTGTCAACATGAAGGCTAGGAAAAGTCATATTGCTTATTTCTTGGTAGAATCAATATCTTTATCTATTAGCTTTCCCTCTGTTGTCTATATCTTGATTCCAAGACTTAGTGCACTGTTATTTCATGTTACTGTGAGATAGTAGTGCTTATATGTGTGTTGTAGTTTCCATCTCTGGCAAGAGATGAGTATTTAGTTAATGCCACTTTAATTTCTCATCTTTCTCAGGCTGGATCACTGGTCGCTGAAGCTGAGGCATTGGCCAATCTGACTGCTGTAGAAGAGAGGTACACCCACCAGATATTTTCACATCTCTCCCGTCCATTGACAGTCTAAAGAATGTAAGCTGATGCATATGTTGCCTCATCTATGCAGGTTTCCTTTTAGCAAGCTTCACGAGAAGGAATGCTCCAACACAGAAGAAAACAAAGATGCCAGTGACACCGAGGACGATGGTGAAGATGACGAGGACGACAATGCAGAGGATGATGATGACGACGACGATGCTGGTGACGAGGATTTCGCGGGTGACGAAGGAGCAGACCCGGAAGACGACCCTGAAGCTAATGGCGCTGGAGACTCCGATGATGATGAGGAGGAGGCTGATGACGACGATGATGATGAGGATGATGATGATGCCGAGGATGACGACGATGATGATGAGGAAGATGAGGAGGAAGAAGATGATGATACTCCTCAGCAACCACCAGCGAAGAAGAGAAAATGACTCGAGGAGTGAGTTGGCAAACGCGAGGGAAAGAGAGGGACAGTATGCTGTTGTTTATTTTTACTTTCGGTTTGATCTTTCCCTCTGTCAAGAGTAGTTAGGTTTCCTAGGAGGAGGGAAGATTGAGTTCATGTCAGGGTCTGGATAGGGTTAGTAGAGCCTCCTTTCTTCATGGATCGTCGTTGATGACATGGTTATGGCTTCTGTTGGTGTGCTGCTGATGCTGATGCCCTTCTGTTGTTACAGATTGTTATTGTGGTGTATAATGTTTTCCTATGTTGTCTCTGTGTGATCTCTGATTCATTCTCCCCCTTCTCACAATAACTCTGACTTGCAACTGGAACTAACCTATCCTGAACTCAGCAACCTGTCCACCTGACTAACAAAGATATCCAGAATAATGAATTTTACCAAACCTGGCAAACCCGATTCAATCCATTCGTGACCGGATCATTTGACCAAACCAATTGAAGCCAAACCAATTGATCATAAACCGATTGATACACAACCCAATTTTACTCGTGATTTTAACCCGATTACAATTAATATAGTGCAATAACGAGTGGATTCACCAATTTGGCAGACACCTAGTATCCACATCAGAAATTGGAGAAATAAAGTAATTGAACTATTTTCAGAGGAGCATTTTTAATGGGTTTATGTTCGTAGTACGGGTGGTATTTGGTCGGTAGGCGGTTCAATCTATAATCTGTTAGCCAGTTAACACCATACTTAAACAAACACTTCCAGAGAAACTATTCCCGACATTTACTTAGCGTACTAATCATGTCTATATCCAACTTCAGAAAGCACTCGTCAAAGTTCATTTCCCAGAAGTACATTGCAGAACACTGTAAAGTGTAATAATAGCATTCGCAGGTGGCTGCAAATGGCCATGGATACCAAGAACTGGTTCAGCAGGGCAAGATAATTGAGATTCTGACGAAACAAAGACTGCAAATGTGGCTTTCTTCGATCAGAAAAATCCAGATCAAGACCGAACTAATCACGCTGGCAAGATTTCCACAGTGATCGAGATTGGCAGACCTACAAACAAAAAATTGGTACATAAGACATATGAGATACTCATACTGCAACTCTTTCATAGTTCGATCCAGTAATGAAGACCAAGAGATTAATATTTAGCTGCAAATCGATTCTATTCGCGAGTTTGTTATGGTCTTTCCAGAGATTAAACAGCCTGGTGTAATATCACAACTTCTATAGCATCTACAGACTACAGGCAAACAGATGAAATATAGCTTTACTAGTTAACATTGTTCTTCACTCAAACAAATCATACCATTCCAAATTCATAGCCAAAATTGAAAATTCAAGAGCTTTATCAGACAAAGTAACAAAACATGTTTCAGTACTCTGTGTTCTTCACTCAGACAATCTTACCACCACACCATTCCCAAATTCATAGGCGAAATTCGAGAGCTTTACAATAACTACTTACCCTTACGGCAGCTTCCCAGATCGGAAAACAGCAAACTTTGACATCTCAGAGTACTTGTAATCAACCCCATTCTCCTTCAGAAACCCTTCAAGCTCCTTCTTCACCCCTTCAGGATCCTCACTCTCGCACTCAATCTCATAGCTCACTCCAAATGCATACTTAGTCTCGTCCACTTCCAGCTTCATCCCTCTCCATTGGTAAACATCTCTCACATTCTCAAACCCGCCCAAGCAAACAAACCCCATCTCCTTCCCGTCGCCGAACTCATCCCTGCACCTTCTCACAATCCTCGAATCAATCGACCCCAGCTTCATCGGGTCGGCGGCACATGCCCGGCCCAGAACTGGGTCGATCTCCTCCTCGTCCTCCTCGACCCGACTCACCCCGTCTACCAAAACGGCCCTGGCCTTCAGCGAAACGACGCAGCGGGTGACGCCGTCGAGGAATCGGAGGCGGAGGACGGCGCGCTCGGATGCGAGGGCGGCGGCGGGGGTGTCGAAGAAGAGATTCTGCTGGTTGACGGTCTTGATGTGAAATTCGGAAATCAGGGATTTGAATTTGGAGTGTGCGGCGGCGTCCGGAAGCCCTAGCTTGACCTCCACTTCCATCGGTGAGATTTCAAGAGGAGGAGAGGCCGATGCGCTGGGATTTCGAGGGGGCGGCGGGGTTGTTGGTGGTGGTGCTGGATTGGGTGCGTTCGAGGAGTCGGACGAGAGCGTCGGCGGCGGAAGGGACGGCGACGACGGCGGCAGCTGCACGACTACGGGCTTCTTCGATCTCTTCTTTGTCTTCGATTGTCACCTCGATTTTCGTGGGTTTCCTTCTCAGCATATTGGCGATGGCTGCGGCGGGATGGAAGCTCTGTTTGGCATCCGGGAAAATTGGACAGAGGAACAGAATCAATCAATCCTGCAGATCAAGAAGTTGCGGCGAAAGAAAGACGACGACGACGGCCAATAGGTCGCTGGCTGTGAGCGGGCCTTAAACCTCCTGCTGAGCCCAAGCCATGGCCGAATCTGTCGGGCTGGCCCAATTTCCTTTTAGAATATTAAAAAATTTAAAAAGAGATTAATCAATTTCAACAACCAAGCAAGAGGTGGCAATAGTGATCCAATACAATTCATTCACTTAAAAATTCAAATAATTCAATTCATTTAAATAAATTTATTTAATTAAAACACAATTGGATTGGTGGATTCATGTAATGATCCATGGATTTAGATGACAAAATATGATTTAGTACCTATACTTTTATGTTTTACATTTTGGTACCTAAAATTTAAATTTTTAGACGAAAAATATAATTGGAAATTACGGTTTGATACCTTTTTTTTATTATGACATTTTAGTATTTAAACTTTTCAAAATTTACATAATAGTCTAAGGCTTGGATGTCATTTGGATTCATCGATCAATCCACTTGATCCAATCCATGAATCCACCAATCTATTTGATTCATAAGTGCACCAATCCAATCCATTTGCCACCTCTACTCTGGGCCTTCTTTCCGCTAGTATTAGATTTTGTTTTCAAATTCTGATCATATTAGAGTAGATCATCAACTGCTTCAAAAACCGTTGACAATGTCTTTTGAGACAACAACTGACTCTTAATGATTTCATAATCTGGATTTAAGAACATGATGAGATAGTCTGTTTATTGCCTTTCTGTGTAGGCTATTTGCAACATCAAATGGATGAGCGTTCACTAGAGCACATGTACAAGGAAATATAAGACCGAATTGCAGAAATTCCTCTCATTGTCCTTTGATCTGGTTATGGTACTGGTTTATGGAAAGATTTTCCTACTTGAACCTGTGGATTTCATCCTTCATATTAGTGGTTCATATAGCATTGGATTTTTCATACCTTCTCTTCAACTCATCCCACAACACAATAGTATTACAACCATCCCTGCGCAGGGCCGACCCTGTTGGGGAGTGTATCGAGAGTTTAGGGTTTCATCTTTAGTTTCTAAGTGTGAGAAGGGCTATCAGCCTCTACTGGTGCTCTGGCTATAGGTCCCGAGATGCATGTTGAAGTTAGGTTTATCGTCGAGTTAACTCATCAACCTTAGCTTATCACACATCCATTTGGTTTATTATCCAAACCACAATCTAACTTAATGGATGTAATTTCTTACCTAGCTAGATCAATCACTACTTAATTTACTAATCTTTCACTCAACCATTTCCCTTCATCTTAGGTCCAACCTTCTATATTTTCCCCACTTTTATCACCTCTAATTTTACTTCCATCCCCCGCTATTGACTCGCTCCAAACCCAAATCCACCATCAACTCTCAACCTCACAACAACTCCTCCATTCCATCCTCCTTCTCTTGCCTTACCCAAATATAAATAATAAGCAATTCCACACAAAACAATCACAAAACAAAAACAAAAACAAAAAAAAAAAATAATAATAATTACTAACCAATAATCTCACCATGTCATCATCACCATCATCATCACTAACCTCCTCCAACCTAACCATGCTCACGGCGGCTCTCCTCGCACTAACCCTCGCCACCATCGCGTCGGCCCACGTACCGCCGGCGCCGACCACCCCGACACCGGGAGCCCCGTCGCCACCGACAGACCCATCGCCGCCGGTGCCGACGGACGTGAACAGCCCGCCGTGCTGCGACGTGCTGAAGGGCGTCCCGGGCTGCCGGGAGCAGATCCACAAGACCTTCACGACCATCAGCGGCGGCGTGTCGGCCTCCAGGGAAGCCAGCGTGGACATCAGCGGCAGCTACGTGAAGCTGGGGTCCGCCTGCTGCCAGATCATCAACAGCGTCAGCGACGTGTGCTGGAAGATGATGTTCCCCAAATGCCCCGTGGCGCTCTTCTTCCGCGGCACGTGCTCCGTCTTCGGCGCCGACGAGCAGAAGCCCAGCCTGATGAACTCGGTGCAGTGCATCGGCGCGCTCCGGAAGATCCCGGGATGCATGAAGATGGTCAACGAGACCGCCTCGCTCCTGACCCGGTTCAGCGTCCAGGGGATGAAGGCGCACAAGGGGATGCGGACGGAGATCCTCGGGATGGGACAGACGTGCTGCCAGGCCGCCGGCGGGATCACCGACTCTTGCTGGCAGGAGATGTACCCCAAGTTCCCCGCCGTCCCGCGCCTCGTCAAGGGCGTGTGCTCCGTCGTGGACAGGACCGCCGCCGGCAAGGTGAAGGAGGCGATCAAGAATCATCGGGAGGAGAGGCTGCAGGGCCAGAAGAGCGGCGCCGCCGCCGCCGGCGGCAGCGTTCACATCGTCGGGGACGGCAACGTTAAGGAGGCGATATTGAATCATCGGGAGGAGAGGCTGCAGAAGATGAAGGACAGCGCCGGCAGCGCCGGCGGCGATGCTAAGTTGCCTGTTGCTCCTCCCGTGGCCTAGTGGAATGCATGCAAATTGGAGAGGGGAAGAAAATGAAAAGAACTCCAGCTGCGATCGGGAATAATGTTAAAAATAAGTAGATGAATATTGATCAAATGCAATCAACGATTCTACACGAAAATTTTGAATATTTTACTATAGAGCTATATAGCTTAATTATGAGTCAAATGTATAACGCCTACAAATAACGAAATTGAATTGAACATTTTTTTTTTTACTAAATTATATTTCATTACGACATGCTCTCTATCAAGAATTGAACATTTGAGATCAAGTGTTAAGTATGTTTTAGTTAAATTAAAAACAATCACGAAATTTCCATTCACTCCAATTCTAAGGGCCATTACCTTGTATGCTAACACTAACAAAGAACCTGCATAAACCCATCAAAAACAAACCTCCACTGGAACGATGCACGCGCACCATTTGATAGCATAAACTTGATTATGCCATAGAAATGAGCAAAACCCAAGCAAGCAACAAGACACAACATAACAGCAAGATCCACAAAACCTGTAAGCTTCATCTCGATAAGAAGACCAATGCAGACAATACGACATCAGACCAGTGACGCCTCCAGGCTCGCTCCAAAGGATCAGCTTCTTAATCCAGGAGGAGAGCACATATCATAGCAATGACCAAAGAGATGCTTACCATCTCAGGATTCATCACCACCCGGCAGAACCAAGCTACTACTCAAGATTCTATTAACTAGCTAACTTATTACTGTGGATTTTAGAACCCAACCCTTCTGCCTATAGGCAGAGGCAAAGCTCATCCACCAACAAACCATACTCTGATTCAGAGCTACACTACTCTGTATGCAGAAGTTAACAACTACCAAAGAAATCGCAAACACGAAATCAAGCTAACTAATGAGCAGAATCAGATCAGAAATCTTTCCACTCTTACGATTCATCACCGCCCCGTCAGAACAAAGCTAATACTCGGATTCTATTAGCTAGTTAACTTATTCCCATGGCTTTTAGAACCTAACCCTTCTGCTAACAGGCAGAGCTAAGCTAAGCACATCCACCAATATACCCACATCCGATTCGAAGCTACATTACTGATTACTCTGTATGTAGCAGTTAACAATCACCAAAGAAATCGCAAACACTAAATCGGGCTAACTAATGAGCAGAATCAAAGCATCCCAGAACACCCTGATATCAGAAATTCCAAAAAGCTTATAATCTTAAAATCATCTCAACAAGCAACAAAATCCTCAGTATCATCGAAAACAACATAGCTACCAGCTACTGAAAAAAACTTCCATCATCCATAGCATTAAAAACAAAGAGCTGAATCAAAAAAAGACGTCACCACAAAAGGGGATCAATCGACATTCTGCATGATATCATCGGCGGTGAACTTGGTCCCCTTGTCCTTATCCGCGGCGGCGCGCCCCTTCGCCTTGCGGTCCAGCAGCGACTTCCTGTCCTTGTCCAGCTTCAGCTTGGTGATCACGACCTTCGAAGGATGAACCCCGACGTTCACCGTCGACCCGTTCACCTTCTCCCTGGTGATGCGCTCGATGTGGATCACCCACTTCTTGCGGTACACCTGCACGACTTTCCCTTCCCGCCCCTTGTAGGTGCCGCGGACGACCTGGACCTCGTCGTCCTTGCGCACCGGCATCGACCTGGCGGAGTACTTCTGGCGGAGATCGGTGGAGAGTGGGGCGCTCATCAGGATCCGGCGGACCGAGGACGGCGCCGTGAAGTGAGCCTTCCGGTTCTTGCGCCGGGAGGAAGAGACTCTCGGATTGTACTTCATGGCTGGAGGCGCGGCGGGGAAGCGGCGAAATCTAGGGTTTTGGACGGCGGAGGGAGAAGCGCAGCCGATAATGGGGAGAAGAAGGAAGTGAAGGAGTGGCTTGGAGTTGTTATTACTCAAATCGAGGGTTTAGGGAGAAGACTTCGTGTGGGCCGAGATTTTTCGGTCGGGCTGTTTTATATGGGCTTCTTTTTGGGCTCACTATTGGGGCAACTGACAGATCTCTCTCGTGCAGCAAGGCCCAGAAATCGAATATAGAGGTCCGCAGCTGCTACTTTGGTCGGGTAGGGTTCAACGCCTTATATGCTTCATCCTTTAATCAACGAGGTTAGCGGTTAATAGAGCTAATTATGTGATGAATTAATTATGGGTTATAATATATTGCTCGAACTAAACGACCCACGTGTATAATGATGACAATGGTAGCAAAAAAAGACAAACATTGAGTATTCCACTTGACTCATAATGTGTATCTCTAACACGACAAACAAGACCAAATCGTACATATCAAAGATGCGATGAAACTTTTGAGGTGAAGTTATAATGGCAAATTCAAGGTGATCGGTTACGTAAGATCAATACCCGCATTCTATTCCAAGAATTCGGTTTATTAGGGATGAACTAACTGATTCTTGCCATAACATTATAATTTTTGACTGAAAGGTCTCGTGTTTGAATCCCCACGATCCCTATTATTAACACAGGTTATTTTAAACAAATCCCAAGCTACATATATTATACTACCTCCAACCCGCAGCTAACTTCTGACTGATTGAGTAATGTGTAGACCTAGCTAACTAGATGACATAACAACAAATCGTTTTTTCCCCCATACTTGTCTTTGTAGTTCATTCATCTTGCTTGCTACGGCATGCCGAACAAGAACAGTGACAGACTATGATGACTCAGATCGGTTCCCAAACAAGATATGGTGACAAAGCTGTTACAAGACATGCACGAATCGCCGTGTTCCTTAAACCATGAAAAGGAAGTAACCTCCCAGAAAAACAACAGCAGGATATGCAAAGATCAAAAGCCGTTTTGATTTGCTGCCGCCCAATTATCTGTTGCTTCAAGATATACATAATTGATATTGAGATGAATCAAAATGAATAAATGGTACTTTGTCAAGAATCGGTTTGTTCTTATCTTTAGGTTGGTAAAAATTTGAGAAACCGTGTCTTGTGTGCAATTGTTGATTGTAGCTCCTGTGAGAAGGCTGTGACGTTTAGAATGGAGTGGATTTGACAGAGACCTAAAAAAGAATCTGGCATCTCATGCGACTGATCTCACGATGCTTGCATGGGAGATCGATATAAGACGAAGCAAAGTAACGAGGGTGCGACTTTAAGGAAGTTTTTTTTTTTGGTCTTATTTCATTTATGGGTTTAGTCAATCTTCTGGAATTACAAGGGAAAAAAATGATTTAGTACGTCTTACTAAGTCTGGCGAACATCTTGATCATAATAGAGTGTTGAAAAGGAAAAAGGAATCATTCGATGGTTGGCTTTTTTTGTTTATAAGGTGATACAAATTCCATTAAAAAGAGAAGAATTTTTAATCACTCACAATGGAGTTAAAATCGTCATAAATCCAAACAAATCTTATCTCAAATTTTAGATAAGAAATTTATAAATAATTAATATACTTTTGGAGTATACGATACTCCGACTCTTACAAATATATCTATGTCTATACCAAAGATTAAACCGAATGTCAAATATGATATTATATCCTACATCTAATGAATAAACTCCCGAGAGTCTCAAACCAAACTCGAACATAAATTTAATAAAAATAATAATCTACTATTTCTATTCGTCAAAACACAACTAAAATACATCTAATGGTCATGTGACTTAAAGATTGATAGTATACTTCAAGAGTTTGAACATTAATTATATCCAACTACCCAGATAAGGTCGGCTGACTCGATTCGACCCTATTCCTTAATTGTTGTCCTTAACCAAGTTCCAAAATTTAATCAAGCGTGATGATGTTCTGATGGGAAGGACAGACATTTAAGGATCATGATTCTTCCCATGGAGCTTTGTAACTATAGTGGCCTAGTGGTGGGTAAAAAACAGACAAAATTACTGATTTAGTATTAGATTAAGTTCTTCTAATGTCCCCCCCTGCTTTAAGTGCTTATTCCTTCTTCTGATCGCAAGCAAAATAATTAAAAACCCCAGTAGATTAACAAACTAGTGGGCAAAATAGTCTTGTCTTGAGAATATCAAGAGAGAGAGAGAGGGACTCCCCTTTGATTCCATAAACAACTACCTCTCCACTTTCAATCATTTGTTGAAATAGAAATGGGATAAATAGGGTGAGGACCAAATGGCAGTTTTAAGGTGGTAAGATATGAGGATTGATATTATGTGTTGTTATGAGAAAGATCTTTTGGTGGCCAGTATTAGTGTTGTAAGCTCGAATATTGATCGTTTTGTAGGGGTCAGGGTGTTAATATATCGACAGGTTTAGTATTGTAATATATAGCTCGTAGCATTGTGCAATGTTTTGCTCATTGATTAGGAGTGCATAAATCATAAATGCATGTATGGTCATGAGAACCGATATCACAATCACGCCATTATAATATCGACTAAGAGCTTGTAGCTCTTCGTGAAGTAATCTTATTCACATCGGCCAAGGAATCATATGAATTCGTACCTTGTTCTCCATGCATGATAGTCTCAAATGTATGCGTCAAGTTCTCTCGATATATGGGAAAATAGGGTTGTGAATTAGGTTTGAAGTTTGAACCAAAGCTGAAAATTCCCCCACCTAATGTTCTTTGAGCTAAACCTAATTTCATGATTAAGATGGATTAGGTCTCATGGAGTTGATTACTTTCTTCATTGTAGGGCCGCTACCCTATATGTTGGCCACAAATTAAAGTCACCTGATCCATGTTCCCATGCAATTCCATAGAGATGAGGGATTAAGGAAGAAGTTCTATTAATGTTATTTAATTAGTGAATCCTGATGAAGTTGGTTTAGTTAGGAATGATGATAACCAACCCTCTGAAATATGATGATGGACCCAACTGCTGCTGCTGCTGAAGATAGAAATCTAACAAACCCTCTTTTCTTAGGTTTTGATCTACTCAATCTCAGTGTCCCACTTGCACATTTGGTAATTAGTGTACTTAGTTCACTTTTCTAGGTTGTTTCCTTTTGCTGATGTTGTTTTGTTTCACATGACTATGAGGGACCACGGAACAAGCGGTTCGATATTATTTCGATCTCATGAAAATATTAGACGGGTTGGGCTTACATTTTTGTTGGTATTCGTCAATGAGTTTTTGTCAAAATGATTAAATTGTGGATTTGGAATTGAGAGTAAATTGTGATATACTTTACGTTGTTACCAGTTGAACCCATTTGGATGTTTTGCTGATATTATTTGCTTAGCACTGTGGTTTTAAAAGTGTACATTTAAAAATGTCAGATTATAGATTTAATTTAACAAAGCTTGTCAACTACACAAGTTGTTGGTTTATGCAATAATTAAAAAAAACAAAATGCAACCACTATTTATAATACAATTTTAGTTAATTAATATTATTGACTTCTTGCAATAGGTGTAGAGGATTATATCTAGTGGTAAGTTTCCCCAAATGAGTTATAGCTTTTAGAATTTTAAAATACATATGTTTGTTAAGTCATAAACTAGACAATGATATGTTCTCGAAATACATATGTTTTCTGTTCAATTTTATGATGGATTGTCAGTTGTCACCCACCTCTACATTGGGCTGACAGCCTGACACCTCCTCATAAAGTCTTTCTTTGTGAGGGTCGTGTGTTTGAGTTGCCTAATTGAAATTTATTGTCTCCATAATAAAAATATTTGTCTAATTTTAAGTTGGTATTGTATTTTCGTAAAAAAAATTCGATACAAAAAATTCTCTATAAGAGTCAGAAATTTTGGATTTGATAATATCTGCTGCAAGTTGTTGGGTTGCCTTATCAAATGTGAAAGATCGAGGAAGGTGGTGTGTACATTATACTCAAAATTTCAAAGCTACAATGTGTAAAGCACAATATTCCACAAATTCATATAAATTGGCTCTTTATTAGTTATTCCTGCGAATATTGATACAGATTTCTGCCTGGCCATGTGAATTAGCTTCTTGATCTTGCCCATGATAAACGAGGATCTTGTGACAACATATGTCACCATACATGTTCCTTCCTAGTGGTGTGGAAAATCTACAACATCTTTGGGTTACACGAGAAACCGGATCATGACGATCAGCCCTCCATTTGAATGACATAACCGATCTGTTTAGTTTTATATGATCGTTATAGTTGTGATTTGTCAACTTCTCAACGATCAATAGAATGATACACATTCACGAAGACGAATTTGTCCCGCTAATTTCCTTGCCCACTATGGTCAAACTTCATCTTTTTAGGATTCAGGTTATATAGAGAGTCCATCCATGGGAACAAAATACGAGGAAATTAAATAAATCTGGGTATTTTAATGCATTAGAATGTTGCTTTGTGACCATCGTATCCGAAAATGATGAAATGAAGAAGAAGAAAAAAAAAAAAAAACTAACAATACTAGTTACCAAACATATTTGTAAGGATTATGTGGCAAATTGACATTGGATTTGGTTGATAAATTAGAGAGCATGACTCAGCCTGGGAGTTTTCTGGTAGGGCTTCACCATCAAAGACAATGATAGTTTGCCTAACCAGATGACCTTATGACATTAAGGGGCAATGGTCCTAATAACTTATAATACAAATGACAATCAAGCTCAACAAACATGCATGTGGATCTCTGACCTTTGACCATCTAGGGAAGTTGCCCCAAAATTTAAGGGACTGCCATTAACAAACCCTTCAATACAAATCTAGGGCAGGTGGACTGAATCTGATTGGGCTGTGTCCCTCTGCAAATTGCCTATGCTGGCACTTTTTGGAAATATAAAATTCTAGGAAGTTTCATTTTTGGGAACTAGCTTGATTAACTAATGTAATTAACTTTCAAACGGTTGAATTTATTCCTAATGAGAGACCCCTGGTAGAATGTGAGGGTAAACCTTCATCATCATCGTTGTCAGCTCAATCACAACAAAAGGCAATTTAAAGCGCATGATTTGATTAATTTCGTACTATAATGTACAAGAGGATGATCTGTCGAACGGTGATAGCGACCGTCGAGTTAAGAATCATACTCTTTTGCCAGTGGGCAGTGGATCATGAGTTCGTGACCATACAAGGTGAATGGACCTACCTTGTTACTCTACCTCGATAAAGCGAAACAATATGCAACCCATTACATCACCGTTAATGCACAACCCGACATAAATAAATCGACGATAGTTTGAGTTCAACCCATTTTCTTAATCTCTTTTTGAACTTTCATATTCACAAACTAGCTTTTCACCCGGCCCGTTGGCCGGAGAGTTTCATTTTATCGTTGACATTAATTCAATTTATCTATATGTTTAAACTATTTTAGAACTTCTAAATTTATTATATTTTGTATTGATAAGTGAGTATGTGGTGTGTCTATATATTGAAAATTCTCAATACTTAGCACATTCACTTATACTGTTTGAATTCTCTAATCATAAACCATGTCACAAAGGTATACCACGTCCATGTACAATTTTTTCTATCTTATTATGAATCCATGTTGTTCAGATGAGGACATCTTATGGAGAGTTTCTTTGTATATATACTTCATTATTGGATAAATTTCTTCATCCCAATTTAAAGTTGACACTTTGAATGTTCATAAGTTTACTGTAAGATCTTATTTGTATTTAGTCTTTTATACAATATGTATCAATTGCTAATTTATGAAATTTAATTTGGACTAACTGAGACTCATTGTCGTTGTTTATATATTGTTTTAGAATCTAAATCCAAGATACTCACATACGAATTTTGATCTTAATATAATGCGTTAGTGTATAATTTTACAACTTGTAGAACCTCCGTTTTCTAAAATTTATTTATGTTTGGTATTTGTTTAGAAATAAAAACTTCATTACTTATACTAATATATGCATTTTTTGTATTGCCACATTTATTGTCAATATATAAGCATATAAATTAAAAAGAGATTAATTATTTTTCAGTGCAATTAATGCTTGTTTTTTACCGGGATTTGTAAAATGTTAAGAAAATAAGGGAAATATGAACAATTGTAAAAGAAAATAAGGGATGGAAGGACATATTATAAGTGAGAGAAAATTTATTCTTACTTATCATCTTCATTTATCCAATGAGGTGATCTATTCTTGCTCCATTGAATTTTCATCGAATTATTTTATTTCGTAAATATATTATTATTTATGCATGTGTTTTATTGCAAAAAAAAATGTATGTGTTAGCTAAGAAAGATCATACCTCTTACGATGATTAACTTCTCTAATCTTGCTTCATAGGTCAGTGGTTGATGAACACATGATGTCTAACATACAGTTTAGCAAAGATTCATTTAACTTTCACATGTATCATTTTTTAATGTATCTCTTTTTTCATCTTAAGATATAAAGTCAAGTTCATCAACAATCATACGAAGTCATTTTAAATTTTTTGATTTATAATCCTTGAAAAATTATTACTCCAAGTCTGAAAATTAAATTTCTTAACATATGACGTAAAACTTCAGTAGAGTTTGCTAAATTAACACGATCTAGAGCAAAAATGCAACATATTAGTAATTTGAACTTAGGATACATAGTAAATTATTGCACCTATGATTCATATTTTTTCACTTAATTAGAATGAATAAGGTTTTTGTTTAAGAAATAGATTTTATTGCTTGGTCAAGTTTCTATTCAAACGTTTCTTGTTTTCTCTCTTTAATTTTCATCGTTATTTTGTCGCGATAAAATGTTATTATGTATGTGTGTTTGTATAAATTGTTCATCAAAATGTAACATATTTGTAAATTATTGTAAAAGTGAGTTAAAAATTTACTTAGTGAGCTTTAATAAGATATTTTTTTGGTTGAAAAAAAAGTTATATGTGTGACTCAAAGACATTAGTCTATTGTTGCGTACATCTATACAATGCAAAAGTAAAAACTAAAACATAAAGGAAGTATTGGAAAAGAAAAATAAATATTAAAAAAGTTAGAGATAAAAAATGTAATATATGTCACTTTTCATACATTATTTATTATTGTGTACATTGATAATACAAAAAAAAAGGATAAAAGGGAAATGAAATATTAAATGAAGAGAGAGATAGCTCCATAAATATATCAATAACTATTTTTCTTTTTGTAAAAATATTGTCCACCTTGGCAATTTGTGAGCTCTCCAATTACTTAGGTGGCAAACAATTACTTTTGAATTGTCATAATATTATGTATAGATAGATGACACATGGAAAATATGCAAATATCTACTCAAGTTAGTTGAAGCAAAACTCACTTGTAATCCAAGAATTGAGATTTTGTGAAGACAAAGCTACATACAAATCAAGTCCCTCCAATCCACTATTCCTCCTAAAACCCTTAATCTAAAACCTCAGCATCTATAATCCAATCCCGGGTCGGATCTATTTACCCCGACTCCATTAAAATATATATTAATCTCTCTCAGGCAAGTGGGTCATTCATTGCCCGCCCGCCCTCATAAAAACTTCCAGAAATGGAGCAAAAATGGCCCATCCCCTGTTTTCCCCTGTTTTTTTTTTTCTAACTTCCTTCCTTTACTCTGTAATCATCTCTTTGTCTGATTGCGTAGCAGCTCGTTTTGCTTGCTTTCAGTAACCAAAAGCATAACCGGCGAACAAAGGCCCCACCTTTGGTCGACCAAACTCCGTTTCTCATTCCTTTTCCATCCCACGAGAGAGCTCCAAGCTAACTCACAAAACAGAGAGAAAAACGATTCTTTCTTTCTTTTCTTTTCCTCTGTAATTTCGGTTTTTGCAGTAATATCTCCACACATCTTCTCCTTTCCAACCAAATATCCTTTTCTTTTTGAACAGGCCACCAAATATCTTTTTCTTTCTTTTTTTGCTGGCGCCTTTTTTCCTAACCCACGGCTGGGCTTCGAGGGCAGTAGAAGGCAAGGTTTATTAGTTGGCTAGCTGGCTGTATTTCAATCTCCACACATGTCTCCATTTAAACCTCCCTCTCGTGAACCATTTGGATCTTCTTCTTCTTCTTCTTCTTCATCCACCACCACCTTTTCCTTTGCTCCCACTCAGCTTTGACAGAGTAATACTTTCATGGCTGCCCTGTCCATTTCTATTGTAAAGCTCAGATCTTGAGTTCCAGAACTCTGCTGGGGGGAAAAAGGGTTGGCAGAAAAACAAAAAAAGGAGACATGGGTTCTCAGATTTTGGTTGTTCTGTTGTGCGTCCTAAGCTGGAGCTTTGTTTCAGTGAGCTCACAAGGCCAAGGAGGGAATAATACGAATAATAATGTCACTGGCGCTAGTAACATTTCATCTGTTGTTCAAGGAACTGTTGTGGTGGATGGGGACAACACCATTGGGAGAACTGATGAAGATTTCATTTGTGCCACTTTGGATTGGTGGCCTCCTGAGAAATGTGACTATGGGACCTGCGCTTGGGACCATACTTCCCTCATCAACCTTGTATGTTCTTCATGTTCTTAATCTTCTTTGGTGTTATTCTTTGTGGAATGCTTCCATGGCTTCTCAGCCAAATGCTCAGTTTTGTTCTTTCTTTTCTTTTCTTCATCCATTTCCTTATTCTGAAGTTTGAAGCTTTGTTTGACATTTGACCGATGAGACAAAGGAGAGGTCAAAATCAAATATTGGGGTCAACAGTGTTTGAATGTAGTGTTGTTTGTGTATTTTGGTTGCAGGATCTCAATAACCAAATTCTGTTGAAGGCAATACAAGGTAAAAGCAAAAACCGAAGTTTTGATTTATGGCAAAAGGCTGGGAACTATTGTTTCCATCTTTCTGTCTTTGTTCTTACATTCAATTTTTTTTTTTATATTGCAGCCTTTTCACCATTGAAGATCAGGTTGGGAGGGACGTTACAGGACAAAGTCATATACGACACACCAGACAACCACCAGCCTTGTGTTCAATTCATCAAGAACACAAGTGAGCTTTTCAGTTTCACTGAAGGCTGCTTGCCTATGTACAGATGGGATGAATTGAATGCCTTCTTCAACAAATCAGGGTAATTAATTCCCAAAGTGCCTCACTTTTTTTCGCCCCACTTCCTTGAGCATTGCAGAAAGGATAAATTTTTCAAATGCTGAACCATTTTTGTCTTCAGGGCTAAGATTATATTTGGACTGAATGCTCTAATGGGAAGGACTATTCAGCCTGATGGTTCTGCAGCTGGAGCTTGGAACTACTCAAATGCTCAATCTTTCATTAACTACACAGTCAGACATAACTACTCCATTCATGGGTGGGAGCTTGGTAAGATCAACAGCCTTCAAACTTAAAAACATCCTGTGATTCAGTTAAGTAACCGGATTTGTTGTTTCTCGGCTTGAGCAGGAAATGAGCTGAGTGGAAGTGGAGTGGGAACCAACGTTGCAGCAGATCAGTATGCTTCTGATACAATCTCCCTGCATGACATTGTGCAGAATATTTACAGTGGGATTGAACCAAAGCCCTTGGTTATCGCACCAGGAGGATTCTACGACACCAATTGGTTCCAAACTTTGATCACGAAAGCAGGAAATTCAGTGAATGCCATCTCCCACCACATTTACAATCTTGGTCCAGGTAATTGAGTGCCTTCAGTTTCTTTTAACATCTGTTAACTCCTCCATACACAATGGGGTTTCATAGCACTTCATTTCTATATCTCAGGAGTCGATCCAAATCTCGTGGAGAAGATTCTTGACCCGAGTGTGCTTGACAATGTGGTTGAGTCGTTTAGAGGCCTACAGAGCCTCCTCAGGAGCGCTGGAAGCTCGGCAACTGCATGGGTTGGTGAGGCTGGTGGGGCTTATAACAGCGGCCACAATCTCGTCTCCAATGCATTTGTGTATAGCTTTTGGTAAGTGACAATTCAAGCATTCATATATGATATTCTCCATGTTGAGGCTCAGAATCTGAGTTAATGCTGGTGTCATACCAGGTATTTGGATCAGCTTGCACTTGCGGCTTCACACGATACAAAGACTTACTGCAGACAATCTCTGATAGGTGGTAACTACGGGCTCCTCAACACCACCACATTCGTGCCTAATCCTGACTATTACAGGTACACCATTCTTGTCCTTCAGGCTAGGACTGGATTGAAATTCAGCTGCACAACGCTCTTTCAAGCACTCAGATATGGACTTTGTATATCCTTGGACGATGCTTACTCTCTTTGCATATCTTGCAGTGCTCTTCTTTGGCATCGATTGATGGGACGAAAAGCTTTGGCAACGAGCTTCTCTGGGTCGAACAAGTTACGAGTATATGCTCACTGCTCAAAGTACTCCGTAAGTCTTCTTCTATTTCCATCCTTTCTGTGACATATCCAAAGAGTAGATCTTGATTCTGATTTGAGATGCACCACGATGCTGCAGAAACGATTTACACTTCTACTGATCAATCTGGACAACAGCACAACATTTGAAGTCAACGTAGGCGTCAACAGAACCTTCACCCAGCAGCAACATAACAACCAGAAGTGGCACAAGCACCATAGTCATCATAGGTCATACAGTAGTACCATTCGGCTTCCTCATCGTTCAAAGATTGGAAAAATGATGAGAGAAGAGTACCATCTAACAGCGAAAGACGGGGATTTGCATAGCCAAACAATGCTACTGAACGGGAAGATTTTAAGTGTAGATTCAAACGGGGACATACCTTCGTTCGAGCCTTCCCGTGTAAACTCATCGGAGTTGATATCAGTAGCTCCTCTTTCGATTGTGTTTGCTCGTATCCCGTATATTCTTCCTGCTTGCAGGTAGGTAGCTAGTAGCATGGGAACTGGAAATTTGGTTCCACTAGAGTGATTGATTAAGAAGACAATAAGAGAGGGGATAAATCATCCCTTCTTTATGTTGATTTTTAATGAAGTGAAAATATAAGAGAAAGATCCTTGACAAAATATGAAGCTCTGTGGTATGGAGATTTTCAATAGAATGTACAAATGATACAACCTTGAGATGCAAAGATGTGGTAGTACATATGTGTTGCCAGCCAACCGAGCACTTACTCAACCTTCAAGCCATCTAGCCAAAAAAAGAGGCAGAAAAAAGACTGATTCTATACCTATACTACGTATTATACATGATTATACAATCAATGTCCTCAACGGGAGAAGTTTTGTGGCTTACTACTGGCAAATACCAACCATACAATCGTGCCGGTCAAGTAGAAGAAGATGGATGGTGCAAATAATGATATCTGGTTTAGAGCAAACAAATCAACAAAGATAAGGTTAGTCGAATGAAGAAGGAAAATAGTGCCAAGTTCGGTCAAATTTTGGTACTTACTGTCCATGAATGAGTTGTATCTAGTAAGTAGCCGGTCAAGGCAACACCTACAATTCCAGGGACTGCTCCAGTAGTACTGGTAATACCCTGAGATCATGAAAATGAACAGACAATGGGGGATGAAAATAATAGAATGATTACTAATGCAATGTTTTATAACACCTAAACTACAAACTTAAGGGTCTGTGGTTATACCAGGAGTATGCTTGCGTATTCAGGGGAAATATCTTGGTGTGTACAGTACAATCCTATGAAAAAGAAAGAAACAACATAAGAAAAACAAGTCAATGCTTGCTGGTTTTCTGTGGTCAAAGTTAAATGACTTACCAGACAAGGAAAAGCTTGAGAGGGCCAAGCCAGCTGTGAGGATCCCCACAACTTGCCATGGATGCAGTCCCAAATCCACAGCGGAAGGGATCATACAAAGTGCAGGAGCCAAAAAACCAACTGTTTGACAAAACTTCCGTACCTGCCAAGGATTTCACATGGAAATTAAGTCATATATACAAAGAGACCATGCAGTATTAAGTTAACAGTGCACATGACAAATTAGTTACTGAGTCTTTCTTTCTTCCCCATACCGTTGTGGTTTCAACTCCACTGGAAATCAACTTGTCAGCTAACTGTGCTGCGAGGTTAGTCACAAAAACTGAAGCCAAGGGAGGAAGAATCGACACCTGAAAATGTTTGACAAGGTAAATGTTCTTAAGTGAGAGAACTGTGCAGAAATGAAACCAATTATTTGCCGATATAAGACAATGGAATAAATAATGTGGGTCTACAAGTTCACATCTGCATCATTGTTCTTAAGAGAATAATACAGTGGTAAAAACTCAAGTTACCCATGCAGCCTCAGTCAAGTTTAGGTTCAGCGCCTCGCTGCATGCAATGCAATGTCAATCAGATTTTCAAGTTTAGGCCCAAGTGATGAAAAAACATAATCACCAATAGGATAATAAAAAAAGTACCTGAAATAAGTAGGAAGCCATGACAAACAGTTATAGTGGCCCCAACTCCCGCAAAAGTGAGCGTATATCATTGCCCATACAGCTGGGCTCTTGAAAATTGGTTTCCATGGCACATCCTTATATTTCAAGAACAGCAGATGAAATAAAGAGGGAGTCATGGGAGAAGAACAGCTTGAAATAACATTCATAGTTAAGAAAAAATAAACATATTTGGAGCTCCATCCAGATTATCAATAATCTTCTATATATTGGTACAACTGCCTCAGGACATTTATATGGCAGCAAAAAAAATATACAGGACATTCAACATACATTCATCGATTCACCAAGCTCCTCAAGAGAAGAACCTTGCGATTTTTCCTCTTCGTGACTTGATGAATCTGTTTCATTATGAGAAAACGTTACAGTCACCAGTAAGATGATCTCAGAGAATGATTCTCATTATCGAATAAAATAAGTTTATGTGCCTAGTGGTACTTCGACATTGTCAATAATACAAGTTAAGTAGCACCAATCCAGTACATGCACAATAAAATGCTAACTGACAATGTTTACGTGCTCACTTGCAGCAGGTTCAGCAGTATATGAAGCTTCTTGTTCGACCATAGTCTGAAATCCTATAAACCTATACAAGCACGACACTGCCATCAGTGATACAAAATTGGTTCTCAATCAGCTAGACCCGCAAAAAGAAGAACACTTACCAAGCTAGTCCAAATAGGCCAAACAGGTAAAATACAGATTCCCATCCATAATGCTGAATGAGCGCAGGTGCCAAAAGTAGCCTGAAACATAGTCAAACATGTTTAGGTATTCAACTTCCACAGTTAGCAATGACTAGCAGGAATAAAAAGTCAACTGACCACTAATTTACTTCATTTGAGAGAATTACATACTGGAAGCAAAAAAAATCCATCACCTAATTGACACTTGTAGGCACTAGGCACAAGAGAGCTTAAATTACCGACTTATACAATAATAACTTCATCTAGTTATACTTCAACTTCCATAAAATCCATGTTGAAAAGGTTTTACCCTGTTACACTTCCCACACTTAGTCCACCAAAGACGAATGCTACAGCCCGTGACCGTTCTTGTAGAGGTATTGTCCTGCTCCAGTAAACATAGATTAGGATAAGAGTAAAGCTTACTGTAATCTATAACTTTATGTTGATCATGGTCCTAATGAATTGCACATGTTACATGCCTGGCAATCAGGTCGGTTGCAGCTGATGGGGAAACACCTTCTCCTATACCAACCTGGATTACAAACATAAGCAAAAGAGATAATTATGTGAGAACCATTAGCAAATCAACATGAAAAGAAAGTAAACCCGAAGTGAAGCAGCATTTCTCCAACACTGATCCGGTTGTGAATGATGAATCTCAAAGTTTCTGTTCTAGAGAAATCATACAAGTAGTAGTCAAATACTCAAAAGTCAAATATAATAAAAGTTCAGAAGAAATAGGGGACACACCAAAATCCTAGAGAAAACAAGTCCAGGCATGAATCCGGCAAGCAAAGGGACCAATGCTGTAGCACATGACCAAGTCAACACTCCAAGCTCAAGAACTTTTCTGTATAGGGAAAACCCATCATTCAGGTGAGCGAAACAGAAGTGTCCCCAATGTATCTTTCGTCTCAGAACGATGAAGAAGACATCATTCGAAGTGACACAAATTTTACGTTCTAATGCCCAGAGCTTGCACACTTAAAAATGATGACACCTTTAATTTCCGGGTTTCACTGAATTCATCATGTTACAATTTGAACACCTTGCTTTGAATACGAACACACTTCCTAAGCCCGTCTACTTATATAACAGGAGAATTCATTCCACAAATTACATTATCTTCAAACATGAATGAATATCAAAGGTCAAAGAAAACAAATAAGGAGCAAAGTTAAAGACTTTAGAAAGTTAAAATTTCATATAAACTTACCTGCCACCAAATCTCTTAGCAAGCCAACCTCCAGGCAACTGACTCAGAGCATATCCCCAAAAGAAGGAGGATTGCACTAACCCAGCCGTGGATGAACTCCACCCAAACTGGTTTGACATTGGAATTATAGCCACACTCAAATTAACCTGCTCAACAAGGTCAACCAAAAAACTCAAACTTTCACAGTTCAACTTAACCAAGAACTAGACATCAGTCACCAAACTCAAAATTAAAACCAACCCATCCCACCTTATCCATGTTGCAGATAACAAAGGCAAGTGAAGTAGTCCCAATAAGCTTGTATCTCGGAGGAAGATTCTTCCACGGCGGCCAATTCCAATCAAACCCCACTTCTCCTCCACCATCACCCCCACGACCGAGTCGACCCTGTTTAGCCTCGCCGACCCGGACTCCATTGACACCCTGATGAGAAGGAGCAACAGCAGGAACCGTCTCCCCTTCCTTTTTGACACCATCTTTCTCTCTGATGCCACACAAAACTCTAAACTTCAACGAACTGGGTCTCACCGGAGACAGCTGAAAGTAACTGCCGCCGACCGATTTGTCCCGAAAGGCAAAGGCTTTCCCGACCGTAGTACTAGTAGTTTGAGGAAGGAAGGAGCAAAAGTTCTCAGCTTTCAGAGTGAATTTCGCCATTTTTGCTCCTCCCCAGCCTTTCTCTTTTCCTATTTTCTCCCTTCCTCCTGGAACACAGGTGTTGTTGATCTGGAGAGAACAACAGTGTGGAAATGGTGCAGGCATTTTTCCGCGGCCCAGGAGCTCAGCTTGATTTTTTGTGGCTCTCAGTGAATCGAAAGTGATCGTTGGTATTTTTCCCTCTGTTTTGATTGGTTAGTAATCGGTTGCAATTTTCAATTTTCGCTTCTCCAAAGAGAGCAGTTTTTTTGCGGGACCAGAGGGATGCTCTGTGGGCTCGTTTTTCTATTTAATTAAGCCCAGCTTGAGGCTTATAGGAACTACCAATCCTTGGACCTTAGCTTGAGGGGCCCAAGCCCAATCAAGTTCGCTTCCCAGCAAGGTTGTCAACCCGTGGGTTGACCCGCGGGTCGACCCACTTTGACCCTGACCCGATGAGAAAAACGGGCCGCACGCACTCGCCGGGCCGACCGCTACAAGGTACCGGATTGGAGGTCAAATTGTGTCATTTTTTTCATTGGTTTGCGAAATGCCCCTATTTTCCGATTTTTCTTTTCGCCTGGCTCAATTTTTGGAATGCTAAGTTGAACATTTGAATATTTATGTTATATAAGTGTGTGAATTTTCACTATATGTTGGATCTATATACGATATGTTATTTTGGTGTAATATTATATGTTATAACTCATATGTTAGATAAGATTTGATATAATTTAGGCAAAATACACTTGTATAGCCATAACTTTCACGTTTTTGACAAATATAGCCATATCTATTCGAAAACACGAAATAGCCCAAAAAACGGAGGGTAGTGTGACAAATCTAGCCAATTCCGTTAGAAACTTTAACACCGTCTGTGACTCCGTTAAATCGTTTGACAGAACGCTGACAAGGACAAAATCCGACCTCCACATCAGCAACACGTCAACCAAATGTACATGTGGAATGCCACGTCAATAAAGAATTAAAAAAAATCCAATTTATTTGTCGACTTCCCTTCCTCCGCCATTAATCGATCTCTCCACCGCCCAAAATAAAACAAAATCTCCATCCTAACACAGAGTTCTTCTAATAATCACAAACCCAAAACAAATCCTCCACACAACCATTGTTCGCCAAAAAACCCCCAAAAATTATACCTATCATTCTTACCAAGAACCCTTCCAATCAACTTAAATCCCCTTTTCTTCTCCCAAATCTCCTTCCTCATAGTCATATCCTCGTCCAATTTCTCCAACCCCACTCCTTAATTAGATGCGTCGGCGAGATTGCTTTTTCGATGGAGGACGAGGAAGTGGCGTATTAGCCGTCGGTGGGAGTTTTCGCGACAATCTGGGAGAGGAGTTTGGCGAGCGTGGAGGACGATCTGGGGTTGAGCTTTGGGTCGTTTTCATTGCTTCGTTGGGATCGGCGGGGGTGTTCGAGGGAGCAAGGGGAATTGTCATACCCCTAATCCAGATCCGTCCATTTGCCCTACTCATGCCTCTCTGTCTTTGCTCACACAAACCAATCTCGTCCCTCTCTCTCCATAACAGATCTGCTAGTGTGTTGCTCGTTTGCTGATCTCCAAGAACATCCGTCGACAACGACAAACGGAGAGGTGGACGTTCAGCAATCGCAATCCACCGCCACTATTGCTCCCGTCCTGCGACCCGCGCTCCAACTGCCACCCTCGCTCCCGCCGACGCACCTGCTACCCGTACTGTGCCTCTCTGCTTCACTATCTTGATTAGCCGACTAGATTAGATAGAGAGAGAATGCATCTAATTAAGGAGTGGGTTTGGTGGATTGGCGGTGGAGGAAGGGTCTGTAACGGCGGGATGATCGGAGGTGGGTTTACAATTCATCTTTGTTTATTGGGTAGGGAAATGGATGGCAAAGTTAGAGGGAGAGAGCTTGGAAAAGGTAGGTAGGTTACAGAGAGAGCTGCTGGGAAAGTGGAATGATTTTGGGGAAGTTTTTTTTTTTTTTTTTGCGATTTTGGGGAAGGAAGGTAGGTTAATGTTTATGTATTTATTTTTATTTTTCTTTTTGTATTTTCTTTCTATTAATCCACGTGGATGGGTGGGTCAATAAATCGCCAACTCAGTATTTTCCGTCAGTCCAGTCACACCGTTAACTGACACAGTTAAAAGAATGAACGGAATTGGCTATTTTGTGTTTTCAAATAATTATGGTTATATTTGTCACAAACGTGAAAGTTATGGCTATGGAAGTGTATTTTGCCTATAATTTATGAGGATAAGTACAATATAATGACTTTTTCCATATTTCCGGGCCAAACCGGACTAAAACGATTGACCCATTAACCCTTGACCCACTAACTCGACCGGGTCCGGGTCAACCCTCGGGTTGACAACCTTGCTTCCCAGTTTCCACCATGGGTCGAAGTTTGGTTTTGGTTTGTGGATTGTCCATAAACCACTAAGCCGCACACATTGTGGACCACATCCACAAGTTGTGGGTAGTGGGTTGAGTCTTGAGTGCAGTTAGTAGCTGATTTTTTTGGTTAGTGGTGGTTAACCCAAAAAACCACATTAGACCAACAAACTTTTGTTTGATCTACTACTAACTAAAAAATTAATCCACAATAACTACATTAGACTAACAATATCTTGTTTTACCTTTAATATCACTCAAATTACATAAACCTTTTGGCGTTTGCCACTCGAATTACTTTTCTTTCTTATTCGTCACTAACTTTACGAATCGCTTCACGTTTGGTCACCGACCGTTCTGATCAGGACCATCTTATATTTTGTCTAATTCCTATTCAATAATGCAACTTTCCGATGTAAACCATAGACCGTATGTATAATCCGATATGAACTGGACCCCAAAGTTTCCTAGTCCTCGACGCAACCTAGCTATACACTAGCGGCGGGAAGGCCCAAGAAGACTTCCATTTTTGTCATCTTTTGACCAAAACCAGAAGGAGGAGAGTGGGGGAAAGTTGCTCACAGGATCAAACCGCTAGTCAACGGCTCCCCTGCAAAATGGGTTCAGTTTCAATGGCAACACCAGTCCAGGAACTGGCCACCGACGGGCAGGATCCATCTGAAAGGTACAACTACGGAGGCAGCGGCGGTGGAGCTCTGAACGCCTCAGTTCCACTGGTGGAGATTCCAACCGTCGACGTTGGAAGCCTGATTTCTTCGCCTTCAGCTGCAAATCACGAGCTCCAGAAACTGAGCTTGGCTCTCAGTTCTTGGGGCTGCTTTCAGGTGTTCACTCTTCACTGTGCTTCTCCAAACTTTCAATTTCCATTTATTCCCAAGAACTTTTGATCCTAGATTCAAAAGTTCCTTTCTTTCTGGTTGGTCTGACCGAAATCTGAAATGGGTTTATGGTTTTTTTTGCTTTCATTGGGTAGATAATGGTGAACTAGTGATCGGATTTGCAGGGTTCCTCTATCTGAAAGGATATATGTGAATGAAGGAAATATCTGGAAGTGGTCCCCGTTTGGATCCATAGTTTTGGGGTTGATAGGTGTTTTTCTTGTCTGTGTTGCAGGTAGTGAACCATGGAATGACAGATTCATTTGTGGACAGAGTCCATGAAATCTCCAAGCAGTTCTTTGATCTTCCAAAGGAAGAGAAGCACAGATACATCAGAGAACCTGATAGCATTGAAGGGTATGGGACTGACATGATAGTTGCAGAGAATCAAACGCTTGATTGGATTGACAGATTGTACCTCACCTTGAACCCTCCAAACCAGGTCCAGCTCAAGTTCTGGCCAGAAAAGCCCGAGACTTTCAGGTGATTCACATTCAGAAACTCTTTTTATCATATCTGTTTGGAGCATCAAAGGGAAAAGTGCTGAACTTTATTTACCTCGCTAGGGAAACACTGCAGGAATATGGGGTGAAGCTGGGAGAGCTAAACCAGATTCTGCTGAAAGCCATGGCGAAATCACTCGATTTGGAGGAGAACTGCTTTCTGGACCAATATGGAGAAGGTGCATTGATGACGGCAAGGTTCAATCTCTACCCTCCATGTCCAAGACCGGATCAAATCATCGGAGTGAAACCACACGCGGATGCATCAGCTCTCACGTTCCTTCTGCCGGATAAAGAAGTGGGAGGTCTGCAGTTCCTGAAGGACAATGAATGGTTCACAGTTCCCATCATCCCACATGCTCTCCTGGTTAACGTTGGTGATCAAGCAGAGGTAAGTTTAGTAGTTCTTCAAGCAGAGTTCCCGTCATTTTGTTATGGCTCGACCAGGGCCCGATTAGCAACCATTGAATCTAATTACTGTCTATGGTGATGAAACGATGAACCTGCAGATCATGAGCAACGGAGTGTTCAAGAGTCCGGTGCATAGAGTGGTGACGAATTCGGAGAAGGATAGGCACAGCCTAGCAGTGTTCTGCATCCCTTCTGCAGGGCAAGAGATCAAACCAGATGAAGGATTGATCAGCGAGACCCGGCCAGCTCTGTACAGGAAGGTTAAGGACTATGTTAGTATCTACTTCGAGTACTACCAGCGAGGGAGGAGGCCGATCGAGGCAGCCATGCTTTGATCCTCCTTATATTTCTTTCAGTTCGTTGCAATCTCGGACCATTCCTACACTAAACTGACAATGCTCTTCAATTAGTTGCTTGTTACTTTTCTTCTTACACAAATGCGAGATCACTAACAAATTAATCACTGAAATTCAAAATTTTCGACGTAAACATTTACGTTCGTTTCGACCTCATATGAAGATGAATCGAATGTGTACCTTAGACAGCGGCCATATTTTGCAACGGTACCATTGGAGCATGAAATACTTCCATAGTTCTTCAGGCTGAGATAAAGGATCACGTAACAGTTGTGATTAACAAAGCCTAAGTAGTTACGGAATATGATAATGGGGGAATTAAGCTTTAAGCCCCACCTTTTTCTCCGATTCCAAGCACGATTAGGAATCCCGCGACGAATCAGCTCTTCTTTTGGCGGCAAAGCTGCAATCCACCACCTATAAAAAAAGCGGGAGAGATTAACATTAACCCTAGAAATCCTTGCTTTCCTTCCTCCCAATCACCAACGGTTAATTCATCAATGGCGACGAAGAACTTGCTAATCGTATTCCTTCTCTGCTTCCTACTCCGGCCGGCTGAAGCCGCCGGCGTTGGAGGTGGATTTTGGCCGCCGCGGCCGCAGCCAGCTCAGCAGCAGTACCCGGCGGGGTACTACCGGCAGTACCCGTCGTCGGCGGCGGGAAGCGACCGGCGGCCGTGGGATCCGTACGTGTACGGGAGGTGCGTGGGATCGTTGATCATGGAGGGGACTTGCGAGGGTCAGATCTTGTCGTCGTTCTGGAGCGGAAGGGTTTCGCTGTCGGCGGGTTGCTGCGAATCGATCCGGCGAGTTTCCGACGAGTGCGTGACGACGGCGTTCGCGCCGCTGACGAACCCTTACTTCGGCTACGCTTTGAAGGGCTACTGCGCCTCCAGGCCTTGGATTCAATCCCTAGATTAGAACTTTGATTAGGGTTTTCTATCCAAAAAGACTCTTACTTGAAAATATGTTTATTCAGCCTTGATTGTCAATGTATTGGAGTTTTTTCAATTTTCATCGTTAGTGCATCTTTTTTTTTTTACTTCCAATGTTTATGATGTGAAATGGAATCGGTGAGATTGATTGGAGACGAAATAAAATACAAAATTCTATATGAGCATACTTATTCCAACTCGAATCGTTACAAGATTTTATGAGTATGATTATAGATATATGGCGAAATCGATATTATAATGGAATGATGTGATCTTTGATTTTAGAAAGAGCATACTTATTCCAACTCTATATAATATAGAAGATCAGTTGCTAACTAATGATAAGATCTTTCGTCTTTGTATTTTTAGGAATTCGGCGTACCCAAGACAAAGGCGGCTGGCTTATCACAAGGGCCCCACCTCCGTGCGACTACTTGGGAGATTGTTCGCGTTTCGAATCAAACAAAGTACGGAATCGTACCTTCATCGCTACTTTGTATTCTACATAAAAACAACGAGGAACGTGTATCATGTCGTTAGGAGCCCAACTTGCACCTCTTCTAACAACTAATTCTAATATGATATTAGCTCTAATATTAATGTTTGATGGACTGAAGAAATCATCTAATAGATTTCCGATTGAGAAAATGTGCAACGAATTACTTGTATATCAAGAATCTCTTTAAAGAAAACTCAAATTACTGAAATCTTCCTGATCGGTACGGTACAATATCACGAACACGGATTTATGTCAACAATATTGAGATGCCAGAAAGTCAAACAATTAGAAGCCTCATACCATTTATGTCAGCATTATTTGAGCATCCAATGCCATGCATGCTGTACACGTCAACTTAGCTGAGATAGGTGGGTGGGGAAATTGTCATGTCTTTGGCCACACGAGTCTCTTGCTTGTGCTTGTAAAGCTGTAAGCTTTTTCCTGAGGAAGAAACCATTCGACAGCTAAGAACAGCTGTTTTCCGAACGTTAGTAGCAGCAGCAGGTTGCTACTTATTGGATCGAAACTACCCCAGTAAGAACTAGAATCCAAGAATTAGAATGATCCTTTCTTTCTCTGCAGAGATTTGCTCTTCGGCATGCTCTACACGTTGATTGGAAACTCATCAACGCCCTTTGCCATTTGTCAATGTGCATGGTTCCCCTGGAAGCTTCATAATAGAACGTCCAGTTCCCAGGTTGCCAGCCATTCTAGAGCAGCAGCAGCAGCAGCAGCAGCAGCAAACAGCTTCATGGATTCCTTGACCGAACTGGCGGCTGTCGGTGGAGAGAACCTTCCTGCAAAGTACATCCATCCCGATGGGATCAATGGAGGGAAAGACCCTTTTCTTCTACCCTTCATCGACATTCCAGTGATTGACGTGGGTCACTTCACAAATCCTTCCACTGACACAGGAAAAGAACTTGAGAAACTCCGTGCAGCTCTGAGTTCATACGGATGTATCTTGGTTTGGCTCGTTCCTTCTTCTCTTCAGTTTCATTTCATTTTGCAGAATGATTGCAGTAAAGATGGGTCACCCTTTGTTTCAGATAATAAACCATGGAGTGGAAAGTTTGCTTCTTGACAAAGTTCGGACGGTGTTCAAGCAATTCCTCGCACTACCGACAGAACAGAAGCTCGAATGCTGGACAGAAGGGTTTCAAGGATACGGGAGTGACCCATTAGTCACAGATGTAATGGTGCATGATTGGTCCCACAGATTGCGCCTTATAACATGCCCTGAAGAAATGAGACAGATGAAATATTGGCCTGAAAACCCAAAAAATTTCAAGTAAACTCTCCAATCATTAACTCATTTAGCTTCAACCTCAAGAAAGAATGATAAGTTCTCATCAATTACCAACTTGCTTCAGGGAAGTTCTCCATGAATACAGCACCAAGTTGCAGGTGCTTCATGATGTCATGCTGAAGGCCATGGCAAAGTCATTGAAGCTGGATGAGAGCGTCTTTCTGCGGATGATTGGAGAACCGGTGATCATGTCTGCAAGATTCAACTTCTACCCTCCATGTCCGAGGCCAGATCAAGTCCTTGGGCTCAAGCCACATTCTGATGGAACAGTGATCACTTTTCTCCTGCAAGACAAAGAAGTGGAAGGCCTTCAAGTTCTGAAAGATGGTCAATGGTTTAGAGTTCCGGTGATCCCGGATGCTCTGGTCCTCAATGCTGGCGAACACCTAGAGGTAAGTAAGCTATAAGTCGTTTTGGATGCCAATGCCATGATGGGAAACTGAGATTTAAGCATCTAACACAATATGATATGAATGAAATATGTGAACAGATAATGAGCAATGGAGAGTTCAAGAGCCCGATTCACAGAGCAGTAGTGAACTCTGAGAGGAAGAGGATATCCCTGGCTGCACCTTCTATTCCTCACGATGGTAATGAAATAGAACCAGTTGAAGGTTTGGTCAGTGAAGAAAGGCCTAGGCTATTCAGGAAGATGAAGTACAATGGAAGAACTCACCTTCGCTACTATCAGAGTGGAAGAAGAGTGGTCGATGACGCGAGAATTTAAGCTTCACTAACAAGCTATGCCTCCTTGGTGTTGTAGGCTAAATTTGCAAACAATTGTACAACGTAGAAGTAACCATCTTCCTGAAATTTGAAATCTTTTACTGAAGGCAAAGTCCAGGAGGTCTATTTGCAGCTCGTTTTAACTGCCCATCTAGTTGATTTAACACAGACAGTATGTCAACCGAGGAATGGTGAGACTTATCCGATGCAGCAAACTGATGAACTCTCTTCTCAACCTCAATCCAACTGGACCCAGGAGAACACTTTTCAACTCCAAGTTCCTTCATCTTCCACCTAATGTTTGCAGCATCACTCCACCGGTTAACCTGAGTGTGCAAGCTAACCAAAAGAGCATAATGGCCACTATTCCCCGGTTCTAATACCATCAACTCCTCAACAGCAATCTGTGCAATCTCAAAGTTCCTGTGAAGCTTGCATCCGCCAAGCAATGCTCCCCAAATAACAGCATTTGGTTCCAAGTTCATGGTTCTAATAAGCCTGAGAGCTTCTTCGAGCAAACCGGCTTTGCTCAATAGATCAACCATACAACCATAATGCTCTAGTTGTGGAGGGAAATGATAATCACAAGTCATGCTCTTGAACCACTTTCGGCCTTCTTCAACAAGCCCCGAGTGAGCACAAGCACTTAGGATGCTGATGAAAGTCACCCCATTCGGTTTGATTCTCTCCCTCTTCATCTTGGAAAACATTGCTAGAGCTTCTTCTGCGTATCCATGGACTGCGAGCCCTTCGATGATGGAGTTCCAGCAGAAGAGGTTTTTATCTCTCAATTTGTAAAACACCAAAAGAGACCGCTCTAGGGATCCACATTTTGCATACATATCGATAAGAGAAGATCCGATATAGACATCGAGTTCGAATCCATTCTGCATCACATAGTAATGGATTTCCTTGCCTAAGTCAAGGGCTCCGAGATGGGCGCATGCTGAAATCACACTTGCCAAGGTCACTTCATCAGGAGGAATCTCATTCTTGGTCATCTCATTGAAGACTCCTAATGCTTCTCTGAATTTCTTGTTCTGGGAATAGCAGTTGATCATCGTAGTCCATGAAATAACATCTTTAGCATGCATTTGATTGAATAGCAATTCAGCCGATACTACATCCCCCAATCTTGCATATCCGCCCAACAATGTGTTCCAAGTAGCAACATTCCTTCCAGGCATCAAGTCAAACAACCTCCTTGCGGAACTCAAATCCCCTGCACGAGCAAGACAAGAAACCATCGTGGTCCACGCGAAGACATCTCTCTCAGGCATTTCATCAAACACCTTGACGGACGCACCAATTCTGTCCAAATCAAAGTAAAACTCTATCAACGTCGTGCAGACAAACACGCTCGAAGCAAGCCCATGTCTCCAAATCTGCCCATGAACTGATTCCCCAACCCTCCCACCATCGCCGCCAACAAAGCTGCAGGCTTTAACCAGAGACGAAAAGGTATAACTCGTCGGCGACAACTGAGCTCTCATCAGCTGAATATAGCACTCGAGAGCCTCAACGGGTCGACGATTCTCGACGAATCCTTTTAGCATCGCGTTGTAAACAAAAACATTCGGATTCTCCATCTGGGCAGCCGCGGAAACGGCCTGTTCCGTCGCGCCAACGGAAGAACAAGCCGTGATGAATTGGTTCATTAGAAAGCAATCTTGGGTTGCTGCTACTTTGATCATATTGCCTAGTGCCGAATCCAAATCTCTGATCTTGGAGCATTGCTTCAAGTGAGTAACTATCAAATTGGCTCGAGAAAGCATAATAATAATTGTAGGCGGGAAACAGGGAGGCTCTGAGAAATTAAGACATACACATCAAACTCGATGCACAGCAGGCTTCATATATAAATTCAGGACCAACCAAGCGGCAGAATAACATAGAGTTGGATCCTTCCTAGAACAATTTCAGTAATTTTATGCGGGTCGAATCTGTAATTACCTCTGCAATTAAACAAAAAGAAATTTATTGGAGTGAGAGTCTTTGATGATGCCATAATCTGAAAGCCTGAAACTTCCTTTCATAGCTTTCTTAATTAACTTACCCTGTTCTGGTTTTTTCAGTTTATGTAATCTGAAGTGTTTTTCCATAATGTGATCCCAGACATTAAGCACTGACATCACTGGAGAATTCAAAACCACATCCCACAACCAGATAACGCAATGGAAAGTGGGCAACTTGGAAATCAACAAGGAGACTTGACTTGACTTGATGTCATCAATTATTTATCTTCCACGAATAAAGTCAATTTGACATAGGAAGATGACACATGGAAGGACTCTCACTAATTTATTGACCGGTAGCTTCGTTGTCGGTTTGCTTAACACTTGAGAGAGACTAACCGGTCTCAACTGTCTCGTCGTCTTAGTTTCAACAGTTTTAGGAATGAAGACCAGCACTACGGAAAAGACATGCTTGGCGGAAAAATGTTGTCATCTCATTAACTATCGTGCCCCAATAAGATTTGTCTGTTATGTCGTAGGATTTTTTTTTTTTTTGTCACCATTGGACAGTCTCTCACTTTTATGATTATTTATAGAAGAAAGTCTCATTCTATTCTATCAAAACTCTTTTAATATCTAGCTTGAGGTCCATAATGCATAGTCTGCCACTTCTATGAAGTTTTTTTAATGACTTTCTACCAATTATTTATCTTCCACAAATAAAGCCAATTTGACATGGGGAGATGATATATAGAAGAACTCTAGCTTATTTATTGACATATAGGCATAGCTTCGTTGTCGACTTGTCGGTTTGTAGAATACTTGATAGAGACTGATCAGTCTCAACTATTTCATCTTCTTAACTTCTACAATTTTAGAAACGAAGGCAATTTATGTACGATTCAAGCTACGGAAAAGACATGCTAAGCGGGAAAATGCTAGTATAGCTTTCGTCACCTCATTAACTATCGTGCCCCAATAAGATATGTCTGTTATGTCGCGCGAGATGTTTCTTGTCGCCAATATGTTGGAAGTTGATAAAAGGTATTAGAAAACATTCCATTCTCTTGCTTACAAGTTTTCAACCATTTATTGCTTGTGACAGCTGAAGTCAAATTAAAGAAGTTGAAGGCCTGCAGATGGAGAAAGATAGCCAGTGGTTCAGAGTTCCCATCGTTCCAGGTGAATGAAGAGCGCCCATTAATTGCTGTTCGAGATGGTGAAATCATGAAGAAAGTCTGCAACTTCGTTACTACCAGAGTAGGAAGAGAATCATTTCAAGTGTTTGTCGATAAAGTCTGAAACTTTCCAGCTTTCTGAACTTACTCTGTTTCCCATCGTTCCAGGTGAATGAAGAGCGCCCATTAATTGCTGTTCGAGATGGTGAAATCATGAAGAAAGTCTGCAACTTCGTTACTACCAGAGTAGGAAGAGAATCATTTCAAGTGTTTGTCGATAAAGTCTGAAACTTTCCAGCTTTCTGAACTTACTCTGTTCTGGGTTATTCAGTTTCTGTTATCAGTCTGAAGTTTTATGTCATGTTCTCCATTTATATGAAGAATATGAAAAGCTTTTTGTTCCATGGCAAAATCTGAGCTCAGGTTCTACTGAATCAATGTACGAACCAACAAAGGTACCACTCCACCGATCAGTCAGCTGATCTCGGAGGTCGCCATGGAAACCATCGTTGTCCACGCTAAGAAATCTCTCTCAGGCATTTCATCAAACACCTTGTCCGAATCTCTGTCCAAATCAAGGTAAAGATAAGAATAACACCTCACCTTGTCAGTTCCTTGCATGCTTTCAACCTTGTTGTAACAACCACCAGAATTGCATGCATGTTCTATACGTGTATTCTGAATCCTTCAGAACCCTAGCACCCCTTTTAGCCCATTTGTCAGTCTTCCATGCAAAACCTGAAACTGCCCCTTATTGCCTTATCCACATCCCTCTATAAAAGCCAAACCAAAACCATTTTCCATTCATGCAAAACATTCATAATCAGCTAATTAAGCACATCAACCATGGAAGCTGTGAAAGAAATTCCCATCAGTGGCAGGAACCCAGAAGCCAAATACATCCGTGAAGGCCACCATGAACACCCTTCTCTGCTTCCACTGATAGACATTCCCATCATTGACATTGGCCAGCTCACTGTTCCTTCTGAAGCTGATCAAAAGATCCGCTCAGCTCTCAGCGCATATGGCTGCATGATTGTCTGCTTTTTTCTTCTTATTCTTCTTCTTCCATTTTCCTTCTTCTGACGTTTCATTTTGACTGCTCAACGTTTGATATGAGACTGGATGATGGTTTCTATGTGTACAGGTAACAAACCATGGAGTGGAGAGTTGGTTTCTTGACAAATTGAGGACGCTGTTCAAGCAATTCGTGGCGCTGCCAGAAGAAGAGAAGCTCAAATGGAAGAGGGAAGTTGATGGGTTTGAAGGGTATGGCAGTGACCCTGCCCCTAACGATTTCCTTGCTCGCGATTGGGGCGCCAGATTGAGGATCACTATTCATCCCGAGGAGTTCAGACAGCTGAAGTATTGGCCTGAGAATCCACCAGAGTTCAGGTTTTATGAAGTTTTCGGGGCTTATTCGCGTAGTTTTGATTTTTTTACTTGAGCAACAAGCAATTGATTTCATGAAAAACCGATGCAGGGAAGTTGTGGATGAATACAGCAGCAAGTTGGTAACAGTGTATGAAGTCATCCTGAAGGCACTAGCCAGGTCAATGAATCTGAAAGAGACCAGCTTTCTGCACAAGATGGGGGAGCCATGGATAATGTATGCAAGATTCAACTTCTACCCTTCCTGTCCGAGGCCAGATCTCGTCTTCGGCCTCAAGCCACACTTCGATTCGACGGTGCTCACCGTTCTCCTGCAGGACAAAGAACTTGAAGGCCTGCAGATTCTGAAAGATGGGCAGTGGTTCAGAGTTCCCATAGTTCCAGATGCCCTTGTCATCAATGTTGGGGAGCAGCTAGAGGTATAATGTAGTAAATCATTCACAGTGATTAGTTTGGTGGAGGTAAATTAGCTTTGTTGCTTTCGTTTCCTTTAACATGGATGAATGGAGAAAATATGTGGCAGATACTGAGCAATGGAGAGTTCAAGAGCTTGTACCACAGGGGAATGGTGGATTCAGAAAGGGAGAGAGTTTCTCTTGCTGTGCTCTCTCTTTCTAACCCGCAAATGGGAGTCGAACCGATTGAAGAGCTGGTGAATGAAGAGAGGCCATCGTTGTACAGGAAGGTGATATATGGAGAAACCACTCATTTTGATTACTATAAGAGTGGGAGGACACTCATCGACGATGCCAGAGTTTGAAGTTCTCTTGGATAAAGTCTGGAACTTTTTCACTTTTAAAATTTCCCCTGTTCCAGATTTCAACCTCTGAAATCTGAAGTTTGTGTTCTGCTCCATGTATGTGAAAAAATAAAGCCTTCTGGAGGCAAGTTCCAGCTTCCAGTGTCTGGAAGCTGAAGTTTATGTTATGCGCCATGTATCAGAGAAAATAAAGACTTTTGTCGAACCCAAAATCTGATACCAAGTAGTTGATCTCAAAGGAGGCCATACCATTCTTCCGCAATTCGATACCCAAGTGCAGCACTCAAGCTACAGCTACAGAAAAAGCACAGTAGCTCCTCCATGGTATTACTAACCAAGTCTCAGCAAACTAGGAGGTAAGGGAAAGTAACGGCAAAGACAGTCACACCTCAAATAGAAAAGAGGAATTGCCAAGACCAAAAAGATGTCACTGAAAATGAGCTCAAAAGATGAATGAAGACACTGGGATTACACGAAAAATGTAAATGTTCTTTCTTGCTAATGAAGAAACATATAAAACTAAGTCACAACTCTCTTCTGGCCTTCATCACGAGGATTCGACATAACCGACATTGTTCTTCTCCTCGTCATACATATCTTCGTCGTTATCGACCTCTTTCCCCCCATGTGGGAGAAGAACATACAAACCCGTTTGTTTATCTCGAAAGACTTGTCAAAGACAACGAACAGCTACAGACTACATATAATCTGAACTATCTAAGGAATGAAGGCTATGGAAGGATGGGAGATTTGGGGGGAGGGGAAGAGGGTAAACAAAAGAGGAACCCAGACAGCAAGCACCTTGATGCTCCTCTGGTTGAATACTTCACCATTGGTGTTTTCCTTAAAGCTTGAACAGCAAGCCACCGTGAGTGGCGAAGAATGGGGCAAAGACGAGGGACTCGACAGCCATGAGCTTGATGAGGATGTTGAGAGATGGTCCAGATGTGTCCTTCAACGGGTCGCCAATGGTGTCGCCAATGACTGCTGCCTTGTGTGGGTCTGATCCTTTTGGGCCGAGCGATCTTGCATGTTCCGATGCACCAGCCTGGAACAACATCCCAAAATTCAAGAATTTACTCAAATTCAATGACAAATTGGAGCAAGCATTGTACCAGTCGAAAGGAAAAGGAGGAAATATATTATTACCTCAATGTACTTCTTGGCGTTGTCCCATGCGCCACCAGTGTTCGATGCAGAGATAGCAATCTGCAGTGTACACAAATGCAAAACCCGCGTTAAGAACAGGTCAAGCATCGAGAGCTATTCAAGATCAGCAATATAGGAATCTGATATCTGGCATTTACCTGCACACCGGACACGAGAGATCCTGCAAGGACACCGGAGAGGGTCTCAACACCAAAGAAGATGCCGACAACGAGGGGAGTGAGCATGACAAGTGCGCCAGGTGGGATCATTTCCTTGATAGAGGCATCAGTGGAGATCTTGACGCAGGTGGCATAGTCAGGCTTAGCAGTACCTTCCATTAGTCCAGGAATGGTGTTGAACTGCCTACGAACCTCCTCAACCATCTTCAATGCTGCACTTCCTACAGACTTCATTGTCATGGCAGAGAACCAGTATGGAAGCATTGCCCCGACAATCAACCCAATGAATACTTTCGGTGTCAACACATCGACCGTTGTGATTGAGGCACGGCTGACGAAGGCACCAAAGAGTGCCAGTGAGACAAGAGCAGCAGAACCAATAGCGAAACCCTGTGAATTTGGCATAATCAAAGAGTTGAGTAAACTAGAATACATAGCAGATGATGACAGTCAAGAATCAGCTCGTCTCTTCTGCGAGAGAAAGCAGATATCTGTAATCTATACAGGTGAAAGGATATGGTTCTCAAGACAGCACCTTCAGTGAATCAAGATAAAGAGGTAGGAACGTTCTAAATCTTGGTTAATCGAAATTTCAATCAAACTTAATACGCAATATTCTGGTTTTAGTTTAACCAAACCCCGGGAAATTTAATCGGATTCGATAACCATTATCCACCCCCTAAAAATGTCGTACAAAATTAAATATGTAGTTATCATTAGCACTTTTGTCATTTAACTAGAGAAATGGAAGCGTCACGCATGTAAACAAGTGGTCCAAGGCAGTTGAAGGAATTGGTTCCTCGTCTAACTCCTCGGGAAGAAAAGGAGGAAAAAATCACAGCTTTCTCTTTCAAAATGAAAAAAATCATTCCAGCAAAAATCCGAAAGTAAAGTCGGGCAGCTAGTCCATGTCATCCATTCCCTTAGACGTGTGTGCCACACTAATCGTGGTCCCATGGGCAAAAAAATCATTTGGCACCACCCACCAACACGTCAGATGAAGAACAAGAAGATAACTTCGAAAACCAACAGAATAAAAGAAAAGAGATGAGAGATCTTTTTAAAGAAGATTCCAACCTTGCCAATAGCAGCAGTGGTGTTTCCTGCAGCGTCGAGGGCATCAGTTCTCTCTCGGATTCTGTGGCTCATTCCTGCCATCTCAGCGATACCTCCAGCATTGTCACTAATGGGGCCATAAGCATCAATGGCCAAGCCAGTGGCTATGGTGCTCAACATTCCAAGGGCAGCTACTGCAATGCCATACATAGCAGCAAAGCTGAAACTAACAAAAATGCTCACTGCAATGGCAAAAATGGGGATGATGACAGATTTGTATCCCAATGCAAGCCCGAAAATGACATTAGTGGCAGCTCCAGTTCGGCAAGAATCAGCAACGTCTTGAACAGGGCTGGGGAAGAAAAGAAACCGAAGACAAGAAAACTAGTGTTATTACAGATTCACGAAAGAAAGCATACCAAATTGAACCTTAGGCTTTTGAAGTTTTTTTTTTACCTGTATGCATTGCTAGTATAGTACTCGGTCACAAATCCAATAATAAGTCCAGCCCATAGACCAACAGCAACACACAAGAACAGTTGCCTGAACGGACAGAGATTCAAGTGAGAAAAATCTTCAGACATTTAGCATGAACTTAAGAATATTTGAGCTGACAGAAACATACCAGTTGGCCACATCCTTCTGTGTTCCGAAATTGAAGATAGTGAAGGAAGCTGGAAGAGCGATCCAGCTAACAACAGCAATCCCGACGGTCATGAGAACAGTTGAGATGATGAGCTGCCTTTTCAGAGCAGGCTCGATTTCTTTTACAGCCTTGATCTCGAAGAAATCAGTGGCAAACAAAGTGGTGATCAAACAAACAACGATTCCTACTGCACTGATAATTAGTGGATATAGCATCGCTGTGAACTCATGATTAATCCCGAAAGATGAGATGGATGCAACCACTAGAGCAGCACATGATGCCTCGGCATATGAACCGAAAAGATCGGATCCCATACCAGCAATATCACCAACATTATCTCCAACATTGTCAGCAATCACCTGCAAAGAAGAAGAAGAAGAAAAGAACCAGAGTAAACGACGATATAACCACAATTCATCACAGTTCATAAGCAAGGCTTGAAATATTTAGTAGTTGCTTACAGCTGGATTTCTGGGGTCGTCCTCTGGAATGTTCCTCTCAACTTTCCCAACAAGATCAGCACCAACATCAGCAGCTTTGGTGTAGATTCCACCACCAACTCTACCGAAGAGAGCCATGGAAGATCCACCAAGACCATAACCAGTAATAGCTTCGAAAAGGCCACCCCAGTCATCACCATAGTAAAGCTTGAAGAGATTGATGGTAATGTAGAGAACCACCAGACCATTTGCAGCCAAGAGAAAACCCATGACTGCACCAGATCTAAAGGCCACAATGAAAGCCTTTCCGACTCCTTTCCTTGCCTCGAGTGTTGTCCTAGCGTTTGCATAGGTAGCAATCTTCATCCCAAGGAACCCAGAAACCACAGAAGTCACTGCACCGAGCAAGAAAGATATGGTGCTGAAAGCAGCAGTAGCCAGGGCAGGCTTGCACATCTTGGTTGCGTCGTAGGTGCAAACCTGGTGACTTGTGCTAAATCCATCAACGGATCCCAAGAACACAAATATGAGGACAGCGAAGGCAACCATGAAGATGCCGACATACTTGTACATAGTGAAAAGGAAGGAGGTTGACCCTGCAGCAAGCAGCATAAAGACCCAATTAGTCAATCCAGTTAAGCATACTGAAGAGTAATATTCTGCAACAGAAATAAGTGAAATGACAGGAACTGCAGAAACTAACAAACACATGCAAGTCTCCTTCGGGAGGAGAAGTGCCCAAGTACAACATTAAAACTAATATGAAAGTTCAATTTTTATATTGTGCCTCCACCTTCTCAAATGCAAGATTTCATCACGTGTATAACATACCCAAGATAATATAGTATAGAATGAAGACCAAAAAAAGATTTGAGGAATCTACAGCGTTCATTGTATATCTCAGAAAGAGAAACCGATGGAAAGGATGTTTCCCATAATTCACAGATCAATGAGGATGCATAAAAAAAGTAGGCTTTAACGTTTAAATACTAATTACAATGTCATATAATTGAACTAAGGAAAGTATCACCAATATTAAAGCATAAGTGGCAAGCAAGAACACGTAACGAATCCCAAGTAGTGGGAAAAGTCACTGCTTGATGTCACACAATGGAGAAAAAGGGTAATTAGAAGGACGAAGAACTCCATTTAAACATCCAGTCCGAAGAACTTGGTCGAGCTCAAAATGTCTTCCACAAGGAATGGGTCATTATCAGATTTTTCTAGTAGAGCACAACATATTAAGACACAGGGCTGGAAACAAAAGCTCAGATCCATAGAACTTCAATGGAGCTCTAGATTTCCACCAAATCATCAAGAAGAAATGGTTCCCAGATCTAGCACATGTCTCTACCGATCTCCACCAACCCAAAGGAAAACTCGGACCATCCTAAAAATGGGGAAAGATCCAACAAGTTCTACTTTTAGTCTGCACACTTGCTCCATGGATTCAAAAAACGAAACTTTGAGAGCTCAGTTGCAGAAAACCAGACACGTGCAGAACAGAGAATCAGATCTCCGCCAGGAACCTCTACCCAATAAAAACAACCGACAGAATCAGCTAAACATAACAATTACGGCTCTTCCCAGTAAAATTTGGCCACTAGGAACGCTCTGAAACCATCTCTAATCCCTGACAGTATTTAAAACTCTGACCAACACCCAGTTCACAAAACTGAATAAACCCAACACAAAGCTGAGATCTAAGACAGAGGCGAGAGCTCTATTTACCCTCGGAAATGGCGTTCTGAATCTCGGCGCATTTGGCGACGACGCTGTGGTCATTCACCCCCTCTTCCTCCTCAATCAGGGAGTCGTTGTACCCATTCTTGTTGGCCGCATCCCTGCCGCCGGCGGGAGACAGCTTGACGGACGAGACCAGCACCCACTGGAACAGAGCGAAGGCGATTCCGATGACCCCGCATACCGGAATCAGTATCTGGGTGCCGAGATCTGGCAGGAGCGACGAACCCATATCAGAGAAAATGGATAGAATTCCCGCCGCCCGAGATTCAGGGTAACCGACGAGAAAGGAGGAGGCAGCGAAAGGTTTATCTCTGCCGCTGGGCTCTCTCTCTCTCTCTCCAGAGGGAATGGAAGAGTAGAGAAGGAGAGGAAATGGGAGTGCTGGTGGGTAGCCGAAAATCAAGGTTTTATATCCGCCGAGCCGGGAAATTGCAAAACAAGCGAAAAAATTAATTAAAATCTATAAAATTTAGGAAATTTATTTAACAATGAAAAAAAGGGAAATAATTTCTCAATTTTTTTTTTTGTTGGGGTATTTTAATTGTTACTTGTTAGGTATTTTATTGGTGGCTTGTAATCTCTTTATTATGAAAAGGATTAAAAGAAATACTCTCTAGTCTCTACGTTGATGGTTGTCCACGTTTGTTCAATCGGTTATTACGAATTGAAAGATTTAATTTGTTTCAATCGAACATAAATGGAATCAAATTGAAAGTATATTTGATCCGATATGACCATATCCAGAATTTTGGTTGGATATGTTTGTGCCTCGAATCATTCGATCCTGTCTAACCCGGGTTTAAGTTGATACAAAGAAGGTTGCTACATAAATGAATACCAAACTTGCAAGGCCCTTTATAGCAGAATATAGATCTATGAATAAGTTAGGCCAATGGATCAATGTGTATTTTGATGTATTGGGTAGCTTTGATAACGTGGATCACTAGTTGGTGCAAATAACGTTGAGTTATTCATACTAGTACCTCGAAGAAGACGATTAATCAATTTTTCAGGTAAGATCCAAACTTATGTGGTCATGAATCATGATATCTTTAATACCGATTCGATGGAAAAAATTGTTGGTCCACAAGTAGTGAACAAAATTAACATATAAACTTAATGTGACAATCGACAAGTAGGTGAAGATCAAATCAAGCAATAATTTTGTATCCTAAATTGCCTTGCAATTTCGAGGTTTCAAAGTAATTTTTGAATAACAAACTTAGATTGATGAAAATAAGAAACAAAAGATTTGGCGTTCTTCATTATCTAATCAAAATTTGGAATGGAGGAAAAGAAGGATGAAGGGGGAGATTAGGTGATGTAAAAATAAACGAATTGGATAAGGTTGGATTGAACTCTAATGTTTTGGTCCTAGAATTTAGTGGAACTCGTTAAATGGGGATTATTTCGTTAATTAATTGGCTGTCATTAAGAGGCTAAGTAATGTGTGGATTTTGTACAGTTTTATGGAGAAATGGTATCTTGACAGGATATTCATACTTGATAGTTGATAGTCTTACACTGAAGTGTGGATAAGGTTGTGTAATAGTTTAGGATTATGTCAATCTATTTTATTTAGTATTTTGTCATCACTGAGTTTTTCTTCGACGAGATCAAAGGAAGTCGTTCGCACTAAGTCAATTTGAAGTATTATTTGGGACGGAAAATCATCACGAAGATTCATGTCAATCTTTTTCCTTCGTCATCGATCCTACAAAGTTATCATTCATTTCGACTTTCATTCTGATGCAACATGTTTTAACTTTCACTAGTTTGTTGGTATCCGAGAAATTGAAGAGTTGGTCTCGCTCCGGGTTTTTGTTGTGTTGCCTCGCCACTACGGTTAGATCCTTAGGCTCATCTGCCTAGCTAATGCCAATCTAGGGTTAAGCATGCCCTAATCCTTCACCACTGGCCATACTGCTCACCCAGACTTCACGTTGTTCGTTTTCGAGGGAGAAAAACTCTAGCTCTGATTGAGGGTAAAAATCCCTAACCTGAGGAAACGAATTTCATATTTATTGTTCCATCGAAAAAGCCTAACTATCGTCATTATGTTTTTTTACCAATTTTATATTCAATATGATTTATCAAACACCACAAAAGTTTTAAAAAAATCCAGCATCCCACCACATAATGAAAAATAAAATCCAACATAAACCTGTCATCTCGTTTAATTATCAAACCACACTTGGTTTTTGCACTTCAATATATTTCGCTGAATCAGAACCGTCGATTATTATCTTTTAGATTAAATGAATATTGTGGCTTGGGTTAGAGAATTAGGGACTGGGGTTTACCCATTAGAGGTTAAGGTATAATATCATGCCCCAAACTTCGGTCAATTTGTGCTCTAAACAGTAAAACTCGACGAGCGTACAATATACGACTGACGTACGCTAGCCTGAACCAACAAACCAAACCCTATTTCGATAATTATAAAATAACAAATAACCATACCCTATAAAAACATTATATAATTTATTTTTATACTTCTTCTAGCAACTTGAATGATCAAACATTTTGATTGGACACTTGATATCAAACCTTCTAACCAAGAAATATATGGTGTATGAATCTTTACGACCCACATCTACTAGGATTCAAAACCTTACGCAATAAGAAGATCACACATTTCGGTTGACCGAAGACAAGTCTTCATGTTTTGCCATATACATTGTATTTTTGTTTAATTAATGTTTAACCACAATTCACTTAACCTTTTCCTTTTGTCCATACTCCGTAATTAATGTTTAATGAACTATATAATTAGACTTCTTTCGAGGGGTTGTTTTCGTGGTGATTGAAATTTCAAGCCAAATTCTCGCCGAGAACGTAAACCATACGCAGGTCTTTTTTCATTCCTCTTCTTTTTTTCACCGCGGTTTCTCGTGGAATATTATCTGATTAAATCATAAGCTAAGAGCTGCTTTCCATTTCCATGTTTCTATTTTGGTTGGTCTATCTGTCAACGATTTAATTAATTATTAATTATCACATATGGTTTGGTGATTACATCAGAAGACCACGAGCTTTGCGTGGTTGCTAAACTGATTCCAGGCCATAGTTTTAGGAATAGCGCAAAGGTTGCTAATACTCTTATTAGACTCGCTAATCATGCAATCGAAAAAAATACTATAATAGCGAGATGTCATACTCGAATAATCTCTACATCCCAATTGCTTGAATTGTCGAAATGAATATAAATGATAAATTGTATACAAAATTATTGGAAGAAAAATTACAGAACGATTCTCCAGAGAACAAAGGGTGGTGCTTTGGCAAAAAAAAAAAACCAAAAAAAAAAAAACAAACAAACAAAGGGTGGTGTGTCATAGGTGGCACTCTGCAACAATTCAGCCACACTTCCCACAAGTAGGCATATAATTTCCCCACATTAAAGGGAATAATTAATTCTCAATATTATAAATATATAAAATGTTTTAACGTATATCAAGAAAAAAAAACTAGTGTATGTCGTATACAAGAAAATTTTCACCGTACGCGTCCATTTTAACGGTCAGCACAATTGCAGGTTCTATTTTTTGTGGGATTATAAAATAAATTACCTCATTTATGCTGACTGTTAAGATGGACGTGTAGGGTGGAGATTATCTGGTGTACGACATATACCAGTTTTTGTTTGGTGTATGATAAAAATCACTATATATAGATATATACATTTTCTTCATTTTTAATAATTCCCATTTTCGAAAAAAGAGAGAATTTAATTCGAGGAAAGGCACCAGAAAAATGGGCATCAAGGAATCATTCTCTAAAAACACATAAGATAGAAAGGGAAAGAAGAAATTCCCTCGAGAAATAGGAATCACTTGAAGATAATGTTCAAATGGAAGCATCTCACTCACGACCACTTCTTCTACCATCCACCCCTTCGTTGGATACTTAGATATTCATTTATTTTGCAAATTATTTGTTGGCATTTATTATATTTTTTGGGAGTAACAAATAGATAGTTTATCTTTTGTGAGAATGTCTCGTGATGCTGTTCGATTTGATATGGTTCGCTTGGGTTGACACAGGTGCTGAATATTTTAAGCAAGTCCTTGATAACGTGTGTGTTGGTGTCTGCGGTGATGCTACATATTAGAGGAAGTCGGGTTGTTGCAGTTGCAGACGTCAATGTTGCGTCTTTTGATTTTAATCTGTTGATCGTGAGAACAGTAGGGTACGACTTATCATGTACAACCAAATAGTGTGTGCTTGAATCTCGATCTTTGGCAATACAAGTATCTCTAGAATAAAATAAAACAAACAAATAGATAGTTTATGGTTGAGACATGACTGTTTATATGTGGTGTCAATGGCCTTGCATGGCTCTCCTTTGTAGATAAATTGTCCAAATCTCCATTTTCTTCAAAATTTCCCATCACTTTCTGTAATTTTTACAACCCTTGATCTTGATTTCTAATAATTATTATTATTTATAAAAAATAGTACTTAATGGTTGGTGGGTTTTGGTATGGGGACATGCAAATTGAGATTTTGTCCTTCCATGGAGAGTGTGATGTAGATATTGGTGGAGTAATAGACAAACCAAACATTTGGCTCATCACCACATACCACACCCTCCATCACCAATAACAACAACAACAACAAACCAAATTAAAATGTTGACAACAACATTTCAATGGGACTTGCTATATTCTATTAAGTTATCTTGTCTCACTCCTATAAAGAATCGTATAGAGAGTAACAAATCTAGACTACCAAAACCAGCTAGAATGGACATGTAACTCACACCAACATGTTATTATCGTGGTAAGATGTGATTCAATCATAGTCGTCATTGTAACCTTAATAAGTGCTGTTGATTTTCGATATGGTGTAAATAATATGGGGGGTGTTGGGTGGTGATCATGTGAAGATATGTCCACGGTGACCAGAACCAGTGACATGAGATCTCTGATATCACATGACACCGTCAGCTATTTGGATTAGCTGATCGAACATACAATTCACAATTACTCAATTTGAAGGGCAATCTTCCCGAATCTCAAACCTCAAGCTAAAGGCAAGACCATGATACATTTCCTGCCACCTCAATTTGCACACACAATGGATTATCCTCCTTCTCCATGAAACCTCACCACAGAAAGATTTAACAAACTCAGTAATCGTATCTCTTCATCATCAAAAGTACGCTCGCTCTTACATATTCTAAAGTTAATCCGATCCATTTGATATTGGGGAAGGGTTGGGAGTGGGCTGTCAAAGCTGGTTACTAGGTCACAAAAACTGTAGGACATCGAATCAATAAAGACACCCTCCACATTCAATTATTTATATGCTTGCTTGGGGAAACCCAAAATTCAATGTTGTCACACCCACCAATATGTTGGAGCTTAATCATATATAGATCTAGCCATCTCATCTCACCGATTTATTATTATTATTATTATTATTATTATTATATGGGTAGCTTTTGATGTTGTTGTTGGTGGGTACAAGGTTTCTATTTCCTTTTAAAAAAATAAAATTTAAAAATAATCAACATTGAATTAAAGGAGGTGAAATGTCGAGAAAGAATGAGAGTGCATGTGTGTGTGGTGGATCTGTTGGTTCCTCTGTCCTTAAATGTTGAAATTATGCAAATACTTCTTATTTAATTATAAGTTTACAACAACATAAAGAAGGAAAAAAATATTCCTGGATTGTGGTATATATAGTTTTTAACCTATAGTCGATAGATCATATTTCCCATATTTTAACTTAATTATTGACAATTAAGTCACATTGGTTCGCCTAAACGTTTCATCCGACAAAAAGCAAAACAAGCAAGAAAGATCGAGTAGCAACTGTGGCCCACAAAACTTTAGCTCCCTCAAACCGAAGGCGGATGTTCTATAATCATCCGCAGACCGCAATTCTATGAATGCGATGATATTATGAATAAGTTCTCACATACACCTTTGGTTTGTCAATTATTAGCATGGATTGGAGTTTCAAACACAACAAATAGATATTATTATCCTTTGTGATTATTGAAAAGCAAAAGTGATGGGACCTCTTACTTAGTTTACATCTTTTTCTCAACGATACCATTATCCTATGGCCCCAAAAATTTCAGCCATGCCATATTGAGAATATAAGAATCTGCAAAAGTGGGCGAAATGGATTGGTCAAATTGCACACATAAGGGAAAAACATCAAAACCATGAACCCAAAGTTAAGATTAGATATACCTGAGGTCACAAAAGCAATGCCTATCTATCTACTCTGTCTATGATCATGTCTTGTTCATTAGATTATACTTTGTTAGAAACCGAACATGAAAAATTAGGGTTTATTCATTCCCGACATAGTTTATCTTCTTAATTATGCTGTGAAAGTTATTTTATTTGCAATTATGATTTAAGAGATTAAGGAATTCAAAATCGGCTATTGTTTTTTTTTTTTTTTTATGAGAAAGGAAATTCTTTATGGATTGGTCAAATTGCACACATAAGGGAAAAAGATCAAACCCATGAACCCAAAGTTAGATTAGATATACTTAGGTCACAATCACTCACAAAGCAATGTGTATCTATCTACTCTGTTTATGATCATATCTTGTTCATTAGATTATAGTTTATCTTCTTAATTATGCTCAAGATCATCTCTGGGATCCCATAATCCTAGGGGTGCCTCTTCCAGCTCTTTCTTCTCTTGCGCCTGCCACTTGACCAATTTAGCCAGCATCTCTTTTAACCAAGCTAAATCTCCCTTTGCCAGCATCTCCTTTCTCCAAGCGATTTCTTCCTCCCTTGTCCTCCCGTCCCACTCTGCATTAATCCAAGTTTGAGATCAATTAGTTTAGAATATAAGAATACCGGAAAACTCATAACAATGGAAGGAGACAGTGAAATAACAGGAGCAGGAGGAGGGGAGAGCATCAAGCTAACAAACACGACCTAGCTAGATTCTCCGGCGACTATAGAAGAAACCAACACGGTGAAATAGAATGTTCAAATCGGTGAAATAGAAAAATCCACAAAAGGGGGGAACGTACGTAACCTGGATTCGCAGGGTTCTCCAGCCCTCCAAAATTCGACATGATGATGGCGCGCAACACAATCAAAAACCTCTCCGACCGACCTGCCAGTCAACGGATACACAAATTAATTCTGAGGAACAATCGCAGGGGGAAAAAAACGCATCTCAGTCGACCTCCGATCCGTTCAACAGAGCCGATCTCGCAGTGGAGGAGGAGGAGGAGGTGGAGGTGGACGGAACTAACCTTGGAGAGCGATGCCGACGGTGGTTGAGGTGGCGATGGCGGTAACGAAGCGTCAGGGATTTTTTTTGTGTTTTAGGGCGATTTGAGATTTTGAGAGCAACCTTGAGTCTGGTTGGAAAGAGAGATTGGGGGAACTGGGGAACAGATCAAGGATTATTTATATTTTTAATTTTCTTTTTTCCACTCTCTGCTCGGGCTCGGTTAAGGTGGAGACTGGAGAGGGGAAAGGGCCTGCGGTTATTGGGGGAACCCCATTGGGCTACAAGCCCATGTAAATGGATTTGATGGAGGAAGACATGTCTTGGCTAACTAGTTATGGGCCCTTCGTTGCTCGTCACTTCTCTCTCTCTCTATCGCCACCATCACTTTCACTGGCCTAAAATTTGAATCGGGTTGAGTTGGGGTTTGCTAAATGATATATCCATGGAAAAACCAGGCAAAAATACGGAGCAAGTTCAGAAATCGCAAGCCCAACCCAACTAACTGGGTACCCCACGAGTTTATAGGTATCCAAGGGTTGTTGAAACAAATTTGGAAGGCGTAGCAAATTACAGCTGCACTACCCGTACGTGAAAAGGCAACGACCTCTAGAAAGATGGCGGTGACGACTAACGAGGAAGAACTGGCACGCGGCTTAGGTGTGGCATTTCTTTAAGGGCAGTAAAATTTTCACGTGAAAGTTATACATATACGAGGTAAGAAAGAAGAGTAAAAATGAGAATGTATTAGAGTTTTTAATGAAAAAATCAACAATATTGAAATGGTAATTTAAAGGCAGTTTAACTATTTCATACAGCCAAAATTACTTACGAATTTAGCCTTTTATAAATAAATAAAAAATTTATAATTAGATCAAACCGATACAGTTTCACAAATATTAATACCAAAACCGTCATTAAAGGCTTTAAACTAGTTAAAAGGGGTACAAAATGATTTTCCTACAAACTGACACTGAACCCTACAGGCTACAACAACAAAACAACAATCCTCTCGGTAAATTGTTCCTCAAGTAACCCACAGAGTTGCCTTTTCTTCATCATCAACCCTAGCGGAAAATTTCCTCCCCCACCTAATAGGAAAGAAACGATTTCAATGACTCAAAAAACTAGCAACTTGCTACAATGTTTATATGAGAAGAAATCTCTCTTTGGGGCAGAACATCAGTCCTTTGCCCCTTCCCCTCTCTTCCAATCTCCCCATTGATTGTTTGTTTATAGCTTGAACAGCAAGCCACCGTGGGTGGCGAAGAACGGCGCGAACACCAGCGACTCCACAGCCATGAGCTTGATCAGAATGTTGAGCGACGGCCCCGAAGTGTCCTTCAACGGGTCTCCGATGGTGTCACCGATGACCGCAGCCTTGTGAGGGTCGGAACCTTTCGGACCGAGGGTCCTGGCGTGCTCCGAAGCGCCCGCCTCGATGTACTTCTTAGCATTGTCCCACGCTCCACCGGTGTTCGAAGCAGAAATGGCAATCTGCAACACGGAAAACGTTTCATTAATACCCTTTTCTAGGCTACAAACCCGAGTTGACGTGCGAAACACGAAATACGTTTACCTGGACACCAGACACGAGAGAACCGGCGAGGACACCGGAGAGAGTCTCGACGCCGAAGAAGATGCCGACGACGAGTGGTGTGAGCATGACGAGGGCGCCAGGTGGGATCATTTCCTTGATGGAGGCGTCGGTGGAGATCTTGACGCAGGTTGCGTAATCGGGCTTGGCTGTGCCTTCCATCAGTCCAGGGATGGTGTTGAACTGACGGCGGACTTCCTCAACCATCTTCAGGGCAGCACTTCCCACGGATTTCATCGTCATGGCGGAGAACCAGTACGGAAGCATCGCTCCGACGATCAAGCCGATGAACACTTTGGGGGTCAGCACGTCGACTTTCGAGATGGATGCTCTGCTGACAAAGGCGCCAAAGAGGGCCAAGGAGACGAGTGCGGCTGAACCAATGGCGAAACCCTGGCAACGACAGAAAGATTCGAGTTCGTTGTACTAAACTAGGAAGTGGAATTGGCTGACAAAGTGGAATTGGCTGAGTGGAAACTTTGGAAACCTTGCCAATGGCGGCGGTGGTGTTGCCTGCAGCATCAAGGGCGTCAGTTCTCTCCCTGATTCTGTGGCTCATTCCTGCCATCTCTGCAATTCCTCCAGCGTTGTCACTGATGGGACCATAAGCGTCGATTGCCAGACCGGTGGCGATGGTGCTGAGCATTCCGAGGGCAGCTACTGCAACCCCATACATCGCGGCGAAGCTGAAGCTGACGTAGATACTGACTGCAATGGCGAAGATAGGGATGATGACGGATTTGTATCCCAATGCGAGCCCGAAGATGACATTAGTTGCAGCTCCGGTACGGCAGGAGTCAGCAACGTCTTGAACCGGGCTGGAAAAACTCAGGGCATAGTTTAGAAGTGTTGAAATCAACAGTTTTTGAAGATGGGGAAATGTCAAAGTTCGGACCTTTCTTTTACCTGTAAGCATTGCTTGTGTAGTACTCGGTCACAAATCCAATGATAAGGCCGGCCCATAGACCAACAGAAACGCACAAGAATAATTGCCTGATCAAGGACACTCAAAACATATGGAAAGCACAACAACGGGGAGGAAAACAATGCACACAAACGAAAGTATAGCTCTGAGTGCCAACCAGTTATGGACGACTTTCTGGGTTCCAAAGTTGAAGATGGTGAAGGTAGCTGGAACACTGATGAAGGTAATGATGGCAATTCCAACAGTCATCAGCACGGTGGAAATGATGAGCTGCTTCTTCAATGCGGGTTCGATTTCTGTGACCTCCTTGATCTCGAAGAAATCAGTTGCAAAGAGAGTGGTGATCAGACAAACCACGATACCCATTGAGCTGATCAGCAGAGGATACAGCATCCCGGTGAAGTCGTGGTCGATACCGAAGGAAGAAATGGATGCTACAACAAGGGCAGCACAGGATGCCTCGGCATACGATCCGAAAAGATCAGATCCCATACCGGCAATATCACCAACATTATCACCCACATTGTCAGCAATCACCTGAAAAAAGATCACAACAATCCAGTATCAGTAAACAAGTTAGAGAAGGGTGTATCAGGACATCAACCAAGAACTCATTCACCGCGGGTAAATTCTTACAGCGGGGTTTCTAGGATCATCCTCGGGGATGTTCCTCTCAACTTTCCCGACGAGATCAGCACCAACATCAGCAGCCTTGGTGTAAATCCCTCCACCAACTCTCCCGAACAAGGCCATGGAAGAACCACCGAGACCATAACCAGTAATCGACTCAAAAAGGCCACCCCAGTCCTCACCATAGTAGATCTTGAACACATTGATGGTAATGAATAGCACCACAAGGCCATTAGCAGCGAGAAGGAACCCCATGACCGCACCAGACCTGAAAGCCACAATGAACGCCTTGCCAACACCTTTCCTCGCCTCGAGAGTCGTCCTGGCATTCGCGTAGGTAGCAATCTTCATGCCAAGAAACCCAGAAACCACTGAAGTGACCGCACCGAGCAGGAAAGATATGGTGCTGAAAGCAGCAGTAGCCAGGGCAGGCTTGCAAGTTCTCTGAGAGTCATAGCTGCAAGGCTGTGGCTTCGTGCTGAACCCCTCGACCGAGCCAAGGAACACGAAGATCAAGGCTGCGAACGCAACCATGAAGATCCCGACATACTTGTACTCCGTGAAGAGGAAAGATGTCGCGCCTGCAATGCCAAATCATCCATATCCCCCACGTTAGCCACGAATATATATTATATATAGGTTCAACCAGCAGCCTAATGAGTAGCTAGGAGCTCATAAATCATAAAGCATAGTCCTTTTCTGCTTCCTCATCATCAACTACTACTGAATTTGGCCAAAAATCATTCTACCAAGCGAAAAGACCTTCAACTATTACCCTAATCATCAATCACATTACATGATTTCACTCTCCATTTACTGCTAAACTGACCCCTTTCTAAGCAACCACACAGAATTTCCAACAGGACCTGGTCGATGCTTCTATTGACGAGTCCTTATAGCAAAATGATGGGGAACAAGGGCAGATCTTTATATCAAACGTCCAAGAAAGAACAGAATCAACCCCAGTCCCCGGGCTACAGATGTAAGTCATACCCAATTAGGAATCCGGTAAAAATTAACGGCAGAACTTAATCCATTTCCCCCCATTTTCCCGGAAAGTAACTTCTAAAAATAACAAATGCCCAGATCTAAGCTCGGAGAGGTGGGGTGTAACGAAACGACATTTTCAATTTGGGTGGGGGGGGGGGGGGGAAACTCGGACTCATTTTTTTACCTTCGGAAATGGCGTTCTGAATCTCGGCGCACTTGAGAACGACGTTGTGGTCGTTCAGACCTTCCTCCTCCTCGATCAAGTAGTCGTTGTATCCGTTCTTGTTGGAGGAGTCCCTGCTGCCGGAGGAAGGAGAAACAGGGGAGAGCTTGACTTGGGAGACGAGCACCCACTGGAAGAGGGCGAATGCGATGCCGATGACGGCGCACACCGGGATGAAAATCTCGGTGCCGAGATCTGGGAGAAGCGCCGCACCCATGGCCGGGGAAATGGGAAATGAGTACAGAGATAGGGAGAGGGGAAGCGCAGCGGCGGAGTGGAATGAAGGCGGAGGGAGGAGGATGAGAGTGGGAAAGAAGGGTCGGAATTTTGGTTTTATTTGGTTTTTGATTTTTGGGGGGAAGGAGAAGGTGGAAGGGTTTTAATCTTGATGACTGGGTTTTATAATTTCTGGATAAGACTCGTCACGTATTTTAAGAAAATGATGACGTGGGGGGATTGTTTTTCTTTTTGTTTTGTCATTTGTGCATTGTTGCCCCTTGGTAAGAGTAAGAGGGTTGGTGAAGAATGAAGATTAGTAAACTCGTAATTCTACCTTCTAATCTTGTGATTAAGAGAGATTGGCGGGATTGGGATTACTCCATATTTGTTGGATACTTAGAAGACTAATCCGTATTCGTTTCCTTTATCTTTTTGTTTTCTTTTCTTCTTTCATTCGAAGGTCGGAAATCTAATTTGTTTGTGAAACTCGGTAGTTCGACCGTAAAAACTTCATATCGAGACTAAATAAGTAGATGGTTTTTAGTAGTATGAAACGTTCGAATCACGATTTTCAACATAAAAATACTCTATGGCTGTCATTTCTGGTACAAACTCTGATACGATTTCGCAGTCATTGCTAATTTTCGATAAATATAGAGTTCATAGAGGGAAATTCATATCCCTTATAACATGTTTTTAATTGGTATTCATTCCAGTGTTGTGTCACTTGGAGATATCACACATGTTTTTTTTTTTTTTGTTGTTGGCAAAAGATCATCCGTATTACCGAATAAACAACAAGATACACAAAAGTCAAGTGGCCGAAAAATAACCAAGAAACGTCGAACCCAACTAAAGAAAGGAACAACGAAAGGGCTTTATGCGCCACAAAATGGACAACCTTGTTTAACTGATGACCAATAAACCTAACATCCATTCGCTCAATGTTCTCCCTCAAGGCCAAAAAAAATCGCCAAGGACGGCGCCACCACGAACATGGTTCCACTGATCCTCCCGGAGTCTATAAACCACGACCTTTGCATCGGAAGCAGACACCATAGATCGCAGTCCCCCTGTCCAAGCACCACCTCATGGCATCCCATAAGGAAAGCAACTCCACCAGAAACGGGTCAAACACACCATCATACAAAAGCCGTTCTCGTTGCCACCACCTCACTCAGGTGTTGTTGTATCATCTTTTATGCAAAAAAAAATTATATGGAAGACGACAAGCTCAATAAATCATACGGTTTAAAACGAACAAACTGAAACTTTTCAACTCTTTTAATTTAAACTGATTATAGGCAACAGAAACTGATCAAGAATGTAAGTTTGTGTCATGCTATTGCTAAAGTACATTCAGTAATACAATTTGTTATTCAAGTGCAACTACTCTTTCTAGATACAGTCTACTAATTGGAGATTAATGTATTAAAACCTTTTATCCAAAATCTGATGTGTATAGGTAATCAAGTGAGCAAAAACTAAAAATTCAAGAGCTCAGTAATGCCTTAGTTCCCATCAGAGATCAGGAAGATTGCGAAGGACCACTTCGCGGAGGCAAGAAGTCATCACAGCTCTCAAACTGCACCAGCCGGGAATCGAACCCGGGTCTGTACCGTGGCAGGGTACTATTCTACCACTAGACCACTGGTGCTTGTTGATAAACTTCTCAACCATTGTTTATATATTTAGTTGAGCTGCACATCTTAATCAAGTATGAGGACATACATATCGCCATGAAAACCACCAAACGATATTCTTAGAGAACTAAACTCGAGAGTAATGAGGTAGTAACAGTCTTGTCAGTATCAATCTTTGTTAGCTTATTACCACTCGGGGGATCGGATGTTTGTAGGCGGTTGGAGCAAGTGATATGCATGATGTTGGAATGTAAGCACAAATGTACATGATGCCGAGTTACGACTTATCCGATCTAGGGAGTAGACATATTGCGAGTTAATCACATTGTATCAATCTTGTTATCTTATCACCACTTGGGAGACTCTTTAGGTGATTGGAGCAAGTGGGGATGATGCATGATGTTGAGATGGGAGCACAAATGTACATGACTTAGCTAACCATTACAGCCTGGGAACATGGGCAAAATTTGATCCCTTGAGCGTCTGTTTTCCTTTCCTTTTTTTCTTCGATTTAGGCGGTAAGATGCTTTCATGATCAACCACTAAAACATGCATTTCAATGCACACACGGTGACACAACAAGAAAATGATGCCTTAACTAGACAACATATTAACAATGTTGACACAACTTTCACTCATAGTGTCAGCAAGTTCATTACTACACATCTCAGTTTTACCAAATCTGCTTATATAGTTTTGTTTTTTGGCCTGTTCGATCTCAGTAATGTCGAACTTCCATCTTCGATCAAACCAAAGTATACCATACTTTGTGTTTGGATGTGGTCGACGTAGGACTTGCTCATTTTTCGTATGTGATGATGATAAGAGGGTATGATTCGATCATTAGTCGAATGTGGAATGAGATGTATGATAATTGTGTAGTAGTTATGGATCAATATCAATTAGAGACCGGAGAGTAATACTAATCGGTCAATTGTCTCGTACTTTAACTATGAAATTAGATGTTTGATGCTTGCTCGAGAGAGTGAAGCTGTCATTTATCGTTTTGAGGATGCTGTTGTCGTAGATAAGAACTCCTTCCATGGCTAGTTAAGGGAGCAGTCAAGTGCATTCAACATGGAAATAACCCTTCAGCAGCATAGAAAAGAAGCCATTGAAGTCTAAAAAGCCATTGAAGTCTAAAAAGCTCTGCTGTGAAAATATAAAAAATACTCTGTGCAGCTATTACGGTCACACGCTACTTGTAGCAAGTCTGTACGGCAAAGAGGTTGTCCACTTGGCACCGAGACAGAGGAGAAGAGATGGCGCAGAGCAGAGGAGAAAGGAGGAAGAAGGCGGGGGTTTTGTCCACCATTTTCCCGCGAGAAGTTGGGACACGAATGAATGAACATAGTGATATCACTGATATGATGCGAAGTACGAACAGTGCACGTGTCGCCGCGTTTGAGGAAACAGATGATGAACGGAGTTTACCCTTTTAATCATTCATTTGATTCCTTTCCTTTCCGCTCTCATTTCCCCGTCTTCTCTTTCGTGGACTCGTCGGTAGCTTAGCAGTACTAGCAGTAGCTGTGTGTGAAATCTGACATCCAAAAAGGTAAAAGGGAAGAGTTTTTTTTTTGGGAGCGAAATGCTCCTCTGGTTCCTCTAACTCCGCGAATCCACAATCTTTTTTTCCTACCTTCCCTAAAACCCTACGATTCTCAGCCATTTCCGCCATTGAAGGGTGCTGCTGGTTCTCTCTCCTTCCCCCTTTTTTTTTTGCCCCTTATTTTCGTTATGGGTAAGAGGAGGCGAAGTGGTTCGACTCCCCATCATCAAAATCCGCCGATCGATCCTTCTTCTTCTTCCCCTTCTCCCTCTGGTACGATCCTTTTGTTTATGTTGGTAGATTTTTGGTCTTGTGGGCTCGTTTGATTATGTGGAAAGTTTGGTGCTTGGATGGGGGATTTGGGGAAGCTATTGAAATTGATTGATGGGTTGTGTTTTTGACTTGGCTAGATTGCTTGAATCTTTGAGAATCGATTGAGGTGGGTTTGTTGAATTTTGCTGATATCTAGCGGGAACTCTTGTGAGATGCGGTTTCCTTGGGTTAAAATTTGGTATCTTTTCATTTAGAATGCCTAATAGGAAAAAGGTTAGGTCTTGCTTTTGGTTTGATTGTTTACTGCTTTGTTTTTCGACTTTGATTGAGAGCTGTGGGTTGTCATTTTACCAAATCGAAAATGGGGAAATGGAGAATCCTGATCTGATGTTGCTTGGAATTGATAATGCTGTAATGATCTTTTTGGCATTCCAAAATAATTGCCTTTTTCATGCAAGAAGCTGGAGATGGCCGCTTCTGGATCCTATTGTTCATTGTGGATCTTACATCGAATGATCGCGATTTGAATCAGACTGAATGGACTTTGTGATTGGATGTTACAGCCATATCGATCTGTTGTGCTTGTAGTTTGTCTATAGCATCTCTTAGAACTGCCACCATTGTCATTTTCATTAAACACCTGATGTTACTAGCTTAATTTTCTTTTTGATGAACTACTAGCTTCATTTTCGGAATACCATGAAATCCCAGATTTTGGTTTGCGTGGATGTATGCGTGAAACTGCCTTACAAACTGAGACACATTTCAAGTCTTGGCAATCTTTTGCTGTATGATTGCTAGCCTCCATCGTTGTCTTTGTTAGTTTAGCATCTGTATTGCTCTGATTATGCATTTGAATATGATTGTGACTATTCAGTGAGTTCCTGTTGTAGTTTAGATAAAGGAAGTAAGGAACCTATGTGTCGCGTAAAAAAGAACCGCTATGAGAAGAAAAGAACACTGTTTATGGTTCGTGTTAATTCTAAATTGGAGGGAATTTGTTGATTCATTATGCAGGTGAGATGCCTTTCTCTTGTGGAAGAGGATCACTATCCCACGGGGTTAGTCTTTCTGGTTTCATTTCAGTTAATGGTTCGTTTGGGATAATTTATCTTAAACATTGTGATTAAGCACATTATGCCATCCTTTACCTTTGCAGAGAAGTTCCCGGCTCGATTCTGCTGAACTGAATCCTCTTTCGCAAGGGGTGCAAGCTCAAGACAATGCCACCAGACTGCTGAATTTGCACTCGTCTCTCGCACATCAGCACCACAACCTTGGTCGATCAATATTTCTGAAACGATCACGTCATCATTATGGCCATCATTACTCTCGTAGGAACTCAGGAAGCCACGCTGGTTCATCGTCGACTTCTCATGGGAGGAATCACCACCTTTTACACGATGAGAGACGCCCCTTCAAGTTTGGCAGTCAACACGAAGCAGGTCTAGAGTTCAGGCATCAGGGAGGTGAAGTTAACCTTACGATCGAGTTTACTATTGCCTTATTGTGCATGCTACAATAACGATAGGGTAGTTAATTGGTTCGGTTTTCAGTTACCATATTGCTGCTTGGACATTTAGGCAGTATCAGCTGCTTGTAGTTTCTCCACATTTGACTCCCTAATACACATTTCCTCACTCACAGATCACAGGGAAAATGTCGATTTCACCAGACCCGAGAGGATCAGGTTCAGCTCATTAGTAACTGACGCTGTATACTCCTCCTCAGACTCGATAAAGGTGGTATGCGGGATCTGCCAGAAGCTGTTGAGGCGAAAGCCTTGCTCCCTCGGTGACTCGCCATCATCCTCCGGTGAATTTGCTGTTGTTGCTGTTCTGGTTTGCGGCCATATGTATCACGCAGAATGTTTGGAGGGGAAGACGAGCCTCGAGCACACATGTGACCCTCGATGCCCACTGTGTTGCGTGTAGATTACATCTCTCAACTGAAGTGATCGCGCGATATGTAACCTCTGTAGATAGAGCTACGATGGAAACTAAGGTTATTTAGGGTTGCACAACACATAGTTTTAGATGGATGACTAGAGAGACATAGGTGGCGTTTGGTTGTTGTAAGAGTGTCTATGGTGACAGTCTGACCGGCTTTCGGTTTAGCTGGGCACAATGTACCTTGTAATTTGTTTGACCCCTACTGTGTTAGGATTAAAGGTGCTGCAATGGCTTCCTTGTTATGTTTAGTTGCAGGAAAGAGTCTCTGTTGAGTACTAGAATTAAAGGAGTAACAATTGCTTCCATTTGGTTTGGATCCAGTTCCATTAACCCAAATCCCTGTAACACAAGTACATTGGAATCATTTGCCACTACGAACATTTATCCCTTCGTATCTCTATAGTTTCGGTCTTAAGGAGTTACAGTTCCTACTTCCTAGAATCAATGTTTTGCTCCAAATTTATCGTGTAGTACATAAATATTTTGGGCCTTCACATCAGATTTTCAGAGTCACTCACAGCCAATTTATATAGGGATACCAGACGCAGCAGAGCGATAATCGGGGCTGTAGGCCTCTCTTTAAGCAGCAATCCAATTGAGTGAAACGCAATGAAACATATTCAATTCTTTCATTACTTTAAAACTAGCTAACAATCCTGCAACTGCCATCACAGCAAGTCAATCAAACAACAGATAAGCTGCATTTCTCCTTGAAAAAACTAATAGAGTACCTCAGCCAAGCAATGGAAACTACTACTCAACAGTTACCGAATTCTGATTCAGAACATGAAGACTGTACAGAGCAATGATACAAGGGTAACCCCAGGCATGAAATTATTATCTTCTATGATTCGACTTCGTTCGCGTCTTCAATTAGTAACAAATGCTCCTGGCAGGTGGCTTTATTGTGTCCCTCTCCCTTGCAACTAGTGCACAAAGTTTTCTTCTGTTCACCTTTCTCCGTAGGTTCTTCTCCCTGGTCCGGTCCTTCCAGCTGGTGTAGTTCTTCTGGCTGCTCGGCTGCATCAAGCACCTTCACTTCCTCCTCCTCAGGAGGCTCCTTACAAGTAGCCTTATTATGCCCTTCTCCTTTGCACCTAGTACACAAGATTATCCTCTTCAGTTCCCCTCTCCTTTTGTAATACCTCTCCTTAGGCAAAGGCGGAGGCCTTGGCGTTGTAGGAGGAAGCACAACCACAGTAGACTCAGTAGTCTCCTCATCGTCTTCTTCCTCCGGAGGACTGTAAGGGTCCGTAACAGGATTTATCGACCCAGAGTAAGCCGCATGATACCTCTCGACTGAGAAGTACTGCGAGCAATAATCATACGCCACGTGTCCAGTCCGAATAGAGACAGCAATCGCATGGCAGCATGGAAACTCATTCACGACCCACTCCATACAGGTGCACTTCCTTGAGTGCGTATCCACGACATTGATCAAACGGTCATGAACCTCGAACAGGATTCCATTCGAGAATAGCACCTTGTAAGATCGAGCTCTCGCCCCTTCCTCCTGAAGCTTCTTCTCCTTGGAAGGAGTTATTCTCATAGTAGTCGTCCAGCCGTCTGATTCGGTTTTACGACTCTGCATCAACTCCATTATCTTCCCTCTTATCGCTTCTAGCTTCATTGTAATCGGCATCTCCCACACTTCGTCGATCCACTTTGAGTAGAACTCTGCAGTGTTGAATGTGTCCGGTTTCTCCGGAGTGTACTGCTCACCTTTAAAATGCGAACTCGCCCAATTTTCAGGGTCAATCTGGACAAGCCACTCATAAGCTTTTACAGAGACATCTTTGATACGTTCCAGGAGCATGTTGAAGGTTTCAAGCCGGCGAGTGCATGCAGCAGCTAACATGTTTACAGGCAGAGATGGTCTGCCGTCTCCATGAAATGGACCCTTGAGATTTCTCTTGAACTCTTCCAGCAAGTGATATAGTGAATAACGATGGTAGGAACCAGTAAATACTTCGAGCACCGACTCTCTCAGCTCCTTCTCCTTGTCAGAGACAAAAGTTATCGGGTCTGAGCTCGAAATTGCAGACCTCAACTGATCCAAAAACCAATGCCAGCTGTCCTTATTCTCTATATCTACGATCGCGTATGAAACAGGAAAGATTCCATCATCTCCATCTAATGCACTAGCTGTCAACAAAATTTCATGGTGCTTCGATCTCAAAGGGGTAGAGTCGAGGTAAAGAACTGGGCGACAACCATTCTGGAAACCTTCTACCAATGCACGATAGGATATGAAAAGGCGTTGGAATTTATTGCTCTCATTATCAATGACAAGGTTTGTGGAGCTACCGGGATTTGCTTCCTGTAGTCTCTCACAATACCAGGGGAGCTTCTTATATGCCTCTGTGTATGAACCCAACATTTCCACACGAGCATGTTCGATTGCACGTCGAACTTGAGCATAGTTCGGCTCAATCCCAAAGTCTCTAAATATTCCATTAGAGATTTCTTTCGGTTTGTGATGTGGGCTCTCTCTGAGTCTCTCCTTGATAACATTCACCAGCCAATTTTTTGATGCATGAACCGACTTCCAAGAGTCCTCCCCACATGTGTGTGGTTCATCCATTTTCTTGATACGTAAAACTCCATCATTAGGGACCCACGAGGCATGAATCTTCCAGTAACAAGCTCTGGCAGCACAAACTGCACTGACTCGATTTGAGTCGTTCTTCTTTAGCTTATATCCGAAACGATGTGCAATGGCGTACTTCTGTAGGACATCACGGAACTTGACCACACTCTCGAATTCCTGACCTACACCAGTTATTCCATCTCTCCAAGTGGCCACCAACTGGTCCAATGAACCGTCTCTCGTATGTTCATCTATAACCATCAATTCAGTACCACTCCCTCCAACTGAAGGATCCAGATTCCTAATGGTCTTAATACACGATGCAGTCATACTCGTATCCCCCTCGTTAGCAGAAGAACCAATTGTCATTCGACCATTAGCACCAATTTTCCATGAAGCAGTGCGCCTTCTCTTCTTCACCGTATCAGCAGGGGTAGCAGCTAGATCAAATGAAATTGGGACATCAACAACTTTACTGGAAGGACTCTGTGGTGTTTCCATTCCAGCCGATTCAGTGTCGGGTGAAGGATGATCTGAAGAAGAAGAAGAATCATCAGAATCACTGCTAGGTGATGTTGTGTCGCTACTAGCACTCGGACTATCAGCAGCAGCTGATTTCGATCTTGATTTTGCTTTTGATTTAGGTTTAGATGCTGCCCTCTTACGCCTCCCGGTTGTTGCAGGTGGTGATTTAACCACAAGTCCCCTGCAAACCACCAAAAGCAGTAAAACCAACTTAGCATACCAAAAGAATGAACAATTCACTATAGGAACCAAAAAGAAAGCTTACAACGAGGCGGGTGCAGGAAGCATCTTAGGGGATGGCGTCGTAGTTGACTGAACGAAACCTAGAGTACCCGTGACATAGATGTCCGCGGTGATCGATTCGCCATAGAAATCATACATGGTATTGAAATCCTTATCATTGGACAATGTGATCAGGGTCCTGGTCATCCCCGGGATGAAATACTTCATACTGACAGATTGAAGGTCCAAGTTACAGGTTTCTGCAACCCTCAGCTTGAGATCATCAAAGACAGTGTCTCTGTTGATCTCCACAGCGTGGGCATCTCCACCGCTGTATGACATGGTGCCATCATCATGTTTCGTGAATTCCCCGCCACACTGGCATATGAGTATAAGCTTTGCCCTCGGCATCACAAATCACACTCACACTCACCTGAAAGAAAAAGAAGAAGAAAAAACAGTTCAGACCCCAAAAGTGCAAAAAGAGTCAAAATTTACTCTTTTATCTCCGTCAGTTTCACAAGGGACAAAGATAGGGACACCTTAATCAAAACGGGGTCAATGCAATTTACCAGCTGGTCAAAACTGAAGCAAAAAGCTGAATGATTCGTAAAGTCAATCACCTCAATTAACAAGACGGGTGATGAAGACGGAAAGAGAAAAAGGGACTCTAAAATTCACAGCTGGTGAAGTAAGGGAAAACAGTGTGAAATTGGAGACGCGCGGAGTTGATAACAAGAGGAACATGGGAGAATTGATACCAGCGGCGAGTTCCAGAGAGAAGGAGCGGAGGGGGAGCTTACCGGAGCCGGGACGGCGGTGGGAGAATTGCAGAATTACGCAGAAACCCTAGATTTTGTGTGGGGATTTGATGAAGAGATGGAGATAGTCGGGGAAAGTGAGAAAGGGGGAGTGGCGAGGACGTGTTTGGAAGAGACGAAGTTTTAAGAATTGGGGTCGGCATGGCAATCTGGTAAAGATTGGGTAGTGCTTGGTAATTTGTTAAACTAAAAATGTAGTAGTAAGTTTTTTATTCGAATTAAACATGTAAGACCGCATAGCGCAGTGGATTAGCGCGTCTGACTTCGGATCAGAAGGTCGTGGGTTCGACTCCCACTGTGGTCGTTTTTTTATAAATTTTTCTTTAGGGTAAGACTTGACCCAATGGGCCGCTAACCTTCCAAATTGATCCAAAACAAGCCCAGCCCAACCGTTTCAAACTGGCCCAAGAGAGATAATTCCAGACTTCCCACAAAGTTGAGGGAACTTACTGTATACTCCTTAAAAATCCAGATACGTAAATGCTAATTTTGCTGTCACATTTACAAACAAAAATGACAGGTCGGAAAACGAATCAGAAACGAGCTGTGCGCAACCGCAAGTTTTGCTGTGGGCTCCACCTTGTGCAATAAAGAACTTCCTTTTTTAGGTTTGATTGTGGCGTCAGCACAGGCTGACATGGCCCCATTGCCAGCTGTGCAAAAGAAAAGGGGGGACCACCTTCTTCCCACTTGCTTCATACTCCACTTCCACTTGTCGATCAATTAGACCCCACAATACATGGTAATTTTACCATCATAGCTCTTCATGTTCCCATTATTCGCCACTATACACCGAAAAAATTGAGAGTAATAGAGGAGGCGTCGGCTGATAGGGCAATGAGCTCGACATGCAAAAATCGGAACGAACTGAGAGTGGCCCACGTAGAGGGAAACGACATAATCGCCGCATCGAAATTGTGAGGGCACAGCTGATCAACCCATCGCCAAAATCACGGGACACCAACTTATCCAGTAAAATCCAAAACAAAAAAATGTGGTTGTCTCCTTAAGTTAAAGAACAACTCTACTCATCTTCTCTTCTCCTCTCCATTAATGATTCTTTTGGAAACTTGATCTACCAATTTCGTCGGAAAAATACCGTTTGTACGGAGAAGAACGGTACTTCGTTTTGAACACAAGCAAAAGAATACGAACGTGTTTTCCGAAAGAAGAAGATGGACACATCACGCAGATAAGAGATTCATAACTTTTGTATAAAAGGGGGACTCTAATCGTTAAAAAGGAATTAAACAGTGACCGAATTGAATCGCCTAGTAAAATTTGGTGATGTGAAAGAAGTTTACCCCCCAGAACAAGGGGGGAAAAATATATTACAGATAGACACCCGAGAGAAGATTCGAATCTCGCCATAGAACATTCCGAAACAAAATGCGAATCCGACGGTCACCAACAATTCAAAAAATAATCGTCCCCCTAGTAATGGCATAATTCCTTCCACCGGGAAATTATATGCCGTCTCCCTCACACACTAAATTTAGCCGTCCCTTTCCCCTCCTTTCCTCCTCCGCCATTGCAGAGACTCTCTCCCCAACAAACGACCAACAGCTTCCAATTTCTCCCTTCCTTTCCTCCGCCTAATTTCTCCCCTATTTCCACATCCCGCCGGCTGAGTCGAATTCTCCTCTTCCCGGCGGCGGGAACGGGGAAAGTCTTTTGAGCGGCGGATCCGTTAATTTGACCGGTGGTTGGCTTGTGGGGAGAAAGAATGGTGATGAAAGTTGCTACGCCGCGGAAGGCGTCGATAGCGGAGGTGATGCAGCGCGTGTACGGAAATTTCGGTTCCGGGAGCGACCATAGCCGGAGCCGGAACCGGCACCAGCCGAAGTATTTCCTCGACGAGATGGACAATGATTTCGAGGAGGGAGAAGGGACGATGGAGCTGGCTCAGATTGGGGCGGAGCGGACGAAGACGGTGTTGATTCTCATGAGCGACACCGGCGGCGGCCACCGTGCTTCCGCCGAGGCCATCCGCGACGCCTTTAAGATCGAGTACGGCGACGACTACCGGGTAAACTACAATTAACAGCCCGTCGAATTTTCGCCTGAGTTCTTCATAGCAATTGCTTGGTTTCAATCTCTGATTAGATTTTGGTTTCCGTGATTTTGAATTTTGATTTTCGGAAAATTTTCTCTCTTCTTCTCCATCGTTGTTAGGTTTTGGCCAATTCTGTTGTGTTTCCTCTTTTTGCAAACTTGGTGTTCGACCCAATTCCTCAATGAATTTTCCCTCCTGTTTTTTGTTTGTCCTGTTTCTAGCAGATAGTATATGTATACTGTAATTCTGATTTGGAGCTCTCTTTTTTGTTTGAGGAATCAGATAATTGTGAAGGATGTATGGAAGGAGTACACAGGGTGGCCATTGAATGACATGGAGAGGCAGTACAAGTTCATGGTGAAGCATGTGCAGCTATGGAAGGTGGCATTTCACACCACATGTCCCAAATGGATCCACAGCAGCTACCTTGCCGCCATTGCTGCCTACTATGCCAAGTACTTCCAGCTTACCTTGAATACTACTTTAACCTAATACCATTCTTTTTTGGTTTTAACGCTGGAGATAGGCTGGTCAATGATGAGATGTTCCCTTTTTTGGCCTGATCTTATGTTCTTAGTTCAGATTTCCAGTTTCTACCAAATAAAAGCTTAGATTTACAGTTCCCATATCATTTCATATCATGTGACTTGAACGATGCTTTTAGCTGGTCACCATGATAGATCATCTCGTTAACATCAATAAAATATGGTGTTAGGTGTGGTGGTCCAGCGATCATTTGAGTGGGGTGATATGAAATAACATGCTTTTGCCGTATATGATTCTCTTTGACCCCACAGTTCTGTAAGAAGCTTTTGATGATTGTTGAAGCTAAATAATTGGTTTTCTTGAAGTGGAATCTTAATTTTAGTGTAGACATGGTTTCCTAATGGTTTTTATTTTATTTTATGTTATGGTGAATGAAGGGAGGTGGAGGCTGGTTTAATGGAGTACAAGCCTAACATTATCATCAGTGTCCATCCAATGATGCAACATATTCCTCTATGGGTTCTGAAATGGCAAGGGCTGCAGAAGAAAGTGGTTTTCGTTACAGTTATTACCGACCTCAATAGTTGCCATCCTACATGGTTAGTTGCTGAGATCAGGGTCTTCAAATTTGTTATATGCATGCTTGGCCTACGTGAATTGTCTTCTAACATGTAGCGAATTTCCAGGTTTCATCCTGGAGTCGACAGATGTTATTGTCCATCAAAGGAATTGGCGAAGAGGGCTGCAATGGATGGTTTGGAAGAGTCTCAAATCCAGGTTTTCGGCTTGCCAATCCGGCCTTCTTTTGCCCGTGCAGTTTTCACCAAGGTTTGATATATCTTTTACAATGGTTGCTTACTGCAGGGGTAGAAGGATAAGTTACTGATGTTTGGAGCCTTTTTCTTGGATTTCAGGAGGAACTAAGGGAAGAGCTTGAAATGGATCCTGATCTTCCAGCCGTTTTGCTAATGGGCGGTGGTGAAGGTATGGGACCTGTCAAGAAAACTGCACTAGCTTTGGGAGAATCACTGTATGATAAAGAACTGGGCAAACCGATTGGACAATTGGTTATCATATGTGGGCGTAACGAGGTTCTTAGATCTACATTGCAGTCCGCGGATTGGAACATCCCAGTCAAGGTAAAACGTCTTCAACCTACACGTTTTTTACACATCATTTTATCTCAGGACAATTCATTTACCGAAGGTTTCTTTCTTTCTTTACAAATTTAGGTTAGAGGATTCGAAACCAAGATGGAAAGATGGATGGGAGCTTGTGATTGCATAATCACCAAGGCTGGACCCGGGACGATTGCAGAGGCATTGATTCGAGGGCTTCCTATTATTCTCAACGACTACATTCCTGGACAAGTGAGTGAGAGGCTTGGTTTCATTTTTTCTGTAACTCTGTCTGTCTTTCACATGGTGAACCTTAAGCATTTTTCTGACCTTTTAATCTTTCCCTTACAGGAGAAGGGCAATGTGCCTTACGTAGTTGACAACGGTGCAGGCGTCTTCACCAGAAGTCCCAAAGAAACAGCGAGGATGGTGGCCGAATGGTTCACAACCAACACCGACGGACTGAAAAGAATGTCGGAGAACGCGATGAAGCTAGCACAGCCAGAGGCCGTCTTCGACATAGTGAAGGACATCCACCAGCTCTCTCAAGAACGCGGCCCTCTAGCCAACATGCCCTACGTATTGACATCTTCATTCACAAGCCTCGTATGATCATAATAATCTTTCTTCATCAGGATCGGATCCAAAGGTGTGCCTTCTCGCTCCCCCCTGCTCGAAATATGCAGTGTGTATAGGTACTGGTAGTCTTCTAACTCAAGTTATGAACCGCGCCAGTCTTTGTCCTTGGATGGTAAACACCGAAACATGGTGTCTGAAAAGAAAAAGAAAAAAATATATGTACCAAAATGGGAAAAGAAAGGGAGGAGTTTCTTGGTGAGGAAGTAATAGAGGGAAAAAGGGTTTGATTGTTGTTGGCCAATAATTTTTTTTGGTTCTCCATTGTTGGAACAGGGGTTTCTTCTTGAGGTTTTCTTAGAGTGCTCGCATAGTACAAAATCCATTTCCAGCTGATCTCATTTGCTTGGATTCTCAGCCTCCCTGTAATATTTCTATATTAGTGTGTATATATTTGCTTGTCTAGGGCTCATAGTTTCTTTTTCTACTTTATTCATATATATAGCTCCAAAAGGTAAGAAGAAGCAAAGAACCAACCCAAACAAGTTGCTTCTTTTCCCTTCATTAATCCACCTATGGAGTGGAAGGAACTATTAATTGTTAACATAATGTGTGAAGTGTGAAGAATGAGATGATGGTTAAGGAGTGGAAATACAGTTGATGACATAACATGTGGTAACTTGCAAGAAAAGAATGGGGGTGTTTGTCCAAATTGTGCAAGTCAAGCTGGCTTGTTGTTGTGGTTGGGTGGATGATGAGTGAGTCTTGTTTATTTATCTATCAATTTCTTTAAGACCTGGAATGAGCAAGTTTTTTGTTTTTTTAATCATATTGCACCGAATCTACGACTATGTCCAAATGAGATATCCACCATGCAATCATACAAGGGGTCGGCATGGGCAACCTCTCGTGTCGACCTCTAAGCATGATATCATTCAATGGGGGTCAGTATCGATAAACAAGACACTCCTTCAGCTCTTAAGCGTCTACATGGTTGGTCAGGGCAACAAAACTACATGCCATCAATCCTGTAGGGGGTCCAACTTGATCATGGTACTTACAAGGTCGTAATCTTCGCAGAAATTAGGGATGTCAAGCTACATTATACGTCGAAACAATTACATGTGATGGTTATAAATAGGGGAAATAAAGGAAATAGAAAGGCTCCCAAAATCAACATTTCTCAACATGTCAGTTTATCATTTTCTTTGCAAATTAGTCATAGAAGTTGTGTTTTGAGCTCTTCCTGGACCTTCTTAGAACCTTGATTTTTCGATGATACAATGAGAGAGTAACGGGAATAACTCCTAAGACCACCCACAGTGTGGGTTGGTTTTGTGGGAAAAAGGGGAAATGTGGCCACAATGTGGGGGGGAAAAGGGAATTAAATGGGTTTTGTGGGTTTAGTGGGTGGGAAAACCCACCAGATGAGACAAATGGTGGGGGGAAGTGGCGGATGGGAAAGGACAGCCCTTTCTTTCTTTTTTTATTTTTTTCCTGATTTTAACAAAAGCTTGTTTGAAAAATTGTGTTTTTATCCCCACTTTTCCCACCACCACACTGTGACCAAACCAACCAATTTTCCCACTTTTCCCTCTTTTCCCACCTTTCCCCCCACCCACATTGTGGATGGTCTAACTGGTCACAATCTGACCTAGCCAAAATTATCTTTGAGGGACCTGAAAAGGAAAAATGAAAAAGGTTTTAAAAAATTAACCTTGGTTTTTGGATGATGCATTCGTACTACATTAAAATTTTGTGTATTAGGAACCACTTTTTATTATTATTATTTAGCTCTAGTATTCATAGTCCAATTTCAACTTTTTGGGATGTTTTTCTGTTCGGTGCTAGGATGTAAACTCTGGTGTTTAATATTATGAAGCTAAATATAGTCTTTGATGCATTTTTTAAATATCTTTTAGCTTGGTGTTAGTACATAAACAACGGTGTTGAATGTTTGAATCCATAAAGAAAAAAGGCTTTGAATGTTTGATAGTATAAAGATGGATTGTAGGTATAATATGCGCTCTATTATGCATTTTATTAAACATGTTTCTCTACTATTTTCTGACATCAAATACACCCTTGTTCTTTAGGGCAAACTATCAAATATGCCTTTCTGTTAACATTTACATACAAAAATCTGTCACCCACAGCTGAACTGTTGTTCATACGACCTGACATCGTCAAAATGGAAGAGAAATGTCACTTTTGCTACTCCATTTCTTTTCTAAATCTGATTAGAGTGAAATTATTGAGAATATTAAGCTATACAAAATAAAATTTTCAGAAAAAAAGAAATAGAAAGAAACACACCCATAGTTAGGTATACCGTTAAAGTCGAGGTAGATAGTTCGGTATAATTTGTCAAAAAAAGTAGTTGACTTCAATGTAGCCTTATCAATTAAAAATATTTCAACTATAATTCCATTTCAATTTTGTTAAAGTACATAGAGTTTAGCGAGTTAGGAGCGGCCTCTGGTTTTGTGTGTGTTAAGACTTAAGAGTATAGGATCTATAAATTAGCATATTTCTTAATCACCAATGGGATTGAATTGCGAATTAAGAGATTTAAGTTAAACATTAATTTTGTTTGACAGTTAATTGCATAGTTTTTCTTTTATAAACAATCTTGTGTGCTTTCAATTACATGGAACATAGTCATTACTAAAATGGTGAATATTTGGAGTAATTTCAGCTTTACAATATCGGATCTTTTGCTTAAAAAAATATCTTTATAGTACAAATAAACTTGTATTTTTAAAATTATAGTAGAAGTTTAGTTTATACTTATATCTTTTTTACAAAATTTCTTTATGGTTTGTATATTGAATTTGTACTTTTACATTATGGTATAAATTCAATTTGTAAAAAAAATTTTGGTACAAACTGAATTGGTACTTTTATGTTATGATACAAACTGAACTTGTAGCGTAAATGCGTAACACAAAGATACAAATTCTTTTATCATACAAACTGAACTTGTAGCTTTAATGTCACGGTACAAGTTCAATTTTTTTTTTTTTTTTTGCAATAAGGGAGGCAACAGCCAAGAAAAAGAAGCAGAGGGGAGGGGGTTACATAGTAGGAGTCACCACTATCTGGCGCTCAAAGGAAACACTCATACAATCATCACGAAGAAATGCCCTAAGCTCTCTTGGCGGGTCAGAGAGTTCATGCATACCGTAGGGATAGACGAGACTGTGCTTCGAGAGCCAGTCCGCGACTCTATTCCCTTCTCGGTATGTATGCACAACTCTGACTAGCCAGTCTTGAGCAAGCTTCCTCCTAATAGAGTCCAGAAGCGCAGCATACGGATGAATAGGATCACGCCGACCGTTGATCAACTGAATAGCCAGCTTCGAGTCGGTTTCAACAATTAAGCTCACACACCTCAACTTCCAAGCAAGGTTCAAGCCATGGTGGATCGCCCACAGCTCAGCCTGGGCCGCCGTAGCCTCCCCAATCTTAGCTACGTACCCTGCAATCCAGTTCCCATTCTCATCTCTGATCGCCCCGCCAGCTCCCGCCACGCCTGGGTTGCCTGCCGAAGCGCCGTCGACGTTCAGCTTCAGCCATCCTCTGTTGGGCGCATGCCACTGGATATGGGCTGAGATCCTCTCAATCTCGGCTGCTGGTTTGCCCGTGGAGAGAGAAGGGGCCTGCCAGGCTCTATGCCAAAGTAACGCCTTGTGCTGAATCGCATGAGCCAGAGTAGGAGCTGAGAAAGCTTTGGAGCTCCCTTGAAAACAAGCTGTGCACCTGTTTTTCCAAATCAGCCAGCATGCCACGCTGAAGAAAGTCCGCCAGTCCATTCCGGTTTCCATAGTATCCTTGTTGCTGAGGTTGCTGCGAATCCAGGTATCCTGATCACTCGTGAAGAAGTCCCCTTGTCTATTGCTCGGCACCCATCTCGACCAGCAGTATTGAGCCGGTGGGCAGTCCCGAAGCGCATGTAACACTGTCTCCGGCCTGTCTTCGCAGCGGTAGCAGGCTGGGGAACCGGCACACTTCCTGTAAAAACGAAGAGAATTGGTAGCAATCCGATTTAAAGAGGTCATCCACATGAAACATCTCACCCGTTCAAAGGTGGGCAGCGTCCAAATCCCTTTCCAGAAAGGCTCGTCTTGCTCTAAACGCGGCTCTAAAAGCAGCTGGTACGCGGTTGTGGTCGAGAAACGACCATCTGCCGAAGCAGACCAGAAGAGCCTGTCTGTCTCAGTTGTCGTCGGATCCACCAACACCGCCGTTATTTTCTGCAAGATATCAGCCGGCAGCAGCGAGGAGAGTCTCCCAGTATCCCAGTTTCCATCCTCATCCAGGTAGTCCGCCACTTTAAGACCTCGCTCCTCCTCCCGAATAGATTGTGTAGCCACCTCAAGGAGCGGTCTCTGCAAAAGCCAGTTATCAAGCCAGAAGTTAGTACCTTTCCCATTATGAATATTCCAAGCACAGCCCTTTTTCAACAAACTGGACGCTTTCATAATACTCGCCCAAGTGAAAGAACTTCCCTGACAAGAGTGGAAAAGGTTCAAATCTTCCCTCTTCCTCCCGTACTTAGCCCTCATAACCTGGGTCCAGAGGGACTCCTTCTCCTGGAGAATGCGCCACCCACCTTTGGCAAGGAGGGCCAGGTTAGCTTTGCGAAGAGGTCGAAGGCCTCCTCCTCCTTGCTTCCTTGGTTCTGTGAGTTTGTCCCACGCCACCAGATGCATTTTCCCTTGATTCTCTTCTTTGCCCCAGATGAAATCCCTGTTAATCTTATCAATCGAATTGCAAACATTCACAGGAATCATCTCAGTTTGCATAGTATAAGTAGGAATAGCAAGGGAAACCGAACGAGCAACCGTCAGTCGCGCCGCCAGCGATAGCCGTCTGGCTTTCCATGGAGCTAGCTTCCTCCGAATCCTCAAGATGAGCTCCTGGTATCTACTCCTGGTGACTCTGCCATGAATGGTCTGAATTCCCAAGTATCTCCCCAGCTCTTTCGCCAACGGAATAGCAGCTTTATCACTAAGGCGTTGGGCTCTGGCTTGGCAGATATTAGGCGAGACATACATGATAGATTTAGTGTAATTGACTTTCTGCCCGGAGCTCTCACAGAACTCATCTAAACACTGGCGAATGATCTTAACTTGTCTTCCCTCAGCTCCTGCAAAAAGCACCAGGTCATCTGCAAAGAAAAGATGAGTTAGAGCCGGCCCGCCCTGCGAAATGCTAAGGGGTTTCCATTGCTTTTCGCGGACTGCCTGATCAATTCTATGAGATAAACGTTCCATGCAGAGAACAAAAAGATAAGGAGAAAGAGGGTCTCCCTGTCGCACTCCCCTAGAGGGGGTAATGGATTGAGAAAGCTTGCCGTCCCAAAGTATGCGCATCCTATTTTGTTCAACGCAATACATGATACAGCGGATCCACGAACTTGGCAACCCCACCTCCACCAGAGTATCTCTCAGAAAATCCCAGCGGAGCCTGTCGTACGCTTTCTCCAAGTCGATCTTGACAACCATCCCACCCTTCCTTCCCTTCTTCTTCCGCAACGAATGAAGAACCTCTTGGACAATGATAATGTTATCCGAAGTCTGACGGCCAGGGATGAAGCTACTTTGCCTCGGCGAGACCAGCTTATTCATAATTGATTTCAAACGACTCGTCATAGCCTTGGTGATAGCTTTCAAGCTCACATTATTTAGGGAAATGGGGCGAAGCTGACTCACAAATTCTGGCTTTTCTACTTTGGGAATGAGGACAACCGTCGAGTCTGACACGGCTTCTGGAAGCGTCCCATTCTCAAAGAAAGCAATAGCCATGTCTGCGAGTGCTTTACCAACCACTGCCCAACCCCGTTGGTAGAAAGCAGCTTGGAATCCATCCGGTCCGGGCGCCTGCAAAGCCTTCATGTCAAAAATAGCTTGATGAATGTCCCTGATCGTGAAAGGACGAAGAAGCCACATCCAATCCTCCTGGCCAAGGTGCGGAAACACCCCTTTGGGCATCAGATCTGCATACTGATTTGAATCCTGCAAATACAGCTTAGAGTAGAAATCAAAAACCATATCAGCAAGCTCCTGCTTCTCAAAAACCCATTCGCCATTCTCATTTCTCAGACATTCAATTTTGTTAGATCGGCGCCTGAGCTTGGTGAGCTGATGAAAGTAAGCCGTATTTCTTTCTCCAAACTTGACCCAGCTTTCCCGAGATCTTTGGAACCAAAAGAGTTCTTCTTGCTCCAGGGTCCTGTCAAGTTCCGCTTCTAGCTTGGAGTGCAGCTTAGCCAGGCCAGGATCGAAAGTGTAAGCTAGCCTTTTCTCGATGCCCTCGAGTCTCGCCACCAGCCTTTTTTTCCGTTGAAACACGCTGCCAAAAACGTTCTTGTTCCACGACTTCAACCTGTCCGACAAAACCTGCAGGGCAGCAGGGAAGTTAGCTTGATCATTCCAATTATCATTAAGAAAGTCACTAAATTCCGGATGAGTAAGCCAAGCTGCTTCGAACTTAAAGTAATTAGAAGAGTTATGGTGGACTCCCTGGTTTGCCACATTGGTCAAGATCGGATTATGATCCGAACTAATCCGGGCTAGGTGAAGAACAGTCGTGTTGGGAAAGAATTCGTTCCACTCGAGGTTGCAGAGACTTCGGTCGAGCCTGCTAGCCTTAAACGTCTGATTCTGGTTGCCCCTGCTCCAAGTATATTTTGCACCAGAGAATCCCAAATCCACTAATTCAGCTTCATTCAACCAATCCCCAAATCGTTTGCAACGACTCAGAGTTCTAGGCGAAGGCACTCCTGACTTCTCGGCTGGGGAGAGGATGGCATTAAAATCGCCGGTGAGGATCCACGGGCAGGAAATAGCTTTGCTTTGCTCAATGAGATTGTGCCACAAGTGGCGTTGGAGCTGCTGGCGGGGCGACGCATAAACTGCCGTCAACTTCCAGCTACGCGTGGCACCTGCAGTGATCGAGAGAGTAAGATGTTGAGGACCAGCCGAGTCCACCTCCACATTCCATTTCTGGCTGTTCCAGAAGAACCAGATACCACCACTTCTCCCGGTAGCCTCCACTCGCAGAACATCCGGGTATCCCAACCTCTCACAGACCTTGTTGGCCACCTCGCCGCTGACCTGAGGTTCAAGAAGAATTACGAAATCAGGCTTGTGGAGCTGGAGCGCTAGCTTCAAAGATCGAGAGAAAGCAGCACTACCCGCTCCACCCACATTCCATGAAAAAATTTTAAAATCAAAGTTGTAAGAAACAGACATTAAAGGGGATAAAAAGAGATAGAACAGGGGGAGAAAAGCTCGGCGCCAGCAGCGAAGACGACTGCAATCATCCGGACGGGCGATCAGTGGCCTCCGCTGTCCCTGTGGCCTCTGTGGTCATCGTTTCCTCTCGGGCAGGGGTGACTAAATTCGAACCCCCATCACCCCCCGCCCTTGCCATCTCCGTCCAATCCTGAATCTGCTTCAAGGTGAGGGAGACTCTTCTATCTCTACTCCTTCCCTTCCTTTCCTTGATTGGTGTCCAAATCTGTAGCGGTTTCCCTGGGTTGTGGCGGATTGGGGTCCCTTTCTTAGGAGTGAGCATCCCTTTGTTTCGCTCCTTCTTTCCCCCACTCTTCTTCTTCGTTCGCGCGACTGCCGATGGAGCTTCCGGGTCGACGACCCGTGGCGGAGGTGGTGTGTAGGGCTGGGCTTCCACGACCCGGATTCTAGTTCCATTATTCTCGGCAACAGTCTGGGTAGCCACAGTAACATTTCCAATGGGCTTAAGCTGCTCGGCCCTTTTCTCCTTAGTGGCCTTTATCAAGGGAGATACCTGAATGAAACTCTGGCTGTCCTCTCCCATGGGCCTACTGGACGAGGCCTCCATCGGATGCGGCCCAAGAAGGCCTTCGCCCAACTTCGGATTGTGATCCACAACCTTACCCTTCCCCTTGTTATCTCCCTTACCATTCTTTCCATTGTTCTTGCCCTTTTTGTCCGCCTCCAGTTTGTTCCCAGCAGAGACCCGTTGCGTTGGCTGAAACCTTGAATTATTTTGGGGATATGACTTTCCCATGGAAAGTGCTTCTTTCCTTTCCTCAATTCTAAGAGAGCCGTTGCTAGTTTCCATCTCTGCCTCCAACTTTCCATGTTTGATCTGTTCTCCTTGGTTCCGCCGCGATTTTCGCGTGACCACCATCCACGGGCCGTATCCCGCGTTCGATTCCGCCTTCGTGTCGCCGGTCGGAGCATCCCCTGCCGGCACGGCCACCGTCTTTCCTTCCTCCCCTTGTCGCCGATCAAGATCGGGGCAAGATAGGTTAGTGTGACCCACCCTGCCACACTCAAAGCACACCATAGGCAGATTTTCATACTCTACCCTCTGCCAATACCCATCTAATCTGATTCTGGGGACCAAAGGTTTTGAGAGATCCACTTCTACCGCCATTCGCGCAAACTTGGCTCGTTGTTGATTTTGCGTATGAAAGTCAAGCTTGATGGACCTCCCAATAAGATTTCCGAGGGTGAAAAGAAGCTCCTTGTGATAAAAATGCACTGGTAGACCTGGAAACTGTATCCAGACGACCATGGATCGCGGCAGACTGTTCATCGTTCTGAAATTCGGCGTCCACTGGTTAACCAGAAGATAGTGGTCAAAAATAACCCAAGGACCTTCAGTAAGCGCTTTGAAGTAATCCTGATCATTGCCAAGTTTAACCAGGAAGCACTCAGCATCTAAAGCAAAAATTTCCATAGCACTTGTAGGTCTCCAGAGCGCTCGGATCCTATTACACATCATTGAGTATCCAATAGATCTCCCCAGCAAGCGCACGACGAGCGTTCGCTGCCACGGTTTACTGAGTTGCGCCCTGAACTTGTCCGAGACTCTGAGTTCTGGTTCGCCCTCGTAACAACCTGTGATCAGGTCGTGTTCTCCCACCGGAATCCATTGCTGGGAAGAGGTTTTCGGAGAGCTTGTTCCGCCTGTCAGCACACCAGCATATGACACTAGCTGTCGGGACTGGGATCCATCAGAAGAAAAAGGGGGGATCTCATTCCTTCTATCCGTCTCGACATCCGGTCCATCTTTGGCGATCGCCATCTCAGCAGTCTCCGTCACTTCCATCTGCTCAACAGGTGGGTCTGACGGCACGGCGACATCGGGCTCGATCCCGGCCAAAGAAAAGCGGAGCCCCACCTTCTCATGACCGGTTCGGGGTGTGTCCCCACTGAGGTGGTGTTGTTCGTCCGGCGGCCGCCCCGTCGGGGTAGCTGCCGGCATAGAGCAAGAAGAAGATTCCGTGCAGAGCATTTTCCCTCACTTAGCTGCCTTTCTGAGAAGTCGTCACCGGTACAAGTTCAATTTGTAAATAGCATTTCTGGCTAAAAGTACACTCATTAAGAATTATGGTACAATACCGTGCCAAAACAATTCAATTCATTCTAGATCCATGCAACAATTTTCTTACCAAGAGTACACACAGTTACCCTAAATTTACCCTGTATATAGCAGTTCCATCCTCAGGGTTATTCAAATGAACATACATAGCACTCTGTCTTCCCCTGCTAACTTCAATCTTCTTTTCCTTGTTCAATTTTCATGGCTAATTACAGCATTCTCTCTCGCGAAGAATCCACGGGGGCCACCGCCGGCAGGGCTATGAAGCCCAAATCCCCCACAGCTACCGATTTACTGGAAATTCATGGGCACAGGGGCATCCTCCGATCATCGGAAAACAGGGGCACCCACTCTGTTTTCGTTCAGCTGGTGGCGGCCGTTAGCTTTCTACTGATCATCAACATTCCGGCAGACGCCGCCGCCGTTCCGGCGGTGTTCATCTTCGGAGATTCACTTGTTGATACAGGGAACAACAACTACATCGTCAGTGTCGCGAAGAGCGACTTCCCGCCTTACGGGAGAGACTTCCCCGGCGGGACAGCCACCGGAAGGTTCGGCAACGGAAGGATCTTACCTGACTTCATAGGTATCAAAAATAGATATAAATTGTACATATTGAAATCAAATTAGTCTTGATTATTACCAGTAGAAGAAAGAAAAAAAAAAACTTTCGTGATACGAGAAGATGTTTAATAAATTTCTGACTACGTCAATGTCTGCTGTCAGCAGCTGGTGAAATTTTCGGTGTCAAGAATTTGTTGCCTCCTTACAAAGATCCAACCTTGCAAATGCAAGACCTCCTCACCGGCGTCTCGTTCGGTTCCGCGGGTGCGGGTTATGACCCTCTCACCTCCACACTAACGGTAATAAAAAAAACCAACTTATAATCTCTGTAATTTCGTTTTATCTATCTTTCGTTTGTCTCGTCTCAATAACTCGCGAGCTATATATATAAAAAAAAACAATGTATCATTTCGTTACAAAATGCTACTCGAAAGTCTGCACATGTCTAGTGTATCGTGTGTGTGCGCGCGCAAATCAATCGTTTCAAGTCGATCGTAACAAAATAAATCTTATACCATTTGCTTACGAATTAACGGAATGTTTGCAGACCGCTACAAACATAAAGGATCAGCTGGAGATGTACAGAGAATACAGGAGCAAGATCAATGCAAGCGCGGGGAAAGAAAGAGCAGACGAGATCATATCCACAAGTCCACACATCATCGTGCTAGGGACCAACGACGTCGGCATCCGAATCAGGCGAGCTCAATACGACTCGAATGCGTACACTGATATGCTCGTCGGATTTGCTCTGGATGTGATCAAGGTTCGGCGATTCTTTCGTTCATTCGTATGATCCCATTCAATCAGATACAAAAAAAAAAAAAAAAAATTCATGCCCTGAAGGTGTTCGACGAAATGCCCCACACAGGAACTCTACGGGCTCGGCGCAAGGAGAATTGGGGTGGTGGGTGCGGTTCCAATAGGCTGCGTTCCGCTCCAGAGGGTAGTTTTCGGTGGCGGGTTAAACTGCTCCGAAGATTCGAATGAAGCTGCTAAGCTCTTCAACTCCAAGCTCTCTCCCGCGGTTTCTTCGCTGAATCGACAGCTTCCAGCAGGAGCGAAGATCGTCTACTTCGACATCTTCAGCCCTGTTCTGTCCCTCATACAAAACCCAGCTCCACATGGTAATAAACATATCATCTACCTGCGTTCGAGTCGGGCGTAGACGATTGTAGCAGTATGAAACGTTAGAGGTAGAGTTAAATTTGCGGATTAAACACAAAATATCCTATCGCTAACTTTTTTTTGCCTGTACGATTTTCGTTATTGCAGGGTTTGAAGAGGCTACAAGAGGTTGCTGTGGGACTGGAAACGTTGAGCTTGGGATCTTCTGTCTTGTTCCAGGTACCTGCACTGATGCCAACAAGTACGTGTTTTGGGACAGTGTCCATCCCGTCGAGAAAGCCGCCGGAATCATCGCCGGTCAGACCTTCGATCCTGCAAGTTTGAGGACACTGTTGGGTTGATTTTATTAACTAAGCTGCAACCAGTTGAGAGGAAGAAGAATAAGTTGATGATCTGAGTTCTTGTTGTTGGTATGAAGTTACTTGACGATTAATGGTTGGCTAAATAAAGCAATTTTCAGATTATAGTCGGACATATATATATATTTATATAATCGGACGGATCACGTTCGGATAGTGACAGGATCCATTCTAGTCACTCGTGTATTGAGATTCGAAATATGAGTTTTTATCTAGTTGTGTTGGTTTCGATAGGAAAATAAGTTTCTTTCTTTGCCATATCCAAATCCTTAATCCACCTATGAATTTTTTCCTCCGGCTGTGTGACATTTTGGAGCCTAAAGAGCGAAAGCAACTGTTACAAAGACGTGTGGTAACTTGTATTTAGATATCATGGTCTCAATACTAGTAACGCTTCTTCCTTTTCATCTTCTTTCTTGTCGAGGCACCCATAAAAAATTGGAGGTATCTACATAATTTATATGGAAAAATAGAGATGCCTCCTACGTTGTGGAAGTATCTACATAATTGTATAGAGTGCTACTCCAAACATCAGACTGCATTTTCCAACTGAAATGAAAACTACGACTGAAGTTAAATTCTACATCGAAAATATCCCATTGTGTTAGTTTTGTATTTGCCATGATATAAGTTTGACCAGGAACAAAGTCCATGCAACTCTCTTCCCGTTGACCACCAGACAAAGTGGAGTCGAAGGCTCGAACGTGTGTATAACTGCATATAAATATTCCCGGATCCTTTTTTCCCTTTCTTAATGCAATTCACCATTATAAAAAAAAAACTGCATATAAATATTCACCACGTTCATGTCTGTAGTTGACATTGATCAATAATACTACCAAACAAATATACGCCACCAATTAATTAATAACCACTAACACGACACCAGCTTATATCTCTCTGAATTCATACACCACTTCCATTTCCTTGCTATATATGCCAACGAATACTACTCTGTGTCCCTGCAACATTCAATCTTCTTTCTTCTCTAAAATTTCGAAACGCTCGCTCTCATGAATTTGTCGGGCATTCGTACGAGTCCGGGCAGCCTCCGACCGTCGGAACATAATGGCATTCTCTCTGTTCTTGTTCAGCTAGTGGCGGTGGGCGGCAGCCTTGTGCTACTGTTCATGAACAGTAGCACAGCAGCAGCCGGCGACGTTCCCGCCGTGTTCGCTCTTGGAGATTCTTTCGTTGATACGGGGAACAACAACTACGTCGTCACCATTGCCAAGAGCAACTTCCCGCCTTACGGGAGAGACTTCCCCGGCGAGACGCCCACCGGAAGGTTCAGCAATGGAAGGCTCATCCCTGACTTCCTAGGTATCAAATATCTCTCTTCCGTCCGTCACGACTTGATTTGAATTTTGCGACACGTTCTCGTATTTCGATTTTTTACGTTGTTTAAAAAATCAAAAACTCGAATTGATTTTTCTAAACGATGTTTTTTTTCTTTTTATGTCATTAGCTAAAACATTGGGTGTGAAGAACCTGTTGCCACCTTATAAGGATCCGACCCTGAAGCTGGAAGACCTCCGCACTGGTGTCTCATTTGGTTCCGCTGGTGCTGGTTACGACCCTCTCACCTCCGGACAAAGAGTAATGCGTAAAAGACAGATTGTTTTTTGTCTAAAAATAATTATTCTCGCCCTCCTTTAATTCATTTCATCTCAATACCTTACAAGCTAATCAAAAATAATAATAATAAGATGATGAAATTTTGCTTGCTTGTTGGATTTGAAAATGAAGATTTTGAATTTGGAAAACCTTTGGATTTATGATGAATTTATTGTATTTTGTATTTGAAAGATATCATTGTTTGTTTATTTGGTATTTGGGTGTCAAAAATTTGCCTTCCATAATGTGGTATTTGCAAATACCAACAAAGGGTCGTTTGGATGAGGAATTGTAACGGATCAATTTGACACAATTTTCTCGTTTTGAGACAATTGTACCAAATTGCCTCGTTTGCCAGCAACAAATTTGGATGGATCAATCTGTCTGAGGTATTTTGAATTGATCCGTTTTGAGTCAATTTCAATTACCTGGGGTGGGGGCAGGTAATTCGAATTGACTCGTTTTAATTGCCTCGTTTATAAAACGAGAGAATTAATCAAATTGACTCATTTCTAAATTGATTCATCCAAACGACCCCATATGAAATGTGGTATTTGAAAATACGTGGGGTCCACGGATTTGGAGCTAAAAAAAAGATCCAAATCCGTGGGGATTTGTATACCTCAACAAACAATGTTCTTTTATCAAATACATAATGTTTGGTATTTGGGTGCCAAATACAACACCCAAATCCAACAAGCAAACGACCCCTATATGTACGAGAGCCGTATACCATATTTGCACAGGTCCATCGTATCGTCCGTATGGATTAGTTCTATCTCTCGATCTCTACATAATGGAAAATGCACGCAGGGATCGATAACAATAGAGGATCAGCTGGAGATGTACAGAGAATACAAGAGCAAGATCAACGCAAGCGCGGGGACAGAAATAGCAGACAAGATCATTTCCACGAGTCCCCACTTCATCCTGCTAGGGACCAACGACATTTCCAACACAATCAGGAGAGCTCAATACGACTCCAATACGTACACCGACATACTCGTCGAGTTAGCTCTGGATGTAGTCAAGGTTCGTTCGTTCGTTCGTTCGTTCATATTCATTCAATCAGATCATTTAGATTCATGCCCTGAAAGTGTTCGACGAAATGCCCCACAGAAACTCCACGGGCTCGGCGCGAGGAGAATCGGGGTGGTGGGTGCGGCTCCAATAGGTTGCGTCCCGCTCCAGAGGATACTTGGTGGTGGGTTACTCGAGCGGCACTGCAACGAGGAGCTGAACGAAGCTGCTAAGCTCTTCAACTCCAAGCTCTCTCCGGCGATTTCAACACTGAATCAACAGCTTCCAGGAGCGAAGATCGTCTACTTCGACATCTTCACCCCTGCGCTTTCCCTCATTCAAAACCCAGCTCCGTATGGTAATGACATGAGCACAATTAGCTCTTATTCTGACACCCGTTGTTGTTGCTCTGTTTTTGGTTCCCCGGCCTTGTTTAAGAGGAGTGCTCTGTTTCTGGTTTGTAGGGATCGTGGAGGTGACGAGAGGATGCTGTGGGACGGGAACCATTGAGCTTGGGATACTCTGTGTTGTTCCAGGTACCTGCCCTGATGCCACCAAGTATCTTTTCTGGGATAGTGTTCATCCAGGGGAGAAAGCTTCACGAATCATAAGTGATGGAACCTTTGATTCTGCAAGTTTAAGCACGCTGTTAGGTTGATCTTAAAAGTGTAGAAGCAGTTGAGACTCGAGAGGGACAAGTTGATGATTTAGCCGTTGTTGTTGATGTGAATTTGATGAGTAATGATCGATTAATGCAATCGTGTGGTACATAATCGGACGAATTCATGTTCTGAGTGTATAATGATGGATTTATTGTTTCTATATCAACATATTGTGAATCTTACATGATAGAGTGAGATTGGGTTTGTTTTAATGAGATATACAACAATATCGATCAATGGTGGTTGATGTGTAAAAATTAGGATTTGCTATGGTTGAGCATAGATTTTAATTTGTGAAACTGGAAGAACATGCAAAATGATAAAAGACATCGTAATTTTTAGAGAGTCCGACTCCGAGTCGTGTTCTATTGGACTTTGGTTAAGTTCCATAAAACTTGTTGGTTTACACAACATGTGTTGATGCGACTAACTTAATTGGACGGAGTGACTGATGTAACAATCATTTTGTTTGGTAAACTTGAATATATGTGACGGTAACTTTAAGAGGTTGCTCGAATGGTAATGTGGGATGATGACATCCACCACAACCTCAATTCGAATTGGGACTAACAACCTACAAAAAAATAATATATGACTGTTTTGTTAGTGATGCATAATTAAGTGATCAAACGGCAAATGTGTAAAGAAAATAGAGGACACTAATAAAGCTCCCTTGAATAGTATGGGAGAGAGTATGATAAGAAACGTACATGAAAAATGCATCGATTCATTTGATGGTCCTCGGACCATCAATTTCGTTATATATCTATGCGCGGTTAAAATCGAATCAAATTATACCGTTCTTGATCTTATTAGCTCCCTACCATATGTTTTGCTGTCCTAGAAGTTTTTATGCTTGTTTTCATTGGTTTGTATCTAAAATGGGATTGAACAGTGAAAACAATCAAAAGCCATGAGTGAGCTATGCGAAAAAAAGAAGGTGCTATCTATGTGTGTCTTCGGTGGAGTCGCATCATTACTAGGTTTTGGAGCTTCTTCTAGATTTCGTTTCATTTCACGTCGAGTTAATACTGTTTCATTTCGTGACGTTGTAATATTATTTCATCGTTTTGATCTTATTTTTTTATTCTCCATCTTGGTGAAAGATTATCCATTTCTCCTTATCGTTTCTCACTTTTCTTTATTTCTTTCAATATTTTAGGATTATCTTGACTTTCCTCCATTTAGCTGCCTATCATAGCAAGACAGCATTGGGCATTTGGTGAACATAATCAATACGTATCATTGGCAACAATGGCATGGCATGGAACCTCAATAGGCATATCCGAATTTTGATCCCATCACCTTTCATTATCGTACTCAAGCCACTCGAATCATCGATTCTCGGGTTAGCACCGGTTAGCGATCGGACCAGGTTTGTTCGAGTCAACCATACGATTGTTGGTTAGTTGTAACTTGTAAGAAGTTTAATCTTTTGATTCTAGTTTTCAACATTCCGTGGATTTCATTCTTTTGCGAAGTTTCTCTCATTCAGCAAGCCAACAACCACCTTCGTTGGTACCACCAAACATCTGCTAGGCTCATAGACATCATTCCTACATGCAATCCATATTTCATTCGCGATGGTGAGACCCTTTCGCGATAAATCGCCATACATTAAGTTACAAAGAACTAGTAACCTAGTAGTATCATCAATAACGTAACACAACAAATTCATAATTTCGAAGTCGTCGATTCAAATTTCACTACAAACTCACTCTTAAGTGACAAATTTGTACACTCAATGAATTATGTAATACAGGACATTAACCAAAAAAAGAAGATTATTCACAACAAAATTCACTTGTCTAATTACACCACCAAATCTTCATAACAAACCAAAACTCAAAACGATCACTTCTCCCTGCGTTTTACTTATTCACGGCGAGGATCCCCAGAGAACTTCGGCGACAATGGTGGCGGCTTCGGCGTCGGAGACGCAGCCTTCCTTCACCCGCCGCAGAATCTCCGGCTTCAGAGCCCTCTTCTCCCTCTGCCGCAGCCCTTCTCCGACCTCCAACTGCACGGCGAATCTCGCCACGCAGCTCGCAAACGGGTGCCTCCCCAAAAAACCCTTCTCCTTCCTCTTCTTCTTCTTCTTCCCTTCTCCGCCGCCGTCGGAATCAGAGTCGAATTCAGAGTCAGAGTCGAACCTCTCCATCCCGATCAAATCCCCGCCCAATTCCGATCTCTGCAGCTCCACCAGCTTCTCGATCAACCCTTCTCCAAGCATCGCGTCGATGGCTTCCTTCCTCCCAAAATACCCCATTTCCAGCACGCAATCCATCGCCATAACCTTCGTCTCCTGATCTTTACAGTCCAGCAGCCGAATGATTCTTGGGATCTCGCCGCTGTACTCGATTTCGTCGACGAGCGGCGATCTGATCAATTTGATCAGAGAGCAGAGCAATCGTACCGATTTCCAGGTCCCCAACGAAACGAGCGCGTGAATCAGCGACACCATGAGGAATCCGGCGAACACGTCCTTGTTGAACCCGATGAGAGCAGTGATACAATAAGCGCAGAGCTCCCTGATCCGAATCGACCGACCCGGGTCGCAGAGGATCCGACCCAACGACCCGAATACCCTCGCCTTCAGGACCAAATCCTGCAGCTCCCGGTTGAACCCTTGAGAAATTCGATTCTCAAATTGACCCAATAGACTCGCCAGCTCTTCTTCTTCTTCTTGTTCTTCATGTCCCTCGGGAGGTGGTTCTTTCTTGAGCGACCGGGCCAGGCTCTCGACGCTCTCGCGATCGATCCAGGCCTGGATTTCGGACTCGATCGACCCGGCGACTTTCGAGATGGAATGCGTCGAAACCCGGCGAGCCAAGAAGCTGCGGATGCTGCTCCGATTAGGGGACCGGCGGTTGTAATCGTCGACGAGCGATTTGAGCTCGGCGAGACGGTGGGAGAGGGCGGAGAGGTTCGGGTCGTCGGACAGGATCCCGTCGGACTCTGTTTCGAGCTGGAGCAGGGGATTCATGGCGGCGGAGTTGGGATTCGGGTGGGATTGGAGGTCGTGTGATGCTTGTTTGAGAGCTTCCAGCACTTGGAGCACCCGGGACACTTCTTCTTTGACTGATGGGTCTTTCATCGCCGGCCGGCCGGCGGCGGTGCTCTGTTTTCGTTTCAACTGCTTGACCCAGAAAACAGAGGATGTTCTACCCAAAAAAAATAAAAAAAAAAAGGAAAACAGAGGATGAAGAGAAGTTGGATTGGAACTCTGGTGTGGGTGAAAGAAAGTTAAGGCGGGGGGATTTGGAGAAAGTTAGTTCGTTGCCGTTAACGTCCCGCCATTATTATATATACGCGAGAGAGATTCTGCGCCACTCATCTTTTTCTTGGTATGACAAATGAATCACTGTCGATGGTGGACACTTCTGGTTTATACGGTCACTGTGATTTGTTGAATTAAGCTCATGAAACGCGTAAAGATGTAACCTGGGAACATACTAGTGTCTTTCGTTAGGACCCCTTATGCACGCAGTGAAAGGTCTTGCCTTCGAGTGATTGTGATGTCAAATTTTGTTTCGTATCGTGCTATAGTAATCATCTCATGTGTCTTGTGTTCTTTCTCGTCACGACTCGTCTCCTATACTCAAAATTTTCATAACGGTGCAAAACGATGATATTCGACCAGTGTAATATGCTATCTTGACAGATGCACGTGATCGGCCGTGCTCGTGCATATATCGTAGCCATTCTCGTTACCATTAGGGATGGCAATTTCGACCTGACCCGATTTACCCGACCTGTTTGACCTGTTTTGGGGCGGGAATGGGTACCTCTCGTCGACCCGACCTGCTCTGACCCGCCCCATTCTCGACCCGTTCTGTCCTAAGTTACATGTAATCTTAATCAAATTAATTAGGATTTTCCTCTTATTACATCATATTTTAGATATAACAAAGTTGTAAATAAGTGAAAAATTCAATTTCTCAATTAATTTAACTACATTTTATCAAATTATGGTTTCTTTCTTGGTCTTTTAATTAAATAATGAATCATTCTAATTTTTTTCACATAAATTATACACCCAATGGGTCGACCTGCCCCGACCCGCGCCCCATGATAAATTACCCGACCCGGACCCGACCTGCCACGAGGCGGGTATGGGTATCGAGACACCCGCCCCGGACCTGCCCATTGCCATTCCTAGTTACCATTTGACACATGCTAAGAAAACAAGTATGCGAGTACTGTAAATATATGAATCTTCATCAATTTTGACATTCAACCTTCTGTTGTGTAATTTTGATTGCAATGATAAGGACAGAGATGTTGCAACTGCACTAAAACGTGCCTCCTTGGGTTCAATTACTTGAATAATGAATGATCCATGAGAAAAGCAAAGATTAAGATGCTGTCAAAATTAATATGAGTGATTTGCCTGGAAACAGGAGGACGTCTCAATCAGCTGGTCCTGTTTCTGCCTCTGGGGACAGAAGTCAGCAGTTGTAGGTGGTGAAATCGTGGCTGTTTCTTTTGTTTTATTGAGGGTGGCATATGATCAAATGAACTGGTTCCTAATCTACATGTTTCACATGCCATCCCCGAATGCGAATTCTAACGGAAAACACCGTGTATGAATCCAAAGCGAGAAATCAGTTGATTGACAGTTTGAGATCGTTCTCTATTGATAACAGCGCTTAACTGGTTTGTTTTCCAGTTTATCAGCAGTAGAATGAACAAATATGTAGGAAATCAGAACCATGGACTTCAGAAACTAAGATGCCATGGCAACATATCCTAAATTTTGCAACTCACATCTCAAAATCTTTCATCTTTGTAAGTTCCAACTGCAAATTCTCTAGTGATGTAAAACAAAGAACAGCCAATTATGAGGCTGCTAGTCTGCTACTACTACTACTTCTTGCCACCCTTCTTAAGAGTCTTAGTCTTACCCCCTTTGCCGTCGCTGCCTCTGAACTTCCTCCTTCGCGTGAGAGCAAACTCCCCGAACTTGTGTCCTACCTTGGCCTCGGTGATCTTGCAACGAACGAACGACTTCCCATTGTATATCCTGACGGTGGAGTTTAGGAACTCAGGCAGTATGACCGACCTCCTCGACCAGATCTTCCTGTTGTTGAGCGGGTCTCCCTTGTTCTTCAACTTCAACAGGAAAGCATCCACGAATGGACCCTTCCACATTGCCCTCGGCATAGGGGCCTGCCATGTTCATCACAGTCTTCAAATCAATACAACTACCAGGATTTTCAAAGCAATTGGAGGAGCCAATTGGAAGCCATAGCTTAACAGGAAATCCAACTGTGTAGACTTTGTACCTGGGTTTCACTTCCTGTTGAGGAAGCTTCTGATGCTGAGGAAAACAACCTATTCATTCCATAACCCGACGAGTCTCTGCTTGATAACGAAATGGTATCAAATGAACAGCAATCAAGCTTATGCTTTCAAAACCCAACATCCCATGGATCAGCAGACAAACCCTATTATTTTATCAACATTCACATAAAGGGAATCTCAAGCAGCAACCAAACTAGCCGTTTCCTAAGCAGAAAGAAAGCTTTAAACAACGTTGTTATTAACTAACCTTAACGGCCATGAATAGGCTGGGATCCCTCTAGCTCCACCACACAAATTGGTAAATCCACGGTCGATTGAAGCGTTTCCAGCTGAATTTACAAGTTTCTGCCTTATACTTGCCCACAACATTGCGAAGGAAATGGTTGGGAGAATTACACTGAAATCAGCAATCCAAATGAGTTAGGAAACCAAAACCCCCCCAACCACAAACTTCAAAAGTTCTCTTCTTTTCAACAACAATGGCGAAAAGGAGCTCGCTCCAAACCAGGGTAGCTGCGCAAACTCATAAGTCATAAACACCAAATTCAGACCTGGGCAAGGAATCGACTGATTCCACGGCGGGAAAACCAAACGAATCCAGAGATCGATAAGAGAGTGAATATGGGAACAAACCTGTTGAAATTCTTGAGGTTTCCGCCGTCGACGGAGGATCTTCTGCTGCCGTCTTCACTCGCCGCCGCTGGATGAGCGAAAAAAAAAAACGATCTCCTTCTCCGAAGAGTTTCCTTTTCCTTCCTCACAGATGGTGAAACAGAAATTGTGGACCTTTTTGTTGGGCCAGGCCCAACCCAGGTACATGGTTGACATTCAGCTTGTTGGGCCTACAATTTTGCTGCCAAAACTCACGCATGGATGGCGTCATTGTGTTCTGCTATCGCGCACCCCACCGGGTTCAACCTGCGCCTCCGTCACGAAGCCTTCTCAACTGCAACTGTAATTCTGAAGCGATACTGACATTCTAACTACGGTGGCTCACTCTAAATAAAGATCGCTTCTTTCAATCATTTGCTTTCCCCAGCTCTCCACCACAAGCTGCTTCCTCGTCACCTTATCCGCTGGTAACGAAATGTCTCCTCTTTTGATCTCCCTCTCTCTCTCTCTCTCTCTCTCTCTCTCTCTCTACCAAACTGTGTTCTTTGCGATCCTGTTCCGTTTTCAATTTCTGGGTAGCAGCCAAAATTAAGTCAAGATTGACCTTAACTAGCACATTATTGATCCATGGTTCTTCTGGAATTAGAAAGCATTGAACTTGACCTTTGTTCGAATTCCTTGTGATTTGAGTTACTGCTTTGATTCATCCGTCTCCAAGTTTGGAAGGAATTACTGCTTTGATCCATTGTTCTTTCTCGAATTAGAAAGCATTGAACTTGACCCTTGTTCGAATTCGTTGTGATTTGAGTTACTGCAGTTGGTAGGAAGGGTTTGTGTCGAAAGTCAAAAGATGAAGCAGTTGTGGGTTCGGCTTGTTGCCGCGCTCTTTCTGTTCTTGAGTTGTTTGAGCAATGGGAATGCGAAGATGACGAGTACCTTTGTCCGTTCCGAGTGGCCATCGACTGATATCCCTCTTGATAATCAAGCATTTGCAGTTCCTAAGGGTCGAAATGCACCCCAACAGGTAACTTGTTTGTTACTATACAACAAGTGGCTTGGAGAAGGGATTGCTTTTGCTGTACAAGTGCCAAAAATGGAGTGTTGAACTTGCTTTAATTGGGAAGACAACGCATTTTCGGTCAAGAATTCGTTATTGTCTGAGGATTTTGTTCTGACTGGCTATGAGAGGATGTACTGCATTTTTATCACAATTTTTTGTCTTTGCTTCGACAAATTGTAGGTACACATCACACAGGGTGACTATGAAGGGAAGGCTGTGATCATTTCGTGGGTTACACCTGACGAGCCTGGTTCTCTTAAAGTACAGTATGGTAAGTCAGAGAAGAAATATGACTTGACTGCTGACGGGACAGTATCAAACTATTCCTTCTACAAGTACAAATCGGGATACATTCACGAGTGCCTCCTTGATGGCCTTGAGGTAAATTCCACTTTGAACTAGTTTGAATTCATTGTGTTTTGCAGACTTGGCCTGAGTTATTTACTTCCTGATCTTTCCATGTCTGTAGTATGCTACTAAGTATTATTACAAGATCGGCGATGGTGAATCTTCTCGCGAATTCTGGTTCCAAACGCCACCAAAGATTCATCCAGATGCTCCATATAAGTTCGGAATAATTGGTAAGTCGCCACCTGTGTCGTACATATATGCATTTTCATGTGCTTCAATTTTCGCCTTACGGTTACTGAGTTATCACTCGGTTGTGCTCCCTTCTATTTATGTCTTCCAGGTGATCTTGGCCAAACGTATAACTCTCTATCTACCCTTCAACACTACATGGAGAGTGGAGCAGATGCAGTGTTATTTGTTGGTGACCTCTCTTATGCAGACAGATACCAGTACAATGATGTTGGGATTCGATGGGATACATGGGCCCGTTTTGTCGAGCAAAGCACAGCATATCAGCCATGGATGTGGTCTGCTGGAAATCACGAAATTGAGTTCATGCCATACATGGTAAACTTGTTCGTGCAATTCTCCAATTCCATAATACTGGAGATTTAAGCTTTTTCATTTGAGTAATTCTAGAACATTTTTTCCACTCCTATTTCTCAGGATGAGGTTGTTCCTTTCAAAAACTTTCTTCATCGGTACCCTACTCCTTACTTGGCTTCCAAAAGCACTAGTCCTCTTTGGTATGCCGTCAAACGTGCATCTGCTCATATCATTGTACTCTCCAGCTATTCACCTTTCGGTAACCTTTCTAACTTTGGTTCTTCTCTATGATATTTTATTAGTTGTTCTCTAATTCAATCTTTTTGATCAGTGAAATACACTCCACAATGGACGTGGCTGAAGGAAGAGCTGAAGAATGTCAACAGAGAGAAGACGCCATGGCTCATTGTTCTCATGCACGCCCCTATCTACAACAGCAATGATGCGCATTACATGGAGGGAGAAAGTATGCGTGCAGCTTTCGAGAAGTGGTTTGTTCGATACAGAGTCGATATTATCTTTGCTGGTCATGTCCACGCTTATGAAAGATCGGTAAATTAGAAGAGCTTTAACTTCTTACTAAAATAGAGTTGTGCAGCGTTTGAGAAGCTAATCCATTTCTGTCTTATATCTACCTCCAGTACCGAATATCAAACATACAATACAATGTGACAAGTGGCGCCCGATATCCTATTCCAGACAAATCTGCACCCGTCTACATTACAGTAGGGGATGGAGGGAATCAAGAAGGTCTTGCTGGAAGGTATACAACAATACATATAATCCGAAACTCTTAATGGATTCAGTAGCTAATAAGCTTTCAAACCAAGGAATAAACCATCCCATTGATGGTTTGTGCAGGTTTTTGGAACCACAGCCAGATTATTCTGCATTCAGGGAAGCCAGTTATGGGCATTCAACTTTAGAGATAATGAATAGAACACATGCATTGTACCACTGGAACCGCAATGACGATGGCAAAAAGGTGCCCACTGATGCATTTGTATTGCTCAACCAATACTGGTAAGCAAATTAGAATGGGGAATTTCGTCACCATTTCGATTGAGGAACTTGCAAATTCCTCCGGACCTTTTACATCCCAGCTGAACTTTTGTTGCATTGCTTGCAGGGGAGGCAATCTGAGACGCAGAAAACTAAATAAGCATCACTTAAGAAGTATCATCCAGCCGGTTACTACCAAGTTCTTGCTGCATTCAGAGTGATGAGGCCACACCGAATCAGCAGCCAATTGCTGAATATTATGGCAGTTTCTTCAATGTATAAAGCAAATGCATAATGCAATCCTTGTCTAGGTCATATTTGTAACAGGGATGCTGTTGGGCTGGATATATCGGTTACAACATGTCAAAAAAGGCTCTGCTTCCTATCATCTCATTCTCAATAGAGCTCTCATTATCCATCCATTGAAACAACAATCTTCTGGGTAATTCACAAAAAGAATTCTTATGTACAGCTTGTTTCCAAGCTATGAGATACACTGAGCTCTATGATCAATGGATGAGAATTTCTGAATACCGAAACTATGGGTTGTGTCGCCTGCTACTACTGGGAATCGCGGTAGATCGGTTGTGGGACCCACTTGAGGCTCAAATTCAGCCTTCCAGATTTAGCACCATCCAGTGGGAAGCATTCTCTGTACTCTCCTTCTAATATGACCCTGGTCAATGTCAAGATGCACCTCCCAATATACTCCTGCACAACAAAATGTGGAATAAGAACAGTGCTACCAAAAGTCCAAACTCGTAACAAAACACCATTCACGGCAGCTTTGAGAGAGGATGGAGTCAAACTTACCTTGCGAAATGTATCATGATCATAAACTTCAGCAATGAGCATATCATGCAGTGCATCCTCCACAACAAAGTCAAATGTTTGGTTCCACTCAGGATTCAAGTTCTCATTCACAACCTGTCGAGAAGAAAGAGTACAATGGTGAATGTGAATGTGAATCTGAATTGAACATATACAAAATAAACCCAAGCAACTGGAGAAAGCATTGGAAACTCGTCACAAATGTAATCGGAGAGAAACTTACTCTGGTTTTGTTTTTAGTATCCGACTTTTTCATGGTGAGAACAACGAAAGGATCAGCCTTGCCCATGAGATCAACCACAGGCAAATCTTCAGCAGAAATCACGGTTACAGAAAGAACTCCTCTAACAATCACCTCCCTTTTCTTCTGTGAGACTTCTCTTTCAGTTTGAGCAGCATCTGCTATCCCGTTTCCTGAACTTTTGAGCACCCTTTCCAAGGTTGTCATTTCAACTTTCTTGGCGAAGGGGTTGGTGAAGCTATTCTCCATACCATACGGACAGTAGAGAAGCTCCAAGTGCACCTAAAATCGTATCAATCACAACAAACCATAAATGTAAAATCTACCTTACCATAATTATGAACTTCAGCAAGTTTTTTGACTGCCATAACCTCACCTCCCCTCGGTATTTGGTGTCTCTTTGGACATCCAAATCCTTGACCAGCTTCAACCACACATCCTTCACTTTACCAGGCTCAAGCTCACTTAATTGAACTTGAGCGCATCCAAGTAGCTCAGAAGCTTGTAGTCCCTCATCATCATAAATCTTAACATACAAGTGTTGAGTGGATGCATCCTCAACAACAAATTCATAGTGCTCATTCCAGATTGGATTCAGATCATTGCTCTGCATGAACAAAAATATAAAAACCTTCTCCAAAGAAAGTTAAAGAAAACTATGAACTATGAAAAAAGACCAGGTATCTTACAATGATTTTACTCGTTTTTGTTCGGTCACGCAACGGCCTAATGTACAGTTCGGCATAGGGATCTGATTTGCCGATGAAGTCTTTATTTGTTAAGTCTTTGGCCTGCACCAGTTTCACTTCTAGTGTACCAGATGGCTTCAACTCCAAGTCACTGAACATAGGAAAAGGAAGGTTTCCCCAATGATGAATCGTGAAGACGGGAATAGCTAGGCAAACATATAGGGGTCGTTTGGTTTTGGTGATTGTTTGGTTGAGATAGTTACAATGCATGTATTGTCCACAATGCATCGTTTTTTTGAATTTTTTGCACCAAATGTTGAGTATCCTAATACATTCAACCAAATATTACTCCTACAATATTAGATCTACCTGAACAGAATCTAAACTAAAGTATGATTCGATTCATGGGTCTAGATCAATCTATAGAAGCAAATATAACATGTATATCATAGATTGCCACACCTGTAATCCCCTGGCAAGATAGGGACAATTTTCCGCACCGGCCAGGTAATGGAGTCTTCAATAGCATTGTGTATTGTATCCTGTACACAGTTAGGAAGTGGCTTTGTGATTAACATTAGCATAAGTTTCATGGCACAAGAAGAGTTCAAAAAAAATTAATTACGAACCTCCAGAGCACCCGAGAGTCCAGGAATAGATGTTATGTCACCTCCAATTACTTTAAGCTTAAAGTCAAACTTTTTCTGCACAACCAAAAAATGCTCTTTAAGAACATTATAATCTCTACATCAGAAGTTGTCAAAACTAGAAAGACAAGATACTGAACCTTTTGTCTCAATGAATAACAAACAGCTCCAAAGCAAGGAAGCTCTTCAACCAGCGGTCTGAAGATCAACCTGAAGACCCCAGTAAATCCAATATCTTTGACCTGCGTAGAAGATATGAAATACAAAAGAAAAAAAGATCGTAAAAAATGGAATTCCACAGATGAAGCTAACTTCCTTCACATTACAACAACCGTCAACATATTTGCAGTGGAAAAAGGATGCAAACAGCTTGATCTCGGATATCAGTCATCTTGGATAATTCAACATTGTGGTCTATAATTCCTTGAAATGGTTGACATTGCAATTCTTTGAGTAGTAATAATAATAAGTACCTGGACAGGCAATGAAACACCCAGCCTGGTCTTCACATCAAGTACTATGTTTGGATTGCCATCCCAGTTCATTTCCAACTCCATAGTAATACCACTGCTATCAGATTCCAAAATAGATACTCCTGGAAAATGACACAATGGCATTGCTTTCATAAGGACGTTTGGACTACCAAAGTTAAACAATCTTTCGCAACAATTAACCAAATCATTGAACGTGCAGTTAGAGAACCACACTCTTCCACGACATTTCCGAGAAACGGAATCTTAATCAGCTAAAGGTACCCTATTGGAACACAATCCTATACTGTGAATCTACAACGATCGAAGTTTCACTAATCATTTAAGAAGAGCAAGAAGAGGACCAACCTGTGAACTGAGGGGCAACTGTACCAAGAGTGAACTTGGAGAACTTGAGAGATGACAGAATTATGGGTCTGTATTGCTCAAGAGTCGGCTCAACTGAGCTCTTTATCAGCTCAGACGCTGCCTACAATGCGGCAAGATTTCCAAGAAACAACATTTCAACTTCCCGCATCAAACCACGATTTCTCAAACATTCGTCAAGATTCGAGCTTAACCAATAAGAAATTGAAGTTACAAACCTCGTTAACATAAGGCCAGATCTTCGTCAGATGAGAATTAAGCCAATTCAACTGTGCAATACACACACAAACAAAAACAAAAAAAACCCCAAGAAATCAGGAAACCCAGCAGAGACCATTTTTTTTACAGAAACACACAGATCAAATAACAACTTCTAACCTTCTGGCGCTGAGAGAAGACGACCCAAGAAGGGTAATACTCAGGAGCTAACAGATGTCTAGAATCCTCGACCGTCATTCTCGCAAAAGCCGCCACCGTCGCCGCCTGCACCCCAGAAAAAGAAATTGGACACCCCACATCATGAAATTGCCAAAGTTCAAAACTTTCCCGTCCATCCAGTGAAGTAAAACGAAAGTCAATGAACCAAGGCACTAACGAGGTCAGTTCGAAGCTTGGATCGCGCATTCTCGGAGCGGACAAAGACGACGATCAGAGCAAGACCGACGACTATCCCGACGACTAAGCCAACAAAGAAGGACATTTCTTCCAGCTGGGTTCAGCTGGAAGCAGAGGAAAGAAGAGGTGCAGCGGGAAAACAGAGGATTAAGAAGAAGAAGAAGAGTAGATGAAGTGAAACAGTAACGGGTTTTCCGGGGAAACGGACTGGGAAAGGAAGTTTTTTGGATGGTGGGTCAGATGGGGAATTGATTAATGGGAAAGTTGGAACAAGAAGAAATGGGAAAATTCGACGTTGGAATCGAAGATTTGTGTGGGGGAGTGAGGGACGTGGCTCTCTCTGCTCTGCTCGCGAATGAACTAACAAGTTATAAACACACACGCGGTTTGGAAGGGCCAGATGTGAGGGAAACGAAAGGGTGAGAGAAGACTGGTCGGCGGTCAGGGTCGCCGTCGCTGCCGACAATGAAGGCGACCTTTCCGATTTTCTTTTCTTGGCCGATCGGCGTCAAACTCTTTTCTTTCGGGAGCTTGGAATCTGTCTTTATTTATTCCTTTTTCTGTGCCTTTTGGGAGAATAATTTCCCACTTTTTATTCAACGAAAAAGATAATAATTTTAACCATTTTTCATAAGCATCTTTATTTTTTTTACTAATGATCAATAAAATTCATTATTATTTCTTTACTGTCCTTCATAATTATAATTATTATGAAAATTGGTGGTGGTGGTTAGATAAGTTACTCATTCCTCTATTGACGAGGTTTGTGAAAACATATATGGGGTCGTTTGGAAGTTGCGATAGTTTTGTTGAGATTGTCATTATGCATGTATTGTTTACAATGCATCGTTTTTTTGTTTTTTTAGCAGAAACAATACATGGATTGTTTCTGTGATGTGACAGAAACTATCACTCATTTCGAGTGATTGTTATATCTCAACTTTTAGTTGTGATTGTTGAGATAGTTGAGTTGAGATTGTTTTGTCTCAGCTTTTAGCTGATGCGACATACACAATCACACATACCAAACGTTGTATTATACAATGCATCAAATTCGACAATACATGTATAATATTATATATGCATTCTCAACAATACATCTATTTAACAATCGCAACTTCCAAACGACCCCATAATTACATGAATAACATAACAAAAAAGAGTAATTTTCCACGGCATACAAGCTACAGAAATCGAGGGGTAATATTAGTATTCAACAAATAGTATATCAATGTATTGGTTATTACAATAAAACAAGGAAGGTGATACGATACAGATCAAGAACGGCAAAACTTAGTAATGTTTACGACCCTTAATATGAATCATACAACTCCCCTACAATAATATCAAGGGATGATATGATTCATATCAGAGGCCGTAAGACGCGAATTGTATTAATTTGTACCATAAGTCCATTACTCATTGCATAAGATAACAAACCCTACCAATATCTTCATACAAAGAAAAGAAATGAAACTTATTAAATGAATTCCGAGTCTCACAATAGTCGTAGGTCGCTTCCCTTCTTCGTTGACTCTGCCCCACAGCTAGAGGCAGAGTGACTCTATACTCTCCTGCTCCTTCTCAACTTTGTCGCCGTCCGGTTGTGCCTTTCCTCTCAGTTTTCAAAACCCCCGATGAACAGACTTTCCCCGGACGGTGGTGGCGACGATGGCAACGACGGGTCCGAATCACTTGCATCTCCCTTATTGCTCCCGCAGCGTTCCCTCATCAATTCCACCTCTCAGGTTGCCCTCGTCGGCGCCAATGTCTGCCCGATCGAAAGCCTCGACTACGAGTGAGATTCCCCAGTTCGAAAGTCTGATTCTTTTTCTTTTCCCCCGTTTGGGTTCGAGTTAATTTTTACTGGGTTTGGCGCAGAATCGCGGAGAATGACGTGTTCAAGCAGGACTGGAGGTCTCGCGGAAAGAAGCAGATGTTCCAGTACTTGTTCATGAAGTGGTCGCTCTGTTTTCTTGTTGGGTTGATTGTTAGCCTAATTGGGTTCTTCAATAACTTGGCCGTCGAGAACATTGCTGGATTGAAGTTCGTGGTCACTTCCAACATGATGCTCGCCGGGAGGTTGGAGATTAGCAGTTTGTTTTTGTCGAGCTAAAGTTCCAAAGCTTTTACTTTTCTTTCCTCGCTGAATTAGGATGGAAATGGTTGGCATGGCAGGTTTAAGATGGCATTTTTCGTGTTCTCTGCATCTAACTTGGTATTGACTCTGTTTGCAACCCTCATCACGGCATTCATAGCTCCGGCTGCCGCCGGTTCTGGTATACCGGAGGTGAAGGCTTACCTCAATGGTGTGGATGCTCCAGGAATCTTATCTTTGCGCACTCTGTTTGTCAAGGTAATTACCCAAGATGCTTTCTTCAGCTTAGGTTTGCTCAAATATGGTATTTTCCTAGGCAAGGATGACAATGGAGTGGGATAGGGCGGGTATTTCTATATCCATATTAGCTCGTTGTCTGGAGTACGAGTTAGATTAGGTAATTCACTTTAGGACAAGGATCAGGATTCAGGACATATCAACCATAACGAACCTGCGATAAGAATTCGATCTTTAATTATGCAGGTTGTTGGAAGCATCTCAGCTGTGTCAGCATCTCTTGTAGTTGGGAAGGCAGGGCCAATGGTCCACACAGGCGCCTGCGTTGCATCCTTGCTCGGCCAAGGTGGCTCCAAGAAGTATGGCTTAACATGGAAATGGTTGAGATTCTTCAAGAACGACCGTGACAGGCGAGACCTCGTGACCTGTGGATCGGCAGCTGGAATAGCTGCTGCCTTCCGCGCCCCTGTTGGCGGTGTGCTCTTTGCTCTCGAGGAAATGGCATCCTGGTATGGCTGGCTAACTATTCTCATAATGCTGCTCTCCCTATGCCAAAAGGAGTTGGAAGTCTCTCTACAATGTCTTGCTTTTTTGCAGGTGGAGAAGTGCCTTATTGTGGAGATCTTTCTTTGCGACGGCTGTAGTTGCCATAGTTCTCCGTGCCTTGATCGATGTGTGTTTGAGCGGGAAGTGTGGTTTGTTCGGCAAAGGAGGGCTCATCATGTTCGACGTCTATTCAGCAAGCATCACTTACCATCTTACTGACGTCCCTTCTGTGCTTCTTCTTGGAGTCATGGGAGGCATTTTGGGAAGCTTCTATAACTTCCTGCTAGAGAAAGTCCTTCGAATGTACAACTACATCAACGAGTAAGATCCTAATCACTTCTTGTTAGCTTCTTGAGAATCAAGGTGTGTATATATTCGATCGTGATCCAAGTCGATCCAATGTGAACCGAATTGCGGTACATCCCTATCTCAGAACAAATGATGACTAACTCTGGATTCCTTATTGCTAGGAAAGGCACGGTCTACAAGATCCTACTAGCTTGTCTGATATCAATATTCACATCATGCCTCCTCTTTGGAGTCCCATGGCTCGGCTCATGCCAGCCATGTCCACCCGATGCATTGGAGGCCTGTCCAACGATAGGCCGGTCAGGCAACTACAAGAAGTTTCAGTGTTCGTCTGGCCACTACAATGATCTCGCCAGCCTCATCTTCAACACCAATGATGACGCTATTCGTAACCTCTTCAGTAGGAATACTGACTCCGAGTTCCATGCCTCCTCAGTCCTCGTCTTCTTCCTTATCTGCTGCGTCCTGAGCATCCTCAGCTACGGTATCGTTGCTCCGGTTGGTCTATTTGTCCCTGTCATAGTCACTGGTGCATCATATGGCCGGTTTGTTGGAATGCTGTTTGGCGGTCGACCCCACTCGAGCCTCAACCATGGCCTCTACGCTGTTCTGGGAGCTGCATCATTCCTTGGTGGATCAATGAGGATGACAGTTTCTCTATGTGTGATCCTTCTCGAGCTCACAAACAATCTTCTGTTACTGCCATTGATAATGCTGGTTCTACTGATCTCTAAAACTGTTGCTGATGCTTTCAACGGCAATATCTATGACTTGATCATGAAGGCGAAAGGGTTGCCGTATCTCGTGGCACACACTGAACCTTACATGAGACAACTGACGGTTGCTGACGTGCTCTCCGGTCCTCTTTGGACATTCCACGGAGTTGAGAAGGTTGGAACTATTGTTCATGTATTGAGGATCACGAAGCACAATGGATTCCCTGTTGTTGATGAATGTTCCCAGGACGATTCACGAGTGCTTTACGGGTTGATCCTTCGAGCCCATCTCGTTGAGCTGCTAAAGAGGAAGGACGGTTTTATGTCAACATCAGCAGAGAGCAGAGGAGGCGGCGTGGAGTTCTCGGCTGCCGACTTCGCGAAGAGAGGGTCGGGGACTCGGGACACCATTGATGATTTGGAGATTAGTGCAGAGGAGATGGAGATGTACGTTGACTTGCATCCTTTTACGAATGCTTCTCCATACACTGTCGTGGAGACGATGTCGCTTGCCAAGGCTCTTGTTCTGTTCAGACAACTCGGGTTAAGACATCTCTTGGTTATCCCCAAGATCACCAATGTAAGTAGCTCTTTTGCTGCCTGATTTATCTTACATTGTTACCATTTTAGAGCGATAGATATCGTATGATCTCGACTACAACTCTCGTTACAAGTGTCTATCATCATCTTCTTCTCTAGTGATTTTTCTAACTAAAAAGTTCACGCCTTCGAAATTTGCAGAGATCACCTGTGGTAGGAATCTTGACGAGGCATGATTTCATGCCAGAACATGTACTGGGATTGCATCCATTGCTATTCAGGAGCAGATGGAAGAGGTTGAGGTTGCAGGTACCACGGACTTTCAGCATCTTCTGAAGAGGATTTGATCGACTATAAAGTTGTACATTTGCAGTTTAGGGACAGGGAGGTTTATATGAGTTAATTTCTGGCTAACAAAAATGTTGAGCAATGCAGGTTAAGTTAATGTACCATTACAGATTTTTTTTCTTCCAATTACCATTACAGTTTTGAACTGTCAGTGATTCCCTTCAAGTTATGTTTGATACAAGGAACGGTTGAAAGCTAAGGCTCTAAACCCTCCAAAATGGGGGAAGAAGCTATTTGCTGAATTCCGAGATCGAAAACCTCAGAGAACTCCTTAATCAACGACTTATAAGCAGTTTCAATCAGCTGAGTATCATCATCATCATCATCTATGCCCAGCAATGACTTGATGCTTCCCACCCTTCTATCCTTGATCCCACAAGGCACTATCGATTTGAAAGGCGCCAAATCCGTGGTCACGTTCAGTGCAACTCCATGGTACGCTATCCACCGAGAAACCTTCACCCCAATCGCAGCCAGTTTCTGATCGCCTGACAACATAATAACAAATGTTTCATGATCTCTCTGAAGTTCATTCAGAAGGTAGAGTAAGAACATACCAAACCAGACTCCAGTGAAGCCATCAACTCGGGAAGCCTCGATGGAGAATGCTGATGAGAGAACACGGATGATCACTTCCTCGAGCGCCCTGAGGTACCAATGGATGTCCATCTTGTGGTTTCGGAGATTTACGATTGGGTAGATAACTAACTGAACGTGAACATGAGAAACATCAGTAAAGCATTTGATAGAACTGAGAGAAATCTGCTGCAAATTTTCAAGTTAGTTAGTACCTGTCCAGGTCCATGATACGTAACTTCTCCACCTCTCTCAGTTCGATATACATCGAGTGGAGCATCGTTCATGTCGAAATTAAGGTGCTCCAATGAACTACCCATACCCAAAGTATAGACAGGATGATGCTGGAGCACAATCAATGTATCAGGGCAATCCTGGTTGGTCTCAATCAGAGCTTTCTTCTCTGCAACAATGTCCTTTTGCCATTTCCAAGCGTCGGCGTAAGGGACCAGCTCTTTATGCAAGTCATGGAACTCACACCTACAGCAAGAAGCCTTGAGAGATCAGCACCAGCTTGCGATGCACATTGAACTCTAGATCTTGTCAGTGAAAGAACCTTTTACTAATTACTCACATTCTACCATTTCTGTATCTAATTGAGATGAAATTGGGAGTCGTTAGAGACGAGGGTTGGCGATTGGAGCTCGAGATTGGGCATGGTGGAATTGAGCTGAAGCAGGAAGAAGCTCCTGCCTGAAGAATCATTTTCTCAAGCAACCCAGCAGAAATTCATCATTGTCTGCACGAATGATGAAGACATTTCACTGGAAACGTAGCAGAAATCGAGCGCTGAAACAGTTAAAGTAGAAAACTTTCCAAGATTCTAGAGCAGGGTTTTCCACTGGCGACCATGGGAAATCAAACAACCACCCAGAGAAACAGAATTCGCTAAGAACGGTAAAGAAAGCGAAGGGAAACAGAATTACCTGAAGAAACAGAGTCATGCAAGTTCCAGTTGAAGAATCAAAAAGGAAGGAGAAGAATTGAAAGTTGACTGTGGCTTGCTTGGTTTGCAACTGGCTGTGATAAAAGGGAAGAATCCAAAGATCCACCAGAATTCCACAACTGTAAATTTGAATTTTTCTTTTCTGTGGAAACCTAACAGCGAGAAGAACAAGAGAGGCGGAAGTAGAGGGTCAATTACATAAATGATCATGAAACTTTGAGATCATTATTAGATTCATCACTGTATTTCGATTTTTAATAAACTTGCACACAATCAAATTCGGAATAACTAACAGTAGTAGTCACAATTGGATGTTTGCAACAAGTTCATCAATATCAAAGTTGGTACAACATTAGGAATATGTTGCTCGAATTGACTGCAGCATGTTCTTGGCCAAACTCTAGACATGGAGAAGCCAGAACTTGCTTGAAGGATAAGAAGAAGAACGTAACCATACACAGCCAAGCTTCTGTATCGACCTCAATCAAGCCAATGATACAATGCGCCGAAAATGGGAATCAACCTTAGACAAATCAAAACTATACTTCGTCCGAAAAAAGAAGGGTCTGTTTACAATGTGGGATTCTGCAGCAGGGAAAGAAGATGCTTGTAAGATTCGACTCCAGGTTCATGTTTGACCGCGACATGATTGATATTTCTTTCTACCCTCCTCTAGAACTCTTGAGGTAGTCAGATCTTATCCCCCACAACTCTTCTCCTACAGCTTTCATATCAGGCCGCTCGTTACGAACAGGAGCTGCACATCTGATGGCCAAAGTCGCCATCTTTCTCAGTATACCTGCGTCCACAACTTCCTCCATCAAAGGATCCACCATCTCCACCACTGCATGGTCATTGTACTTCTTGAATGCCTGCAAATTGAGTAGTTCAAAGCTTCAACATCAATCGGTCAAAAGGTTTTAAAGGAAGCTTGACTTGTTCAAGGTTAAAAGAAGATTACCCATCTAAGGGTCACTCGCTCAGGAGCAGGTCTCTTTAGCTCCACAGGACGACGGCCTGTGAGAATTTCTAAGAGTAGTATCCCAAATGAATACACGTCGCTCTTAGGGGTGAGCTGGTATGTCTTCATGTATTCAGGGTCGAGGTATCCCACTGTGCCTTTGACTTTGGTGGAGATATGAGTTTGGTCGGAGTCCACACCCAACCTCGCGAATCCAAAGTCAGCCACTTTGGCTCTCATGCTCTCCGTTAGAAGAATGTTGGACGATTTCACGTCTCGATGGATGATTTGTTTCTCTGTTATGGAACTAAATATTAGGACTTGCATAACATGGAACTAAAAGAAAAGAAGGTTCAATCTTTTGACCAACCTGAATATAGATGGAGATATGTAAGAGCATGAGCAACATCGATGGCTATCTCAAGCCGTTGATTAAAGTCCAGAATTTTTCCACGCTGACCATCCAAGTGTTCTCTGAGGGTACCATTCGGGACGAACTCTGTGATGATAAGCCGCTCATGTCCTTTATCGACAAAACCTAGTAACTTCACCAGATTCCGGTGATCAATTTTTGCCAGAAGATCAACTTCGCTGAGGAATTCTGTTTGCAAGTTCTCAAAATGTTCCTACATTCGGTTATGCAAAGTTAACCAACAGAATGCCCAAGACAAAACTACAAACTGGATTGAGCTAATAAGAAGGAACACAACAAACATGACATTCAACAATCTCTGGAGAGAAAATTCAGCAAAACTTGGGGGAAATCCTAACTATGAACAAGAGAATTGATTGATATGAGTGACCCATAGTACTGAAACTGTTAAGCATCCCTGCTCCTAACTCCTACAACTTTGCCAACTTCCTGTTAATTAGTTAGTTAAAAAAAAAAAAAAACTGGTCCTATCTCTGATATGGAAAGCCTGTTCCCACTAATCATGAGAGGAGCCCTCTTCCATTGGTAACATTTCCAAAAAAGTTGTACCATGGAAGAACTCTTCACAAAAGAACACTACCCCTGCCATGAGCTAGGGCAATCCTTAATCTAGCAAAGAGCAAATAAAGGAAGGTGTTCCAGGAATAAAAAATGTCTTCTTCATGAGACCTCTTGGATATTTTAGGAATTGGTCAAAAGACTAGTCATTTCAGGTACCCACTCGAGTAACCACCAAAAAGATGCATAGTTTAAAACAGCAACAAACTAATAGGATTCTTGTGCATTGTATACTTGAAAAAAGAAAGCATCTGGTCAAAAAGTAATGGTTCTAAGTTAGGTACATGTTCAAGGCCTTACCTTTTTAGCTCTTTTTATGGCAACTATCTGCCCATCATCCAGGTGGGCTTTGTACACGGTTCCAAAGCCTCCTTCACCTAGCTTCAGTGACTGAGAGAAATTACGTGTAGCTCTGGTGACTTGACTCGGGTTCAGATGAACCGACCCAAGTCTAGAAAGTTTAGGGGACGGTGAGAATCTAGAAGGACTTGGGGGCACACGAAGTGGACTAGCAGGCACTTTATCATGAACAGAGGGCGGCGCATCGAAGGAGGAAACTGAATCGACTGCGGTTATGATAACATGACAGCATTTTAGAGATTATGTTAGGTAACTATCAACTTAAGCACGAAATAAATTCGATGTAGCTCTAACTATCAACTATAAACATGAAAAGGAGCTTTAAAGGACTCACTTGAAACTTGATCCTTAGAAAGAACAGTGTGTGAAGTAGCCTTCCTTCTCTTGTATATACAGGGGCAGAGCACACCACAACACATCGCAATGATTCCAGTCGCTATTATCCCAATGTGCTTCGCGGAAAGATTATTACTTGGATCTTTTGCCTTCTGTTCTTTGGATGATTCTTCCTTAAACTCCTTTTGTAGAAGCTTTCTTGCTGGCTTGTGGTGTGGGTTACCTGCCCTTACAAGTAACAGTTAACAAATTAAGGAGTATCTTCCAAGCTACAAGGGATTACAAGCAAACAAGATCATTAATTGAAAACAACCACACCAATATACTATCAGCAGATACCTGATGAGGATTCGGATTCGGATTCGGATCGACAGAGGCTCATAAAGTAGTCTTCGGCAGAGATGCAGCCGCTCGCAATGTGAAAATGGAGGGCCTTGCATAGTGAATCTAAGTCTACAACACTTCCATTAATGAGGAAACCTTCACCACCCACACTATTCGAATAGGAAATGCGATCAGCACCACAAACCCTTGATTGAATCTCATTATGCCCATAGGCAGATACATGTTGAAACTGTAGAGCTAACAATTGGCTCAATATGGTGACAATTACTCTTAATGAAATTAATCTCTCCATGTCAATCTTTGTTGATAATGATCTAAACATACTGAGGACATCGCTAGTAGTTTCAACATATGGCGACCAAAACTAAGGAAGAAACAAATGAAGATATCACAAACCCAGACCTGCCCATAAAGGACTGAGGAAATCAACCCAAAGAATTCTGCAAACTTCACGCGCAAAAACTCAATCTTCAAGAATTGTCAGGGAACTGGATTCAAGTCAGCTCCAGACTAAAACCATGATTCCATTCCTAGCTGCCGCCCATTTAAAGACTCAGTTATATTCCTTCGGTTGATTGCTCGAAGAACTGGCATTGCAATTAAGAAAATACCCACTTGCTACAGCAGAGATAGTATCGGATTCAAAGCTCTAAACTTGCAACCCTTTCCTCAAAGCTCAACGAAACCCTTCTTCGCCCACACAATCAAATCGCAGAAGATCACCAACCCACATAACGGAGGAGCTCCGTGGGGCAGCTGGAAAGAGTAAAGGATTGAGCTTTTGAGCTCGATTCCACTTCAGTCCAGAATTAGATGGCGGGCAGAGAAGAAAGAGAGGAGTTGGGAGGATAAGGAAGAGGAAGGTGGAGGGAAACTGTTGGAGAACAGCAAGAAATCGAAATGGAAATTGGGAAATAAAAGATAAAGAGAAAAATGGGGAAGTGTGAGCTAGACCGGCCTGACGTTTGTTTGTGATGAAGAAAGGAAGGGAAGAGGAAAGTGAGAGAGGATGGTGGGCTCTCAACAGTGATGTGTTCTTGCGAGTTAACCTTTTGGCCGTCTGCAATTTGTGGTTTAATTTCTTCCAAAGAGTACCAGTGTGGAGATGGCACAACTAAAACTAATCCAAATGTTGGTCCAGCAATTCTCCAAACTTGCTTAAACCAGCTTTTATATTAACTTTTCTAAATAAAATTATATGAATTTCTCCTGTCCAATTATTAAAAATCAGTTCACCCCTATAAAAAAAAAACATCGATGTTTTCACTCATATCATTTAGAGATAAATTGAGGTTGCACTAAGATGTTGTTGTATAATAGAGATCGCCGACTCAATAAGGGTGGATCACAATGAATTCGGATTCTCACTTCTTTACATTTGGGTCTTGCTGCATGGGGTTTGTAATAATGAACACGCACGATCACTTATTGAGAGCATTTACAATGTACACGAGAAGTTGTACACGGACTAACAACAAAGCAAAAACTACGGATTGTAAAAAGATGACTCGAATTAGGGTGGGAGGCTAGTCAAAGACTAGTCACTAATCATCATCCAACTTGACGCCGAGACATCTGTGTAGCTTCCCTTCTTACATATAGAGTTACCAGTTACGAGACATCAATACGTCAGTCTCATCCTTTTCGTAAAAAACTAAAAGTTATTACCTTTAAGGAACAGAAACTCTCCACATATCATATGCATTAAGAGTTTAATTGTTTTTAGTTAATTATTTAACCTTTTTATGATTATCCTTCTTTTTTCATCATGATATTAGATATATTGACTCTTGTCTTGTTCAACCCTATTTGAAGGTTCTTTCCTCTTTCGAATGAATATTAACTTAAATTTTAATAACTCTTGTGAGTGGAAGAACAAAGCCTAAGAATCTAGTGGACCATAATCTAATAATATAACCAAAAGAAAACATGATTGTAATGACAAGAAATCAGTCGCATAAATTGACAAGATACCAATCCTAATGTGAACCTAATATCACGTATCCTTGAATGATTTCCTCCCATCAAACTACTTAATCTTAAACAATGTTAAAAGCTCATTTCATCAGCGATTCGACTATTTATCGACTATCGCGTTTGATTGGGCAATACTCTATAGTATCTATTCAATCTACAATCTATAACGACAAAAAAAAAAAACAATATTAAAAATATCAAAATACTTTCATATTAGAATCAAGCCATGTACTATTCTCTCGAATTTGGCCATATCGACATCAACGGCTCACCTTCACATGCATTCCTCCTGTCTATTTTATTATTAGAGGATATATTTGAAAGATTATCGAGTTGTATCATATCACCAATCATGTCATAAAAAGTAAATACCCCGTGATTATGCAACGCTAGACAACTACATCGTGTAGTAAGAGTTAACGGACTATATCTCGTTTGCTTTATCGTACATACAATTTTTTTTTACGTAGAAAAACTAGATTAATTATGATATACAAATTGACATATATTTTGGTGGAAAATATTAAATGACGTGTTTTTTTTTATCACGTTATACCGTGATATGTCATGGTGAAGCTGGAGATTATACCATGGTGAAAGAAAGTGGTGAGAATTTGCCATGATATACCATGTTGATGCAAAAAGGATTAGATTGGTCATTCTCTATAAAATTACATTCATTTTGATATTATATCGTATAAAGCTAGTTGAATGAATTGTTTTAATTTATCAACGATCTTGCAACGGTATACTATCGATTGGACATAGATAACCATTTTAAGATCATAGATAACCAGTTGATGAGTAAAACAATAAAAATTTGCTATTAGAATATAAAAAAAATTACAATTGTGCAAATTTTTTTACGTTGCTAAGAAATACATTATACTTTATTAAAAACTAATTGTTAGTTTATTACTAATGATATCTTATTATCACAAGAAACAAAAACAAAAAAAAACAAATGACTTATTTTAAAACATCCTTATGTGGATGTTTAAAACCGATTCGAGGCTGACATGAAATGAGTCGAAATCTCGAACCCCTTTAATATATTTTAAGATTTAAGACGAAGGTGATGGCGAGGGTGTTCCGTCATCCCTGGCCGTCGGGGCGGAGGCCGGAGCTCCGCTCGGGGACCCGGAAAACCCGCCGGTGAGGACGTCGGCGGGGATGACATCGTCCAGGGTAGCCGATCCGAAGTCGCTGCCCAGCCCGGGTTTGTTGTCGCCGTCGCGCTGCGATGATGCCGCCACCACCAGCAGAGCCGCCACGGCCGCGATCAGCCACACTTTGCTCCACTTGCCTTCCATTTTTATTTCTTCTTTCTTCTTCTTTTAGCTTATTGTTTTGCTTTGGGTGAGTGAGTGCTGGATGGATGAGTTTCTATTGCTTCAATGTTTTGATGGATGCTCTTCTTTTTTTCCTTTTGGTTTTATAGATGGAATTGAAGGAAAGTTTGTTCGTAGAGCAATGGCGTGCGATGAAGGCGGGGGCTGGTTTGCCAATTTTAGCAGTGAAAATGCTTGGTTGTGAATCAGTCACGTTTTTTTAGAAAAATTGGGAAATTCAATTCAAACCTTAACCTCGCTAACCGTTTTTTAAATTGAGATCGAAATGTATAGTGCACGAGTTTATAAATTTGACTTAATATAAAGTTCAAAACTATTATTTATTATTTATGGGAGGTTGAGCTTGACAGCAAGTTGGTGCATTTAACGGATTATATATATCTCGTTTGCTTTATCGCATATTCGAACTTTTTACGTACAAAAACTAAATTACTTATGATACATAAATTGACACATACTTTGGCATTTTGGAGGAAAATATTAAATGAAGTGTTTTTTTTTCAATACATTATGATATGTCACGATGGTGCTGAAGATTAATACCACGGTGCAAGAAAGTGGTAATTAAGAATTTGTCATGATATACCATGTTGATACAAAAGGATTCGATTGGTCATAATCTACAAAATTATATTTATTTTGATATATTTTGAAGAAGAAAATATGAATCGAAGGTTATTTGACATATCATACATAATATACCATGGAGATAGAGAAGATTATAACATGGTGGCTGATAGCAAATTGGATCAATTTATGTTTGACTGGGGTGATGACCAATTTGGTTCTACACATCCATTTGTTATACACAAATGGATAATCATGATTATAAACCCTACCCTAAACCCATAAGTTTTGATCGTGAAATCTTCACTTCATTAATATAATTGATTTTAGGTTAAAAGTAAGATAAATTCGAAGTGAGCCTTATATTAACAACACTAATATTATGATTACAAATGTATTAACATAAAACATTAGCAATGGAGAACATTTTAATCACGATTCACGACTTACAAATTACAATATAATAATTACTCGGCCAAATGGGCCATCAGCCCATGGGCCTTAACTCTTAGCCCGTTTTTCTCATCTGTGGGCTTACGATTCTGCACTCCTTCGATCCAAAATGATCTGACAGACGCAAATTAACCGCGCTTGTTAAGCTAAATCACACTCCAGAAGCGCAATTTAGCACAGATCCCAACCTTCGGGAAGATCAGAAGAAGAAGTCCGCCATTTCCCAATTCAGAGCTCTGAACTTCACGGCGCTCGCTTGCTCCGACGACGGCGATAGTCTCCAATTTCACAGGAAGGAGAAATTCTGCGATTTCCAGTCCGCCGGAATGGTGAGTCTTGAAACTCTCGCTGATCTTCTCGTTTCTTTCCATTTCCATTCATCGCATCTGTTTGGTTTCCGAGAAACTGGAAATACGACATCACAATTCAATTGATCGGGTCGGTTTTCGAGCATTGGCTCTCTAGTTTTCTTTATAGTTTCGCGAGCTAGGTTTTAAGTGCTGCAGTAATTTATGCAGGCGAGTTCGCTGAGGCTGTATTTGACGTGCATTAGGAACACCCTAGAGGCGGCCATGTGCCTACAGGTACTGTTTAGGAATCAAGCTCTCTGTGTTCATAACTATGTGGGAACGACAGCAATGGAAGAACTTGATTTTGGAGTTTGACGGTGTGTTTGGTTGAATTGCAGAATTTCCCTTGTCAAGAAGTCGAGAGGCATAACAAGCCAGAGGTTGAACTAAAGTACTGTTTGTTTGCTTCTTTTTCTTTTCCCCCTTCTGTTATTGTGTGAAGTTTTTTCTTTTCTTTTAAATTTCTGCTGCAATGCACATGGAATTGGTTATGGAGGGGAAAGAACAATGAAGGATTCAATGTTGTCATGCGACACTAGGAATTGATCTTCTTAGAGTAACTGTCTCAAAAATGAATTGACGTAATCCTCGTTGATAGATTAGTTGGTTGGTTGTTTATATGATTGGGATCAAAGCACTTTTTAGCATAGATGTTGATTAGTTCTTTTGTATGTTACAGGACAAGCTCTGAACTTCTGCTGAATCCTGTAAGGTTCTTGTTCTCGCAATGTACGATGCTGGGGCATGAGATGTTACACGCCCCTCTAAACATACTTTATGCGATGAATGTGTCATTTACCATTGCAGGTTTTGATATGTCGAAATGAGGCTGAAAGATGCTTAATAGAAACATCGATCAATTCATTGCGACTAAGCCTTAAGGTAAAGCAAAGGTCCATTGTGCTGTCCTTGTGCGTATCGGGCAGTAGAAATATTTGTTTTACATTCAAGGCAACGCTTACTTGTGTGTGTTTTTGGTTAGTGATAATACTACTTCATGAACTTGATTTCAAATTGGTGGTAAATGAAAACTGTAATAAGCTGCATTTTTTGTAAGTTAGCTCGGTAATAATAGTTTTGGGCTCTTATGCCCTTTTTCACCATGGACAGGTAAAGCAGGCTGATGAACTTGAAAACATACTGACGAAGAAGTTCCTTCGATTTTTGTCAATTAGGGCAGAAGCATTTCAAGTGCTGAGGCGAAAGCCGATACAGGTGAGGGAATTCTCATTTGCAGATTGAGAACTGCTATAAGCATTTGCCTAGATAGTTGATAACATACTGACTCCGTGTTTTCTATTTTTCCCCCCATTTTGGTACCTCACAGGGTTATGATATAAGCTTTCTTGTTACAAACTACAATTGTGAGGAAATGCAGAAGCAAAAGCTCATAGATTTCATTGTGCAATTCATGGAGGTAATCAATTAACCTCAGCCTTGTCTATGTCTGGTCTTGCTCAATTGGTTAGTTAATCCTGAGTATAATTATCTTGATGCTGAGGGCTGTCTTGCCTTGCTTTCCTAGTTACTCGGGAAAAGGTTCTGTCAAATCTGCATTACTTACTTACCTTTCCTCTCTATCTCTCAATTTTCACCACAAGTTTAGTAACAAGTACAGACACAATGGCCTACCATTTGAGTTTCTTTAATGTCCTCTGGCATCTTTCAGTCATACCCCATCACATCTTGAACAAGTTTCTAACTTTACGAGCTAACTGGATAACTGACACTTTCTTCAGTATTTCAATACTGGCACATGCTGTCCTCTAAAAATGCAGAGTTATAATTGATCTTATTCCACTATGGATCCGTGCCTGACAATATTTACAAACTACCATGCCTGTCCCGTCCGTTTGATATAGTGCACTATTCACAGATCATTATTCTTATATCTTACACCATCCGAGCCCTTCTGATCCTTCTTGCTTCACCTGAGAACATAACCACCTTCTCATTTTTTTCTTCCTTTTCAAACTGCAGGATATTGACAAGGAGATCAGTGACCTGAAAATGTCGGTGAACACCAGAGGGAGGCTTGTAGCTACAGAGTTCCTGAAGCAGTTCCTTTGATCATTACCGAATTCCTTGTTCTGGATTGCACCGCCGCCATTCAACTTGATCCTCACAAGCATGTGGCCTCGTTCAAACTCAGATTCAATCCGGTAAAATCAGTAAATCCAGAACCGCGATATAAATTTTTCCCATGCTCTATATCTCGAGAATCATGTAACCTAGGATCAGAAGCATGTAATTAATTGAAGGAGAGTAGACGATTTTTTTTTTTTTTATTACTGTGTTTGGATCTCTCTGATCAACCAAATCATGTTAGTTTGAGAAGTGCTGGGACATTGAATCCGGTCTCTTTGTTCAACCTTCCTTTTTTGTTGGATGTCCTGATGAATCAACATCATTTGGAACTGATATCACGAGTTGAAAAGGATACTTACGTATTCAGTTGTGTCCATCGCCGCAGATTAGCCTCTTCTTTCCTGCTTTGCACTGTGGAATCACAGGAAATATGTGTGTTGTTTTTGCCCCAGATTGAATGTATAACTGATGCAGATTTTCAGTAGAGCTTAGGTTCTTTGGTTATGTAAATGAATAACGATAAGCCTGATTTTGTTTTGTTTTTCGCTTGTAGGGTTCATGCGCCTTATTTATAATGGATGTGATCCATTGTTTGCAAGGACTAGGGGAGTTCATGAGTAGTAATTAGTGGTGTCCATTCGGGTTCTGTTTTTCAGGTTTACCAGAAACCGATCCGATTAGATACATTTTCGGTTTTTCGGGTTTTTTGGTTTCGGGTTCGGGTTCGGTTTTGCTTATCGGTTTTTCGGGTTCTGGCTGAAAACCTCCGAGGAATAGAACTCAACCTGTATTCTTAGGCGTTCGGGTTTTGGGTAACCGGAAATCGAAAATCCTTATCGGGTTCGGGTTTCAGTGATTTCAGTTTTGAGTTTTTTTCGGGTTTTGGTTCGGGTAACCGAACTCGACCCGAACTGACACCCCTAGTAGTAATTAAGTGATTAGGTCCTTCTACTAGAGGAGTATTGAATGACTATATGCTTGAACAAAGAATTTGGCTTTTTTGTCCAACGATATATCATATATCCTATTTGTGATCGTACCGGCTGTGTTTAGGGTTCGTGTGCCTTCACCGAACCATAAACCATTATAAACCGAAATCTGATGTAACCAATTGTCCAATCCAAAATCGAAACCATTAAAAGCTTATTGGTTTCTGTCAGATTTAGCCGAAAAAATCAAAATCGAACTTTTGATTGCGTTAAGGCTTATCCGTTTTTATCATCTTATTAATTATTTTCGATTTTAACCAGAAAATTTAACAGTTTATCGGTCTTTACCCGTTAAGGGACACCAATAAACCTATAAAACCATCTCGGTTTCGATTCAAACCGAAAAATGAAAATAAGCCGACACCCCTGATCAGCAGCACATCACAGCTAACCTTAATCCAACAGTCAAGTCGTTCAATTGCATGAAGACATGGTGGTGGGTACATGCCACCTTGATTGGGACTAGCTTCCATGGTTGGTTTTCTTTTTTTCAACTAACCATCATCAAATTTTTATCATATTGTCTACTTTTCTTGTGGTTCTATGATTCTTAGGAGTTTAATAATCAATATTTTTTTTTCATTTTTTGGTTCTAATTTGGTTGATGATTGGTCCAAATGTATGATCAGGTTAGCAGCTTGGACCCTTTCTAGTACACAATAATAATGGTGAAAGGTTGGTTCATGTCGAATGTCTAGACAAATTATGTGTGAGTTGTCACATATTGAATTGTAATGTAATTTTTTTTGTTGTTGTTGATAATATTGTATTGTTATGTACCCCAATTATTCGTTTTTTTTTTCCATTATTTAATTAACTCCAAAAGGAAACCCACTGGAGAGCACCACGTGTACTGCTGATTGCTGTTTTAACTGTTAAATATTCCCCCTTTTGTTTCCTTCTCCTTTTGTAAAGGGAAAAAGAGATTACACCTGAGACGTGACATGATCTTTCTGGGAAAATCCTCCTCCTGGGTGTTTTATGGCAATTTCTGATTTGTAATTTTTGTTAGGTTAATCATGATGATTTGTCGTAATTAATTATGTGTTGAAGCAGAGTTTTCAACTCAACTCTTTTGTGAAGGAAATGGAGACGTGAAGAATTTTCACTCTTTTGCTTGTCTAGTTGAACTTGGAATCCTTAGATAGCATTGAGAGCATATGATTGATGATGCTAGCGGGGTCTTGATTTGAACGTTGTTTGTACATTTCTTCAAGTGTTAGGCAAAATTTTTGTATCATGTCTTGATCTATATTTGAAGAATCGGAATTATACGAGGCGTTAGTACAGTGCCTTATATAAAGGTGTCAAATACAAAATACGTTTGGTTTGTCTAAAAGCGGACAATTATCCCACATTGGAGCGTCTGATTTCAACAAGTAGTATCGAAATATGATTTTCAAGTTTGGTGATGGTGCAACAGACTTTAGTTGTGTGAACTCTCGTTCTGTGATCTCGAGATTTGAGATATGCATCTATATGAAAGATCAAACGTAAATTTACATATGAGAATTCCATGGGTCGATAAAAAAAAATCTGTCAAATCAATATAACCAGGAGAGGGATTTCCCATAAAGTCAGTGATTTTTAACTCGAGAGAACAATTCAAGTATTACATGAAAATTAGACCTTTTGAAAAGGTATCTAATAACAAATTTATGCGAAGACTTGATGCAAAGTGAAGAATATAGTACTAATGAGTAGCGTCTAATTTTACACTCAAGTTTGTGTGAAGTCTTCTTCTCAAAACTGAAATCAAAGATGTGACACTAAAAGGGGAAATAGTAATTTTATCCTTTGCATTTTTTTTTTGTTAAATGAAATTCGGGCCACATATTTATATATTTATCTATCTAAAATGGTACTTAAGATAAGTTTTGTCATGGGTCCAAAATTCAAGTGACGTTTAAATATATCCCTAATAACTACTTGTTTTGGAACCATATATATTATTGTGCGACATGACTACTACTAGAAGAATATTCTCTAAAAGTTTATTATTATTTTATTGTTTAAATTAATACCTAGATGTTATTTTGCATTAAAAAAAAACGAATGTTTCAGTTGAAATTTATATAATGCAGAGCTAATTTTACTTTTAATAAAATTTCTAAATCCAAAATATTATACGAATTTAATAGCGTTAGACTTGACTCTAATCAACCCTTTCACAAAAATTTCATCAAGACACCCTTGCATCCTCTCTTCTCCCTTGTATTTATTTAAAAAAAATTAAATACATTTGGAATTATTTTTTTAATTTCACAACCATCACAATAGACCCATAATTTCAATCATTTAAAAAAATTATGGTTTATGAGGCAAGTTAATAATTCCTTGCATAATGTTTTCCCAAAAAATAAAATTATCATTACAATACATACAACTTTCTCGAATCAAATTCACTTGAACTTCTCCTATACATGACACGTTGACCAATATTCCTCTATGGTTGTCACGACTTATTTAAATATGTAACATTGTTTAATGAACTATGAATTCATAATCCGCCGGTCTCAGTGATGCAACCTAATGATCGAATGTTCGAACTCTTTGCTAAAGCTTTTTTTTTCCCTTTCCTTTATTGTACACTTACAACTATCTTTGTATAACAATCTGAAAGGAAATAAAATTAATTACATTCTGTATATGTAAGGGAAAAAATATATGGTTCGAAATAGATGTTGGAAAATAGAAAGATAAGGGGAAGAAAAACAGGAGAAAAAACAAATAAAGAAATAAAAGCGAAAAATTGCACAAGAAAAAAAGAGTTTTCAACTTTCAAGGCAGCTATGGCAAGTATAAAAAAGCCGCTCTCTGTTTTCATTCCGATTTCCACTCTCTTCTACTCCTTTCCTCTCTCTCTGTCTCTCTCTCTCCATTCTCTCATTCAATGATATTTAACCACAGTCCACTTTCTCCAACACCCTGACGAAGAAACTGGAAATTAGGGGACTGTGGTGAATTCTGGGGGAATCTAGGGGTCTGCAACAATGGCGGGGAACGACTGGATAAACAGTTACCTGGAAGCAATTCTCGACGTGGGTCCTGGACTAGACGACGCCAAATCGTCTCTGCTGTTGAGGGAGCGAGGCAGGTTCAGTCCAACTCGCTATTTCGTCGAGGAAGTCATCACTGGGTTCGATGAGACCGATCTTCATCGCTCTTGGGTCAAGGTGAGTAAAAGCAGTGATGATGGTTACTCTGCTTGTTTGGTTTTCCCGATTTGGAGATTAGATATTTGGCGTTCTTGAATCGGGGTTCCTTTCGCTTTGTTGATTTCGTGATATTGGGGTGATATCGTGTGGATTGAAAGGCTCAAGCGACGAGGAGTCCACAGGAAAGGAACACGAGATTGGAGAATATGTGCTGGAGGATTTGGAACTTGGCTCGTCAGAAGAAGCAGGTTTGTTCTTGGTTTTATCTCAGCTTTCTTGGCATTTGATTTCTGTGTTTGATACGGTGTTTATGTGGAATTGTGATGTCCGTTTGGCTGAATGTTTGACTGCTGTTCTGATTCAGGGTGATGATCTGTTTTTTCCTTCATTTTGGGATAGATGAATTGATTGGAGTCGAACATGTATTGCATTTCTGGATTTCAATGTGATTTGTTGTTGACTTGCTGGATTTACTGGAACTTTTAAGTTGATAAAGTGTCAAATGGGTTCTCGCCATCTTTTGATTGTGAACAGTAGTATGCAACTCTAGCATGCTTCTATGCATGTATGTGGTTTACTAAAGCGGAATATAGAGTTGATCGACAAACTGATGAAATGATAAATATAGAGCTGATCGACAAACTGGAATTTTGTAGCTTGAGGGAGAGCTAGCTCAGACAAATGCTAAGCGACATATTGAACGTGAAAGGGGCCGCAGGGAAGCAACTGCTGATATGTCAGAAGACTTGTCAGAGGGTGAAAAGGGAGATGCCCCTAGTGATCTATCAACCCATGGTGACAGTAACAGGGGAAGACTGCCCAGGATTAACTCTGCTGATGCTATGGAAGCATGGGCCAGCCAGCAGAAAGGGAAAAAGCTGTACATTGTACTGATAAGGCATGAACTCAACTTTAGGCTTTTGGTGTTTAATTATTATAATGTATATCAATTTGATCAGTATACGTGATAGAACTTAGTATATCCCAATGAATAGTCTGATTCTTTATTCTTCTATTCTATGTTTCTTGTGCTGCTGGGAATTGTTACTGAATTCAAATCGTATGGAAGTCTCTTGAGCATTTCCTTTGTGATGTGAAGCTGCACTTTAGGACTTGCTTTTCATATAACCATTTGCTGTTTGTAACGAGTAGAATGCATGCAGCCTCCATGGACTAATACGAGGAGAAAGTATGGAGCTTGGACGTGATTCAGATACTGGTGGTCAGGTATTTATGCTTGCTGTCTCCAGGTCTCATTACTTTTATCAATTTCTATGCAAGAGTTTTTGAAGTTTCCTACTTCGTCTGTCATAGGTTAAGTATGTTGTGGAACTTGCAAGAGCTTTGGGTTCCATGCCAGGAGTGTATCGAGTAGATTTGTTAACAAGACAAGTGTCAGCTCCAGATGTAGATTGGAGTTACGGTGAACCGACTGAGATGTTGACTCTTACAAACTTGGAAGATGATGAAGATGAGATGGGGGAGAGCAGTGGTGCCTATATAGTCCGGATACCGTTTGGACCAAAGGACAAGTATATTGAGAAAGAACTGTTGTGGCCTCACATCCCGGAATTTGTTGATGGTGCGCTGAACCATGTAATCCAGATGTCCAAAGTCCTAGGTGAACAAGTTGGTGGGGGGAAACCTGTTTGGCCAGTTGCCATCCATGGCCACTATGCTGATGCTGGTGACTCTGCAGCTCTTTTATCCGGTGCTCTAAATGTGCCAATGCTTTTTACTGGCCACTCACTTGGGCGGGATAAGTTGGACCAACTACTGAAACAAGGTCGACTTTCGAGAGAAGAAATAAACTCCACATACAAAATAATGCGTAGGATTGAGGCCGAGGAACTTGCGCTTGATGCATCTGAGATTGTCATAACAAGCACTAGACAAGAGATAGAGCAACAGTGGAGGTTGTATGATGGTTTTGATCCGGTTTTGGAGCGTAAACTGCGCGCAAGAATCAGGCGCAATGTCAGCTGTTATGGAAGGTTTATGCCTCGGATGGCTGTAAGTATTGAAACTTGCTTTTGAATACGAAAGTTCTTATATAAATAAGTATTGAAAGTTGCTTGGTTGAGGATGCTGTCCTAGGAGAAAAGGGCATACTACTCTTATTTAATTGTTAGCCAGAAACTGATTATTGTCTTTGTTTATCTGGGTTAGGCATTTGATATACAGTGTATTTTACGGAACTCTGCTAAGTTTGTCACTGCGCTGTAAGGTAGAATCTTATTTCTTATGGGTCGGCTGAGTAACCTATGAATTTGGACCGACTGTCGGACTGTCGGTGGATGAAGTTGTTACTCCAGTAATGCTTATGTCATTCTAATTCCTTGTCATGGTTATGAGCTGTCTGGTTATTCAATCTTCAGTTGCCTGTGATATTACTTTCCCGCACTAGAATTGGTTTGAACTTGGAGAAGTATCTTACTTCTTTGGTTTCCGTAACAAGCTGAAGCATGTGGATCGAATGATTCTGGCAATTAGATGAGATTGTTAAAAAGCTTAGTTTCATAACTTCAACTACCCCAATGTTGGATGGTAGTTGATACTTGAGATGTGCAGTGTTCCTGTTCTGTCGTGTCACGCCTTAAGTTTGAGCTAGTGAACAATCTTCATTTCTGTGCAGGTAATCCCTCCTGGAATGGAGTTCCACCACATTGTCCCTCACGATGGTGATATTGAGGGCGAAGCCGAAGGAAATGATGACCATCCTACTTCTCCTGAACCACCAATATGGCCTGAGGTTCTTTCTTGTTCTACCTGGTCCTCTTGATGGGGAAGCCATTGTTTTCCTTTCCGACAAGCTGTTCCGGAACTGATTCATGTTCTCTACCTTGGGCAGATAATGCGCTTTTTCACCAATCCTCGCAAGCCAATGATCCTTGCACTTGCTCGGGCAGACCCCAAGAAGAATATCACAACTTTGGTCAAGGCATTTGGAGAATGCCGCCCCCTGAGGGAGCTTGCTAATCTGGTATGACGTTTCGTACAATTAGAGGAGATTTATTCTTATCTGGCGTCATTCACTTTCAAGTGCCTTACCGTGTATTCTCTTCACCTCCGCCTCTTCTCTTATATGAACTTTAGACTCTAATCATGGGGAATAGAGATGAAATCGATGAAATGCCAAGTACAAATGCCTCCGTACTCCTTTCAGTGCTTAAGCTCATTGACAAATATGATTTATATGGGCAAGTGGCATATCCTAAGCATCACAAACAAGCTGATGTTCCAGATATATATCGCCTAGCTGCAAAAACTAAGGTATGTTATCTCATGTATACCACATGTTAAACTCAAGTGATTGAATAGTCAGATTCATGATTAGTGAAAATTGGAAAGAAAATTTTCTTTGCTGAGCTGTCAGACTAATTATTTTTTAGTGAGTTGGATTGATTGACCATCTCCTAAGTCTGTGAATGGAGTGTAAATTTGTGAATGAAGTTTTGATATTTCATCACTAAGCTTATCATCAGATCCTATGGGCTCTACCTTATGTTCTGAAGATGGTACGTATACCTGATTACTCATTCAGATTTGAATATATGTGCAGGGCGTCTTCATCAATCCAGCTTTCATTGAGCCATTTGGGCTAACTCTGATCGAGGTGCCCGTTCTAAACTCTTAGGAAATGTAAACTTAGGCGACCCCATGGATCAAAGCCAATTTAAACTCATTTTTTTTTCTTTTGGCGGGTGACAGGCCGCAGCATATGGCTTGCCGATGGTTGCTACAAAAAATGGTGGCCCTGTGGACATTCATAGGGTATGGCGGTTCACAATATAACTTCGTTTTTTTCATGTACCCGTATTTCCAAGCATTATCATATAGTAGAGTTTATGTTTTGTTACATAATATCTGAGTACATATTTTGTGTATTTTTCCTTAGGTACTAGACAATGGACTTCTTATTGACCCACATGATCAACAATCAATTGCAAATGCGCTTCTGAAGCTAGTAGCTGACAAGCAGCTTTGGGCAAAATGCCGGCAAAATGGTTTGAAAAACATACACCTCTTTTCATGGCCAGAGCATTGTAAAACCTACTTGTCACGGATAGCTGCTTGCAAGCCAAGGCACCCACAGTGGCAGCAAACCGACGATGGAGGTGACACATCAGACCTAGATTCACCTGGCGATTCATTGAGGGACATACATGACATTTCCTTGAACTTGAAGTTCTCAATGGATGGAGATAAAGGGGCTTCAGGAAATGACAGTTATCTCGACTCTGAAGGAAACCTTGGCGATGGTAACAAGAGCAAACTCGAGCATGCGGTGATGGCTTGGTCGAGGGGCGTCTCGAAGGAATCTCGTAAATCCGACAGAGGTGAACAATCCCAGGGCTCGGTTTTTCCTGCACTGAGGAGGAGGAAGCATATCTTTGTCATTGCGTTGGATTGTGATGACATCAATTCTCTGGTTGAAGCCATTAGGAAGATATTTGCCTCTCTGGAAAAGGAAACCACCCAAGGCTTAATCGGGTTCATACTGTCGACGTCATTGACAATAACCGAGATAGAGTCGTTTCTTGCTTCTGGAGGGTTTAACCCGAGTGACTTTGATGCTTTTATCTGCAACAGTGGTAGTGAACTCTATTACTCGGCCCCCGGTGCAGAAGATGGTCCATTTGTGGTTGACTTCTATTACCATTCTCATATTGAGTACCGTTGGGGTGGAGAAGGGCTCAGGAAGACTTTAGTACGCTGGGCATCTTCTGTTGTGGATAAGAAGACTGGTAGTGAGGAGCATATTGTCATTCCTTCTGAACAACTTTCGACCAACTATTGCTATGCCTTTAAATTGCAGAGCCAAAAGCCAGGATTGGTAAAATCTTCTGTCCACTCGTCTCGTATTACTAACTTGCCACCTTTGCCACTCTACAGATTTCCTTTGTTCCTGTGCAGGTTCCACCGGTCAAGGAACTTCGTAAGGCACTGAGAATTCAGGCGCTTCGGTGCCATGTGGTCTACTGCCAAAACGGAAGCAGGATAAATGTAATTCCTGTGTTGGCTTCTCGATCTCAAGCCCTCAGGTACGGTTTTTCTTTCCTACCCTCGAATATCAGTCCTGAGTAGATCAATATACAGTATAGTTAGAGAAGAGAAACCTGTGTTCAAGTTTCCTTCCCCAACAGTATGATACATTCGTGGTTTACTCATGAGAGAACCGCACTGTTTTCTTTTTTCCAGGTATCTATATGTACGTTGGGGAGTCGAGTTAACAAATATGGTGGTGTTCACTGGAGAAAGCGGCGACACTGATTACGAAGGGTTGCTGGGTGGAGTTCACAAGACGGTGGTTCTGAAGGGAGTCTGCAGTTCTGCAAACAGTCAACTCCATTTGAACAGAAGTTACCCTCTCTCCGATGTCATAGCAACCGACAGTCCGAACGTCTCTTATACAGCCGAAGAATCGAGCAGCTCCGACATCCGGGATTCGTTGCAGAAGTTGGGATGCATCAAAGCATAGAACTCTGCAACAAAAACGAAACTCAGAAAGCCTGTGACTCTTTGAGCTGCCTTCTAAGACCTCAGAAATATGACCTCTTTTCATTTCAATCTCCCCCCCAATCCTGCATCCCCATTTGTTCATTTCCTTTTCTCAAGTCCAAAATCAGTCCTCTTTGTCACTCGAATCCTTAATGGGATGTTTTCCTCAGGGAAGGAAAAACCAGAGGACCTGTTTGATATCTCATCTTCTGATATATATACATGCAAATTCCTAGAACTCAGTAGGGGAACGAAACTTCTGGCATGGCTTCTCCAATAAACAGTTTCTTCTTCCTTTCCCAATTCCCATCACCATCTTTAAATTCCATCATCAAGATTTGTAGTTGGCGTCCCAACCAATTCCTTGCCTTTAACTTTCGTGTACGTAAAACTTGGGCACCTCCGAGTCCGACTTAATGCCTGGCCATGACATAAGCTGTCATGATTTCTCTTGTTTTTGTTTTCGCTGGTTACGAATTTTGCTATTTTTCTGGCGTGATTTTCGGACGAGGGTTCAACCTAGCCTTGCATCAATTCGACCTGTCTCGTTTGATCCGATTTGTGTCGGTCTATTTTAGGTGGGTCCGACTGGTCCTGTATCAATTCGACCTGTCTCGTTTTATCCGATTTGTGTCGGCCTGTTTTAGGTGGGTCCGACTGGTCCTGTAGGTGGGGCGGGGTGGACATGTGTACTCTCATCAACCCGACCTGCTCTGATCCGACCCATTCTCGACCCGTTCTTGACTAAATTACATGTAATCCTAGTCAAATTACTAAGGATTTTTCTATGATTACATCATAATTTAGCTATAATAAAGTTGTAAATTATTGAAAATCTCAATTTCTCTAATAATTTAACCACAATTATCATAATATTGTTTGTGGTACAACTTCAAGTTATACCATAAATTTTTTTTACAAAAGAATATAAACTATAACAGTAGAGCCTATCCAATATAGGTACAATTTAAATTTGTACTATCAATCTATCACATTAGATGTGCAAATAAATTGTATAAAGATAAAATCTAACCTAGAATTCTTCTTTTACTATACCCTCAAGTAACTAACTTCCGTGACTCTCATAGACGAATAACAACTTCACTCTAACCGTGCTAGTTTTGCGGCTCTCGTTTGTTTCGAGTCAAGTCCGGTAGACTACACATCTGCCAAGTAGCAACCAGAAGAGAAATTATAAGGACCTCAACATTTAACCACTATTTGTCAAAATATATATATATATATATATTGAGAGTTCGATCGGTCATCTTTTTGTAGGTGTGAGAATTTAAGAATTTCTCATCTTTTATCATTCATATCTTACGTAGCGTTACATACCTATCCATACGGTCTAAATAAATTTTTTAATTTTTTCCACGCCCATAACAAATATTGAGAAATTTCCATGTAAAAAAGATAATAAAAAATCTCAACGTATTTCACCGATAATTCCTACTGTCCCTCTTAATATATAACCTTATACACCGTAAATCAGTCAAAACATATTCACAAGAGAGTCCTCCTCCCGGCCCAACAATAATGGCGGCGGCGGAGCAAAAACCCTCTCACGTAATCCTAACCCTCATCCCAATCTTCCTCCTCCTCCTCTACGCCCTGTTCGCCGTCTCGCCCTTCCTCGACAGGAAACTCTCCGTCTCCGCCACCGTCCCAGCTGCAGCGCCGCCGCCGCTGACGACGGAGAAGATCGACGTCAGACGTAATGCTAGTGGCGGCTTGGAGAAGATTGAAGAGGAGCTGGCTAGAGCTCGGGCAGCGATCAGGGAAGCGATTCGATGCCGGAGCTATAGGTCGTATAAGGAAGAAGAGTTCGTCCCCTCCGGTCCAGTGTATAGAAACCCTACCGCTTTCCAACAGTAAGTTAATATCAAGTTTTTTCTTTTCTTTTCTTCTTCGGCTTAATGTTTTTTTTCTTCGAAATAGGTTTTGAGTGAAATCGTATCGTACTGGTTGGGTTGTACGGACTGATGAATCATCATATCAAGTGACTGTAGTATCGGTTTACGATGAATTATCGTCATTTTTTTTATCATTGATTTGATTTTATCGTTGAATTCTGCACGAGTAAACGAATCTTCCAGATGGTGTTGTGAAAATATAATATTGTAGTATCTCCGTGGTGGTTAAAACATTGAGCCGACATGAAAATAATACGAGTTTAAGATCGAATAGTACGTAGTCTCTCCTTCGGAACATAAGTTATGTTTACAGTTGTTTGGATATTGCAATGTTTTGATGAGGTATTTCGGCGGAAATAACTCAGAAAACAGAATGGAAGGTAGTGTTTTTGTCGATGAGACAATTGAAATAACCCATTGGAAGTTTTTTGGAATACCGACCCACCCCCTAGTTATTTCAAATAACTCATCTCTCAACTTCTTTTTTGGTCATCATCCCTTCTTTAAATGGTGAAAGACCACAATATTTGAATTTTTTTTATCCAAACAAGACAATTAGACCAATTACCACATTCTAAACTGAAATACCACATGAAAATGCCACATAGCAAAATAATGCATCATTTTGATTCGAGATACTGCATCCAAATGACCCTAGGTTATTTTAGTGGGTATTTCAACTATTTACTCTATCAGAGCTTACCAATACTCGTGCTGCGTAATCATAATAGCATTGAATTATGGATTTCATCATTTGACTACAAAGAGTTTTTCTTCTTCTTAAGAACCCTTCAAAACTCACTATTTTTAGGTTTGACATGGTTTATTATGACCATGGATAGGGGTGTACAACAGTTTATAACTGGTTGAATTGACATCTGAATCGGAGCAAATCAGAACGAATATAATAATGGTCCGATCCTTAATTTAAAGACGGCCTTTCTCTACCGAACTCCGATTCTCATCATGAGTTTGGATCGGATCTTACCGAACCGTTACCACACATCCCCCTAGACATAGAGATCGAGTTAGTTACTTCGAGATAACAAATTTTCCTAACCAACTCACTCTACTTTGTTGGGATTTTTCGATTTTGGGTTTCTAGGAGCCACATAGAGATGGTGAAGAGGTTCAAGATATGGACCTACAGAGAAGGCGAGAGGCCGTTGGTCCATCGGGCTCCGATGACCAACATCTACTCCATCGAGGGCCAGTTCCTCGACGAGATGGAGAGCGGGAAAAGCCCATTTAGGGCCCAAACCCCTGAAGAGGCCCATATGTTCTACATCCCCGTCAGCGTCGCTTCCATCATTCACTTCATCTACCAGCCCGTCTTGACCAAGAAGGACTACGACCGCGGCCGGCTCCACCGGATCGTCGATGACTACGTCGGAATCGTCGCCGGGAAGTACCCGTACTGGAATCGGTCTCAGGGCGCCGACCACTTCGTGGTGTCGTGTCATGATTGGGTAAAACGTTAATTCCTCTCTTTTGATTATAATGTGACCTAATTAAGAATATGCATTGATTAAATCTGTCATTAGTTATTAATATCCCCTTACACCTATTGATTACTTGCAATACAAGTTTTAACTATCGTGATGAATTTTACAATGTTTTATAGTAGCAGCGGTTTTCGCTTAATTACAAAATATTTACGGTACAAACTAAAGTTGTATATTCCACGTTATGTTACAAATTCAGTTTGTATCTCTATGTTTTCGTACAAATTCTTTGATGGTACAAACTAAAATTAGAAACTCCATGTGACAAATTATTGTTTTCAGGCACCAGACGTCTCCAAAGACAACCCGAAATTCTACTCGAAACTAATCCGGGTCCTCTGCAACGCCAACACCTCGGAAGGGTTCCGGCCCGCCCGGGACGCCTCCCTACCCGAAGTCTTCCTCGACTACGGCCGACTCGGCCCGGTCCAACCGGGCGGTTCCGACCCGTCGAACCGGACCACCCTCGCCTTCTTCTCCGGCGGGATCCACGGCCACATCCGCCGCCTCCTCTTCGAGCGCTGGCACGGCAAGGACCGCGACGTCCAGGTCATCGAGCGGCTCCCCGACCGGTCGATCTACATGGCGAGGATGGCCCGAGCCAAGTTCTGCCTGTGCCCGAGCGGCCACGAGGTGGCGAGCCCGAGGATCGTGGAGGCGATCAGCGTGGGCTGCGTCCCCGTTCTGATCTCGAGGAACTACTCGCTGCCGTTTGGCGAGGTGCTGGACTGGAGCGAGTTCACGGTGACGGTGACGGTGGAGAGGATCGGCGAGATCAAGGCGATTTTGGGAGGTGTTTCGGAGGAGAGGTACTTGGAGTTGTTTAGGAGGGTGAAGGGGGTGAGGAGGCATTTTGCGGTGAACCGGCCGGCGAGGCCGTACGACTTGCTTCACATGGTGCTTCATTCTTTGTGGTTGAGGAGGTTGAATGTTAGGTTGTAGTAATTGGGTTTGGATCACGAGCAAAGTTGCACTTGGGTGGATGATGGAAACCTTGAATCCTTCTGTCAATGAAAACCTAAAAGTTCACATATCTTCGAAATCGATTTCGGATTGTAAACCGTGAAATCGAAATGCGGATTACTTTCGTTCAGATAGATATGTTATATACTTAAAAAAAAAAAAAACAAGGGACATTCAATTGTAAGTGAACGTTTGATGAGGTAAGGAGACTAGCGGCTACATAAACGAATGATTGAACGTTCATCTTTATTGAAGAAGGAGGAGGAGAAGACAGAATGACGACGACTCAGAGTTCGAATGCATAGCACCTGTTTATGCATCACTACAGGCCGACCCCTTTTATGATGATGTTGTACAGTAGTGGTACAATGTGATACAATTTGTAATGTTATGTGATTTGCAACAATATATATTCTTTTATGTCAAAAGTTTCGTACCGATAGATTCTCGGATTCATTTTATTGTATGGTGTTGCTTGATGAAATTGGGTCAAACACGGTTATTGAAGCGGAAGCGGAAGTTGAATATGTCACGATATGCTCTTTACTATATTAATGTATATGTATCTTCTCATTTGAGCATAAGTGAATGAGTTGTGATTTATTGTACATTTCAATATCGATACAAAACCCATTTTTCGTTCATAAATGAGTTAATTAGTTTATCACGCGAACGGATCAATTTCTGACATAATTTAGCTTACCTCCCTATACTAACTATATATAGGCTTATAGCTCGTTAATTTGCTGTTAAACCTCCATATTTCACGAAGCCATTTAGGAAATACATAAGCATAACCATACTTTCAAGTTACATTCGCCTGAAATTGGTAAAATTAAAATCTCAACCCGCTCTCAACCGCCACCGTTCAGAAAACTCGGCTTGGCATTTCAACAAACAGCTTGCGGGCGACAGAAAATTTACCCATCCTGCCATTTTCACAACAGCAAAAAAAAATGTCCGCCATGCCTCGATTCCTATCCTCCCTCCGGTATAAAACCACCACCATCATGATGCCTCCCTTCCTCCATTCTCCGCACCTCAACCCGATCTCCTTCTCCTTCCTCCTCCTCGCGGTGACAGGAGGTAAAAGAACGAAAAACTGTTCTTTTATCTCCTGTTACTCAGGGTTTCATTCAATTATTTCCATATTCAAACCAAAACAAGTCTCAAGCAGCAGCAGAGAATCCATCCTTTTCCCCAACGGCGATCGATCTCAGCCGGAGACGAGATGTCGAAGGTTGCATCGAACGTCTCGTTTACGGACGAGCAGGTCTGCTACACCTTCCCGGCAAGGCTCCGGTCCGGCGGCGTTTTCTCCCCCGCCGAGCGGCTCGGCGTGCCCCCGCTCGACGATTTCTTCACCGGCACCGTACAGCTCCTCAACATCCAGATTCTCATGATCGTCATCCTCAGTAACCTGCTCCATTTCTTCCTCCACCGCCTCGGCATCATCTCCTTCACCTCCCAGTGCCTGGTACGATTCGCATTTCATTCAACATTGTGTTTCGTCGTTGAATTCCTTCTTTTTTGAGACAATTGTACCGCATTGACTCGTTTGTCGGCAAGAAAATTTGGATGAATCAATTTATCTGATATACTTTGAATTTGATCGGTTTTGAGTCAAATTCAATTGTTTGAAGTGGAAACAGATAACGAAATTCAATTTCGGTCACATTTCTAATTTCATGAGATCAGGATTTCATGAATTGTAACATTAGGCGAACTAATGTAAATTGTGGCTGAACAGAGTGTTTTTTCTTTCTTTTTGTCACCTACAGGCAGGGGTGATCTTAGGGCCAACTATCCTGGCCAAATACGACTACTACAGAGACCACATCTTCCCGCAGAAGAGCCAGGACGCCCTCGTCGTCACCGCAAACATGGGCTACTCGATGTTCATGTTCCTCACCGGCGTCAAGATGGACTTCGGGATGCTGCTCCGGTCCGGCCGCAAAGTCATGATCCTGGGCATCGCCACGGTGCTCCTCCCTTACATGATCGGCCTAGGGTTCCAGTTCACCCGGATCGAGGCGGCTCCCGGTCTGCTCGAACGGATGCAAATAATCGGTTCGACCGCGATCCAATCGATGACCACGTTCCCGGTCGTCTCCCACCTCATGACCGAGCTCAAGCTCACCAACACCGAGCTGGGCCGCCTGGCCCTGTCCACATCCCTGATCTCGGGCATCGTCGCGGCCTCCCTCGAGCTCGGGGCCACCATCATCACCCAGATCCGGGGCGTCCTCAACGCGGGCCTGACCTTGGGCTCGGCCCTCTTCGCGGCCTTCGTGCTCAGGCCCATCATGGTCTGGGTCATCGGCCAGACCCCCGAGGGCCAGAAGGTCCACCCGGCCTGCGTCCCGCTCCTGTTCGCCGTCGCCGTGGTGTACGAGATCTTCTTCGACGCCATGAACCAGTCCCCCGCGATGGGGCCTTTTGTCCTGGGCCTGGCGGTCCCTCCCGGGCCTCCTCTGGGCTCCGCCGTGGTCCAGTCCATGGAGACCGTCACCACCTCCGTTTTCTTCCCGCTGTTCGTCGTCACCGCCGTCATGAGAGGAGATCTGGCGTCTTTCTTCTGGGAGTTCGACAACAAGGGGTATTACGGAAGCTCGCTGGTGATGGCGACGGTCACCAAGTTCCTCGTCTGTCTGTTCCTGTCGCTGCCGTGGATGCCTCGTAGGGATTCTGTTGTTCTTTCCCTCATCATGTGCTCCAAAGGCGTCTACGAGCTTAGTGTCTACACTTTTCATAGAGATACCACGGTACGTTTGTACATTTCTCGTGACAGTAACCAGTTGGTCCTCGTCCCAATTGTTAGTAAACAGTAAATGATGCAGGATTCAACCTCTTTCAACAACTCGTGTTATTGAGGTCAACTGATTATTGACATGGTATCAGAACCTTCTGAGATCTTCTGTTTGATTCTCATTGACCCGATTTGTTTTTGTTAAGCACACGATGTCTGGACTTGTGCCTCTCCAAACTCTAAGCCTATCTGAATGACTTGAGTTTGAAAGGGGTGTTAGTAAACAATATATGATTCACATTGAACCTCTCCCAATAATTCGAGTTATTGGGATCAACTTGGTCTTTACACCAATAACTCGAGTTGTTGGGAGAGATTCAATAATAAATCTTATACTGCCACGCATACTGACTCTTAATACCTCGACTCTTGATTGCAGTCGATAAATGAAGGGTACTTCTCGCTAAACGTGGTAGCCATTTTCATCAACACCGTCATAATCCCGATCCTGATAAAGCACCTCTACGATCCGTCGAGGAAATACGCGGGGTACCAGTCGAGGAACCTCTTCAGCCTGAAGCCCAGGACGGAGCTGAGGGTCCTCCCGTGCATATACAAGCCCGACCACATCATCTCCGCGATCAACCTCCTCGACCTGACCTGCCCTACCCAGGACAACCCCCTGGGAGTCTACGCCCTCCACCTCGTCGAGCTCGTGGGTCGTGCCACACCCGTGTTCGTGTCACACCAGAAGCAGAAGCCCGTCTCGGACTCCTGCTCCATCGACGTCATCCTCGCGTTCAACCAGTACGAGCGACGAAACCAGCAGCAGCACATCGGCACCCCCCACGCGGCGGCCACCACGACGACGGTCGGCACCTTCACGTCGATCTCCCACCACAGGTTCATGTCGGACGACATCTGCACCCTCGCCCTCGACAAGGAGGTTTCCCTCCTCCTCCTCCCTTTCCACGTCAAGTGGGGTGCCGACGGGCGGGTCGAGTGCGCGGACAACTCGTTCAGAATCGTCAACTCCAAGGTCCTGGAACGAGCTCCCTGCTCCGTCGGGATCTTCTTCGACCGAGGGAGCTTCGTTTCCAGACAGACTACATCAGATGGTGATGATCAACCCGATCATTTCTACTCGGTGTGCGTGATCTACATGGGAGGCGGGGACGACCACGAGGCCCTGTGCTTCGCGATGCGAGCGGCGAGGGAGCCGAGCCTGAGGCTCACGATTTTGCACTTGGTCCCGAGCGACGACGACGACGATGACATGAGCGTGAGCCGGAGGAGGAACGCACGGATGGCGAGCGAGAGGCTGTACGACGAGGTGGTGCTGAAGGAGGCAATGAAGGGGATTTCGGGGCTAGCCAATGTGAGGTACGAGGAACATGCGGTCGAGGATGGCCCGCAGACGGCGCTGTTGGTTCGAGAGATCGCGAACGAGCATGATCTGTTCGTGGTTGGAAGGAGGCACGGGCTGGACTCGAAGCAGACCATGGGGTTGACCGAGTGGAGTGAGTTCCCTGAGTTGGGAGTGGTTGGGGATTTGTTGGCTTCTCCGGATCTTGAGACCAAGACTTCTGTGTTGGTTGTACAACAACAGAAACAAGTCAAGAAGTAGATAATAATAGGAAAATACATGAATGAAACCCGTATTTTTTGCACTAGTATTCGTGACTGTTGGATTGATTCGTATACGTACCTAATGTGGGCAAAGTCGGAGTAGTGCTGATATCGGGCGCGCGATCGGCGACGGACTCCAGGCAAAATTGATGAACTGGTAACCCATACAGGCCACACGGTTTCGAGGGTTTTTGCTTGTAACTAACGAGCGAGAGAGAACACGGCGTTGGTGTGGATAAACCTTTTTATTTATTGATTAGATCGCGGAACTACTGTCGAACTTACGTAGTTTTATAAGAAATAAATCTAATACGTAAACACCTAGCTAACCCCCAAGCCCTACTACTACTCTAGCCGACTCGGCCGCACCTAGAACAACACTCCTAATCGGCCAATAACTACGAAGCCCACATTTATAACCCAAAACACATAACCCATACTAACTACTAACATGCTAGATCCACTAATCCCCCAACTCATACAACGTAACCCTACGGCTAACCCAACACATTTGGTCTCATCTAGAGGTGGCAATTCTCAATCCAATCCACCAACCCTTTAAAATTATCCACCTAATCCAATCCATTTAAATCCAATCCATTTTATCCAAATCCAATTGGATTGGTGGATTCATGGATTGATCCATGGATCCAAATGGCAAATTACGATTTGGTACCTATACTTTTTATATTTTACATTTTGGTACCCAAAATTTAATTTTTATACGAAAAATATCATTGGAAAATTACATTTTGGTACCTAAAATTTTTCATTATGACATTTTAGTACCTAAACTTTTCACATTTTACATATTGGTCCTTGGTTGAGGATGTCATTTGGATTCATAGATAATCCACCAATCCATGGATCCACCAATCCAATCCACCAATCCATGACTCAATCCATTTGCCACCTCTAGTCTCATCACAAATAGTGAGCACGTTCTCACATATGCCTTTGCCAGCATCACAATGGTTTTGTGTTGTAAGTTTGAGTAAACTGAGGAAAATGTTGGAGCTTTACAAGCTCCAAAAAGTGTCAAATCAAATGTCCTCCTGGTAGGTGAATTCATGAGTTGGATATCAAAGGAAAGATTGGATCAATCAGACAAAAACTTCACTCATATAGGGAGTATTTCCGTCAAAAAATTACAAGATAAATTTGATGTGTCGTCATGGTATTTATCACCGGGAACCATAACTAATCTCGAATCGCGATTAGTGGGCAACAAACGGACATTAAAAATATTTTGTTACTTTCTTTTATACCTATATCTTATGTAGGCTGTGCGCAGTTAAGCCCAAGATCAATGGGCCTTCGTCGACCCAAAAGGCCACAAGTGAGGAGGGCAAGCAAGGGCTTTTCAGCCCAAAATGTATCGCACAATATAGATTGTCATGAATATTAAGGTTTTAATAATCAATGTTATTATTATGTTGATTAGAATGGAACACTATGGATTAAGGTTTGGGATATGCCCGTTCAGCCGAAGTTTAAGTTTTTTGTGTGGGAGCTCTTGAGGCGGATCTTGCCCACGATGGAGGCATTGCGTGAGAAAAAGTTGCAGGTCTTTGTGCGGTGTCCGATGTGTTGGGCACCAGAGGAGCCCACTGAACATCTCTTTTTGCATTGTCCGATTGCGAGAGGATTGTGGGAGAATGCAGGGCTTGCTACCGAGCTAGATGTTTTGCCGATGGGGTGTTTTAACATATTTTCAGGCGATTTCTGGATCGAGATGCGTCCCAAATGCGTGTTGTGCGGTTGATGTGCTTATTGTGGAGAATATGGAAGGGGAGGAACTTCGTTGTCTTTGAGGGACAACAGACTCTCCCAAGTATTCTCCGGCAGGAGTTTCTACATCAAGTTTCTGAGTGGGAACAACTTCCCTATGGGGATGGGAATGGTGTGGGTGAGCCCTCGGTAGGTCTTGGCGTTGATCATGTTGTTGTGGTTGATGGTCCTTTTGGCGGTGTGATATGTTCCTTTGATGGGGCAGTCCGTGAGGGGTCCCATGCGGCAGGTGGAGTGGTCTTAAGAGATGAGGGTGGTGCGGTGGTTGCGGCACAAGGGTTGATGTTTCCCGGTCTTCAGAATCCGATGCTTGTTGAATTATCAACTTTACGACGCGATTAGGTGGTGTCAACATCGTGGCGTAGAGGTCGTAACGATTGAGGTAGACACCAAGATTGTGATTGACAAGGTTAACGCCGGGGATGTTCGTGCTGCTGTAGGTGAAGCTCTGTTTGAGGAAATTCACCATCTTCTTTCGATGTCCCCAGGGTTTAGGGTTCAATTTGTGGGTAGATAGAATAATAGGGTAGCCCATATGATGGATAAGAAGGCCCTTTCTTTGTTTCCTGCGGGTTGTATTGAGTTTCATTTCCGTGCGTGACTTTGGTCACAATCCTTGTAACTTTGTGTTCTTGTTTGATGCAAGCTATTTTTTCGGGGAAAAATGTTGATTAGAATGCTTAAACTCCATAAAGTTCTACGCTTTCTTATCATTCTACGTTACCTTTGTGCATTATTATATCGTAGTCTATACACTAAAGTAAATTTCTCAAATTTGTGCATTAATAGAACCATTCTTATGTTTTCATAAAATATTTAATTATGGGAGTTTATTTATATAGAGGTTTATTAGAGGTTTGAGTGTCAATCCACATCATATAAAGATGTCATGATATAGAAGGGGGAAAACATGACAAATATGACCAAATTACAATATATGGTGAAAAAGGCCCATACATAGTATATTCCAATTTCATCACAAGAAAATAGATGAAAATACTGCGGTAAATTTTGACTAGGGTAAAAGGTTTTCTCATAACATATATTGAATAATCTCAAGACAATTCGACCTGTTTTGACTTATACAGTCCAACCTGATTCAAGTTGATCTCGTCGTCCATAATGATCTCTATAATCACAACCCTTATAGTAGCAAACGCGAATCTAATTAAAAAAATTGTGTGTTTATCAAATTCACAGTTCACCTGATCGACTTGTTGGTCTCACTTTCTGCTTATAATTACTCGATTTTTAATATAAACTCGATCCAGAATAGTCAGTTTAACTCGAGTCTTGTTAATATATGAACACTTTCCACAACCAATGACCAGATTCATTGCCCCATCATCACGGTGATCTCGTAATGGTGACTGTTAATCCCCCCTTGGCAAAATTACCACAATTAACTAAGCTTACCTTAAACCTTCTTTCCTCCTTCCATAATCACACTTACCTTTCTCTCCCTCTCCTTCTTTCCTTCTTCCCTCTCCCATCTCATCCTTAAACTACAAACTGTACCATTCACCAAAGCCTTCTTCATAAACACCACCAAAAGGAAGCACAAAAAAAGGGTCATTAATGGAGAAGTCCATCAATGACACCTCTCCTTCTTCTTCTTCTTCCTATTCTCCATCTCCATCTTCTTCATACTCAATCCCAATCCTCTGCTCAACCTTCCTCTTCTTCCTCCTTCTCTGCCTCTCCACCTTAAACTCACCAATAACCAACTCCCTAATCTCATTCCCTTGTTGCACTAGTTCATCACCTTCTCCTTCCCAAAACCAAACTCTCACCAACAAACCTATACAAATTTTTTAGTTCACGTTGACACATAGGGGGATGCATACATTTGATGATTATAGAGAAGTTGATGAATTTTCCGATTCAATTATACATGATCATTCACGATTGTAGTAGCGATTCAATCTTTATATTTGTTTATTTCTTGTGTTCGACAATAGAAGTTTGTAGATGTTTCTTATTCAACATTATTTAGACATTTTTCTGACAAGTGAAAGAGCGAGGGGTTAGGAAGATTGGTCTTTGGGACGCACAATAAACACTGTGTTGAGATATAGCTGGAACATACACAGTAGCATAGTCTGAAATCTAAATGAAGGAAGTTGATTTGAACCGTGGTAAATGGTAATTGGGGAGGGGGCTAATTAAGTTTTTACTGACTACTCTATTTCTTAAGTTTGTTACGAATTTTGTATGTAATTTTTACTTATACTTCAAAATTGAGAGGGGGTCGAGGCCTTACCATTGCTCTATTAGTCTATTTCGTAAAATTTTACATACAAATTTGTGATATGACATGCAAAGTGTTGGATGATACAAGTTTGTATAAATTTCAACTACCCTTTTGCTAAACTTTTACGTGTAATTGTATCGACAACTCTATTTATGCTCCCTCCTCGTTTTAACCTAACTTCGTCACTAAATCTACATGTCGAAGTCTGAATCCGAAACTCTGGTCGTTTGGTTTTGATAATTATAATTTGGTGGGGATAGTTACAATACATGCATTGTTCACAATGCATCGTTATTTTTGAATTTTCTGCACAAACAATCCATGCATTGTTTACTTGATGCGACACAAACTATCACTCAAAATGAGTGATAGTTAAATCTTAAGTTTTTTGTGAGATTGGCGAGATTGTTGGAGTTTTTTCTTGGTTTAATTCACCTGCGTAGCCATAACTTTCACGATTTTGACAAATATAGCCACTTTTTGAAAAATACACAGATATAGCCATTCCGTCTATAACTTTAACGGAATAGTAATAAATGCTGACTGTACTAACGATTTTTGCTGACATGGTGATTGTTCATAAAAAACTATGCCTAGATGTAAATTATTCTTTTTTAATTAATTGAAAATTTCTAAAAACTACTATTCCCTTCCGCCGCTTATGCTTTTCCTCTTCCTCTTCCTCGCAACTCTCAACCTCCCACCTCTATTCTGCCGTGTCTTCAAGCTCTCCTCCCTCAATTGATTCAAGAAACCAGATCGCCTTGAAAAATTCCAAATCGTTTGAATTTTCACCATCAATAGCTCTACTGAAGCTCTGTAGACTTCTTCCCCTTCCTCTTCTTCTCTCGTCGCTGCCAATTCTTCAGTCGCATCCACCAGCTCCGTCGCCGACCAGAAGCAAGCGAGCCAGAGGACTCGACGCAGGCGGACTGCGTTCCGTGACGATAAGGATCGAGACGACGAGGGCTGGGGTGCTTCAATCCGGCGAAGATTACAAGAAAGAGAAACCCATTTAACAGGGAGAGAGAGGTCTGTGGCGCCGGCGGTGGGAGGGAGGAGTTAAGGAGGGAATGCGTTGAGCTTGGAGGGTTTGAGTTTTTGGATTTTGGGTTGCGGTGAAGCTTGGTGGGTTCTAGGTTTCTGGGTTCCACAACATCCCCACACCAGCATCGATTTTTTGTTCGTTGAGATTCCAATGTCGCTGGTTCTGGGTTTTATGGGGAAACTGTGTTCTTTATTATAGTGGCAGGCTGGCAGGAAGGAGTGGCGACTTGCAGTGAGGGGGGAGCTCCAGATCTGCACTTCGGGTCGGCGACGGGGCTGTGGGTGCGGAGGGAGGGGTGGCTGCTTCGACGATCCATAGCGAGCAGGGTCGTTCTCATTCATGGCCGGGATTCGACAGCATCATTAGCGGAGGAGCCTAGTAAATTTCAATCCTGCCGCTACTAGTGTGAAATAGCCCAGGATAATTGATGGGGAAAGAGAGAGGGTTTGAAGGGAGGAATCATGAATTTGGATCTGGTGAAGAAGGGGGAGGGGAATTTGGGAAGACAAGCAGCGTAGTGGGAAGGGATGAATGAATAGAGCGAGAAAATAAAAATAAAATAATTTATTTCTTATAAAATATTTTATTTTATTTTTTTTAGTAATATTAGTTATTTTTTGATTAAAAATCTACTTTTAACATGACGTGGCGTATGACATGGCGTCTGGGTGGCATGAATATGTCTAGTTGGTGATGACGTGTCATGCAAGTGGCATCCACCTCAGCGACACGTAGATGTTATTAACGGCGTCTATGACGATGTTATAATTTGTAACGGAAATGGCTAAAGTTGACAATCAAGTTTCACAAAAGTGGCTATATCTGTGTATTTTTCAAAAAGTTGCTATATTTGTCAAAATCGTGAAAGTTATGGCTATGCAAGTGAATTAAACCTTTTTTCTTCTTCCAACTATGTCCCTACCTTTAGATGTGTTTTGCTCTTTTTTATATTAAAAACAAAGGGTCAAATTGGCATTTCATCCAAAAAGTAGTATATCTTATTTAAATAGTAAATACTATGATAACTATTAGAGAAATCAAAATGATATAACTACAATACATCAATTTTCTTATATACATGTATATTATTATACATAATATTAATAACAATACATCAATTTAACTTTCACCCAAACCAAAACACTATCTTTTATTAAAATCTTGCTTGTTGAAAACTAGAACTCGCCAGCCGGGAACAAACTCATTCAGTTCAATTAGTTAAGATTAGGGGTGTGCAATGGTTTGGTTCGGTCCGGACCGGACCAAACTCATGAGAACCGCGGTCCATTAGTGAAAGACATGTTAGGACCAAGGACCGGACCATTCTTGCATTTGGTCCATTTGATCTGGTTCGGTCCGGTCCAAATATGAGCTCGGTCCACCATTTCTTCAGTAATTATAAAAATCATGAGGACCAAGGACCGGACCGCATTTTACTCGGTCTGGTCCGGTCTTAACAACGGTTTGGTCCGGTATGGTCCGGTACGGACCGGACCATTGCACACCCCTAGTTAAGATCTACCCGACCCGGAAAGTAGATGCCCTAATAAAACGCTGTACGCTACAGTTTTTACTTTTCCGGCTTTCAGCTCACAGTTTTGCGAAAGCTTTGGCTCTGTTTTCTCCTGGTCTCGCAAACCAAAGGGAACATCAGGTCACTAACGCAGTCTCCCTCGCGGCGAAGAGTGATTAATGGACTGGAACAGTACTCCGGCGGAGCAAGCAGAGCCGCCGATGAGCCGCCGGTCTTCTCTACCGCTATCCTCTACCATTCCCGCCAGCCCTAACACCGTCTGGGTCGACGCCACGCCGCTCCTCCAGGCCGCTTGCACAGGTCAATCGATTGAAATTCCTAATTCAGCTGTCGAACTTTGCGATGTTAGAATTGCAGTCTCTACTATTAGTTTCATTAGTCTATTCTTGGTATGGTCTGTCTATTAAAGGTTTGGTGGAAACTGGAAAGGGTCTCGACTTCAAATGATAAAGTGATCATTATGGGGAATCGCTTGGGAGTGGGACTTGGGTTGTGGATTTACCAACGAAAGTTTGGTCTTTTGTGTCGGAACTCGAGAGTTATCCATTGGTGGGAAAGATAGGCAATTGGGGGGTTTCAATCCAGTGTTTCAGAGGAAAAAACTTGGTGCATGCATTGGGGGATTGGATTTTACGAGTTCTATCTAATTGGAAGTTCAGTGCTTTGTTGGTCAACCATTTAACAGAACTAGGATGGGCTGCAGAATGGATCATTTTGTGCGTTGAGATTTAACTATGTGTTCCTCATACTAAATCACAGATCTTCTGGATGGTGAGCTCATTCACGGAGAGAATTTCAATCTTTTCGCTGCCATGTCTGCTTTAGAGGTAACGGAGTAGTTTCAAAAATTTCTCTCTGTACCTGCACTTCGCAACTTCCCATAAGAGCAGCATGTTTTCACTTTAATGGATAAATCCTCAACCATTTCGTTGCTGGTCATAATTTTGAAGTCGGTCCAAATGGTCATTGAGTGCATGCACTATCGAGGCTTTTAAGAGCCATCAAAGAACACAAGTGCTGGACCGTTTCTGTTGCTTCTTAGCTTGCCTTCACATGAAATTACGTTCGAACTTATGATTGGTTTAAGACTTTGCCTAGGAGGGTGCTCACTTGCTTTCTGCACCTAGTTCGTTGATCACCAAATCTTCTTTCTAAAGCCAACTCTATAGCAGAATTATATCAAACTGTAGTTTGCTTGGTTTTTCTTTTGTGGCTTTTTTGCAACTTCGTTGCTCTCTTGTAAAATGTGAGATGTGGTGAGGTGTTTGGCTTGCATAGTAACACAAACTTTTTGGCTTTCCTTTCCTCTCTCTTTATCCTTCACGTTCATAATTTGGCTTGGCAACTGATGAGCACAGTTATTCAATTTTCTAGATAATGGACCCAAAGATGGATTCTGGCATGATATGCAAGTACTATTCAGTTGATGAGGCAATCGAAGACGGTGTTGGTCCAGTTCCAATAAGCTTTGATAGAACCACAGATGTTCAATGCACATTAGATATCATGGACCATCTCTTAGCTTGTGAGGTAGGATTGGTATATCACCATTTGAGGATTACACGTTGAAAGAAGTTTGTAGTCCTGAACTGCTGTCTTTCTGTGGTAGGCAACGTGGCACAAGGGTCATTCACTTGCTCAAACTGTGTTCTCTTGTATCTACTTGTTGAGGCCCGAGAGAACAGTTCCATCCCCAATATTGCATTCATATTGCAAAATCATTCGGGCTACCTGCAAGGCTATTGTTTCAGTTGTCTCAGATGCCCGTACACATGAAGTAAAGTATTCCAACAACCCTTTAGCTTCTTACTCCTTCAATATTTCCTTAGTTCATATTTGTCTACTGTCTTTTTTCCTCCCCTTTCTGTTTCATCATCAACAAGCATGGTGATGAGTAATAATTGTGAAGATATTCTTAAAACTTGTTAAACAGTTATATGTTATATTAATATACTGAGTTAATTCATTTCTCTGGCAGGAAGAGGATCTTTTTACCATGGCTTATGGACTTCCTTTGGACGGGGATGGAGATGAAAAGAGCTTGTCTTTGCTAAATGCTGTTGAAGAGAACCTGTGTCGTCAGTTGCGTGCTTGCAAGGCTCAATCATCTAGAAGAAAACAAGGTATAATTGAGTTTTCCTTGTAATGAGAACTTGCATTTCTTTAGCTCAGCAAGTGGCTTAATCAAACAATTATATGACATACTAATGTTTCTGGAAAAAAGCAGATATGGAACCTTTGCAATCTGATATTGACATGGAGGAGGGCTACTGTAAAGCATTGTTATGCCGCTTACGCTTTCGTAAGGTCTTATCCTCTGTTTATCCTGTGCAAAGTGGGCAAATTATATGCAGTGCATTAGCATATTGCTTTTTCTATTACACAGTCACTTAGGTTACTTTCTACTTCATTATGGTTCCCTTTTGCTCTTTTTGATACCCTTCGCCTTCTGCTTCCAGCATTTTTTTCATGTACTTGCTTGTATGAGGCGGCCTCAAGGAAAAGGCTTGGAGCTGGCCAGGAAACATATAGCTTCATCCATATCAGAGCTGGAGTGCATTCGTAAATCAGCAGACTTTCTAATATCAACTGCTTCTGGCGGTTGTTCAATTGGTATCGAAGATAGAACAACTGCATCTGGACGGAAACCTATTGGTTTTGATGCTAGTTTGAATAGTAGAGTCTCTGCTCCTGCTCCACCTCGCTCAATAAAAATGCTTAGTTGGAATAAGGTGATGACTGCAGAAATTAAATATGCCTAACTTGTTCAATTACTCATTTTAATGAAATGCTGTTTTCCCCCATTCTGCCAGGCCATTGAGTATTTTGAAAAACTTCTCCGTGATCTAGATTTTATTTGTTCCTATTCATTGGACCCATCCTTGGAAGTTCTGCTACGGTTCGTGACCCAGTTTCAGAGTTCTCGACCTGATCTAGTTGCAAGATCACATCTTCAGGTTCCTTATTCTTTGCCCTCCACTGAAACTGTTTTTTCCCCCTGAGTCTGTTATTATATGATCAATACTCACTTAAGCTGCTTAGATGGACATCCCTTTTTCATAAGCATAATGCATTTTCTAATTAATTTTCAGTTCTTATCAATATCATCGCTGTCAGTGGTTGACTTTCGGTTTCTTTGCAGCTTTTGCTGGTTCAAGAGGGAAGGCTTTATGGACGGGATCCTATGTTTGCTGTAATTACTAGAGCTGCAGGGTTGCCTGAAACCACAAAGAACCATGATATTCAGAGATATGAATCTGTTATGCAACTAGGGCAGGTGAGGATGATTTCCAATTACTCTATTTCTCTGGAACTTACTACCTTCTTAAATGTTCTGCTGTAGTTGAACTTATCTGGTGACTGTTGATGAGAACTGAATTACTGAGTTTGCAAGCACAAATGTTTAGTGCTGAAATAGCGACGACTGTTAATTTCTGCATCCTTTTGCTATATACTTGTTCTAAGAACGAGCCTTCCATGCATCTTGCAGTTAGTCATCAACATGCTCAAAATTGTTTGTACAAATACTGCATGGCAAAGGCGTAAACTAGGAAAAAGTTTGCAAGATTGGCGTGTTATCTATGTACAGGTATGTAAATCTGGTTAGTGACTGCCTAAGTACAATAGCAGGAGGCCTACGTAGAGGGCAGACTTTGCATGCCATGGTCTCCTAATATTAGTACCATGATTTGTGTTGATGGGATTTGACTTCCATCATGCTTTACATTGATATTAAATAACACAAGGCACCTCCGTTGTTGAATTTGTTCCAACAGCTAGAGCTTGCTTTCACAAACAAGTTTGGAGAAGTATTAGCAACTTCAAATGACGAGGTAATTTTCTCTCCTCTAATTCTGACCTTTTATTTCACATTTGGTTGTGATATCTCATAGGAGGCGATGAGTTTCATTTCTACAGAATGGTGTTGCAAGAGTTGTCAAACAAATCCTGATATGGTTGGAGGAGCAGGCGTACTGGATAGCGTTTCGGTTTCTCATGTTGGGCTTCGAGTTAGAGCTCTACTCGCCTAGCGAATTCTTCATGGTATACTGGTACCTTTATGCTGTCTTGGTCAAGCTAGCTGAGAAAACAGATTCTAGAATGGAGATCACTGAGATCACTGGTATGGCCTATGTCCGTATGTCTTAGTTGTTTGCTTAGATGGAACTTTATAGAACATGTTGTAATAAAACTGAAAGAAGAATGAGCTTGGCGATAGAATTACTTAGAGAACAAGCTAAATGAATCTGGTTTTTTCCTGCTGAGAGAGCTGGCAAAAAGATTACTAATGCATTTCATTTTATATTCTGTAGCAGCTAAACGGAAGGGAAAGAAACGAAAGGATTCATCGAAAGATGTAGGAAGAGAGACTCGGATTCCACCAGCAGTGCGTTTTCTTCAGTGTCAAATCCACCTCGTCGAAGGGCTCACACTCGTAATCATACTTTGGATTTCGTCCTATGTTTGTCTGGTTTTGCCGTACACTAGCTAACTATTTTCGTCTAATGTCGACAGCTGCAGGCTGCTTTAAGAAACGAAATGGCGGCCTTACACAGTCTAACCCCATTCAACTCCGAACAAGAGGTGAAAGTCTCCATCTTTTCTTTAACAATCAATCATGTGATGATGCTTACTGATTTCACTTGCATATTTCTTGCATCTCAAGGATCAATCCAGTGACTTCCACGTTACCAATCACCACCAAGAGTGGCCAGCTTTACTACTGAAATTCTCAACAAAGCCAGTCACTTTCAAAATCTGGTACTCACTTTTTACTTCTCGACACTTGTCTCTTTTCAGATCTTCCTCCAGCATTTCGAGCTTCTCCAGAAAGCTTGTATTCCAGAGCAAATAACCTACCACTCGTTCAAGGAATCCACTTCGTACGCCAGGTTCTCGGTGAGTCAACATTCACAAAACGTCACCTCTGAATCACCACTAGTGTATCCCATTTTCCTCATGGCGACCCCGCCTCTCTCTGTCATTCATAGAACATAGCAACGCCCAACTGCTTCCAACAAGCACAGAAGCTGGCCAAAGAGCTCAGGAGCAGCTTCTCGAACGACCATGACCGGCTAGCCGAGCTCAGGAGGTTAGAACAGGTGGCGGAGCACAACAGCGTGGCTATGAACGTCATCTGCCAGCTCGGAGCTGTGGAACCTAATTCCCTGAAGGTTTCGTTCGAGTTCATACACCACCCGTGTTATGCGACAGCTGTAGTCCGGCGAGCTTGAGAGGCCAAAGGCAGCACAAATTTTGGAAGCCCATTTGTTAGAGAAGGCAATCAGTCAGCTAAACAGTTGTTCCCTCTGTAACATTCTGTAACTTGTTTTTTTGGAAAATTGCTCCTCTTTTTCTCTCCATTTGTTTACTTTTCCTAGGAATATAAGTAGTTAGTATTCAGTTTTTGCTTGTTAATTTTTGTTGCTTCATTAGCATGCCCATTTGAGATAAGCTCAGAAATCAGAATCATAAACCTGCATCTAGTTTGGGTGATAACCGAAGATCATAAGGAGCCTTTGTTTCTTATTTCCAATTTTGCTATTGTACACACAGGCGTCTGGAACCGTTGGATTGAGCGCGGACGATTCATGATTGTTGGATTGAATAGTCGTACTGTGGATCCGGTCGCTCAATCTGACGATACCATACCCCAAGCCGCAGGCGTCTGGAACCGTTGGATTGAGCGCGGATGATTCGTGATTGTTGGATCGAATAGTCGGATTGTGGATCCGGTCACTCAATCTGACGATACCATACCCCAAGCCGCTTAAGAGCATCATAGTCGGATTGTCTTCCTCTTTATCTGCTTATCTTCTGTTGGTCTTATATTCTCGGCTTGTCTTCATGAATAGCAGACAAATTTATGAAATGTAGAAAGAGTCTTGCGTTTTCTACTAGCTAATTTTTTTTTGAAGGAACTGTAATATAGGAGATTTCGAAGATGAGTTTCATGAAGTGCTATCTCTTTCGCTATCTCGATTTTTGTGAATATCTAATGAACTCATAGTCGTAAACAAAAATTCTAGGCTGAAAATTACCAAATTAATAAGATTCTAGTTAGGTAATCAGCTACACCGTCTGTCGGTCCGTGACGGCAAAGTACAAAGAAGCGGGGTGGGTTCAGGTCCTTAAAGCCCAATTCTTAAGAAGTTCCTTAAGGTAATCTGGGCCATTAGATCAAACTTAGGAAGTTAGCATGTAGTTAATCGGTTTTAGGCGGTTAGGGGTAGTGATGGTATTGAAGTTTAATTTAATTAATTATTTTGAAATTTATTAATACCATCCGCATGTTTTACAGGAGTAAAATTGTTATAGGTTTTTTTTTCTACAGGTCTCTAGGTTTTGCACCGTCCAAAAATTATGCAACTCCGGCAACGGGATTCCTTGAATCGTCTGGCGGTTTCTGCTGCCCGAGCATCGTCTACAGCAGCTCCGCCCTGTTCAACATCCCATATCGTCTCGTTCAGCAGCTCCAGCCCGTTCAGCAACTCGCGCCGTCGACTCCAACCCGACCATTTCTTCGTCGACGCTGGCGGTCATCTCTTTCCTTATATCCTGCCTCCTAGAGTTCGTTGTATATGAACTTTTTTGTCTGTGTTGCAGGGAGATTTCTTCATTGCAACCCAAGTTTGAAATTGATTTGTGAACCCCGCTGTGAATAACAACTTGAGTTTTTATTAACAGCCTCGTAGAGTATTGTCAATGGTTTGTATTGTATTTAAGAACTCAACGTGGGCTTTTATTAACAGAGAGTGGTATCATTATTAACATGTGGCATGCGGAATTAGTTATGGAATTTCATGGATTGTTAACATCTTATGACTTAATTAGTAATGTTTTCAAATTTTGTATGTACATGTGAATTTCGAAGGTAGGAAAATGTAAATGTCACTTTCAATAAAAAGCTGTTAATCTCGTATCATTGAACCACTAATAACGCTTATATATAACATTAATAATTGTCACAACACTGGTTAATGTTGCTCTACAATATTTTGAATTTTACACTCCTTTCTTAACAATTAACATCGTTTGTGTTAACAATCCCTCAATAGTATGATTAAACATCTCCACGCAACACGTTAATAACATTCACCTAAACATAGTATATTACTGATAATGATATAAAAATGACTAACAATTAAAACATAAATCGTTCATAACACATTAACAAAAAATAGAATACTATTAATAACATTTACCACCAATTTTCAAAACAAAATCCATATGACACAGTTTAACAAAATCACATGTCCTTACGATGTTAATAATGACAATGTAAATCATTAATAATAACTGCATAGTCAAGCTATCTTGCTATGTCCTGTGATCAAAGATTGTAAGGTTGAGCTTGGTAAGCTGGAGCTGAATCCTCTGATTCTGATGAGGATTCTCATCATGTACATGACACTCTAGTTAAATCGTTATTTTTCATCATCGGTTTTTCCATTATTATTAATCATATCCGGTTTTGTCAGGAACAACAGTTAAGGGAGGTTTGATTAATTGGATGTGGGTTGGATATATTGTTCATGATTTGCATTTTAATTATTAGTACATCAATGGCCTTTATTAACAGACTATTTTGTTCATTATTAACATGCGACCTACGTCATTAGTAATCGAATTTAATGAATTGTTAACATCTCGCCACATAGTAGTAATGTTTTCATTATTTTCCATGTTAAGGTGGGGATCACGGAAATGCCGAAGACCATATTGATGTTTTTGATATTGCTGCATAAATCAGAGGGGATCAACCTGGGAAGACTATGACATACAAACCGAAGCAGAAATCTCGACCCTTAGTTGTACCATCATATGACTGTCTTAATAACTATAAGGTCACTGCTTAACAACACTCGCATGTTCTTTAATAATTACCTAAACCCTTATAATAATCCGCAACTATTGTTCGTAACATCAAATAGTAGTAATAATTGTTATTTTCGTTCGTAACACTTACAAAATGAAGTATTACTAATACACCTATTTTTTCTAAAAAAATGCCAAAACCGTTAATAACCATTTATCAAGTTGGCGGTGAAGGGAACGATGATCATGTTACAAACTTCTGTTGAATGAGTTCATAAATAGTTAGTGAGCATTAAAAATAATCATATCATCAATGTATCGTATGTTAAACATTATTAACCTAGTCGTTTAGATTTTTAACATGGTATGGAATGGTCTGCTTATAAAAGTGTACAGATGTTAACCAATGGCATTAATAATGACTTCGGTTCTAGTTAATAAGCGAAACGATTTCCATTAATAATGATGCAAATACTTGGTAAAATATACTACATACGGTAACATAATAACTAATTTCAACCAAAATGTTAATAATCACTTCAGGGACTAGTTAATACCCTAGACGATTCTCATTAACAATGATGAAACTAATTGTTAAAATATGCTAAACGTTTGTAACACAATCAACATTTTCAACTAAACTGTTAATGCCAAGAACCGAAGTCATTATTAACTAGAACCGAAGTCATTATTAATGCCATTGGTTAACATCTGTACACTTTTATAAGCAGACCATTCCATACCATGTTAAAAATCTAAACGACTAGGTTAATAATGTTGATTGCAAATACTTGGTAAAATATACTACATACGGTAACATAATAACTAATTTCAACCAAAATGTTAATAATCACTTCAGGGACTAGTTAATACCCTAGACGATTCTCATTAACAATGATGAAACTAATTGTTAAAATATGCTAAACGTTTGTAACACAATCCACATTTTCAACTAAACTGTTAATAATGACTTTAGGTACTAGTGAATAACCTAGACAATTTTCATTAATAATGATGAAATTATTATTACTAACGACTAATCAGCTACATAACCATTACTAACCACACGTCAAAGAACGTTAATAATGGAGACAATTATGTTTTTTTTTTTGGGGACAAAGAGAAATGGTTGTTGCACATGATAAGTGAGCGGCATGTTTGTAGGCAATTTAACAATTTTCCAGAAATAAATAGAATTATTAATAGCATTAAATAATTAGGAAAACTTCCTCATTTACCCTTTTATTTAGTTACGGGTTAGTTACATGTCTTCCATCTCTCTCCTCTCCTTATTGGCTAGCCAAGGCTTAAGGAACTCCTTAAGTTTTGGGCTTAAGGATGTGATCCAACCCGGAAAGAAGCAAAATGAGTTATGTGGGCCATCGGTCGGGCCCATAACATCTATCTTTCAATTTTGGGCTAACAGCTACAGCGACGTACGAGCCCAAAGTGGGATCCACTTACAGTTTTGGATGGTTTTGTTTTATATCGGATGGGAATCCAACCAATATAATACTAGTACGTAGTACCCACCGAGAGGGCACCTGAGCTGGCGTGGCGGTCAGTTACGATCGTAAGAAATATAACACTCTGTTTTCGAAGGAAAGGAGCAAAGTGAGGGAGGAGAAGGAAAATCTGGAAGGGAGGGATAGAATGGGATCGAGAACGGTGAGAGGCAGGTCACAAGTAATACTCATGTCCCGCCACATGCTATTACGGGTAGGATAATATCCACCCGAAACAGGACGGGTCGCACCTGTCAGGTCGGAAATAGCCAACACTAGACCAATCCCATTACACACACACACGATCGTCATGCACAAACAATTATTCAACAAATGTTTGTTTTCAACTGAGAGAGATTTCTCTTCTATGCACGCTTAAAGAATATAATTTTTGTGATGGATGATGAGTACTTCTCGACGGTCCATCTAAGATTTTGTTTCTACTTTATGCTGCATATTACAGCACGTACGATGTTTAGCGTACTCGTATATAATTCTTTAGAAGTTATTGTATCTGTTTTTTTTTTTTAATTAATTGAAATACAATTTCAAGGGTGTGTTCATCCTCTTTTTAAGAGTGGTTTGGGTAAGAGGGAGTGATCACACAACTCACATCCACATGGACATGGCATAAACTTTGGGGGAGGTTCCTTTCAAAGATGTGTTCTGTTTGCTTTTGAACTTCCCACTAGAAAAATTTAACAATTTCCCCCAACATTGATTTGAGTAATCCCTAAGCCACCACAAAATAATTAATCATTGTAATAAAATCAAAATTACCCAAATAATATGTTTCCTCGTTTTCGATAGTGGCACTTATTATCATAGTAGGCATGTGATGACACCTCACTTTCTACAACTACTATGACTTAAATGACATTATTGGCATTTATTCAAATTTTTAATTTTTGAGACATCCCATTGAATAGTGTATGTGTCAATTCAACTACAAATGGACCATATTGTACCTACCTACACAATTCAACTACAACAACAGATTTTGACCAAACATTTGTCTATGATGAAATTTCAAAGTTTTCTAGATACTGGGGGCTTATCTACTCTAACAAAGGTTTTATTATAGTAATTTCGAGTTCAACAGGTTAAAGATCAAACATTTTCGTTTTGGTGTTGAAAATCTGTCTTTATGATGAATATTGGTTTGACTGTTAAATGAGATACATACTTCATAAGTATGTACTTTAGGAATTTTACCTTTGTCAAATCGTGAAAGGAATGGTTACATCAAGCAATATGCATTGGGTTTATAGTTGGATATTTTCTCTCTCGCCTCATGTTTTACTTGGGCGAGTATATAAAACATAATTAAAAATGATAATGGGGTAGATCGGGGCGGGTTTTCTATACCAGTACCCACCTGTGGCATGTTGGGGTCCGTTAGGATAATTTATCATGGAGCGATGGTCAAACCAAATCAATCCATATGATTATGTAATTTAAACGAAAAATAGTTGAAATATTATTTTTCATTAAAAAAAACAAAGAAACAAACTATAACATGATAAATGTAGTTAAATTATTCGAAAAATTAAGATACTATAATTTTAATATAGAAAAAATAATAATTTGAATAAATTATAAGGTTCATTTGATATTTAATATCTCTAATTAGAAAAATTATTAGAAGGGGAAAGAAAATCTCATGTGTGGAATGTTACAGACAGCGAGGCCGGTGCCAGTGCCATGCAAGCAAAGCACGGCTTTGATTAAATAATAAATCACGCGTTAATTTTCCGTCCAGCTGGAGATCACGGTTGACGTTTATGACGTGGCGAAATCAGAGAGGAGGAAAGAGGATGGAGTTACCGTGGAAGCGGCTGTAGGGGAGCACAAGCCATTTGGACTGTGTGGCAGTAAAGTTTCCTCGTACGACGCCGTAACTGTGAAAGTGTGGGGACAAAAAGAAATGTCAACTAGCCTCCAACAAGGGCATGACAAAATTACGTTTTCGTGATTAGCACAAATGTTGTTAGCACTTTTAGTCCCTCCAAATTTTTATTTTTACAAATTTTAGTCTCTTTATGATTGGAGCCACTCATAGATGCCAACTATCTCTCTTTTTTACGAATACGCATGCGAAGTTCACGTTGTACTTAACATTAATTATTTAATATAGCATTGACTAAATTAATCTGACGAATAATGAGTATTTGTGCATTATCCATGTACCTTATCTATTATAAAGAATACCAAGAATTTTTTTTTAAAACAAATTTAGAAACTCGAAACCACATTACCGTCCTCACATCAGACCCATTATGAAGAGATATGGGTTTAACATTATATATATGATATCATTTTCAAAAATTTAGCTACAACTCGAGAGAATTGCTGCTCTCTACTAACTTTTTTTGTCTACTTTTTGGAGAAATAACTATAATCAAGCACGGGTAAGATCACTATTGGGAGACATTTAAATACAATAAGTATGTTTGAACCATATGTATTTTTGGGCAATTCTTTGGTCATAGTTTGGCTTCTCTAACACCATAAGAGTAATACTTTAGATTAACATATTCAACATCGAAAAACCGAATGTACATTTAAACAAGTAATGGTACGTTGAATGTTCAGTGAATGAATCTTTATTTCAAGATCCGTAGCGCCCATCAAAACGAAGGAAGGTAGTCATTGATGGACTAATTTGTATAAGCTTCAAATGACAAGGACTAAAGATGCTATAGAAATTACGGGGGGGGGGACTACCCAAAAATAAGAAGGTTTTGCAGGGACAAGCACGCCGTCTAAACAATTGACAGGGGAATTATTATTTTTAAACAAAATTGCGGGTCAATTTAATACGGAAATAAAAGATTAAAAAATACAGAATAAAAACAAATGATTTCTATTAAATTTTCGTCTACGACGCCGACGACCCAACAAAAAACCGAGCTCCTCAACTCAATTCCTCTCTGAAAAGTAAAGAGAGGAAAAGAGGAAAAGAGGGTTTCCATTTCCAATTCTCTGAGTCAGATTGTCATCATTTCTCCATCGACCCTTTCCCATCTCTTCTTCCTCCGTATTGGTTTCAGCTCAGGTGTTTTCCTCGCCCAATTCACCTGTGTCAGGGCGGGAGTTCCATCGTTTGGGAATCTTTTTCTTTACAGCTCTCAGTTGGTAATGCAATCCTTGACTTGAAGACACCTTACTTTTATATTCGTCTAGTTGGGTTTTCTATTCTGGGTAGGTTTGTTTTGGTGAGATCCTTTTTGGGGTCTTTTGTTTTTGTTTTTTGTTGGTGTCTGGAAATCGATTCTGCTGCTGTATGTTTTCAGCTAAGAGTTGGGGTTTCTGCTTTCTGTGGTTTGCGATTATCTAGGTTCTGGGTAGGTCTGTAAAGTTTGTTTCTTTGCTTTCTTTCGGTTGTGGTGGAGCTTGGGAGTTATCGTTTTCCTTGTGTTTTTCTAGTCAGTGCTTGGTTTGACTGTTGGTGAATGTTAGGTTTTGTCGATTGTTGGGATTCTGGCTTGGATCTATCTAGATATGAGCTCTAAGTTGTTGATCGTGGTTTAAAAGTTCATTTTTTGGGTACTTTCTTGTGGGAGGAGTATGTTCATCTTTCCGAGGATGATGTTAACGGTGTTAAGTTTTGCAGAATTCTATTGATCAAGTGAGAGAAGATGTCAGGAGGTGGAACTCAGAACAGCTTGAGGAAGGCACTTGGGTCCATTAAGGATACCACCACTGTTTCATTGGCTAAAATCAATAGCGATTACAAGGTTACTAGTTGCGAGTTTTTGGGAGTTTAGACTATGGTTGTTAAAGTTTCCTCTTTTAATCTCATTGATCTGTTTGCTCTTGTTACTCTTTCATTCCCCAGGAATTGGACATTGCTATAGTGAAGGCCACAAATCATGTTGAAAGACCAGCGAAGGAGAAACATATAAGAGGTGGGTGATTTTGTGCCAATTGTTTTGCCTCTTCAAGCCATGGAAATTCTTTCAATCCTTCGGCTTCTTGTGGCTTTAACGTTTTGAGGGAGAATTGGCTGAGCAACATCAAGCTCACGTGGTTTCCTAAATCTTCTTGCAGCTGTTTTCGCTGCTATTTCCGCTACCAGACCTCGTGCTGATGTTGCATATTGCATCCATGTTCTTGCCAGAAGGTTGGCAAAAACGCATAACTGGGCGGTAGGTGTTTATCTATTGTTTACTGTCTTGTTCTGATCGGAGACATACTAGAGTGGTGTTCGTTATGGTAGAACATCTCTCTTAAGCCAAGTGGCTACCGTGTAGATAAGTTCAGGCATGTAACTCTATCAGTATCAGCCATGAAATAGCTTATGTGGTAGCTGATTTCGTTTCTGTTGTATTGTGGTCCGTGCTTATAATTTTCTATTATTTGCATTATTCTCTCTTGTATTGATGGACTGAATATCTCTGACTTTAGGTTGCCTTGAAAACTTTGGTTGTCATCCATCGAGCTTTGAGAGAAGTTGACCCTACATTTCATGAGGAGCTCATCAATTATGGCAGAAGCAGAAGTCATATGCTCAACATGTCGCATTTTAAAGATGATTCCAGCCCAAATGGTATTGGTTTTTTTTTCTGTCTGAACTTAGTGAGCTGCCTGTTTACTTAGATGACTGCTACACTGATGATTCTTATGCATCATGTAGCATGGGATTATTCTGCTTGGGTTCGCACTTATGCGTTGTTTTTGGAGGAGAGGCTGGAATCTTTTCGGGTTTTGAAGTATGACATTGAGACAGATCGACCAGTACGTTCTCTCTCTCTCTCTCTCTGTTATTTCATTCTGCTCTTAACTATTTCTGCATGTGTTCCTATATCATTTTTAATCGTTCCTGATGATTGAAGTCTCAGTTAATAGTAGGTGTCCATCATCCTTGACTAATTCGTTAATAAACCTTTTGCAGAGGACTAAAGATCTGGAAACTGCTGAATTACTGGAGCAATTGCCAGCGTTGCAGCAGCTTCTTTTCCGTGTCCTTAACTGTCAGGTACCAGCTAAAGTTGCTAAATACTAGTGAGGGTTTAACAGAAGAAAGACACTTTTTTTTTTCATTCCATCTTTACTGAAGCAATATTTGGTTCTTTTTTAACAGCCTCAGGGAGCTGCTGTTAGTAACTTCATCATCCGCTTGGCACTCTCAATGGTAGGAGAAATTTTTTAATGTCTTTTCTTCTCAAGTTAGTGGATAAGAGTTAGTAATCTTCTTTGTTTTATGACTTATCATTTTCTTTCATGCCATTTTCTAATAGGTTGCTTCGGAAAGTGTCAAGATCTATCAAGCTATAACAGATGGAACAGCAAATCTAGTCGACAAGGTAGTAAATGATCTGGATTTCGGTCCTTAATAATTAATATCTGATGTTATAATGTTCCAATATTAACTTTAGCTTTATTAATGACAGTTTTTTGAGATGCCACGTGCTGATGCTGTGAAGGCTCTGGACATATATAGGAAAGCCTGTCAGCAGGTAATTTTTTTTTTTTGGTTACTTGAGATGCGGAAATTTCATTCAAGAGTCTCCGTTTGAGACATTTGAATTTGTTTTTCAGGCAGAGAGACTGTCGGAATTTTATGAGATATGTAAAAGCATGGATATAGGGCGTGGAGAACGGTTCATTAAGATTGAGCAGGTTTTGAGATTCTCTCTTACTTTATCATCTCTGCAATTTTCTATATTCATTTGTTCAATTTTTTAAGTGAATTTGTTTCTGGTGATGATGCAGCCTCCTGCATCTTTCTTGCAAACAATGGAAGAGTATGTTCGTGATGCTCCACGTGTCTCAACTGTTCGCAAAGATCAGGTACATAACCTAATCTTCCTAGATAGGTAGAAAAGATTGTACTTTTGTAGTTCAGATGTCATCTGAAGGTTATTTGAACTCTTTCAAAGCTGTCCTGTGGTCTTAGCAAAATGAGCTTGGAGTCCTTTATGACTAAAACCACGTGAAATTGGTCTTTTTACCAAGCAGGTTGTGGATAACAAACTTGAAGCACCAAAGGAGGTTTTAGCCATAGAGTATAAGAAGGAAATCGAGGTGAAGGAAGAGGAACAACATGTGCCATCACCTCCTCCTCCTGAACCAGTGAAAGAGGAACAACCTCCCGTCGTTCCACCACCTGATTTGCTGGTGAGTCCCCAAATTCTTTTTTTCCTGCATAATCATTCACTTATCAGTTATTATGTATTGGTTTTTGAACATATCACAAAAGTAGCACATCCTTTCTCCCAGGAGCGTTTTGTATGTCAGTTCCTCACAAGGCATTGTCGCCTACTTTTGTTTGACAGAACTTGGATGATCCTGCTACAGTTGCTTCTTCAGAACTTGATGAGAGAAATTCCCTTGCCCTGGCTATTGTCCCAGTGGGTAAGCTCTTTGATTCCCTATTCTTAAATAGTTCTGAGTTCAGTAAGAACAGTGAGATCGCTCCTTTCCCCAGACCTGTTGCCTCAAGTGGGATGCCTTGTATCAGCAGCTTGTGTCTCATAGAATCTTTGGTTACTGAGCTTCCAAACTTAAATGTCGATGATTGAATTAAGATATCCCAGGACTTGGATTTCAATTTTCGTTGGGTTGAGTACTAATAAATCACATGCATAGATGGCTAACTTTATGCATAACTCTGATATCTCTTTTTGTAGGGGACCAACAACCTGCTGCTGCACCAACCCAAGCAAATGGAACTGGTTGGGAACTAGCATTGGTTACAGCTCCAAGTTCAAATGAAACTACCTCCGCTGCTAGCAAGTTGGTATGTTTGCTTCTTCAGATTTTCGCTCTTACCATTAATTTCTGTAATGTTAGCTAGGGTTGGACATGTGGTGGGTTTGGTTCAACTTGCATTGAACTGCGCAAAAACCCATATTCAGCCTGCAGGCTACATCGTTGAGGTGTGACCCGAACAGCAAATTATGTGGTCATGGTGAGGTTTGTGATGTGAACATAGTGAATCGGTCTTAATATTGTTGTCAGGAACACCACCAGAACACAGTGAATTGGACTAGTTATTGCTGCACTTCGGTTCAACTGCCATTAAACTGCATCTGTTGGCCACCCCTTAATGTTAGCTTTGCTGATTCTTATCAATCGTTTTCTTTGTTGTTAAGGCGGGAGGGCTAGATAAACTCACATTGGACAGCCTATACGACGATGCAATGAGAAGGAACAGCCAGCCTACGAGCTACAACCCCTGGGAAGCTGCCGCTCCAATGAACGGTCCAGTGATGCAAGCAGCCTCACACGATCCTTTCTTCGCCTCCAACGGAGTAGCTGCATCTCATAACGTGCAGATGGCGGCAATGGCCAACCAACAACAGGCTCTCATGTGGCAGCAGCAGCAACAACAGATGATGATGATGACCACCCCACAATTCCAACAGCAGGCAAATCCTTTCGCCAACCCTTATGGAGCTGCTGCAGTCCACCCCTATGGCTCAGGTATGCCGCCTCCCGTTCAAGCGTACCAACCATATCCAGGATACCTATGAGTGGAGGAAATGCCTGCTTTTTGTATAAAGAATGCACACATGGAAAGAAAGAGCATCATCATCATCATTCATCCACAGAACAACATTTTTTTTTTTTTTTGCCTCGTCACAGACCATCCCGAGTCTTATCGTGTATCATATTGTTATGTAATGTGCAGTTGCACGAGTCGTGCGTTAGATTTGATGATTCTTCTGATTATTTCTACGGCTAAGCGAGGATTAGAAATAATGTTTTTTTTTTTGCCCGAAACTTTGCCTTCGATGTTGGAGCATCATGCCACATATGTGTTAGCAGGCGAGTTTCTTGTACTGTCATTCATTCTTTTTTTCTTGTTTTGGGTGAGCTGTTGTTAATTTCCAGTTAGACACGGTAGAAAGAACCCTAATCCCACCACCATTTGTAAGATCTTGTGATTATCTATCAACCCTATTTTCACACAATGAAGAGTCATTTGAGTTTGGTTGAAACTTCTTATCTTTTCATCCATTCTTTTTCCACATTCTCTGTCACTTGCGTGTATAACAACTGAGTTCTTATTTCTTCCAAGTGAGGTCTTAGGATCACACTACTCTCCACCTCCGCGGATGACAAATAACCCATCGCCGAGAGTCCGAGACTACCAACTAGGGCTGGGCATGCGGGCGGATCATCCGCGGATTTGGGCCGACCCACCCGCATTTGACCCGAATTTCGTTAAGTGGGTGGGTCTGTGGGTGGGTGACGGGTTGCGCTGGAAGCCATCCGCCGGGTGGTGGGTGGGTTGTGGATGAGTGTGCGGGTGACCCGCTCAACCCAACAACAAAAAGATCAAAGTCGTTGGCGCTAGATATAAACTCGAACTGCTCCTAGAGTGTGAACCTCAAAGCCAACCTTCCAAATAGAGATCCCCTCTTCTTCCCTTTACTTTTTCCTCTAATTCTTGTGCCTAGATCACCGCTCTTTCCTTTGTGGAACTGTTTTCCTTAGTTCCTTGCACTTAATAATCGTCTCAATCTGTAGAAAACTCTTTCATAATAGAATTTCTATCCAATTTAAGAACTAATTCGACATTTTTCGCCCTATTTCAACTTCTTGTTTCCCTCGATGATTCTCTTCACCTATTATCATGTCAAGTTGACTCCTTTATATTATATACATTATGATGTGGGTGAACCCACAAAACCACCCGCATCATCCACCATCCGCCCAACCCAACCCGAGACTAAATGTGGGTGGGTGGTGGGTTAAAAATTATCAATCAGTTTAAGCGCGTGTGGGTGCATTTTATGGTCAAAATCCACCCGACCCATCCAATGTCCACCCCTACTACCAACCCGAGCTCGAATTGATTTAATCATGAAAAATCCAATATATATTATTTTTGAGTGATTTTTCCCGAATCCGATGAAGACAATGAATCTGGTACACTTTGATATTTTAAATTTTCGTACCAAATAAATTCACCCGATTTGTGCTACAATTATACTCTAGATTCACACAATCACACTCGAAAGAGGATCCTCTCGTCGCGTCTGCGGAAACCGGCTGTCCCGTTGAGACGTAAATCCGCCTTTCTCCGATGACGATCAGCGTTCTCGGAGACGATCTCCTCACAGAAATTCTGATTCGCAGTTTCCCGAATCCAAGATACGCCTGCCGGAGCCGAACCGTCTGCAAGCGGTGGAAATCCCTGATTTCCGATCCCCGCTTCAGTCGACGTTTCCTTTCTCACCACCAGACCACGAACAGGTACCCTCGTCCTAAGCTTCTTCTCTCAGGTGATAGGGAATCGGTCCTTTTGAGATTTCTCCCCATGCCCCTCGATGATATAGGCAGCCGTCCACGGCACTTCGCAGTGTTTGATTGCTTCAAGGACCTGCTTTTATGCGGGTTTGGGGAAACAGGTGACCGCCACACCAATGCCGAGCTTGCCAGATCGTACTTGCTCTGCAACCCTTTCAGCAAGCAGTGGGTGGCCCTTCCTTTGGCCCCTGAAAGGCCAGAGGGGCATACCGGGCTGTATGCAAGGTTAGTTTGCGAACCTTTAGTTTCTGATAGTCTTGATCTAGGAAGTGGCTTTGAGTATCGGTTCCGGGTGGTGTGCATATACCAAGATGTGGATTCAATGAAACTGGATGTGTTCTGTTCGGAGTCCGGAGAATGGACGAAGGAGGCTCTTGTTCTCGAAGGTTATCGCAGGCGCGAAATAAACGACGTTGTTACGTGCAATGGGGTTTTGTATGTATCGTATGTTAGAGCTCGAGACGAAGATTCTGGTTTGTATAAACCTTTTATTGCTGGTTTCAATCCTTTTCGTCTCGATATGCCTCCCACTCCTGTTGATGTTTCCCTGATCTCTGCGAATCGCTGGTGGGATATATCTGTTTCGCAAGGTGCTCTGCACTTGATTGTGTTCGAGAAGGGCACCAGATTTGGTTCTTCGAGGATTTTCTTGAGTGTCTGGAGACTAAACGAGGACTGTAAATTTTGGAGGAAGGTGTGCGAAGGTCCGGTGAAGTCGTCATCAGGGGGTACTAACTATCCACTCAAGTTCATTCATGTTCCTACCCTGCACCCAGAGAAGCCTGAAACTGTCTTCTTCGCTCATCTTGCTGGTCTTGGAAATTCTCACGTGTTCTGTGATTTGAGGAAGGGGGGCAAGCTAAAGTTCGTTGCTAAACTAACTCAATATTCTAGTGCTTGGAGGGTGTTCAAGCCTAAGGTCTCTTGCTGGCCTACTCCGATTCCAAGGTACCAGAAGTTGCGCGTTGGGTACGATGGAAGCTACAGCTGTTGGGTTCAGAGTGACGAACCTAGAACTGGTACTAACTACTTCTACTTGTGAGAATTTGCCTTCTTTGCGTATCTGCTAGCGACGAACCTATAACTTGCTGGTTAGGATGCAATAACTGGATTTTCTTCTTAATATATTTAAGTAGGAGGATTTAGTTAGGATGCAGAAGTATGTTCGAGCATATAACTCTATTGTAGGAAGGCAAAGTTAGAAACAATGTTGGTAAGCGAGGTGGGTTTTGGGTTTAATAATTGTTATGGAGCAAGGATTACTAGTATATATTTTGTAGGAGTCAAATTTAAAAAGTGTTTTGGTTTCAACTTGTAAGCAGACATTGTTTTAATTGCCTCTACTGTTTAAGCTTAAACAAAAAACACCTCTTGTTCTAATTGCTTGAGAATTCAAGATAGATGCAGATAGTTACAGAGAAACGTCATGCTATATTCGTTCTCCATATTTATTGTTGTGGCCTAGTATCTGATCATATCTCGCTTCTCATATCCATGTTGTGATTGGTTTGATTTTTCTGTACCTAATAGAAGAATGGCAACGTGTTGACGGAGTTGAACAATCTTGTCACTGGAAGAAGCTGAAAAGATGGTGAGAGGCTTGCCTCAACGAGTAAAGGAAGGATGATGGCGCCGGAAGGAAGTTATTATCTATCCTTTTCTTTTGGGTGTTATCTATCAGTTAAAAGGAACATGAGTTAATCGATTGGTGTGGTTTTGGTAGGTGCTGTGTATGCACCCCAAGGCTATTTGAAGTACTCGAATTGGTTTAGGGGTTTTCACAGAAGAAAGTTGTTGAATTGGTATTTGTCATTGAAGAGTTATTTCATGCTGTATGTTGGATGTGTGCTCTTTAAGAATCGAGTGATTGTGTCAAGCCCATGAATTTGTTTGGTATGTGTGGTTTTAGGTGTTGATGGTTATATCTGAAATTGTCTTTTTATACCCTCTATGATGCTCATCACTGTTCTTCCCTTACTATTTTTGGGTAATTTGAACACTAGGAGCAACGAATTTGACAAACCCCTTATTGGGAAGGGTTTTCAAATCTGTGAAGTAAGTGTTAGCTTAGAAATTCACGAGGATGTCAGATGAGCTTAAGTAACTCTCCCACCTGGTTTCATTTGTAAAATGCTTTTGCAGTCATCTATACTTCTATATCGAACTTCTGCTCATGCCTCAAGCTGAAATGTAATCGGCCCATTGTCTGGTCTTTGCTTGCTTCTCCGTGAGAGACAAAAATGGAATACCAACTTGCTAAAGGGCGAGTAAGAACTTGGGATTTTGCATGAATCACCGATGAGTGGATATTTCAGTTACCAATTTTATCATATTGGTCCTAATCTCTTACTGTCCGTCCCCTCCCTTCTAACAATTTTATTCTCAGCTGTTCGTCCCCTCCCTTCTAACAATCTTATTGTTCATCCCTTCCTTATTTTACCATATGAGTGCAGTCCCTTATGACTAAAACCACGTGAAAAAAGGCCTTTTTACCAAGCAGGTTGTTGATAACAAACTTGAAGCACCAAAGGAGGTTTTAGCAATTGAGTATAAGAAGGAAATCGAGGTGAAGGAAGAGGAACAACATGTTACATGTGCCATCACCTCCTCCTCCTGAGTCCTGAACCAGTGAAAGAGGAACAACCTCCCGTTGTTCCTCCACCTGATTTACTGGTGAGTCACCAAATTTCTTTTTCATCCATAATCATTCACTTATTATGTATTGGTTTCTGAACATAGCACAAACGTAGCACATCCTTTCTCCCAGGAGCATTTTGTATGTTAGTTTCTCACAAGGCACTGTCGCCTACTTCACCTCAAGTGGGGGAAAAAGAACAGAAACTAACATGAGCTGCTTGTGTCTCATAGATCTTTAGTTACCGAGCTTCCAAACTTAACTGTCGATGATGAATAGATGTCCCTCTACTTGGATTTCAATTTTGGTTGGGCCGAGTACTATTCAAACTCTGGTATCTCTTCTTGTAGGCGACCAACAACCTGCTGCCGCACCAACCCAAGCAAATGGAACTGGTTGGGAACTAGCATTGGTTACAGCTCCAAGTTCAAATGAAACTACCGCTGCTGCTAGCAAGCTGGTATATTTGCTTCTTCAGATTTTCGTTCTTACCATAAATTTCTGTAGTGTTACCTTGGGGTGGAGATGCTGTCGGTTTGGTTCAACTTGCATTGAACTGCGCAAAAACCCATATTCCGCACAGCAGGCTCGGTGCGGTTTGACCCGAACAGCAAATTATGTGGTCATGGTGTGAACATAGTTAATCGGTCTTAATATTGCCGTCAGGAACACCACCAGAGCACAGTGAATTGGTCTTGTTATTGCTGCACTTCGGTTCAAATGCCATTAAACTGCGCCGTTGCCCACACCTTAATGTTAGCTTTGCTGTTTCTTACCACTCCTTTTTTTTGTTGTAAAGGCGGGAGGGCTAGATATACTCACTTTGGACAGCCTATAAGACGATGCAATGAGAAGGAACAGTCAGCCTACAAGCTACAACCCCTGGGAAGCCGCACTCCAATGAACGGTCCAGTGATGCAAGCAGCCCCACACGATCCCTTCTTCGCCTCCAACGGAGTAGCTGCATCTCATGACGTTCAAATGGCAGCAATGTCCAACCAACAACAGGCTCTCATGTGGCCGCAGCAGCAAAAACAACAGATGATGATGATGACCACCCCACAATTTCAACAGCCGGCAAATCCTTTCGCTAACCCTTATGGAGCTGCTGTAGTCCACCCCTACGGCTCAGGTATGCTGCCTCCCCGTTCAAGTGTACCAACCGTATCCAGGATACGTATGAGTTGGAGGCAATGCCTGCTTTTTGTATAAAGAATGCGCACAGGGAAGAAAGAGCATCATCATCATCATTCACCCACAGAACAAATTCCTTCTGTTTTTGCTTCTTCACAGACCATCCTGAGTCGTGTCGTGTATCATATTGTTGTGTAATGTGCAGTAGCGCGAGTCATGCGTTAGATTCGATGTTTCTTCTGATTATTTTTATGGCTAAACGATGATTAGAAATAATGTTCTTTTCTTGTTCTTGAAGGTTACCGCAGACTCGAAATAAATGAGGTTGTTACATGCAATGGGGTTTTATATGTGTCGTATGTTAGAGCACAAGACAGAGATTGTGGGTTGTATAAACCTTTGATTGCTGGTTTTAATCCTTTCTGCGTTGATATACCACCCAATCCTATCGATGTTTCCCTGATCTCTGGGAAACTGTGGTGGGATGTTTCAGTTTCGCAAGGAGCCCTGCACTTGATTGTGTTCGAGAAGGGCACTAAACCTGCTTGCTTGAGGATTTTCTTGAGTGTTTGGAGACTTAACGAAGACTGTAAATTTTGGAGGAAGGTGTGCGAAGGTCCAGTGAAGTCATCATCAAGTTCATTCATGTTCCTATTCTGCACCCAGAGAAGCCTGAAACTATCTTCTTTGTTCATCTTGTTGGTCATTCTCACGTGTCCTGTGATCTGAGTAAGGGTGGCCAGCTTAAGTTTGTCGCTAAACTAACTCAAACTTTTAGTAGTTGGAGGGTGTTCCAGCCTAAGGTCTCTTGCTGGCCTACTCCAATCCCAAGGGTACAGGAAGTTGCGAGTTGGGTACGATGGAAGCTACAGCTGTTGGGTTCAGAGCGACAACCTATAACTGGTACTGACTGCTTGTGAGAATTTACCTTTTTTGCGTATCTGCTAGCGATGAACCTATAACTTGCTGGTTAGGATCCTGTAACTGGATTTTCTTCTTAATATGAATAAGTAGGAGCAAGTAGTTAGGATGCAGAAGTATGTTCAAACATAGAACTCTATTGTAGAAAAGCAAAGTTAGAAACAATGTTAGTAAGCGAAGTGGGTTTTGGGGTTTAATAATTATGGAGTAAGGATTGCTAGTATATATTTTGAAGGAGTTACTTAAAAATTGCTTTTTTTGTTTTGTTTTGTTTCAACTTGTAAGCAGACATTGTTTTAAGTGCCTCTACTGTTTAAGCTTAAACAAAAAAACACCTCTTGTTCTAATTGCTTGAGAATTCAAGATAGATGCAGATAGTTACAGAGAGACGTCGTGCTATATTCGTTCTCCATATATATTGTTGTGGCCTGGTATCTGATCATATCTTTATCTCGCTGCTCATATCCATGTTGTGGTTGGTTTGATTTTTCTGAACCTAATAGAAGAATGGCAACGTGTTGATGGAGTTGAACAATCTTGTCACCGGAAGAAGCTGAAAAACATGGTGAGAGGCTCGTCTCAGCGAGTGAAGGAAGGATGATGGGGCTGGAAGGAAGTTATTATCTATCTATTTTTTGGGTGTTATCTATCAGTTAACAAGAACAGGAGCTAATCAATTGGTATAGTGAACTTTGGGAGTTGAACAATCTTACTGTTCTCCCCCCTCCTTTCTGACAATTTTGTTCTCAGATGATTGGATATGAGGTGAACTTTGCAAGGAGAACTTGCAGCTTCCAAGTGAGTACCCTGAATCTCTTTCTATACAATTTTATTACAACTGGCTAATGAACCAGATGATGAAGGCTTATATTGTTTGTTCTTTGATGAACAGAAGAAAATATGGACAAGAAGCCTCGCCATAGTGGAGCTCAAATTTCTGACACCATCTCTTACTGCCAGTGCCGGGTTATACAAACAACTGCGCTGGTTGCTGCTGAATAGAATCTCTCGACGAGCTCAAAAGAAAGAAACAAAGAAGAAATGTATGCTAAAGGTCATCTTCTTCAGCCTTCTCTCCCTCTCTGAGGATCATATTGAGGGAAATAGTTGAGATAGGTTGGCTTGTACTTTGAAAGTGTGCTGACGGCTGACCTATATGATCAACAGACGTTCCTCGTATCCATGAAACGGATCGTTATCTGCTATAGCGCCAGTCGATCATTTTGCATCGAAACGATTGGAAATATTGTTGGAGCATCATGTCCCATATGTGTTAGCAGGCGAGTTTCTTTTACAGTCATTTCTTTCTTTCTTTGGGTGAGCAATTGTAAATTTCCAGTTCCACAGTGGAAAGAACCCTAAACCCCCACCACCATATGTAAGATATGAGATTATCTATCAACCCCAGTTTTGTACAATGCAGAGATCAATCTTATACAAATTATCCTTTCGAACAAACGATGAACACTTGTATGACCAATCTTATACAAATGATCGTCAATAAAATTGTCTTCCCTACATATGGATGGATAATTAGGCGAATATATGTTTTGATTTGGTTTTAGGACGAGCCGATTCACTCTTCAGTGCTAAGTTCGACTTCCACCACTACGCAACCCCTCTACATAGAGGCTTTGGCGTCGTAGCCTTTTCGACGAAATCATCCTACAAAAATAGATTATGAAAATTAACTTTGACCTTTCCTAAAAATAAAAGAAAGAAATTTGCTTTCAATCCACCGAAAAAACGCAGAGTTTTCATCCTCTGATGCTGCATTTCCAACAACTATCGTCTTCACTCTTCCTAACTTCGAATCTCTTCTTCCTCATGGCTTTCACCATTTCTTGTACAAGCCGAGTTGGCTTGCATGTGTTACAAGTTACAACCAATTGCGATTTCATACACAGCTATTAACTTTTGAGACGAAAATATTAAAATTCGTGATTGCTAATTAAAAAAAACTCACTTAACAACGGCATAGGATTTCTCTTTTGGGAGGGACTAGTAGAAGGTTAAAATCCAAATCCGTTCCTAAACAAGAAAATCATGGATTGATTACATTAATTAATTACTTAATTAGGATAAAGCGAGGGAAATAAATAAATAATATAAAAGCAAAAAACAAAATCTCGGAAAATCGAACACTCCTAGAACAAGTTAAAAATCGTAACCCCGAAAGGGCAAAACGAAACCAAACAGTTCCCCTTCCCTTTCTCCGTCTCCTTCACGCCTTCCTTCTTCGATTCTCCGATCGTTTGGTTTCTCTCAGGCGGTTGTTCTTCGATAGAGGAGAAGAAAGGAAGCAAGCGGAGGTAGCTAGACCGAAGCCATGTCCAGCCTCTCCAAGCCGCCGCAGTCCGGCGACGATCATCCTTCTCCGGAGCCGGAGTTGCCGCGGCTGGCTGAAAGCGCTTCATCCGGCGGAGTTACTGTCCCGGTAATCATCGGCCGTCAGTTGAGCGGTGGTGCTGATGATTCTCTTGCTGTACCGCCACCGCCGCAATCGCCGACTACTGAAACCACTCCTCCGGTGGTTGATTCTTCTCCTTCGCCGCCTGCTCCGCAGGGTTTGGCTGGGGTGCGCAAGGATCTCGCCGAGATTAAGGGGAGCTTGAAGGCTGGTTTGTCTCTGCTCTCGCGGACGGGGATTTCGAAATTAACCGCCAATTTCTTCCATGAGAGGATAGACGAAGACGAAGAGGAAGAGGAGGAGGAGGAAGGTGGCGGTGATGATGATGAGGAAGAGGATTACGTGCCTGGGATCACGGATGAGGTCGTTGAGTTCGCTAATAAGATTTCTGCTAGGTCCGCTTGCTGGACCGACTTTCCGTTGGCGCTCGAAGCTGGTAAAAATCCTGCTCTGCCTCGTTTAACTTTCTTGTTTCGTTTCCATCTTTATTGCCGCTTGATTGATAGGTTTAGGGTTGATGATTTTTTTTGGCCTTGGAAGAGCAATCATGTTAGGAGAACTTAATTGGTAGTTCCAGTAGCTAGAATGCTAGTGTTTGTAGACAGTTTCAGAATTTGGCTGGTATTTGGAGCACCATGAATGGCTTTTCTTGGATGTTCTTAGCTATGATTTTGGACTGAAGGATAACTAGAGTGCAAGCTTTGATTTGGTGGTGCTAACTTATTTTGCAGACTTCAAGTTCTCTGATGCTCAGAGGGAGCATGCTGCAACTATTGAGTACATGGTTCCGAGTTTGAGAGCTCTGAGAGTTAGCCTCCATGGTTTCATGAGGTCTGAGCAGTTCTGGATGGTGTATTTCATTCTGCTGCTTCCGAGGCTGGATGAGTATGATAGGGAGCTTCTCTCTTCTCCCCAGGTAAGCTTTCAGTTTGTATCCCGCTTATTTCATGAGCTTTTGTGTGTAGATAAAGGTAAAAGGAATCGTTTTTTTTCTTCTTCTGCTGTTTGCTATGATATGCAACAAGCAAAGTGGTAAATGAGCTGTGTAGTTAGTTTAGTACTAAGAAGCTGAACCTTGATATGGTCCTTGAAATTTGTTAATTTTACATGCAGAACGACTTCTGTTACAAGTTGATGTCAGTTGTTTCAAAAAGAGTGGGTTTTGGAGTTTATAGTAAGCAAAATATGTTGGAATAATGAGCATATTCTGTAGCAAGTCATCCCAGGTCAATATGTTAACTTGAAGAGGGTTTGACAGGTCTGAACTGAAGTTAGGAAAATAATGAGTTCTGTTGCATCGTCATCCATCATATAATCGATTCAACTGGTGGAAAGAGAGAAGATGAATATGGTTTGTTCCGTCTCGCTTGGCCATGGCGTTGTGTTGTTAAGCAAGTCACCTAAATTCTAAGGGGACAATACATAAAGACATAATACTTTTGGGTTTTGGCATTTTTATGAAACTTGAGACCAAATCCTTCATACCTGTGTAGTCGATGTCTATTATTTATGACTTCAATTCTAGTTGTTGCTACTTTCCTGGTGTCAATTTTCGACCTTTTCACATTCGAACTTCAAGTTCCTAATGTTCGCATTGTTCAGACTACTTAGCCCCTATCAGCACATACGAGCTGCATCTTCTCTAACAAAACTCCTGAACTTGCTTCGCAGGTTGTTAATACCCGAAACAGGCTTCTCCAGAAGCTCCAAGCCAGCAAGAACGAGAAGGCGGAAACCTCTGAAGATGCATCTCAGGATAGCAGCAGCACCAGAGACGAACCGAACCTCGAGCCACGCCCACAACCTTCAGATCCTGGCGTCAGTGTCGGTACCTCCTCCACGAGCCGCAAGAAGAAGCATGCTGATGAGCTTTCTTACTTCTCGTTCAGCGACCTGGACGACGATGACAGCGTCTTTTCAGGCAGGCTCTCGACCTGCAGCCGGTCTCGCGGGCTGAGAGATCCGTCGCCTGGAGGATCTTCTACCGAATGGGTCCAGCTGAACCGTGGGTACGACTCTCGAGGTGGATCCATCAGGTCGAGGCAATCGATCTCTCGTGAGAAGGACTCGGATGCAGATTCCACCGCCAGCGAATGGCTGAAAGTTTACGAGTCTGATTAAATAATAAAAAAGAAAATGGTTGCCTTGCTCCAAAATTGTCAATATTTATACTGTAAATCTGTTGCTTTATTGTTCGTTTTTCTTCTGGTTCTTTTGCAGTCTCTCTCTGCATGTCGCTTTGTAAATTATGGAGTCACGAAACATGTGTCTTCTTCTTTGTTTCCTTGTTGGTTGGCGTCTACTAGTTGATGAATTGTAAGAATGTGGTCGTGATCGTAAGAACTTCAGGCACAAGTTAACAGAGATCCTCAGTATGGGCCGGGCCCATCATTATCCTGAATTCGCAGCACTTTTAGGGCCGAGATGGCTCACGGGGCTTAACTGGGGATGACAATTTCGACCTGACCTGTTTTACCCGATCTGTTTGACCTGTTTTTGGGCGGGTCCGACCCGCCCCGTAGGCGAGGCGAGGCGGGCATGGGTAGTCTCATCGACCCAACCTGGCCTGACCCGTTCTTGTCTAAATTACATGAAATCTTAGTCAAATTACTTTGAATTTTCCTTTTATTGCATCATATTTTAGCTATAATAAAGTTGTAAATTAGTGAAAACCTCAATTTCTCCAATAATTTAACTACAAATGTCATAATATTGTTTGTTTTCTTAGTTTTATAATAAAAATAACGAATATTTCTAATGTTTTCCATATAAATTGCATACCCATTGGGTCGACCTGCTCCGACCCGCGACCCGTGATCAAATACCCGCCCCGGACCTGCCCCATTGCCATTCCTAGGCTTAACTTGATCAGTATTGGGCGGCTTTAGCTCCTCGTCACATATATGACGAAAATTGTCAAACCTCCAACTGGAACTACTTGAACATCAGTAGATGAGTCAAGTTTTGAACGAGTTTTATTCGAGCCGAGTATCGAACCGCTCGAGTCGTAGTAGCAGACAACTGTATTATTATATATTGAATCGGAGAGGGGTGAAGGGTGGTCGTGAATGGTGATCATGGAATTCTTCCTGGAATCTTTTTCATGGTATATAGGAGATTGATATAAGATCAATAATTGAGCTTCTCCCGCAACAAGTCAAATTATTGAGACAAAATGGTTTACGACATAGTAGCAGAGTTGGTTTTGGCCAAGTGGTCGCGTATATTTGAACCTTCGTGACTCCCAATATTAACCATTGGTTTAAGCACAAAGTTAAGTATGATGAAGCCGTGTCAATCTTCAATCCCGTGAGGTGGCTAGTGGTTGAGGACATCTTTTTTTCTTTTCTTTCAAGGAGGTAACGTGAGATTCGACTTCCCATCCCTAACTCCCCTTCCTCCTTTCACTCTCTATCTCGCCAAACCATACGATATAGGTTCTCGATGAACAGGATGTTTCTCGATTCAAGTTTTTGTGACACCTTACTTACTCCTCCTAGCAATGTAACAATAATCATAGCTTCTTAGCTTCTGAAAAAGAATCACGACCTCATTGTATATTGATCAGTAAATCATATCTCGAGATATTCTCTGATCATACCAATCAATCTTATGATCTTGCACATGGCAATGCCCATGGTCTTTTCGATATCTCTATATGGTGCCACATGAAAACCCTAAATCTACAATAATTCAGCACCAAACCCTTCTGTATCCACCTCATTATGTCTCGCCATTTTTATAAAGCTACATCTCCATAGACATGCACTGATAGGTCTCCTTTCATGTGGACCTGACTATATCGATGTACACATCTATCCATGTATAATTTTCATCTTCAAGATCGATTATTAGATTGTAAAAGCATTATAGCAGAGTGGGAAGAAAAGCAAACAGATTTACTCAAATCCAGCTTAAAATACTTTAAAGATAACGACTTTTTTTTCTTCTTCTCTCTACCAACCGGCGGGTAACCAACTGGGGTATAGTGTATAGGTGTGTTCTTATCTAACAACTAACAAGTAAGTTTCTATCTTGATGGATGTGGTGTGGTGTGGTGTGATATTCGTACATATGTTAATGAGTGATACAAGATTTGGGTTTTAACCTCTCAACAATAACTCGGGGTTGGTACTAATTGGTCTTTAACATGCTAGATGATTTTTAGCCGAATGGTGGAGAGTTTCGGATCTTGATAATCTTCAATGTTAATGTTTAATTGATGTGCTAAGGCATGATGGGCTTAAACAATTTAAGCTTAAGGTCGACAGAGGAGGATTTCATTATTGCTTGATCGTTGAGATCGTGCGCTACCTGCTCTTTTCTCCGGTTAAACAAAATAGAGTAGGTTTTCGAGTAAAAATCTGAGCTCACTTGGTGCTTTCGGGAAACTAGCTAATCAGACGTAAGCCCCCTACTCAGACGGATTCCTCCTTTTGCTCCCCAGCCTACAGAATATTAGCAGTCGTTTCCAACTGTTGTTTCCCTCCCAAGGGCAAGTTCTTACGCAATCTTTCTCTTTCTGGCCGTAGTCTCAGGTGGCAAAGCGTTTGACTTAGGGTTGAATTTCTTCATTCCTTGTACAAGCATGGCAACTTCAGCAAGATTGGTGTGCTTTAATATGAGGGGTTGATATAGATATGGATCTTATAGCTTCTTTCAACAGCTCGTGTTATTGAAAAAGAACTGGTTTCTAAAGAATGATTGCTAATTTAGCTCATAAAATATAACGAATATAGTTTTTCTGGGAAAAGAGTAGAAGCATTACCCTTACCAATGCCATTAGATAAGTATGTATTTTTGTCCATCAAATGAATATCAAACTCTAGAAGTTGTGTCAAAGGAGCCAAGATGATCAATTAGCTACAAAATTATTATCGTGACAGATAAAACACACGTAAATTTTATTAAAGAACGTCTCGACATAGATGAAACTCATGCAAACCAATGACAAGTCTAAGAGTTGAAAAAATTATATTTGTACAAGAAGAAGAAAAGATAGGAACCTATTATTGCTAAAAGATAAACAAAGATAGTGGCCTACTCTTTCTTAGTGGGGGAGTAGTACTTTTTTTTTTTTTTTTTTTTTGACAAAAGATAATCATATATTGATAGAACCAAATCGATAGTTACATCCTGGAGTTCAGCCAGGCCTGAAAGTCAAAATAACGACATGTAGCCGGGGACAAAGACAGGGCTTGTCTAGCTACACTATGAGCTACCCTATTGCTACCCCGACCTACAAATCGAACACTGAAACCCGGATACATCGAAAACACCTGAATAATCTCCTCTAGAATAGACCCAACTCGACTATCCCGACCATCAGCCTGACACAGTCTCTCAATTACCACCTTGGCGTCCCCTTCAAACCGTACCGACACCAAACCCTGCGTTAAACACCAGCAGATAGCCTCGCGAAGGGTAAGGACTTCTGCCACCATTGGGTCATCCAACCACGGGAAATGAACACCAGCAGCCCAAAGGATCTCCCCTCCCTCATTATAGAGCACAAAACCTCCAGCGGAGTGAGACCCTGACCGGACTGCTCCATCCCAGCGGCACACAATTTCCCCCGCCGATCCCAAACCCAGTGCACCAGCGCTCGGGAGGGACAGAGGAAGGCGCTGGGGATCCCTTGGTAAACTCAACCACTCCCCTACCTGCTGATGATATTGTCGCATCAGGGGAAGGATGCCAAACTGCTTCCCCTCAAATACCACCCAATTCCGGGACCGCCAAATCCTCCAAAGGATAGCAATAACCCCCATGAACTGCGATGGTTGCTGCACAATAGCCAGCAACTTCTTAAGGAAAAGAGGGAAAGTGTGCCGGGGCAAACCTTCACCAAGGTGATCAAGACCAGACTGAGTCCACAAAGCCCTGGCCACCGGGCAATCAAGGAAAAGGTGCTCCATCGTTTCCGAAGGCGCCCAACACACAGGACACCGGGGCAGAACATCAATTTTTCGCTCAATTAGCGCCTCAGTAGTCGGGAGAATTCTGTTCAAGATTTGCCAGGCAAAAATCTTCAATTTAGGAGGGATGTTGGCATCCCAAATTCGGATCCAACTAGCTTTGTCCATCCAGCTAACCTGCGATCGCCACCGCCCTTGCAACTGATCGTAACGGACTGCCAAGTGATAAGCCGACTTTACAGAAAAGAGACCATCAACAGTAGCATGCCAGATCAGTCGATCTTCGACGTTTCTCCTTGGTAATGGCATCGCCAGTATAGCTTGGCATGTCGGGGGATCAAACCACTGCTTAAGCTTCTCCTCACACCACCGACCTTCCCCAGGGCAAATGACTGAAGAGACTTTTAAATCAACTCCCTCAGGCAGTACCATAGGATTATAGACCGGGGGTGAAGGGCACTGCTGCAAAATCCAGTTGGAATCCAATAAGGGCGCCCTCTGCCCATTTCCAATCTGCCATCGTAGCCCCTTCGACAACAACTGCCGCCCATAAAGAATGCTTTGCCATCCCCAAGAAGGGCGGGAGCGTGCTGTGGCTTCAAGGAATGAACCTTGAGGGTAATATTTCCCTTTATACACCTGGGCTAAGAGGGACTGGGGTTCACTTAGGATTCGCCACCCAATTTTCGCTAAGAGAGCCTGATTAAAATGCTCAAATCGCCGAAACCCCATACCCCCCTCATGCTTGCTCTTGCACATGTTTCGCCAGGAAACCCATCTGACCCTAGAGCATCCCTCCTCCACCCAGTGGGGGGGGGGGGGGGGGGGGGAGTAGTACCACTTCAACTTTTATCACTCAAAAGAGATGGAGTTTGTATAAAAAGACTATTTGGCAGATTTCTATTGTCATCAAATGGCTGATATTTGGTCCAAAAAGGAAGTAAACTTAAAAGTGCCTAAAAGGATAAAAAAAAAGGAGACACCTTAACCTCATTGCTTCAATTAGGCAAAATGCCCTTTAATATTTTGGCGATTGATAAGCTTTTTTGCTTTGGATCCCTTGGATTGAGGGTATGACTTATTGTGAATATAGAAGGTATGTACTTACTGTAGGGTAGCATGGACTTGTATAATTTGGACCCTACGTACATCTTCTTTTTCCCAAACAACACACTAATTGGTTAGATCAGCATAGTCATTGACTTATTGTAATACCCCATATGTCTAATTTACATCGAGTTCAATTTCCATCAATAAATTGGCCATCGAGTATTCTCAGTTACGAAATGCGGATATGAATTTATCGATGGGGGAAATTCTCAGCTTTGCAAGTTCAACATTTGTCTTCTTCAACCTTCTACACTTTAACTGTTAAGCAGATGATGTGGGTACTAATTATGTTCCAAACGGATCTATTCTTGTCGATGAGTGAATTCATATTTCGAATCTCATTTGCTCGTACTCCAACTAAACCTAAGTTATGGAAAAAAAAATTTGTTCATGAATGAGAATGAGGGATACATGTAGCCATTTTTATATATAAAAAAAAACAATAGTTGAATGGCCACCATATATGCATAGGATTATTCATTTTCTCTCACTCAGTCACTCTCTTGTTATATTATGTTGAATTTTTTTTCATAATATTTTATTCTTGAAGGATAATATTGACCAAAAAAAGAATGTCACTAATAACTTTAGTTTTGTCTCTAACAAGGTTTAATATAAATTTATGAGTGATGATTAATTTAGACAACATGCTTAAGAGATACAGGGACCTTATACAGCATGTTTAAGAGAGATAAAGAGAGCTTTTAGTTTTATATTTAGGTGGCTAATTGAGCACATTAGTATATAATTAATTTAGTAATTAGCCGTTCCATTAGTCTAACAAACATTCCTAGTCCACAACTAGAGTCTAGAGGAATGTTTCTTTAGAAACTTTATTTATTTATTTATTTAAGTGATTTAAGTACTATTGCTTTAGAATATAGTATATACTCACATGATTTCCAATTCATTAATTACTTCGATTAAACACATTAACACAAAGGTAAAAGAGGAAAGAAAGAGTTCTATGTGGAACGGAACCTGTAAAGTCAGATTTCTCATCTTGAAACGAGTTTGGAATCCAGTTACTATTCTTAGTTAGTTTGCTCATCATATACACATACAATATTGAGAGAGGCCGACGGTAATTCCTTATAAGTTACGCGTAACTATGCTTCTATCATTCTATACATATACAAAGCTCATATTTTGTACTAGCGAGTTTTTTTTTTTGTTGGACAAGTTGCATAAGTGTTGTGCTTTTAATATTGTTTTAAGGATAAAATGAAACAAAAGAATAAAAACAGAAAGCTTATTCTAGGACATATATACTAGGTCTTTTCATCAATCCCATCAAAGGCATGAAAATCATAAAAGGCATCCATTTTAGTGAAAATATTAATACATTACCCAATATAAATAATATTAGTTAACATGTAGTCATGTACAGTATACTGTAGCCCCCAGTGCCAACTGAAGAAATATACAATCAAATAAATAAATACTTCTCCCACATTAAAACCATATTGGATTCATCTATTTGTAATGTAGTTTTGCCAACTTGCAAACTTTAGCAGCACCTTTATCTCTTCACGTGAACTGGTTCTCCTTTCTACCTAGCGAGAGAAAAAAAAAAAACAAATCTAAACTCATGGAGATTCGTCAATACAGGTATGATCGATTGGTTGAGGCGCTAAATCTTGAATTCGAAGATTCTTATTTCGAGACTCATAATATGCAATCCTTTTCCCTCTTCTTTTTCGTTATAATGTTGATCCATACTATTATTTCAAGGTATCAAATGCCTATGAGTAATATAGCTCAAACAAAGAAAAATGAAAAGAAATTACGAAAACTCAAACTTGACACATGTTATCTATATACTGATCGTAATTTGAGTAGAGTAAGAAACCGAAAACATTTCGGTCGTAACACAAAAAGACGTACGACTGACTGTAAAGCGAAATTTATGCTCATAATAAAAAAATCAAACTGACTAACCACACAATTCATCCATAAGATGACCAACTACTACTTCACATCCAAAATCATAAGCCTTTTTTCTCTCTTCACTCTCCAAAATCTACTATATATAAACACATGCACTTCCTCCAAACCCACTCCACATTCCTTCATTCACCCATAAAAAAAAAGAACAATAATCCCCAAAAATGGAGTCTTCCTCCAAATCCTCAGCCGCCCTTCTCCTAATCTTCATGCTCTTCCTCTCCTCCGCCACTCCCATCCTCTCCTCCTGCGGCCGCTGCGGCGGCCGGAAGCCCAACCCAAAGCCCAAATCCCCTTCCAAGGGCCCAGGCCCAATCAAGCTCCCCCCAATCCACCTCCCCAAACTCCCTCCGGTCACCGTCCCCAAAGTCCCCATTCCCAACATCCCCACCGTCCCTCCGGTGACCGGCGGCGGGTCGGGGAAGTCACCGTCGCCGGCGGCCTGCCCACCTCCGCCGGCGAAGAAGGACACGTGCCCCATCGACACGTTGAAGCTGGGGGCCTGCGTGGATCTGCTGGGCGGGATCGTCCACATTGGGCTCGGCGGCCCAGTTGTGAACAAGTGCTGCCCGGTGCTTGCTGGGCTTGTCGAAGTTGAGGCCGCGGCCTGCCTGTGCACCACGTTGAAGATCAGGGCCTTGAACTTGAGCATCTTCGTCCCTTTGGCTCTTGAGCTGCTCATCACTTGTGGGAAATCGCCTCCACCGGGCTACACTTGCTCCATTTGAAGTTTGAAAAGGTATGTATAGCCTTAGTGGCGTAGCCAGACTTACGATTGATTGCGATTTTTATGTACGGCTAACACCAACGAAAAACGGTCGTACTAAAATCTATGTATCAAATGTATTTTTCGTTAAATGGGGGTCTATATTTGAGGATCCATGTCCTCAAGCTTTCCCTCCGCGCCACCGCCTTCCCCAAAATTATCGTACAACAATTACCCAAAGCTTTGCTTGTGTGATAGTTAGAGAAATGCGCGTGCAAATCGTAACAGATCTGAAAGATAAAATAATCGTTAGTGATGTCGTACTATGCCTCTAATAAAGCTACCACCACGATTCAAATCCCTAAAAGTGCTACTTTAGTTTTCTAGATTCAAACATTGGTATAAGATGGTAGTTAGTATCATATTGTAACACTAATTGGCATGATTATAATGCAGGGCTTGCAAGCTAATAGCAGGAAGTGATATGGATGGATGATTGAAGTAGTTGACATGAGAGGATGTCGGGCTTTCTTGTTTGTTCTCTCTACTCTTTCTCTCTCTAGGGTTTTTTTCTTCTTCTTTTTTGTATTGTTGGAATTATTGTTATGGTAAGGGGGTTTGGTTGTACTTTCAGTGGATTGGCAATTTGGCAGTCAAGATGTTTGGAGTGTATTGGTGTAGTACCATTTGTTGTTGTATGACTTAGTTTGTTTGCAATGGTGTAGTGTGAGGTTTTGATTTGACGTCTTAATGAAAGAAAATTTGAAGAGAAGAGTATCATCATGTTAGATTCTCATCTTTATAGACGAGGAGGAGACCATCGTACTCTTCGTAGAATAATTATGTGAGCGAAAACAATTGAAACTACATGTAAATTTTCGTATTGTCCATAAAGAAAGGAAAAGGGTGATCTAAGTTTTGAAATTATAACATGGAGTATCAACAATTGAAACAATGTAACGACATGACTAAGTCAGGCATAAGGAATTGAGTAGATTGTCACAGTTAAGACCAGTGCGCCTAAAGCTAAAATGGAAGGAAAAATTAACAGTACCAAATAGTTTGTATCAAGATAAAATATTAGGTGGTGTGTGAAAAAAGTGGACCCTTTTTTTCATCAAGCACTTCATAAATTGTAGCAATCATAAAAAAACGATAATAATCTTCGTTTGGATCATTAAAAGTAAGTCTCAAATGTCTGATTTAAGTGGTACGATGAACAATGTCAATATAGACATAAAGCTACTTTTGATCCTAAAGTACAAAAAAGTTATGAACTTCAAATCAGATTTTGCTACTTGATAAAATTCTCACAAATCAATTAAGAACAAATGTGATTCCTTCTAAACCTGAAAATTAAAGGCGTCAATTCAACAACACAAAAACCAATCAAATAATTGGTTTTGACACATCATATACATTCATAAAAACTTATAATAATCGACACTACTAAATTCATCGATTAAACTAAAACAAAAGTACCACAAACAACGGTACAAAGGTTTCTAACACCCCCTCTCAAACCTCAATCATTAGTTACTTCATATCTTTTTCAAATATAAAGATCATTAGCAAAACATCAAAGATACCAACAACTTACTAGGTTTGCCCTAAGTAAGGCATATGAGAGAGAAGAACCCTTCAAATCACTAGGGCTAGGATCAAAAGCACAATCATCTAAGATATAGAAAGACATGCACACACGAGCTACCAAAGTCTCCCAAATTTCTCAAAAAGATACTATTCCCCATGACTCATATCAACCCAATAGTAATACTTACCTTAACAAAATTCCACTCTCCCGTCCATTTCTCAAATCGACTAATCACCAAAGTACGTCGACTCTTTGTACTATATATATGCTTCCCCTTTCCAAAGCCATGGCACCCTACAAAGATATAAGTTCTTCCCATTTACACCCTCAACATACTTTTTTCTACAAAAATGTCCCTAAATTTTAGAGCCACCGCCACTCTTCTCCTTGTTACAACAACTCTCATGCTCTCCTTCTCCTTCTCCTCGTCCTCGTCCACCTCCTCGAGCCAAGCAAAAGAAAACCTCTTTGGGTATTCTTCCATCAGAGTCAGAGGCGCCAACACGAAGTTCACCATCAACATAAAATCAACCAACTACAATTTCAATGGTTGCTGTGATCACAAGAACCCAGCTGCTGACCTGGCGGCGGCGGCCGGACGGAAGTGGAATAAGCACGGAGGCAACGGGACCGCCACCGCGGCGGAGCTGGCGGCCGGAGGGACGACGACGACGATGATGAGGTGTCCGATGGAGAGGGTGATGAAGGTGGGAGCGGGGTGCGTTGATGGGCTGGTGACGATGGTCCACGATAGTAATGGGCCTCTTGGAGTGGGCCGGGCCGGAGTTATTGGCGGCCCAGTGGCGGTGGATTCAGTTGTGGTCAAACAGTGCTGCTCTGTTTTAGGAGGAGACGGGATGGTGGGCCTCAATACGACGGCGGATTGCCTGTGCGCTACGCTTAAGGTCAAGGCTTTGGATTTGAAGGCGTACGCGCCTCTTGCTCGCCACCTTCTTGCCTCCTGTGCCAATATGACGACTAATACTGCACCAACTCCCCAATTCACTTGCTCTCCCGTCTCTTGAAGATCAATTACGAAAGATATGCGTACAAAAAAAAACACTCTCATGGATTCGAGTATGTACGTATGGCATACGTATATAATACGATGTTATTATCACGAATAATACATCTATACCACAGTTACATGTGTGACGTGATCATGTTTCTTCGGTCCACGAGGAAAAAAAACTCATTATAGTTGGAATAAATTATGGGTCTGTCAAAGTATATGAAAATGGTCGAGTTCGAAATCAACTGCACTACATGTATCAGGCATGCTTGTGGGTGGTTGATAATAAATTAATAATATATTACTTTATTATGCATATTATCAAATTATTTTTCCATTGATATATGGTTATTATTTGTTTTTACTTTTTACTCAAACAAATACCCTAGATTGAAGCAATTAGCTAGTCATAAGAGCTTATAGATATGAATTGCATGTGCCTACCCATGTGCATAGAGACAACATTCTAGGTTGCAACTGATCTAAAAACGTACATAACCTTTTAACCGCAAAATCGAACATGTATTTTCAAACCCTAACATTCAGGGCTTTTCATACATCTCTAGTACCGACTATGTACATATAACTTCATATCTTTTTTTGGACATAATTAATAGATTGGCAAGAGATGGAAAATCCAACGACTTGCTAGGTTTGCCCTAATGAAGTCATATGAGAAGAACCCTTGTTTGCTTTTGTGCCTTGCCTTACTTTCTCTCCAAACCCATTGCCTATATGTATACTTTGCTTTGGTAGCTCCATCCATATAACTTCACATAGCCGGCTAGTCACATCCATATTTACAAAACTACTCTCCAGTTCGTACGTCTAACAACGAAGATCACTGGGCTGCAAGAGTCGAACCAAAGACCATCCGTCGGTGCCCATCAACAGCATCATGGTAGCAAAATCCCTCCCGAGAGAGCACAACATGGAAAATTAGAAACCAACTAACAAGCAACAATACAACAGATGAAATATGTGCACAGTTCAGACATGCTCGAGAGTCGAGACACAATGCGACGAAGTAAAGAGTAGAGAGCAATCAATGAATGCCCCAAAAATGGACCTCAATACACATTGAAATAACAATATGAGATGTGAAAGAAAAACTGTTTGTATAGTTCATTTTCCTTCTGACTCTCTCTCACATTCATCCTCCTGCTGCATTCCTCCTCGCAATCTCAACAAGAAGAGCACATAACATTACAAATCCTCGAATGGTGAGGGCCTTACCTTCTCCCTGATTATATCCATCCCCAAACGCTACTCAGGCCAGCACCAATCAATTCAAACCCTCCAACCAAACTATCACCCCCCACTGCTAAATCTGGGAATAAAACCGAAAACTTATTCTCTCTGAAGTCAACTATATATATGTTACAAAATCCTACCCAGGAATTTGCTGATCTACCTTGCTAAACTATCCACGGACCAAGGGAACCTGGAGACAAGAATGCTGAGTGAAAAACCCTCCCGGCTGGACTCAAACCGATACAAACCCGATGAAGCCGAACCGCTCAACATCAAGATTTATTCAATACTACACTGCTTGAAACAAACCTTACCCGGCTACATTGCTTTAACCTGGTAATGGCCGATTCAGACTTCCCGAGCAATAGGTCCAAGTACACTGCTGTCAACGTCGCTTCTGGATTCCCTGGGAAAAGGGTCAGTGCTTGCGTCACGAAATTGTAGGCTCGCTCGAGCTCTCCTTGCATTGCGTACATGGCGGCGAAATTGGCATACAGGGTCCCACGTGCCTCGTCTGGCTTCAGGAATGCGATGCTTTGTGATTCCTCTGCAGAATTAGAAGAAGACTTGTTCTGTGCTGCTGCCGATGATACTCCATTTGACTCCTCCGAATCCAAACTTTTCTCCACTTGCAGCTGCTCAAAATCCTCTTGCTTGAAGGGCAACTCGACATTGTTTTCTCCAGAGAGATAGATCGACAAATGCTCAGCTGCTTCTTTTGGCTTGTTCAGTAAACAGAGTGACTCTGCGGCATACAAGTGTCCAAGAAAGACGAAAATTCTTGAACATTCTGGTAGTTCCAAGAGAGACATCGCACTCAACAAAGCCTTGGTGGGGTTTTCAAGTTCCAGTTCAACATATGCCAGGTTTGCAAGAAGAGCTTGCTTAATCATCTGGTTTTCTCTGCGATGGACAACTTCGTAGTGAGATATCGAGTTCTGCATTACTTCCTGGCTTGTTGCTCCTCCTTTTTGCTCTTTTGCGTCTCCATTTGCATTAGTGTGACCCATGTTGCCTGCCGAGGCTGTGGCATCAATACCTATCAAGTTCTTGTGATTCGGGTTCTTCAAAGTGTCTCCCGATTCATTTTCCTCCAAGGAGAAAGATGACGGTAACCCGTATTTTAGATGATTTAGTTCGGAGTAGTCTAACAAATGCAAAGCATTGAATAGGCACTGTCGAGCAAAAGACATTGAAAGCTTAGGTTGACCATCGCCCAGAGACGGACCCTCTTTTTCAGCAAATCCATTTCTTGATATCCCATCTTCCACAGCAAGATGCCTCCATTTTCCCTTACCAATAACATGCACCATGATTTCTGTTTTGCCAGAAGAGGCACCACTGCTAGCTCTACTTACTCCCTTCTCTAAAGCCATAATACAGCATTCAGCAAGGCGGAGCCACAGCAGAGGCCTGTTATAGAATATTAAGCTCGCCTTCTGAAAACAACGAGCAGCTAGCAAAGGTTTCCCACATGCCAAGTGCTGCACCCCACAATTGTATAATATGGGGAGAGACTTATCCTGTGACAAAGTTAACAGCTTTAGAGGCTTGTCCTTCCGAAGAGATGAACAACTGCTCAGTGCTTTTGAGAAGAGGACTGATGAGGTGTGGTATTTCCCAAGCTGATAATAAATGCAACCTAAGTTATTGAACATGTTGGAAATCCCCATTTCTGTTCGGTTACTTGATGCCATCAAAAGCTTCATAGCCTTTCGATGGTTGCCACGGGCATATGCAAGCTGAGACTTCAAGAGTAAGGCTGTTGATGAGTCTCTCCCTCGTGCAATGTTCATAGCTAGCTTAACTTCACGCTGAGCATGTTTCAAGTTCCTAGTCAGAAGAAGAACCTGAACCTTGTAGAGTTGCAACTTAAGCTTCAAATCGATTGTAGACATAGCCCTGTCCCCTGAGGTCCTTGAAAGATCAGTAGATGATGAAAAGCCTGGTGGCTTTCCCAAGCCCTGCGCACTTATGTCTAGCGAAAACACAGATTCGTACTCAAGTGACTCCTCTGATAATGATAGCGACCTTGATAACGAACTTTCTAAGGCACTCCCGCTAGCCCCTAAATCAGAATTAGACGTATCGACTGCAGATGAACTGGTTGGAATAGAAGAAGATTTTGCAACTAGATTCGTTGATTGCTGCAGTTGTGCATTACCGTTATCACCATGACTAACAGTATTGACACCAAAAGCTTTTTCTAGATAAAGTAGCACATCCTGAAAAATATTAGAAAGAACAAAATATTAATTTATACATTTTTCAACTAGACAATATAATTGAACATGAACGCTCAAAAGACAAATGAAACTTGGACAAAAGTCAAGATTCGTCGAGAGGAACATGCAAACAATGCCCCAAGAACAACAAATTTTGTTCTAAATAGAACCACTCAATTAGAGGTAATCCCACAATGTAACAGTACACGATGCCAAAACTGATGACATAAAATAAATTCGTAGTACTGACCACAATTTTATTCTAGCACAACAGTAATAAAAAGAACAACTATAAGCAATGGCTAATGAAACGTTTCCAACTCAACAAAGACCCAGATGCAGAACAATAAAATACTTCATGTACCCTTACAAGATGTTCAATAAGGCTAGCCTAAGCCACAAATATATAGAAAGCATCCTCAATGGCAGTAAAGTTCTTCAACAACTAAAAAGGTTATTAATTGAATTGCAAAGAAAACAGCCATCTAACAGCTTACATAAGCTGTTTTCTGACCGAAAGATACTAGTGATAGAGGGTATGCAGCATAGAAACCGAAGGCTCATATCTAGATACAATTTAACTTACAGCAGATTTGGATGCATCTTGACAAGCAAGTGCGACATCCAGCAATAACAAGCAAACATGAAGAGCTGTTGTCTGCACATAAAGATCAGGGATCAGGACTATAAGTTTAACCCAAACGAACAATTCCAAATAAACAGTAAAGTACCTCGTCTATTGGCTCGATATTGTGATACAGAGTCTCTAAAACTGATAGGGCTTTCGTATACTCATGAAGATGATACCAAATAATAGCCTGCAATTCCCAAAATCAAAAGGGAAATGTCATTTCCTATCGCTGTAAACCAGTAACAAAAAATCAAATGGGAGACATCACAGAACCCACAATGTTTAGCGTTGCCACAGCTGGGTCAAATTCATCCATGTAAACAAGTGTCCCACTATTTCCTGCAGAGAACTGATGTGTCATCGTATTACTTCCTTTAGAACCAGGTGCGACTTTGTTCCCACTATTGCTACCAACTTCCACAGCTTCCCTGGAAGCATTTGCAAGATCCTCGCTTTTCTTCTGCCCTCAGATAACCACCATGAAACATAAATATATATCAACTAACATTCTATCAATCAAACTCATTAGAAGAAAGCACAAAATATTGGTAGCAGCCAATCAATCTAGGGAACTGTCAACTCTGAGTAGTACACTAAGTGACATGTCAGGCTGGGACAAGGATAAACTGGGGCCATATCAGAGTCATCAATGGTCAAACACCCACTAGAAGAAATATATAAGATACATAAGTCTCACAGCTTCACAGGATAAAAGTCTCAGTTTAAGGGTGTGATCAGATATAAGCATGCATGATAAGCAGCCTGATAAATTAGACACCTAGTGGGAGTTGGTATGACCTTAAGCTACAAAGGTAGAGAATAGAAAAAGAAGCCATACCTTCACGGAGTTGAGTAAATCAAGCAACTTCTTTGGATTCGAACAACCATCTCGAAAATATTCTGCTATAGCAATATTATGAAGTACCTAGCACAGATATAAAGGATTCAAAAAATCAAACTTTTATTAAAGGAGATGAGCACTTCAACAATGGCCATGGTCACAAACCCACCCATCCAATTCAAACTGACGCCCAATGCACCTAATTCAAACTAATCAACAAGCTATCATAAAGTTCATTATCACTATCCATTATACCCCCGGATGGACCTCACTGACCCTGATGAAAGTGTATTAAAGACAATAATAGCAACCAGCTCCGGATCTAAATGATTCTCTTCTCCTAAGAACTATTTGCATACCAAAATCGACCCTGGGAAGACAGGCTAAACAAGTCTGAAATACATAAGATATCATATTCATCTAAACACTTGTCAACCCGTGTAAACTCCGCAATCCACTTCACATGCACAGTCCATATATCAACTACTCCCTAGCCAGAAACCACTAAACTACTGCAGCATCTTATCGCCAATCCCAGTTCAAACTATTCAAAAATCAAAGAGCAGACCACCAGGTCGAAAAAAGCAACCACTACTTATGAGTCCCCGGGTCCAAATGCAGAAGCACAAGACACAGCTAGCTGTGCTCCACAGTCGAAGACTAAAGCCAAAAACGTAACATGAAGAGCACAAGCAGACAGGGAGGCCAGAGGAATCACTTTAGGATCGCCTTCTTTCTTCTGCTTGAGCTGATGCAGAACCTCGAGGCAGTCGGAGAAGCGGCGGGACTGGAAGTGCAATGCGGCATCCTTGGCGAGAGCAGCAGTCAAGGAGAGGATGGCGTCGTCCTCCCCGTTGGCGGACGTGGAACCGCTGGTCGCCGGTGCGGCGACGGAGGACGAGGAGGATTGAGATGCCGAATCTCGCGAGTCCATGGAGCAGATCCAACTACGTGGCCGCTGAATTTAAGCAATCTGAAGGCGCGGAGTAATGTATTCGAAAGCTCGAGCACCTGTGAAGAAAACCCTAAGTCCCCCTCACGGAAATCTGGGAAGAGACGGAGCGAGAAGCTGGAATTTCATTCGAGTGGGGAGAAAGGGATTAGGGGAGAAATGGAAGGTTCCTCGGGCTCCGGAGATTTTTCTTTTCCAGAGGAGAAGGACCAGTTGCGTTGCGTCTGCGACTCTGCGCGCGACTGAATCGCCAAGAGAGAAGAAAGGAGTTGGAAATAGGAGGAAGGAGGAGAAGGAAGAAGAAGACGGATAGAATTAGAAAGAGAAGAAACGAGTTTCGGGGTGGAGTTTCTTCTTACAATTTTTCTTTTCGACATTTCTTTTTTTTATTCACAATCATTTGATCTTTCGGTTTCCTTTTTCTGAACTGGGCTTCTAAGCCCAATTTAGGTTGGGCTTCGACATGACCAAATTGTTGGGCGTCGACAAGACCAGCAAACTTTACTGCCTTGTAGTCCAAGATTAAGGGTATACGCATAGCTTTTTACTCAATAAAACGTGATTTTGACTACATTTTCTACGAGACCACAACCCACAACGACTTCCAGCTGGGCAAGAAATTGACTCACTAACACACTCCAATCTGACTTACCACTTCCACTAGTCGTAGTAAATCCGTTCAACCATTAGCACAAACAAACCAACAGAGATCGAGAAAAACAGACCCACAAACAAGAACAACTTCTGGAAACAAAATTACCAGTCTCCAAACTTCCACGACCATAAATAAGATTTTAAGTACCTTACAAATAGAAAAAGAGCACAAGTTCTAAAAACAGTCCAAACTTCTAACAATAATTGAAATTATTCTCCAAGGGAAAAAAAAAACAAGGGGTAATGTCTCCCTGCGCGCTGCTACCTGATTTCAAGTTTCCCTCGACGGGAAAACACAGCAAGGCTGTTGCTCAAAATCCAAATCACAAAACTTCGTTTCTCACTTGAGGGACAGAAAGACTGATAGGGCTCGACTCGTTTCGTCTAAGGGTGACCTCCGCGATTCAGACTGACCATGCGGGTAGAACCATCCATCTGAGAGCCCCTGACAGCCGAACTAGCCGTCCTTCGCGCACCACCATATGCCGACGAATCCTGATAACGAGAGCCGCCGCCTCGTACCTGGCTCCCCCTGTTATACCCGCCTCTACCACCACCTTGTCCAGATCTCCCACCACCACCATACCCTCCTGAACGCCCACCGCCGCCACCTTGCCTTCCTCCCTGCTGATTGTAGTTATCCTGCCACTTACCCCCACCACCACCAGCATTGGCATAGTCCTGCCCTTCTCTCCTCCGCATCGGGAGATCCATCCCGCCGCCACCACCAGACTCCATCGCCCTCTCGTTGCTCTCTGCGAGCACCGAGAGCTTCTCGGTCAACTGGAACGCCAAACCCTGCAGCCTGGAGTACTCGACATCGTTAAACACGACACACTCAGTTGGCTGGTCCCAGCTTGCGTACAGCTCCTCGTTGATCATCATCTTGCTCACCACGCTGTGGGTCTGGGCCCTCGACAAGTCGAACATGTTCATCAGCTGTTCCAAGCTCATGGAATTGTAGGACAAGGAGTAGGTCAACAGATAGGTTCTAAGAGCTTCCTCCTTGATTTTGGATTTTAGCATTTCAAGGACGCCCTCTTTGTTCTTGAGAAGGCGCCAGATGTCAAGGGACTGGATGACCTCGAAGGATTTGGTGAAGTCTCCCTTGGTGAGGGCTCGAGTTGCGGCCATCACGTGGTCCCTGACGTTCTCGGGAGGGCCGGTGAAAGTCTGCCTCTCGCTAATATCGAGAAGACGTCTGAATGTCTTGCTGATGAGTCGGCGCCTGGAGTCATGGGTGTTGGCTGCCATGTTCGGGACCTCGAGGAGCATGGCACAGATAAGGTGGACAGCTTCTAGAAGCTCGAGATTGATGTGCATGTGGTATGGCATCTGGCGTCTTCTTTCCAACCTCTCCTGTTAGTATATCAATTATTCACAAAAATAAGCATCAGTTGAGGACATGCATAACCAAGATAATACAGCAAAAAAGAACATGTAATTGAAGATTTCTCAAAGCTGGTCATTCCTTCAGAGTAGGACACTGCTAGTAATGTGAGAACTCAGTTGCGAATTTATGATTTAATGAACCACAGAATGATGGTTAATCCAACTATTCAGCTCATTGACATATCCAACATGGAAACCCTCCAAAACTACATTACTAAACTACCATGTCTATGCACAGACAAGTTCCATAAATAAAGTCATGGAGTTTTCTGTTTTTATGGGCAATTGAACAAAGCCTTCCTGTTTCCTGGTAATTAAGGCACCTAGGTTCAAATCCAGAAAGGGCTAGACGGTTTTTACCCTCCATAACTACTAGTTCAGACACTTGGGCTAAAAAAAGATGCTCCGTTTAGTTCCCACAAACAAAAAAGCAATAGTCAACAATACACATCAAACTCCTCAGATTATCTCAATCAACAAGGCGAAGCTCCACTCAATTACTTATATTATTAACTACACGCTCCTATGAACACATCATGCTTCACCAACAAACATCGTGTAAGATGAAACAGTAAGAGAATAAGCAAGACTTTCTTAGGGACGAGTAAAACAAAATGCGAAAGTACCTGTTCTGGGGTCTTCTCATGATATCGGCTTTGGGATACACCTTGGGCAAGCAACTCTTTCACCCTTCCACCAGAATATAGTTCCGAGAGGCAACCATGTCCTTCAGTAATCAGCCCAACCCTAAATGCACATAAACCAAGCTGTGCCATGGCCCTATTGAAAAGGATCTGAGTAGAAATGTCCAGATGCTGAATGTTATCCTGCAAGTGACTCATCAACAACAGGTCACGAGCAATGGAGAACTCATCCAGTAGAGCATGGTGATATATATCACAAAGCATTGCTCGGGCTTTTGTCCTGTCATCTCCATGTTTGTATATGAGAGACACCAACATGTCCATCATTGTTCTGCTGCTCTCAGGAAAAGTGGGCTTCCGAGCCACAACCTCAGGAACAACAACAAATGCAGGTGGGCCTCTAATCTCTTCCGCCTTTTCGTCACTATTGTCTCCACCTTCAGTTTGTTCAGACAGCTTCCTCATAGCATCATAAACTTCCTGTGGTTTGTAGTACACAAGCTCAACCCGCCTCAAAGCAACTTTTGCTGCTGCTTTATAATCCCCACCCCGCTCAAGATACTCCTGGACATTTTGAGCAAGAACCAAAAACATAGGCTCATCCTGCAGCCTATCAACATACTCATGAGTATGGGGGTCAGTGGACTGCAAGCTCTTGAAAAACTCGACATCAATTCTTTCAAGGAAGGCCACCAAATTTCCCCAAACACGAACAGGACCCTCATGGTCTGCTCCCTTCTGTGTTTCATTCTCTTCCGGCTCAACCATATCATCCACAACAATGTTCCTATGCTGGAAAACTATATCGAGGATAACCAACATGTTCACCACACATTTTTTCCACACATTGATAGGCATGTGACCGTTAAGCCCTGGATTCACATCAAACTGAGCAGACACAACACTGAAGAGAATCTCAAGTTTCTGGGCAGGTGTCTTGGCAACCTTGGTCAAGAAAGTTAACTGCTCAACCTGCTCAAACCTTCCAGTGCCCTTCCTACCACGAGCTGCAACAACTTCTTTAAATTTCTTGTTCACCACATCCCAAGAAATTTCACTAGGGTCCTTCATAAATTGCTTATCCATGAGCTTCTCCTTCTTGCTCATCATCTTCTCCCAGCCGCCCTCACCCTCAGCTTGGTCGTCGTCCTTCCCATCATCTTCCTCTTCATCCTCATCGGACATCGCATTGACATCCTCAGCAAATGTGTCGGACTCGTCGTCATCAGCATCTTCATCCTCGTCATCATCAGCCTCCTCCTCACTCTCAGGCTTCTCCCTATACTTATTAATGAGCTCCTCGTACTGCTTATTGTTCTTCTTAAGCTTCTGCTTCATCGAGTTCAACGCTTTCGCATTACTGGTACTCATCTTCTTCTTGGCCTCCTTATTCGCCATGGCCTGATTCAAGAAATCCTCCAGCATCACCAGGGACTTAATGTAGAGGTTAGGGACCTTCACAGCTTCAGTCACCCGCATGACTTTCTCCAGCTGCTTGTTAATCTTGTCGAAGCTCTCCAGCAAGCTCACCCAGTCGTTAATCTTCATCGCGTTCTTGATCTGCTCGAGGGTAGACGTCATCTCGTCGAATCGTTTGTCCTTGGCCGACTTAACCACACGCTTCTGGCCATCATCATCGTCGCTGTCGGTATCGGTTGCCCTGAGATACCGATTCTTCGCGTCGGCGGCCGATGGATCTCCGCCGGCATCTTCGATTTCGTCTTCGTACTCGCTCTGCTCCTCTTCCTCATCGGAATCAGAAGCACCGGCCTACGCAACAACAACACAAACACCGCACGAATCAGATTGAGAACGGAAGGGGAACAAAAATTGCAGAGAGAGAAAATATCTGTAAGAGTGACGAACCTGAGTCCAGAACTTGGAAGCCATGTTTGTCGATCAATTGAAGCAGCAATAGCCAATCAGTATCGGCGGCGGCAGCGAAGTGAGAAAATTTCTCACAGAAATGGACCAGATCGAGTTATCGCCGCACAACAGAAGAGCTCTAACCTAAACTCAGGTTTTAGGGTTTTGAAATCGTACGGTTCAGTTTATTTTTATTTGCCCGCTTTTCTTTTCCTTTTTTCCTGCCAAAAAGGTAAAGAAAAAAGCTTATCCATGGATCACTTATTCGTAGAATGACTTGGGCCTGCCGAAATGGGCCCATTTTATCACTCCCTGGAATGGTTCAGTTGTGTGGGCCAAAAGCCCTCCCTAATAGCAAGTTAGCAATTGGCTTGAAAGTACCTGCAGTTTGAGTTCCACAGTGGCGAACGGCAATTATCTCCAGGCGCGGAGCCGTTCCTCCTCCGGCTGCCGACGGCGGACAAACCATTGAACTATTGGCAGCCAGAAACAGCCCAGATGCCCATCGGAAGTATTTCTTCCCCCTTTTTTCTGAGATAAACACCTGAAGCATGCTTGGACTGTGGTGAAATCTCCCCTAGAAAGAAATTGCTACTGCTTGCGACCTCACTCAGCCTGGTAAATCTTCTAATTCCAATTTTTCCTTTTGGATGTTGGTTAAGTATAAGCTCTGAATATTCTCAAGCATTATGCGTCCCTTTTTAATAAACAGGGGGGGGGGGGGGGGGGGGGGGGGGAAGAAAACATGGCAATTTCCTTCACATGGTTGTCAAGTTATCGCCTTTCCTGCAATTCACCTATGAACATATCCAGTTGATTCGTGAAGTAGAGGGGAGATGTTAATTGGTGCTTGATTTTTCTCTGATTGGTTCCTATCAAGCATCCAACTTTTTCTACACGAACTCAAGGAAATGAGCTTATGGCGGAAGGCGAACAATCTTCGCTCTATTGGAGGAATCGAGGGAGAGCGCCCGTCTTTTTCCAAACTCACCCGCTTGCTTCAACTGTGCAGCAACTCCAAATCTCTGAATCAAGGCCAACAAATTCATCAGCATGTCATTGCATTGGGGTCTAGTGGTAACCCGTTCGTGGTGACTAAGCTGATCCAAATGTACGCGGATTGTGATGATCTGTGTTCTTCAAGGAAGCTGTTTGATTTATTTCCAAACCCAAATGTATTTGCTTGGACAGCGATTCTCGGGTTCTTCTCAAGGCATGGTATGTACGAGGACTGCTTGGTGAATTATCGGTTGATGAAGTCTCAAGGAGTCTCTGCGGATCACTTAGTGTTCCCAAAAGTTCTGAAAGCTTGTGCTCAGTTGGCGTGGTTGGATGGAGGGATGTGGGCCCATGGAGGTGTGGTTGTTTCTGGCTACGAGCGGAACTTTCATGTGTGCAATGCTTTGATCGACATGTATGCAAAGTGTGGAAATGTGTTGAGTGGGAGGTTGGTTTTTGCAGAGATGGGAGAAAGAGATTTGTTTACTTGGAATTCAATGATTTCTGGGTACATTAGTAATGGGTTGCTAGATTCAGCTGTGCAGCTTTTTGGTGGTTTGAAGTTGGAGGGTGTTAAGCCTGACGTCATTACATTTAACATGTTGATGGATGCTTATTTCCGAATGGGGCTTTGTGATGAAGCTTCAAAAGTTTTTGAACAGATTGAAACCCCCGATATCATTTCATGGACCACTCTAATATCTGGTTATTCTCGAGCTGGCAAGTATGCCACATGTTTGGTAATTTTCAAGGACATGGCGAATGAAGGGGGGATGTTTCCTGATGTAGATTCCCTTTCACTTGTCCTTGTTTCGTGTCGCCATCTGTGTGCTTTAATGTGTGGGAAGGCAATCCATGGTTATGGTATCAAAACTCAACAACCTGGGGGGAGATTTTACAGATCAGCTGGTCCAGCTTTAATGACAATGTATGCTAAATGTGACTCAGTTCATTATGCTAGAACTGTGTTTGCACTAATGGACAAATCAGACGTTGTTGCCTGGAACGCTATGATTTTGGCCTTTGTAGAATCTGAGTCAAGGGATTTAGCACTCGAATGCTTTGGTGAGATGCAGAGATCAGATATCCAGAATGATCAGACAACCATATCTACTGTTTTACCAGTTTGTGATTTGAAACATGGAAAGCAGATTCATGCCTATGCCATGAAACACATTTTCGATCATTGTGTTGCAGTTTGGAATTCAGTCATACACATGTATTCCACGTGTGGGAAAGTTGACACCGCATACTCAGTGTTTACAACATCGAAAATCCGAGATTTAGTAACATGGAACGCAATGATCAGAGGATTTGGCATGCATGGGCTTGCACAAGCTGCTTTGAATCTTCTTCAGGACATGAAGCGGGTGGGAGTTCGTGCTGATGCTCTCACATTTACTTCGGTTCTATCAGCCTGTCATCATTCAGGCCTTGTAGAAGAGGGCATTAAACTCTTCGAGAGCATGACCGGAGAATATGGATTTGTCCCCACAATGGAACATTACTCATGTATTGTCAACATGCTAGCACGTGTAGGTAGGCTAGAAGCTGCCATCAATTTCATTCATCAAATGCCCCTGGAGCCTGATAAGTCTGTTTGGGGGGCCTTACTGGCAGCCTGCCTTGACCAGCAAAATGTAGAAGTTGGAAAGCTTGCTGCTGAGAAGTTAATCCACCTGGAACCCGAACGTGCAGGACATTATGTGGCTTTGTCTAATATATACGCAGAAGCTGGTAGATGGGATGATGCTGTAAAGGCAAGAAAGGAAATGGAACGCAGAGGGTCGGTTAAGCCCTCGGGGCAGAGTTGGATAACTTTCGGGAACTGAAGTTAACTTCAGTGATTGGTTATCCGTGACAGCTTGACCACAATTCATGGAGGAAATTCTGTTTCTGCTGCAGCTTTTCCATGAAATGAAAACGCAATGAAGTGTATTAAGCTGTTATCCAAGAATATCCTGCCACATCAGGTAATGAGGTGAGCATTGACGAAAATGATTTAGGGTAATAATTCATACATATAGTACCTGGACTGGCATATGAAATAGTGGCATGAGTTATAGAGGTAGCTAAAGACTGCACAACCTAATCAAACAAAATTATCAGGCATGTCCTTGTTTAGTAGTAATGCAGAAAAATTTAACACTTGTGAAATGAATCAAAATGCTAAAGCCAACAGCCACCTTTGAATCTTCTGCCCTCCCTTGACCAATTATAATTTCGCAGGTTCTTGAAATATTGACGGCTGTTATAATATACTTCATTTAAGGGCTTTCGGACAAGCTCCCTTCCGATCAGCACAAGACTGTTGCTGCTATGGGTTCATTGAAAGACTTGGAACAAGCGAAGGATGGTAGAAAACTGCTTGCAGAACAAGATGTATCCCGTGCACACTAGAATGGTGCAGTTCGTATGTTTATGCTGGGATTCCTCAGTGTGTATCTGTCTGCTTATGCCTGGGTTCATTTCTTAAGATAAGATGATTACACTTGAAGCCTGCTTTCTTCTTGTTATTGAACAGTGTTCTCTCTTATCTGCGATGTAGGTTCATGTGATGAAGGAACACCTCAAAAGAAAATCCAGCACTGAAGGAGAACAGGGACATATTTCTTTCTGAAGTATGCTGCCTGTGTCCTACAAGGTAATCATAAAACGTAACTCCATGATATGACAAGTTAACATCCTATTCTGGGTGATATTGTTCAGAATAAGATTTCGTCCCTGGAACGGTTCCTATATACACTGGCTGATGACCCTTCCTAATTTTGCAGCAGTAGGAGACAGATCGCTGCAAAAGAGAGATTAGTGGTAGAATGATAATGTAGAGGAAGGTATAGCAGTATCATAAAGAGAACAATTGAAGAAAACGCAACAGCAAGCTAGGGGAATCTGGACTCTCTGAACTGCTGATTTCGTCGAATTTTTATGACCAAATTCGCCTGCAACATTGGATCCCATGCTCAAGCCATGTCACAAAACAGCTATTCCCAAATACTTGTTGATCCAGTCTTCCACTTGATGTTGCAAACACGAAACTCAAGCTAGAATACAGAACAGCAATTCTCAAATACTTGTTGATTTTGCTCCTTTTGGGTCCTTGAGAAATTTATGTTGACAGATTATGTTAATGTACACAAGCACGCAACAGAAGCCATAATTAGGTACCATGTCCAAGCAAATCCATCAACTTCCTTCTTCAATTCCATCCCAATGGTACAATAATAGTAAATCGAAATGAGAAACAGTTAGCCTAACCGATCATGAGCTAATGACTATGAATTTCCTACTAAAATACCTAGAAGAAAATGCCAAAAGAAAGCAAATAAATACCACCCTACCCCAATACCAAGGTCTGTGAAAATTTGATGCGACAACCATAGAGAAGTATCCTAGTCCTAGAACTCCATTTTCAAGGCAGGATTCGAAAGATCCGACACCACCAAGCTGTCTAATCCTGCGAAATCTTCCGGCAACCCATGCTGCAACCAATCCTTAGTACACACAAGCGCCTCCAAAGTCTCTGACCTTGCATGCGGGCTCAGCTCCCTTGGCCTGGTACTGTACACCAATTCGGGCGAGGCAGTTGACACAGGTATGCTCAAGATATCCCTCGCCATCTTCGACAGCGTCGGGTACTTCGACCTTTTCTGTTTCCACCATTCCAGCAGGTCGAAATTGGAGCTCCGCCCCTCGAGGTTCTCGTCCAGATACTGGTCCATCTCCGACTTCAACTGATGGCTTGTCGTCTCCATGATGTACATATCAAAATCTGCCAGCCCGTATTCAGAAAGATTGCCTCCCTGGTTTTGCTCGTCCGCTCGATCAACATTCCCATGATCGACACTGTAAGCTGGCGATGGTGGTAGAGGAAGCGTTAGGTATTCGTCGAAGAGCTCGTGGAGCCCATCATCCACCATCTTAACGTAGAGAGGAGACTCCTCTCCGAAGAGTTTGGAGAAGCTGAATTCCACGAGCTTCATTTTGAAGCGTGGATCCATGACTACAGAAATCGCGAGAACTAACCCACATTCCTTCCAGTACTTCTCTATCTTGTCCTGCATCGGTTTGATGAAGCTGCAGACGAACGGGTCGCCACTGGTTGCTGCACAAGCAATCTTAGCGTGGATGCTAAACGCCTCCTGGAACAGTGTGATTGCAGGAGGGCAAGGGGAAGAGACGAGCAAGTTCATTGCATCGGAGAGAGACTTCAAGTACGTGCAGATGCTTTCAACCTGCTTCCAATCTTCCATGTTCGGAGCTAGTTTGTATTCAGGAATAACATTGTCCAAGCAAGAGAAGACTTCTTTTAGATCTGAAGCAGACACTAGCATTTGATAAGTCGTGTTCCACTGACTCTGGTCGTCAAGGAACAAACGTACCTCGCCGGGGACCTGAAGCTGCCGCTTGAGATCAACGAAAATGTCCACGTGGTTCTGCGAAGTGGTGACGTACTTCATGTTGTCACGGATCTTCTTAATGATGTCACGTCCCGCAGACAGCATGTCATTGACCATGGCGGTGAAAGTCTGTGAGATGCATTGCCCGAGCAAGAGCTGACCGTTGAGTATGAGTGGATTCTTGACGCATAGATGAGACCGGAGATTCTCCAGCCCTGCTTCAGGCACTGGATGGTTCAATGTGAGGGAAAAGAGCCTGCTTTCTAACCTCCAGTCGGAGAGACAACAAGCAACGGCATGGCTGAGGGCATTATGCGAATCAGGATATGGTTCGAGGACAACATTGAGAATCAACTTTTGGGTCTTCCAATTGCTGTCGGTGAAGTGGCCCGTTATGAACACGTAACCCACGCTGTTTCTCGACATGTACATGTCAAGAGAAAGGCAGACTCGCCCTGGCATCGCATCAATCAACCTCGTCACCTTTTGCTTCTCACTCAAGTAAGATGCGACGCATTCTCCATGGATGGTCTTGAAGCTGACTGCACCAAACTGTGGCTGAAGACTCTGGACGAAACTTTGAAACCCAGGATGCTCGACCATGTCAAGAGGGTAATCGTGCATGATGATCATTCGAGCAATGTCATGGCGGCAGATATCAGGATTGAACACCGCCGTGTAGGCAGGAGATCTGTAGCGGCGCTTTCTCGACTCGCTGACCCCTGTACTTGCACCAGACGCACTATTGGCTTTGGTCCGACGAGTCCTGGTTGAAGGAGTAAAAGGAGTAGTCTGATCACCATCGCCTTCGTTATTGTTATCGAGCCCTGTTGTGGCTCCACAGGTTCCCTTCTCGAGATGGCGCTTGAGGTGGCTAGTACCGGCTACTTTCGTGCTGCCATTCTCTTGTACCGTGCTGTAAGCAAAGCTCCTCCTGCAGGTGTTGCAGAACGCCCTTTTGCACTCCGAGCTGACGCTCTCGACTGTGAAGTAATTCCAGACACGGGACTTTGTCTTCCTTCGCCTTGCTGGCTTAACATTCTTCTCCACGGGTGTCAGCTCATACTTCTCTTCGGGGATTTCCATCTTTTCTCCAAAGCCACTTTCACTGGCCAATCAATCAAGCAACACCAAAAAACCAGAAAAACATTAGCACGTATTTAAAACACCAGAACAATAATATTGAACACCTGAAACAACCAAGGAAAAGAGATTCCGATGCATCCATGGAAGGAACAGGATGGTACTACTTACTAGTTACTACTTAGGCCTGTCTAAGAGTGGAGAGCAAACAGAGAGAAAGCTATAGACTTTTGCTATACAACTCGACAATAGATGGGCCTTTGGAATGTTATGTCTATGAGACTATGTCTTATCAGGTAGGCCCATAATTGACGAGTTTTAGCAATCGAGTCGTCGACCCAGCTCAGTGAATAGCACTACAACACCATATAAACGTAGAAGAAGGCAATAGCGGCAACTTCACACACCGCCCTCATGCCTCCCGACGCCGAAACCCAAAAACAAATCCCTGAAAGTCGAGTCGCCGGGGAAGCAAATATGCGGACGACGAGTACCAAAGAAAAAACCCACAAAAACATCGGCATCCCCAAACAATTTTGAATAGCCGAATAGAACAACCAAGAAGGAAGCCAATAAGACTCCCCGGAAAACGCCAGGAACTCCCGCCCAGAGAGCTTTCCCGCAACGAATACGAAAAACATAAAGCGCGAAGAAATAAGGCAGCGCAACAATCAATTGAAGATACAGCGAACACAGAGAAAAGGGAAGCGCGAGAAGCTAGGGGGGAGCAAATAAGAGAACAAAATTAGGGTTTAGGGATTTTTACCTGCGAAGAGAGAGAGAGAGAGAGAGAGAGAGAGAGAGAGAGAGAGAGAGAGGACTTGACGAGGAGTCACGGCAGGCGAGGTCCGATCAGATAAGAGGGGGGCGAAGCTCGGCGGCCGAGCTCCGGCGAACTATGGCGGGGTTGGATCTAGGGTTTTTGTCGCAGAGGCCCGCGAGGCGTAGAGCGAGAGAGGGACGAGACCGACAGTGTAGAGAGAGAGAGAGGGATTTTGGGCTTGGGGCGAGCGGCTTATTGGACCAGGGATAATAAAAGGGGCGAGTTCGGGTTTTTTTTTCTTTTGGGTAAAAAATCTTTTTGATTTTTGGACTTTGGAGCGGTCCAACTAATCACTCTCTATTTATGTATAAACGGAGCGGAGAAGGAAGTATCCTCTCCGATATTGATACTGTAACCGGCCCAGGGAAGCCCAAGCGAGGATGTAACGGTGCCGTTTAGTTTGTGAACCGGTCAGGTTTGGTTTGGTTTGGTTTGATTAGCATGGTGGATCCAGTGTTTTGTTGCTAAATCGTCTATCAAAAATGAAGCCGGTATAAGATTTTACTTTATTGTTGTAGCTGCAAACACGCATATCATGTCATCTCGTACTTGGAAATACAAAATTAATATAGGTCTTACTCGATCTATAGTACAAGCGAGGAAAGTTCTTCCTTACATGAGGTCTCAGGGGAATTAGCTAGACATCGCAATCCTACCTCCTTGAGATTGATTCTACTTTATGAGTAATTTTGCCCGTGCCATCAAGTTGGAGATCGAAGCTAATTGCAACACAGCAAAAGCAAGACCAACAGCGACAGATAAAATCCAAAAGAGATTGAGGTTTACCTTAATCATCTCATCTAAGATCATTGATATTTGCTTCTTAAGACATCTTACTCTTCAGGATCCTTCGAAATATCTGTTGGAAGCAACGTAGTAAAAATCGCAGTTTAAAATTTAAAAACCTATGCTTTTATACTTTTAGTTCACCAAAAATGCTTCTAGTAAAATATTACTTTTAAAATTTACACTTTAAAGCTTATACTATTACGTTTTTACAAATCCACATAGAAATTGCAATTTTGAATGGATTGATTGGAAGATTATGAATGCATAAAGAAGTGGTAAATGTTACGTGTGCCCACCGACGCACCGACGCGACGGTTACAAGTCCGGGGCTGTGTGGCAATACCAACAGGCGACGATTCAACTAAGTATTCCTATCTATTCAATATCCTTCATTGTTATTAGTAATATTTATTTGTTTTCTTTTGATAATTATCCTCCTACAATTATTAGTTTTATTTGTATTATTATTTATTTGTTCTTTTTTCAATTTTAATTTCTCTATGTATTGCATCGTTTTTCATCTATTATTGCAACCATTTTTTTTAGTCATATCTCAAGTTTAGGTTTGTTCATAAAAAAAAGTTTAGGTTTGTAACCTTTTATTAAAAAAAAAGTTTAGGTTTGTAATCGGCGCCGATTATCTAGAGTTTCCCGATGGCCTGGTTCACTATTTCAAGGGAGAAAAGGTGCCTTGTGTCCATGTTGTCCTGTTGGCTCATTGGTCAGGATTGTCCTTGTAGTTGTAGGGGCCTTTTTGTTTGCTCATTTTGCCGGTGAAGTTTCAATTGCAAAATAATCATTTGGTGGAGACTCTGTCCTTTCCACTAGATGGCCTTTTGATGAGATTTGATGGAGCACTAGTGCGAAATAGGGGGAGGCAACATTGGCATTGTGGTGTTGTTGATGTTGTACCGGTTTTTTGAATGTTACCATGTAGGTTATTCTTTTGAGTCGTGCTTCTCGAGCGGATCAAGCTGACGCCATACTTTTTCTAGGAACTAACAGAGCTGCCCATTTCGTGACAAAAAATGCTCTTTCATCGACAGTTCAATTAGTATTGACTATCGCTTTTATTTTTCAATCTTTGTAATCAACTATCTATTACTATATTTTCATATTTCCCCCTCTACAAATTATCCAATGAGTGAACAAACGAATGAGCCTAACCGATCTTGAACTAAGAACAATGAATCTCCTACTGAAATCGACTAGAGCAAAACTGTCAAAACTCAAAAAAAAAAAAAAAAAAAAACACCCTCTAGATAGGACCTGTAAGAAAAAACTTGACAGAAACCACAAAACAGTATCCTAGTCCCAGAAACTCCAATTTCAAGCAGTAGACACAGGAATGCTCAAGATATCCAGCGCCATCTTCGACAGCGTCGGGTACCTCACCCTCACACTGTCCCGATTCCACCATTCCACCACGTCGAAATCGGAGCTCCGATCCTCGAGCCACTCGTCCAGATACCGGTCCAACTCCGACTTGAACCGCTGCTGGCTCGTCGTCGTCGTATCCATGATGAACACATCAAAATCCGCCAGCCCGTGCTCCGAAACACTCCCTCCCTGACTGCAGCCGTAATTAGATGTGGATGGAGGTGGTGGAGAAATCGAAAGGTACTCAGCAAAGAGCTCATGAACCCCATCATCGACCATCTTCACGTAGACAGAAGACGACTCGTCTCCAAAGATTTTGGGGAAGCTGAACTCCACGAGCTTCATTTTGTAGCGAGGATCCATGACTACAGCAATCGCGAGAGCCACACCACATTGCTTCCAGTACTCCTCCATCTTCCCCTGCATCGGGTCGATGAAGCTGCGGACGAACTGATCGCCGCTGTCTGCAAATTGAGCAATCTGCAAGCGGACACACATGGCATTCAGTAACAATGTGGCAGCAGGGCAAGGGGGGGAGGAGGCGAGCGAGTTCGTTGCGTCGACGAGGGACTTCAAGTGGCTGCAGATGATTTCAACTCGATTCCAATCTTCCGTGGTTGGAGCATCGGCTTCTCCGTATTCAGGAATAAGAGTGTCCAAGCAGGAGAAGACTTCTTTCGTATCCCAAGCGGATTGCAGCATCTCATACGTCGTGCTCCACTGGCTCGGTTTCTCAAAGAGCAAACCTGCATCCCCGGGGACCTGGAGCTGGACTTTGAGATCGAAGAACATATCCACGCGCCACTCAGAAGCCATGATGAAGGTTATGTTGTCGCGGATCTTCTGAATGATGTTGCGTCCTGCAGAGAGCACGTCGTTCGCCATGGAGGTGAAAGGATGGGGGATGCATTGCCCGAGGAATGGGTGGACGTTGAGGATGTGTGGGTTCTTGATGCAGAGATGAGACAGGCGATTCACGAGACTGTTGATTTCCATCTTTTGTTTTTTTTTTTTTTTGCAGCAGAAACTGATTCACTGGCCAATCAATCAAACAACACCAAGAAATTAACCAGTTAGAAACTTTGGCACATGATGGACCAGCAAAAGAGAGATGGAGCAAGCTTTGCAGCATCAATGGGAGGAATACTGGAATAGCATGCTACTACTTTGGTCAGTCTAAGAGTGGGGCTTTGGAATGTTATGTCTAGCATGTGTCAAGAAAATTTTTAAGAATAGAGCTTATACCACATACTAATACGCATCTTCACATTCCAATCGGGTTTGAATTTTGCACAATCCGAAAATAAAATCGCAGATTACAAAATGCTTCACTATTAATCACGAAGTAATCCGAACAACTCGAATCGTTCAGAGAAGTTCAAGTATGTAGACTCATCACGATGAATGTAAAATGCAACACCACATAACTTAGCCCGCCGGAAACGAAAAGCAAAAACAAACAGAGGAAAGATGAGTCGCCGGTGAAGCAAAACGGCGGGAGACAAGAGGGCAAAAGGCGCTAGCCCCTAAAAATCGCAACCCCGAAACCTATCTGATACAAGCCAGAAAACCACAACCATGAAGGAAGACAAACAGGGTTACCCAGTAACGCATCGCGGAAAACATCATTCAGTTCTCCCGCCAGAGAAATTTCGCGGGAAAAATTCGACGGAAAATTCAACGAATACGAACAATATACAGCGCAAAGAAACTATATAGAAAATAAGGAGAACAGAATTACGGTGAGCGATTGGGATTTTACCTGCGGCGAGAGAGACGGGAGACACAGCAAGCGATGTCCGATCAGGTAAGATGGGGGGAAGCCCGGAGGCCGAGCTCCGGCGATCTCCGCCGGGGGTGGATCTAGGGTTTGTATTGCAGAAGCCCGCGAGGCGTACTGCGAGAGACCGGAAGGATTTTGGGCTTGGGGCGAGTGGCTTATTGGACCAGGAAACTGTTTGGACTTTGGAGCGATCCAACTTATATGTGGACTTATATATAATAACCCAAAGGCGTATCGGCCCGTTTCAGTTACGGAGCACAAATCCTTTTCCTCTTATAATTGGGATCAATTAGGTTGGTAAAGAAGCAGAAAGGAAAGGAAGGAAGGAAGCAGAAGCAGAAGCGAAGCAGACAGAACCATCGCCCATCGTCTAATTCCTGCATCCAATCAATCATCTTCTGTTGTGCGAAAGCCCCCATCAGCAGGTCAAATCCTTCTTCTTCCTTCAACTCACAATCCCCAGAATTTCAAATTCTAAAGCTCGAGCATTTTTCCCCTCGGTCTTTCAGATCAATAACCCTTCTCCTCGCTCTTCGCTTCCTTTTCTCTTACAACAGCTGCAAGCCCTTTCAATTATCGATCTTGCCTCCAAATTCTCCAGTTTTACAGGGTACCCTTGTCTTCTTCCTCGCATATATACTTTAGTTTCTTCAGATGTAATGTGGCTGCTCATTTTCGGTTTCTCTCCGTTCAACTCCTCCACCGCTGGTCCAATTGATCTTACTAAAGCTTGCAGCGCTGCAATGTGATATTTCGTTTCATTATTTTATACTGTTTCTATAGGGATCAATTACCAATTGTCATGATCTCGGTCTTATGTGTTCTCTCTAAGTAATTGCTAAGTTGTGCTTATAGTTTCAAGAATTGGGTTCCTTTTTATCAACGCATTTGCTAATGTATGGAGAGGCTATAGATTTGCTTTGCTAGGATGAAGCTCAGCTGCAAAGTTTGCATCTTGTTATATGCTTCTTTATGCTTACATATTTGTCCTACTCTTTTCAGCTCTAAAATCTGAGATATTGATATGCATAGCATCGCGAAGAAAGTAGCAGACCAGGCATCTAAGAAACCTACTCTCTCCAAGTCAGAATTTGGATCCTTGTTAATTGCATCATTGAAGTCAAGACGTGGTAGCAGGGTGGCCCTCAGTAAGAAACAAATATCAAAGAAAGTTACTCGTCCTCCAAGTAAGGTGACCAGGAAAGGTGTTAGGTCTAGAAAGTTGGTTCGGGGTAAAAGTGCACGCAAACCACTTCATAAAAGGTCCGGGAAGAAGTCAGAACCGTCTACTGCTATCTGTCCTGAGTTGAATGACAAGAATCCTAAGGAGGAGACTGCCAAGAGAAAATTTAAAAGGAGAAGGATAGGTGGAAGGCGAAGGAATAATGTAGAGCTAGATGAACCATCACGGTTGCAGAGGAGAACAAGATACTTGATGATTAAAATGAAGATGGAGCAGAACCTTATAGATGCTTACTCTGGTGAAGGATGGAAAGGCCAAAGGTAAGATATTTTCTCTCACATTCCTGTTGATTTTGAGAAACTATAACTAATAACTAAAAGATCAAAGTGTTTCTATGAGATATTAATCTGCTTTAGTGAATTTTTCTGAATATGTATATAAAATGGGTTTTGAAAAATTCGTATCTTATTAAGCTTCTTAAGTTTGTGAAGAAGCTACTTTTCTCAGATGAAGTTCTTTAATAGATCAACACTAACCAGACCAACTTAGGTTTGATTCAGATGCCATTGACACTGTAATCTTTGTTACACCAACTTAGGGTATTAATTGGAAATGATTAAAGGAAAGAAACAACAGACATTTCCTAAGGCACTTCCTCTTTTTATATGAGCTTCACCAATGTATCTGCCTTAAATATTTCGAGTTGAGTTCTGACTCCCTGAAACATACCTGAGAGAATCAAAGTTGGGTATGCTTGTTTTTGGAATATGCAACTGAAAGAAGGGCCTGCTGAAGGGAAACTTATGTGCGCTTAACTCTTACACTAGAAATTCTGCTGCAGTCGTGAGAAGATCAGGCCAGAGAAGGAACTACTAAGAGCAAAAAAACAGATTTTGAAGTGCAAACTTGGAATACGGGATGCAATCCACCAACTTGATTTGCTTAGTGCAGTTGGATGTATTGAAGACTCAGTTATGGCCCCAGATGGATCAGTATCCCATGAACATGTAAGCATGCATAATCAGTATCACAAATGGTATATTTCTGTTCATGGCCAGGAGTATCATAAGTTTTGTGCACTCATGTTTTCTTTTACTTATCATGCTCAGATCTTCTGTGCAAAGTGCAAATCAAATGACGTGGTCCCGGATAACGACATTATACTCTGTGATGGGACATGCAATTGTGCCTTCCATCAAATGTGCCTTGAACCTCCACTTCACACCGAAAACAGTAATCTATCCATTGTCGTATACTGTGATTTGAATTTGGATAAAAAGAAAAGGAGTGAGCTTCTTCCTAATGCTTTTGCTCTATCGAGTTCTTGCAGTACCCCCTGGAGACCAAGGATGGTTCTGCAAGTTCTGCGAATGTAGAATGGAAATCATGGACTCAATGAATGCACACCTTGGAACCCAATACTCAACGAGTTGCGAATGGCAGGTTGTTTGAGTGGACAGAAGGACCATAAAATATCTTTCTTTGGGTATTTTCTAACTAAAATATGGGGGGTTTTTTTTTTTTGCTGAAGTAGGATCTTTTCGAGGAAGAGGCCGCAGCTCCTGATGGTGGGAACATTTTAATTCTTGAAGAGGAATGGCCCTCGGATGACACTGAGGATGAAAATTATGATCCAGAAAGGAGGGAAAATAGCATGAATGGTGCAGGAACGGATAATGATGAGTCGGATATTGCTAGCAGCTCCACTAGCTTGGGTTGGTCTTCAGATGATGAAGCTGTTTCTGGATCCAGAAGATGGGATGTGGAGGGAAAAGAATTCAGAAACCAGTCAATATATAGTAGCTTAGATTCTGATGAATCTAGTGATGTTGAAATCATGAGCGGCCGCAGAAAGCGCAGAGCAGTTGATTATCGGAAATTGTATGACGTGAGTATTATAAATCTTAAAGATTCGGGTAGATCCTTTTGCCTTAGATATAATAGCGGGATATCCACAAAGTCCAGAAGGCTTGAAACTTTCTACTTGCTAACATATTCATTTGGACTTCTGCTTGCATTAGGAAATGTTTGGAAAAGATGCTCCTGTAGCTGACCAACTCAGTGAAGATGAAGACTGGGGTCCTAGCAAGAGGAAAAAGAAGGAAAAGGAGTCAGATGCTGCAAGCACGCTTATGACTCTCTACAAACGTAAAAAACAAGCAAAAAAGGATGAGACTTTGGAAGGAAAAAAGGACCTTCCTAAAGAATCTCGAGTTCGAAGGGCACTATCGAGAATTCCACCTAGTGCAGTTGAGGTACCAACATTCCATCCCTTGTTGCCTTTTTCCCCGGTTCTGATTCTTAGTTTTGCTGAAATGTCATGTCAACATTTTGCACTCTGGCAGAAATTAAGGCGGGTTTTTGAGGAAAATGAACTTCCCTGTGGAACAGTTAAACATAAGCTTTCAGAAGAGCTAGGTCTTGAACCTGGAAAGGTATGAACAAACCAATGCATTGAAGTTATGTATGGGATTGGCATTGATGGTGATACCCAACTGAGTGGACTAAATAGTTCTTACTGTTATTTACTCCTTCCCCCCTACTGATTTTCACCGCTTGGAGTTGCAATTCCAGGTCAGCAAATGGTTCAAGAACGCAAGGTACCTGGCATTGAGATCCAGAAAGGTGAGTTGGTGCTTGATTTTGCCAACAGATTTCCTATGGTGTACCTTCTGTTCTCAAAACCTTGGAGCTTACTGGTGATTCTTTTATGTCAAATGGACAAAACACCAACAGTGCAGTGATTTCAACCCTAAGCTGTCTGGTGAAGCAACAGAAAACGAAAATAAGAGTGGAGGCGCTGAAGTTTCAGATGCCGTAACTGAAGTCGGGGTACAGACAAAAAGGACTTCAAAAGATGTATTCGCAAAGAAGAAGCTAAGATCTAATTGCGGGCTGAAGGAAAATGATCCAAAAGAAGTTTCCCTTGAATCACAGGCAGGAAATAGTGAGGTATTGCTGAAAAAGCATTTCAGCAAGTGTGATCTAGGACATCATAATTCAAGAATCCACTGGAATCAAGCTGTCAGCTATATAACCCTTGTTTTGTCTCTCGTGTAACGATTGAAAGAACATTCATTTTCCCTGTTTCACACAGATGGAAGCCCAAAAGGGTGATGATCCGAGCTTGAAGACTCTGCTAGAAGAAAAATCAAGTGCAGGGAAGAAGCATTCCTACTCAAAATATTCGGAGTCCCCGTCTCATCAACTTGCCGAGAGTGAGATGGATAGACTTTGTAGAGCCAAAGACACCCTAGAGAACATGAGGCAGTTTCTGGGGAGTCTACCAATAAGCAAACGTAGGAGGTCCAAGGCGCTTGTTCTTCGAGAGAGGGTGGTTTATGTGCCTACTGCTGAGCTAAAGGAGAAGATTACGACAGTTGGATAAACCTCAGTTAAGCCTTTCAGAGAGCACCTTTTTCTCTATATGCATCTAGGCATCGAAGGTTTTAATTGAAAAATTGACAAAGTTTAGCAAATTATCAGCGAGTATAGCAGTTTGAGATGAGCTACTAACCACTTGTACATTTTATTTACCTAGCATTCCGTCTTTTAGGATATTTTTTAACTCATCAAATATGAAATACATTGTCAACCCTTTTTCTAAAGCTGTGTAACTCTTATGTTCTATATATAACGAAGTGCAAGTTATTGCAATAAACAGATAATTTACACTCAAACTTTCACTTTTGGGGAAGTTGCTATACAAGTGATAGCCATAATACATTCCTTTCAGTCACTCGAGACTCAAAAGACTAGCAAAGAAACAGAAATATCAGAAGCTGTTGATGTCCATCTTGTCCAACACCCGGACTACCAGTTCCTTTTGTTTGTAACTGATCTAAATGCATGGAAAATTAGCTGCAGTTCATCTGTTGAAGCACACCTATGAAAGCCTAAATTACGGCAGAAACTTCTTCATATCAGTTCAAAAGAGATAAGAGAAGCACATCTGCAGTGTCTGGCAGTCTGCCAGTAGAGCAAATGACTGTATAAGGAATACGTCCAACAAGATATGATCACACAATCAGAGTATGATGGCTTCCTTGAGCTAGAGATTGGATTACACAAGGAATGTGCCTACGAGTAGTTACTTCAAATCTGGCTATCTTACAGGAGGCATCCACTCAGGCTATCCTAAATTAGTTCCAACTGCAATTTTTCTTTGACTTCAGCGCTTTGATCAGCATTGTTATGACCGTCATCACATGTATGTACATGAAACTAATCAATTATATATCATTTACCTAAGTATGCATACTACAATACATGAACTACCTGCACCACTTCCCACATACGTTCCTTTCCTTGGCACCATATCCAGCACGAGAGATATGACTTGTCTGCTTGGAAGCCAATTAGAACGAGTGCGCAAGTTCAGGATCCTTGCTATGCTTCAGATCCCATATTAATGGATGTCCTGTATGAGTTGTATAATGCTTACTTTGAGTATCCTGCTAACAGGAAATACTTAACAGCTAGAGACCAGACTACAGTCCTCCAGTGAAGTAGTGAAGATAAATGAATTCCTTCTGGAAACTCAACAAATTCGTGGTGATCTCTGCAGCTAACATTCATTACATATATATGAAACTATGAATTCTCTTGGCAAGACTTTGGTTAAACAGATGATACTGGAGTTATGTTGTCTAATCTGGAAAACTAGAACTGGTCTAAAGGTAAAAGCAACATAGAAAGAAAAAGGTACAGTAGAAATTGATGTTCATTCCACCAGGACGTGCATAAGAAACATGGAAACCGCAAGAAACTTATATCCCTTGAAGCAATCGACCAACAAATTTAATGCATTCTAAACCATCATATCTGGTAATCTATGTATCTTAGCTTCATTCCAGTTAAAAAGGTGAAAAAAGAAGAAAAAAATGGTTCCCTTGTGTTATAAACGCACTGTTACGGATCGGGAAATCGCAGGAATCGACAAAGCAAGAATACGAAAGCGTGAATCGAAAACACGACACACGATTTACGCGGTTCACTAACACGATGTGTGTTAGCTACGTCCACGGGCGAGAGAGAGTCAGTTTCACTATATCGAGGAGATTACAGATTACAGAGGAGTATTAGAAGTATTTATAGTACTTCTCCATGTGGGTCTAAACCTAATCCAATCTGGCAAATGAAACGGTTACAGACCAGGCCCATAACCCGAACCCAAATAACATTGAGCCCATCCCGATTACCAATCGTAGCGGCTGATAGTCCGATTCAAGTCATATCAACACCTTGCATATATAGGACAGGCATTATGGCCTCACTTTCCCTTGTGATTGACAAATCAGACATGATACGTTCTACAAAACTGCACCGACCAGTCTGGAACTTCAGCTTGAAACCTTTTACTAACATGAACACGGCTAGCATATGGCTCATCATCACTCAGCATCATGTCAACAGGACCCGATCCACTTGCAGACACAGATCTCAAAGATCCACTCACTCCATGGATAGTATAAGCACATTCACTCGCTTCCTTCCACACCTTTGGTTTCTTCTGCTTCAAACAGGAATAACAAAACCACTCATCGACAGGGACTACGCTTATTTTAGGACTGATGCAAGACAAGTGAAATGCCGCCTCACAATCATCACAAAGCAGCATCCTTTTTGTGGAATCTGAACGAGAACAAACCCTGCACCGCCTACAAGCCATGCCACCAATTCGCATTCCGGACGTAGGAGCCCCTACAAGAATCGAAATGCAATATCCCTATCAGATGCAGAGGAAGAAGAGCACTCAGCTGTATCATCTTCCATTTCTTTACCCATCCACACCGAATTGAACTCCACATTCGATCTTGATGGTGACGAAGAGCAACTATCATTCACACTGTGACTCAGTGAAGAAGGGGAAGGGTGCTTACCCCTTTTCACTTTTCTTCTATTGTAGACAAGCATAGGGGATGGGTGGGAAAGCTTTGTAGACAAGTTTAGGGGCTGTAATGTTAGATACATCGGTGATGGTTGATCGTTTTAAGAGCTTCCTTCTTTTGTAGCAAAGCACAGGCGCGGTAATCTCAGATACATCAGTGCTGGTTGATGGCTGTGAAAGCTTCCTTCTTTTGTTGACATGCATAGGCGCTGTAACCTCAGCCACATTGGTGCTGGTTAATGGTTGTGAAGGCTTCCTTCTCTTATACACATGCATAGGCGTTGTAATCTCAGAGGCAATAGCAATGGTTGATGGTTGAGAAAGCTTCCTTTTCTCGTAGACAAGCATAGGGGAATCTCAGATACATTGGTGATGATCGATGGTCTCTGTTGTTTGGTTAGATCCTCTTCGTTCGATTGTACTGCTGTGGAGCTTGTTTGTGGAAATTACCATGTCGATTTAGGGCAAAACCAATTCACAGAAGCCGCAGGCAATCCCATTCACGAATAATCAAAGACGGGCTGGGAAAAGTACGAGCGGAGTTAAAGCAGGAGGGGGTTTTAACCCACTCGGCAAGCCGACCAGTTCATGCAATTCCGGGAATTGGGTTTTGAACAGCGGGTAAGAAAGATTCGTCCTTTTGGTTTATGGAGAGAAATTAGATGAGTTGAAACCTTACCTGCCTGAGTTATGATTGGTTGAAGTTTAAGCAGCAAAGTAAGCAGAAGCTGCACTTACTTTACTGTCCAGCCGGCGCCGGCAGTCATGACTGGCGGGCTACTGCGGCCGCGATGGAGCTTTGATCTCGTGGCCCTTAAATCTTTTCTTTTGTTCTCCCAAAATTGATTTGGGGAAAATAAAACCTAATAACTAATAAGTGAATCGTGGTGACACGCGGGAATTGGGAATTTTGGAGCACGAAATTGGATACTCTTGGCGCGAATACCAACAGTAATTTAGCTGACTGAAGTTGCTAATGTTAAATCGTTGCATTATAATGAATCACTATAATGTAAATGCATGTATTGATACAATGAATGCATTATAACAATACTTTGATTGTTGAGATTCTACTTTATGCATTGATTTACATAAAGTTACTTTATGGGAAAATGTAATATTTACCCTCAACTTTTAGTATAAGACAAAAACTATTGGGATATAAATGAAAAGAAAAAGTTTGACACAAATCTAAAAGCAACAATCACAACTTTTAGTTGAGATTGTATAATGCATCATTTTTTGTGATTATTGGTGGGACTTACCTAAAACAATGCATGCATGGTTTTACATTTTGGCACTTCCAAACATTGTATTGTGCACAATACATGTATTCAACAAACACAATTCTTACAATCACAACTTCCAAACGACCCCTTAATGAATTAACTAGTGAAGTAAATTACTGAAATTTAGATCCTAACAAAAAAAAAAATTGTTATGAAACGCTCTCTCCTCTCTCTTTGGTTTCTATTTCTTGGCTAGCCGGAGTCTTCTCGCGGGCCGCGGCGGTGCTCGTGTTGTTTGACGTTAGCGTGCAGAATCAAGGTGTTAGTGGACTCAGATGGAATGGTGTAAGTGTTCACAATGAAGGATCAGATATTGATCTGGGGATGCGAGTGCCATGGTCGATCTCTCCCAACAATGGAATATGGGATCGTGTTCATAGCTCCCAAAAGAAAAGAAAACGAAGATCAAGATGTTGGATCACTAGGAAAAAAAGGAAGCTCGTATGCTTCCAGGAAACTCAATTGCTAGCCTCCTGTCAAAATAAACGATCAAAGGTATCGAAAATTGAGGTGTGGCGTTCTAAGCTACCCTCCTCGACAAGCCTGGAAGGAGAAGAGGATGAAACATACCACTCTCCTCTTGTCGGGGACGTTCTTCCCAGCGGCAGCAACGGTAATAGCCTTGTGACGTCAACCCTAGAAACGTGTGGGTCTGGCTGAAGTTTTTGAACTTCCGACATCGGCCGGTGTTGGTCCATTGTCAATCCTCTCGTGACGACCGGAGAAACGATCGTCGAGGCATACCGGCAGGAGAAGTGTGGATCCGGTTGTTCGGAGAATCCTGACACTTAATCTCGGGCCCGGATTCGGTGCGATTCTCTCCCCTCCAATCGTTTTTAAGAAAAAGACATTTATTCAAAGTCAGAATCTTAATCCCTTACGTACCTCTCGTAACCGAACCCCAACCTCCGATCTCCTATTTGGGTGGCAGCTCGACTCTTGGGCTTATTTAATCTCATCCCCTCAACAACATACTCTTGTAACCAGAAAAACAAAGAGTGTGTTTGTCGACGACAGAGAGCAGCCTCGTCCACATGCAGTAGTCGTCCAATTTAGGTTTGTAGTTGTCTTTCCACATAGGGTCACCCCGACCTAATAATAATGACCTCCTTTTGTTTAAAGCATTGCCATTGTATTTACCTAATTCCATAAGTCATGAAGAGAGACAAACATTTGACTCTCAGCACTCTGATGAAGGGCTTCATCAGAGTTCTAACGACTTAAGTAATTGTTTTCAAGTGACTGCAATGGCTCGTGTACAAGAAGACCAGATTATTCAATTATCTTTGGATGAGGTCCAACCTGCGAGTTTTCAAAGCTCTTGTGCTTTAGTGGGAAGGCTGTTTTATGGACATCAAAGCTCTTGTGCTTAAGGACTCGTTGAATGTCCCTTGGCAGGGGAAGGAAGGATTAGAGTGATGGTGGTGAAACACGGTTTATTTGAATTCGTGTTGCCAAGTGAGGCATCCAAGAATTGGGTGCTGAAAAGAACACCCTGGATGATAAAAGATAAAATCCTCCACCTCCGTGCATGGACATCTAACATCACGAAGCGAACATTTAATGAACTCGTCATGACTCCCTTTCGTGTCCAAATGTGGGGCATGAAGGAAGATTGATGTAAAAAGCAGTTTGGAAGAAAGATGGCGAACAACACAATTGGCCATGTCCTAGAAGCAAGTGTGTTTGCCTGCACGGACACTGACCAATGCTTCGTCAAGGTCAGGGCCCTGATTGATTTTTCCAAGCCGTTGAGATCGCAACTAATGGCCGCTAGTGATGAAACAGGTTGCTTTTGGCTTAACCTAAAGTATGAATACTTGCCCACCTTTTGCTTCCATTGTGGACGAGTCGGCCATATGATGAATGTTTGCTCGTTTGACTCTCCCACGCGGAAGGAAAATTTTGGCCCGCACATGTCCACCAAGAAGTTGGGGACAAGAATTTATGATGATGAGGATGAAATCCCTTCGTATCGCGGAGGATCAAAATCGGTGTGGGTTAACAAGGACATCAGAGAGCACAAGGATGCTAAAGCTAGACCTGGGTAGGTGCTCGAGAAAGAGGAGGTCAGGTTGGCCAATCCCGATGAGTCAAGTCAGGTGCGTCATCATATGAAGCAACTGGAGGTTCCTGTGCATTCCATGCGAACTATAGAGGAGATGCCGAGTCGGGGCAAAAGCCCTTGTGACTTCCCCCTGAAGAAATTGCCCAAGATTCACGTAGGCCGGGTTCTCCGCAGATCAATGCCATAGAAGGAATATTGGAGGACCTCTCGTATTGGACGAGAACAGGGTTCCCATCTTGCGAGGAAAAAAGCTTGTGCAGTCTCATGAAAGGGACGAGCATATGTTGTTTCGGTTGGCTAGGGATACTTCGAATGGGGTGTCCCACCATGCAGGGAGGAGGCTTGTGCGGCTTCATGAAAGAGACGAACAGGTGTCGTCTCGGACTGCTAGGGACAAGTCGGATGTTGTGCAATTAGGGAAGGGGATGGAAGAGTTGGAGGCGAAACCAGTTTACTCTGACCTCCCTCGTGACATGGCCCGACGTAGGAGATTAATTCTTGAAGATGATCTCCCGCCCTTGAAGCCTCCCATGACAGCCATGCAACGTCAGGAATCGATTTGTCATGACAAGGGGAAGGGAAATGTGAAACCACGGGCAGCTGGCCTGGTTTCGATGAAGAAGGGCAGGAAGAATGGGAACCTCCCCAGATCGCTCGCCGACAGCTAAGGAGCTCCAAAACTCAACTGGAACAGGCTAAGAGAAATGTTCGGCCTCGATCTGTCAATTCGGAGAAGGAAACGACTCCGCGGGTGGAGGATATGGTGATTGCGGATGGGGAGAGACATTAGGTTCTGCCTCGACGCCGCCTGGCCAGAATTCGCCATCGCGGTCTTGGGAGAATGCCCAGCTGAAAGATCAAGCTCTCTCGGACTTGGAGACGTCTCTCTCGGAGGGTGACGAGCAATGCTTTGAGATTAAGAGTTGCGCCCCAAGTAGGGTTCAGATCGATGTTTCCAGAACCATCTGAAGCCGTGTGGGGAAGGTGGTGGCGGCTTTTGAATCCGACGACATGCTGCTTAACATGGGTGGAGAGGGTATTCGTGTCCCTACGACGTTGGGACATGAAGTTATGAAGAGACCTGCTTCGCCACAAGCCTCTGAAAGGGAGATGATCTGGAAGTTGAATAAATAGGGGACAGATATCCTTGATTCAAATACTGGTGGAAAAAGCGTGCTCTTCAGGAGGTGGTTGGAGAGGTTAAAGATTGTCCCACGCCGAAGAAACGATTTGTTGAAGAAAAGTCGAATGATGAAAAGGTAGGAAGCCAGCCTTGAGTGGCCCCAATCGGATAAATGAGGCTGATGGCCTGGAATGTGAGGAGAATTGGACCATCACTCACATTCCAGACTGCTGCGGGAGACAGGGGTGGTGGGGCTGGCAGTGGAGGGCTGCTGCGATGGAGGACGCGCCAACGGTGGAAGGTTGCGGCGGTGGAGGATGGCTGCGTGAGAGAGGGAGGAGGGGGAGAGGGGGTGGGAAGAGTTAGGGTTTTGTTTTTAATTTATATGGGAGGGTAAATGATTGTGTGTGGTAAATCTTTTCCATTCCAAAAATACCCTTCGTTTAATCTTAACCATCAATTTGGAGAAAAAAAAGAAAGAGACATGAGAGAGGGTGTATCCAATGGGGAGGAGGTGGGTTGTCAAACTCACAACCCCTTGTCACTAGGGGTGGAAATCGGTACGGTATCGATATCCCAATACCAAATACCAAAATCCCGAATACCAAATTACACCCTAAAATCAATCCCAATCCCAATCCCTAAATAATTTCGGTATCCCAATCCCAATCCCTAAATAATTTCGGTATCCCAATCGGTACCTCGGTATCCCAATCGGTATTATCGAATACATAATTAATTATCTTTGTAATTAATAATTAAATATATAAATTAGATTTTATTGTTTAATTTTGGGCAAAGAGACTAAGCAAATAGTCTTGAGTTGCCTAGAGCTAACATCTCAAGTTCTTGTAATTGGTAATCTTTAATTTAACGAATTTGAGGTTGAGAGGCGACTAATACTAGTGTGAAATAGTGATGTAATGATCTATGTATTATTAAATGACACTTTTGGTGGTTAATGGTCGCGTAGTAGTGAATGAGAGAGCCTAGTTGAGACGATAAAATACACACTAGCTTATATTTCGATATTGATCCATATTTCGGTATATACCGATCCCAATCCCGTAATCCCTAATACCGAATAACAATTGAAATTCAATCCCAATCTCAATCCCACAAAAATAATACGTGTATTCAGTAATACCAAATATAGACAAATTCGGTATGGTATTCAGTATATCCCAAATACCGGTACCAAACTTACAGCCCTAGTTGTCACCGTATCCCATCCCGAAGATGAGAGATGGGGGGAATCAGAATTTCAAAAATTGCTCCTTAACCCACATCCAAATCCAATTATATTTCCTAATTAATATGGCCGCGCGAGTAGAAATGACGGTAGGTCCGGGGCGGGTATCTCAATATCCATACCCGTACTATGGCAGGTCGAGTCCAAATCGGGTAATTTTTCACGGGGCACAGATCGGAGCATATCGACACAGTGGGTATGTAATTTATGTGAAAAAACATTAGAAATATTTTTTGTAGTAGTATTACTCTTGTGAATGAGTACGGGTTATTCGGATTTTAGGTTACAAAAATTCCTAGTTTTCGAGTCGGGTCAACGGATCGGGTTGTAATTTGCCAGCCAGATTTAGGAATACGGGAGGGAGAGTGGAGTGGAGGGTTAGACATTTAGGTTTTAGAAATTTATTAGGGGTATACTGGTCATTTTTTGCGTAACTGTGGGCGGGAAATGGCAAATAACAACTCTCATTAATACCATCCACTTCCAGCGTCCATGGCAGCCAAATAGACTTACTAATCTTAGATAGCCCCAAATGGAGGACCTCTCAGGGACACCAACTTCAACATGGCGTCCAGACGCTCATTCTCTATCTTCTCTCTCAGTTCTAACTTCTGGGTTTCAGGGATTTGCTGTACAAAAGAGATTCCCACAAGGCAATTAGTTCACCTGACGAAACCAACACAATTAACTACTATAACTAGACATTTTGTTACCTTTGTCAACCATAACATGTAAGATGCTGAACAAATTGCTTGTTCTTCAAAATCTTCAAACTCATCATCACATCCTTCCGAGCATGAACTGACGAGGAGCAACTCCTCATCCAAAAACACACTGACGTTCACTTGGATGCTAGATTGGCGTTTTTGTGGAGAAGACACGTCGTTGACATCGCTTGTGAAATGCCTTATCCATAATAAGGAGAGAAAGCGACGGTAGAGCCATAGAGCCTGTGAACAAAAAGGGATTTGGGGTGGGCGTTAGCTTTGGAGGAAACTCTGTGTTGAGTTCAGGTTACAATGGAAACAAAGTGATCAGAAACAAAGTGATCAGAAACAATTCCACAGCTACTTTAATTTGCAGAACGCAGTAATCGATTTTCATGTTTGTCAAGTTCCCCTATATTCACATATTTTAAATGGGCTTGAGAAAAATACCTCCCTTCCTAAATAACGCTTTATTAATTCTTCATTCCAGTCAAGCTCCTCCTGATACAAACAGCAGCATCAGAGTTATTAACTCACAAATTGTGCAATCTCGATTAATTACAAAAGAATTATAAATGATGGCGGTGAATATGAAAGTTCAGACATTATACCTGCCAGATCAAATAAACTTCAACACAAGAATCACACGACCCCTCTTCTTGCTTACGGCAGCAATCCTCTAAAATTCTGATGATTAGCCGCTGCAATTTGGTGATAACTCAAACTGTGACAAGATGCTAGGAATGTCGTGGAATGAATACTCGTAAAATTATACATAGCTTTCTCTCATGAACTCTCTTTTAAATGTTCAAGGATTGTACTCACCATGCGATAATGAAAGCAAGAATTATCAGAAACATGTAACCCAGCCCACGTTTTGGATTTCTTCAGTTCCTGAATCACCTGGAGAAGCAATTTTTGCTTAAGCTGACAAACAGGACATCTAGATAAAGCAGCTCATAGATGACTGTGAAATGCATCAGCAGGTATGAACCAAAATACCCACAAAAGTTTCTTAGAATGAGAATGTATAAAAACCAGAAGAAAGTTTTTTTTTTTTTTTTTAAACTGCCCAATTCAAGACAGTGGGCTGAAATTCTTCCATACTAGTCATACATGAGGGCCAAGTTGTCATGACACTATAGGTAACAAAACATGCCCAATCTAAGAAACGAACCTGTTCTCTATCCATGTAAGAAACCAACCAGCAGCGATGATTCCATGCACGATAGTTCATCTTTGATCTCTGCATAGATAGCAAGGCAGAAAAAGTTTAGAGTAGCAGTCAATAGCACACACGCCCAAGAATTAGTAAACCAGAGCTGTGTTCAAAGCCACTAGTATGGAGTGAAAAATGAAAGTCTAACAATACATGCATACACCTAGTCATGTCTGGAAAGATCCAACAATCAAACATGAAATTAATAAACTTCAAAGATGATGCTTTCTTTTCCCCTTTTCTTTTCCAATTTTTAAAATTTTGTAATGCAATTGTCAAGGAAATAGTATGCTTCTTTAGTTTTATAAGTTGTTAAACCTTCACGAATCACTACTATGCAGTTCTTGAAATTAATATAAACCTCTGCTATCTTCTCCACCAGGTCAGATTCTTCCCTCAGAATCTCTTGCAAAGTTGTACGATTTCTGGCCATATTCTTGATCACCCACCTCCTGCCAATAACCGAAGGAAAAATGCATAGAACAAGTTAACAACTCATGCAGTTCAGCAGATAAACAACAACACAGGAAGAGAATCAACTAGTACTTCATAGATATTACCTATGGCTCCATGCTTGCTCGCTCTTGGGTGAATACGAAAGGACAAGGGCAGACAAGCGGAGCTCGTCAGTGAACATTGACGCTTGTGTCTTCTTCGATACTATTAACTTTCTGCAATTTGCATCTTCATAAAAATAAAATAAAAACAAGAACAGAGGGGCACACTGGGCATAAACAAGCTGCAATTAGAGGGTTTAAAACACAGGTGCGAATCTACCATTTCCGGATCATTACGATTCAAATCAACCAGACCCGTATAAATATAGAAATTTTCAAATTGGTTACCTGGAATTCCAAGCAGTCCCGAAATCAGGGCTTAACAACACAAGTGCTTTGCTGCATTTCATAACCACAATTCCTAGAGCTTCAGCAGAAGGAAGAGATAGGCCGTCGAGTTTCCTGTATTCTGCAATTGCATTCATGAATTGTTCTCTGGCAGCCTTGTACAATAGGAGAACAACCTCCGAGGAAATGCCCAGTTTGTGATCTCGAATCCAGAAGCTCCCATCTCCACCATCCAGCGCATCCGAGGCTTCCGATCGTGAGCTACCAGCTTCAGGGTCTTTCTCTAATGTCGCAAATTGCGAAGGGTGAATGAACCCTACTTCGTTGCTGAGCACACCAAAGCAGCCGAAAACAAAATTGAACATAGGGTTGAGCGAATAAATTGAACGAAGGGGAAACTTCCTGAATCGAATTTGACGACGGTGCTTACATGAGGGGATCGGAATCGAGAATGCATTCGAATTGATTCAACAATTCCGACATGGTTTCGCTCTGAATAGTACCTTCAGGCTTCAGTCATCATTACGAACTCCAGCGTCGATTTATTAGAAATTGGAAACGGAAAGAAACTAATGAAATCAGCCCCCTATCATTCCAAACCCAATTTGGGAAGAAAGAAGACTCCGTCGAAACTCGGCCGAAGGGGAAGCGGACGGCGAGAGCTGCCGGCGAATAAAGATTTTGTTTCTCCCCCGATTCCACTTGGCAATAGCTGCCTTCGCAATCGCACCCTTCAACCGCGCGATGGTTGATCTAGTTTGTTGGGCTGCCCCTGCTACTGGGATCGTTGACTGCTCCTCTTGAATTGGGAACAAACACACAAAACGCCTTCGCAATCACACACGTTCTTCATATCCTGAAAGCACTTTCGCATAGAAAAACGCCTTCCTCCCAAACTCCAATAACTTCTTCATCGCTGTTAAAATCTTCAAATCTACCCAACAAATCGTATCTGCAAACAGAGAACACTCGGACTTCCGCAGCTCAAACTCCCGCCCCTTTTGCCCGCTCGAAAATAGACACAGAAAGAGAACAATACCAGAACTTTGATGGCGATAGCGATAATCGAAACTGGAAGCAGAGCCTGAACTCCGCTGTTTCTACACCTTCCGTCTATTCTCACCTTCCCCTCCCGCCTTTCTTCAATTGGCGGGAAATCGGGATTCGCTTCAGCGTCTTCACCTGATCTCTGTCACGGATACGCCGCTTGCGTATAGATTCCGATCGCTCTATCGTCGGCCAGCTTTTTCAGACGAATTTCGGAGACCCAATCGCCTTTCTTTCTCCTCTCGAGCAAAGCAATGGATCGTCCGAGGTAAAACGACATCTTCTTCTGATAAAAAACGACCTAATGTGTCTGCTTTCATAGATTTTTAGCCCTCGTAAATTTTCTTCTTCCAATTTTGGTCCTTAAGTCAGCAAAACTTGCTCCGTGACCTGCGTTTGATCTGGTGGGCTTTAATCTGTGGGCCTTGCTAGCCATTCCTTCCTCATTCAACAATCTTAATTTTCTTAATGGGCTATTTCTTCCTTAATGGGCTTATTGTCACAATCACTAATTTGCAAAAAAGAAAAGTCCAAAGAAAAAGTAGACAATGCAAAGAGAAAGAAGTTGGTGAATGGTGATGGATTTGTGTTGGTGAGTGGTGACCACTGACCATTTTATGTTCCCATTTATGCCAGTGTGTCGGTTTAGCAAGTGGAATGGTTTAATCGGTGGCACATATCGGTTTGTGCCGGTTCATGTCGGTCAATATTACAAATAAAATTATAAATACTCATATTTAAACATGACATTTAACGTCAATACCTAAACATTTATATTTGAATCCAACAAATAACATCAATATTTAACTTTAATACTCATAAAATAAATAATAAAATAATTTTTATCAATTAAATTCTCTAAAATAAGGTAATTTTACTTAGAGATTCGTATATCGATCATGCCGGTCATACCGGTGGGGTCACGCCAGTTTTATGACCGGTACCGGTTGAACCCAGTACAACCGGTGGCACGCCGACCGGCGTGACAACCATGATTGGGAACAAACACTCATCTCGAATACCCGAAGCTCCGAAGTATTGCTCCAAGCTCCATAGGAAGTTCTCTAACTCACTTGCATTTCTCGACCCTTGAAAGCTCTTTGGTCTTGGAATCTCCATGTTTGAGGCAGGTTGTGCAATGGCAGGTCCGTTAGCCATGACCCTCTTCACAAGCGTCACCTCGCTTTTGAGCTCCGCAACCTCCTCCTTCAAGGAGGTCACCTCTGCAGCAACCGCCTCCTTCATTACCTCAATGGCATCGTTCATGGCGGTGGAGATGGTGTCTTTGATGAGGACCATAAGCTCATCTCGAAGCCCTTCATTGCCAACCTCCAAACTCATCACTCTAGCCGCCACACTTTGAACATCGCCTTGGATTTGGGTGAAGTTAGCTCCCAAATCCTCCATGACGGCGACATCTTCGGAAAGCTTCACCTCCATCCTCGAGACTCGCCTCTCTAGAGACTTGAGAGGATCACGAGTGCTCGACGTACCTTTTGACCTTGCGCCCGGAGTGGGATCTCTTCCACGTTGCTTCTTCGCATCGTCATGGACTTCTGATCCAGCCATCTTTGGTGAGGTTCTCGCTCTTTCTTACCTTCCTTCTTGGGGAGTGAGGACACCGGTTCTTCTTTCAGAACCAGATTCTGATACCAACTGTCACGGCCTTACTCTTGGTCGTGCGGCCCTAGCTCTCAATTCCATTAGAGATGCTAGACAGCCTTCTCACAAGCTCTCAAACTCACTCAATTCACAAGAAGAAGACACAAGAAGATGGGAAAAACCCTATAGTTGTATTGCTCACAAAAATGATGGATGAGTTACAAGTGAGGGAGATGGCTCCTTATATAGGCTCTCCTCATACAAGGCATCAATGACCCTCATAATGGTCCCTCCCCATTACTTCACCCTATTAAGTTTCCCCCATAATGCACACCATTATACCACCTCATAATGTGGCTCTTTATGTGCACCATTAAGCTCATATTCAAGATGGGGAATCCTAGGAGCATCCTATGCTACTAGGTCTTCCATAACGCCACACGTGACATTCTCCCACCTATTCTCGCGACGCCCTCGTCGCGTCCTTGCTACAAAATGCCTCCATCGACCTCGAGCAGCCTCTTTCGACTCTTGAGCCTCGTTGGTGACAGCCCTGAACCGTAAATGACTACTGATTTTTCATATATTTACTTAATTAATTAATACTATTCTTATATAATTAATCTTCTTAACTTACACACAAAAAAAATCTTCTTAACTTACCCATATGTTTCAAGTTTCAACATCCCTAAATCCCGCTCCTGATTTACTATTTTGGTAAACCAATAATAGTATTATTACTATACACTCTTACCGCAAAGTCAAAAGTATAATCACCAATTCCTAATTTAATCCATCCATTCTTCACCCCTCTTTCTTTGTTTCTTCATCTTTTCCTTTTTTGTTTATTGGTACATGTCCCATCTCACTTGTTAGAGAAATGCAAGTGAAACTCATCAAACAAGTATTTTAATATCTATATCGATTTGTTGTTGAAGTACGAATTAAACTTCATCTAGTTCAAGATATGAGTTGGATGATTTGTAGTCATTATGATATTTGATTCAAGATTAAATCATATAAGAGTTTTATTTTTTTAATCGATTGATTGCCTAAAATACAAATCTAGTCTGTGCCGACAAGAAACTACCTTGATGCATGTAAATGCGATGGGGAGAGGTATATAAAATAGGGTGATAAATGTTGTGTCGTTAACAGTTTAAATGTTAACCACATTGGTAACAGACTGTTAATGGTGAAACCGTTAATCACTAAGGAGAATGTGAGTAGTTTAGCGGAAGCTCAAAACTCCTTATTGGAGTACCAAGTCACAAATGGTTAATAACATACTGTTAGCGATTAATGATCGGTTGTTATTACGCGATCGAGCTTTAAATTTATAAGTCAATGCACACTTTATATTCAATCCTAACTAAGCCAAGTATAACCTAGATATGGTTATAATAAAGTGGCTCAGTCGTATTCCATGGGATCCCTAAGTTTATTATTACTTTGCTCCGAACTACTATATAATCGGGTCGAAAGTTTGATGAGGGGTTTGAACTAATTTAACCTACTCCTAAACAAGCAACCAAGTGATTGGGAAACCGCTAGAGGTGAGATGGTTGCCTAAGGTCGCATCCTCCTAGCTATAGTTTTCAAGTAGGGTCAATCGAATGGGGTGAGTGAGCTCTTTTCTGTGGGCTTTCGTGGTTATCCACACGCCACCAAGTACGCCTCCCCTAAACCCATATATAGTCACCTCGATCTAGACTATCGTATCTGTGGCATTAAGCTCATGGCTTCTTTCAATGGACACTATCCACCGTCCACACCAAGGTTTCATTTGCGGTTCTTTCTAGGAAGGTTACCTATAGCAGGGGTTCGGTCGCCTCGACCACTATAGGACCCCATTCATACATCTATCTCGATTGGCTTGATGATGTATACCCGTCTAACCCTAATAGAGTAGATTTGTGCGACTTACCCAAACACAATCCAGGATAGAATGACATTCAAATCAACTAGTCAGACACATTCATACATAACCCATTCATACACAACCTATAAACTCGGGTTCATATTCCATAAACAATCACTAGAGAGAGGAAGAAAACACAAACTAGAAGAGGGGAATGATAGAATCAAGCTTGTTCTCCTTGCTTGCACCTTCTCCTTGCTCTTTGGGTTGATTGGATCTTCAATAAAGCTCTCCCAAGGTGATTCCCTCTCTAAAACACTCCAAAACCCTAACTTTCTAACTATAAGGCGGCCCTCCTTTTTTCTCTCCAGCAACTCTACTATTTAAAGGCGCTGAAAATCTCGGGCTAGTTCGCGGCCTGAAGATAGAAGATCGCGGCCGCAAACTTGTGTGTCACGGACATGATCATTTTCCTCAGTCTGGATCAACGTTGCTTGCGAAGAGAGTGGGGAAACTCTCTGTTCTCCCAGCGACGAATCCTTCCAGAGTTTGCGGTCGGAGTGCTCCACTTCGCGGTCGGGATCTCACGACCTTGGCCCGCGATCTTCTGGCAGACTTCACGGTTTATCTTCGCGGGTGGGAACTTGAGCTCTTCAGCTGCAATCCTTGCATTGTCTGGTTCTTCTCCTTGCTTCTACACATTATTGCTCATTTCCTTCCCATCTTTGCTCGTAATGTCAAATGCGTCCAAAAACAGTATCATAAACGAAAAGGAATGAAATGGGCACGCGAATGACATTTTGTAAAACAATTGAAAATCATTTTAACACAAGATCACCTAATAAATGTAAGGTAAATAATGCCATTTCGAAGTTATCAATTAACAATCGATAAGGATTGTTAACCACTCGAAATGATCAAAACCTCACACTCAACGAAGGAAACAACTTCGCCGTTGATCACTCTACACTCACTAACTCCAATCTCCTCGCCTTCTCGGCTAATACGAAGAACGAGGGATCGCCGAAGAGGATTTATCATGAACCACAAAGTGTTGGTCGTCGTGCTAATAACTCTCTTTGGTTGCTTCTCAATCACATCGACGGGAGGATGATCGAGAGAGAGAAGTGATGATGACAGCTAGGGTTTGACTGTTCAAGAGTGAAAGAAATAAGGGTTGTGTTTTCTTCTGTTCTTGGTTCACAGAGGGAGTGGATTCGTTTTTATCTGCAGAGAAAACAAGAGAGAGGAGAGATGACGAGAGTAAAGAGAAGAAGGGAGTAGGGACGGGCATCAGTCCGGTCCGGATCGAATCGGACCAAATTCAGAGAATCGCGGTCCAATAGTGAAAGATAACTTAGGACCAAGGATCGGACCAATAGTGCATTCGGTCCGCTTGGGTCCGGTCCAAATGTAAATTCGGTCCATTTTCTTCAGTATTTATAAATTTCAAGGGACAAAGGATCGGACCATATTATATTCAATTCGGTGTGGTCCGATCTAAACATCGATGCGATCTGGTGTGGTCCGGTTTGGACCAACCCATTGCCCACCCCTAGAAGGGAGTGTGCCGCAAGGATATCTCTTGTCCATCACTTTCCTTTTATACATTATATAAAAAGAAAATTATGTCCCTTACCTTTTTCCAAATTCATAAACATACCATAATTCTCTTTTTCAACAATATAGGCGGTTAACCATTAATCGAATCGACGATGACAGTTAACAACTAATGTTTGGCAGGTCGACTAATGGTAATGATTTTTTTATTGGTAGGTAGCCGTTAACCGCATTATCAGTTAATGGTTAACCGCTAACCAACCTAGTTATCACCCCTAATATTAAAATATTAAAAAATGAAAAAGACACAATTAATAGTAGGTACGTGTATGTAAAATCAAAGGTATGGCATTACATGAGTGAGCACTTCTACTATACTATATAGCATTGGTGTTTTAATGTACAACTTGAAGTTGTACCATAACATTAAATGTATAAGTTTAGGTTGTACCATAAAGGAATTTGTAGCATTACGTTATGGTACAACTTTACAACTTGAAGTTGTTCCATCACATAAGGTACAAGTTTAAGTTGTACCATAAAAGAATTTGTACAAAAAGTCTAGGTACAATCTGAAGTTGTACCATAACATTAAAGGTACAATTTCAAGTTGTACCATAAAGACAAAAACCTATAGCACCAATGCTATATATCATTGTAAAATTCCTCTACATGAGTAAGAAAATGATATCTTGAGATTGGATTGACCACATGATACTATACCCTAACCTATAGTTGAAACTTTAGGCCCCGTTTTAGAGGTACTTCTATTGATCAGATATCTTCATCCATATAATAAATTAAACCGACTTTGGAGCATGATATTATCCTCTAACCTTTAGTGGATAAACTTTAAGCCCCGATTCTCTAAGTTGAAATCTAAAAATCAATTTATTTAAAAATAATACTCGATGATTCTCATTCATATGATCGGTTTCGTTCGGTTAGATTGAATAGCCCGACCGGATACTGGCTTGACAACCTTGTTGCTAATTGTAAATAATAGTAGTACTATTATAATTGTAATTATTGTGGTTATTTTTTTGTCGTTATAGTCGTGGTTTTAAGTTGTAGGATTATGAATCTGACGCATTTATAATTGGAGTCATTGTTTTGACGGTAGTATTCAACGTTTTTTGCAATTGTAGTACTACAACTCTGACATGGACTAGTACAAGTCATGATTAGTATGGTGCTAACTCCTGTAGGGTTAGCATAGTAAATGGTCCCCATATAATTAGTTAAATATTTTGGGTTTGGTAATTAACTAATTGACAGGTTTCTTTTTTTTATTTTTTTATTACCAAGGAATGATAGCCTAACGGTAAACCTCTCGTGACAGTGAAGGTTTGAGAGTTGCAAATCCCAGGTTCGAATCCAAGTGAGACTCGTTGGTGTTCCCGAAGGTACAAGGCTGCTGGGGGCGCAGTCTTGTTGGCGTCGAATTGAATGTAGGTGGCTCCCAAGTTTAGTGGGCCCCGCTGTTACAAAGTGTCACGTGAAGCCGAGATTCATTGATAGGTTTCAAAAACACTTATAGAGGAACAAGTTTGCTTTCATCCTACGTAAATCAAACCATTCAGCATCAAGAAGAGTAAACAGAGGAAGAGGCTGAAGAAATAAGATGCGCCAAAACACAAATTCCCATAGACAATGTTTAACTTCAAGACACATACCATAGCTTTAGAAACAAAAACACACTAGTTATTCCAATCCGAACACCAAACGGCATTAAAGAAAGAAGTTTGAAACAACAAAAAGACACAATTGTAGCGTTTCCCAAGTCCCAACAGACACTTTATTCTTCAAGACAACTGCCGACCCCAAACAACAGCATCAGTGACTACGACAACTGACAGAACAACCCCCTGCAAATCACTCCTCTTCTGACTCCGATTCAGCATTCTGGAGCCAATCAATAAACGGCTCAGCACTCTTCACGATCTTGGATTCCTTGTTGCCTCCCCTGAGATTCCCGTACCACTGCAGAATGTGCTCCTCCTCTAGAACATCGGCGTCGTACAGAGCTTTGAGAACAAGAGCCACCTCCTTCCCTGCACCAGATTTCTCAAAGAAACCCTGGATGGAACCAAGTACAAGCAGCTGTGAATCTCCACCCTGGGCTGCAACAGCAGCAAGATACTTCTTCTTCTTGACCACTTCCTTCGCAAGTCCCTTCTCGACACCATCGAACAAGGCCAAAAATAAAGCATCCATCTTTTCCTGACCTGAACCAGGCAGTGAATCCAGAAGACCGGGCAACTGGCTTGCAGCAATTCCTTTACCGATGCTTTCCTTCAACACATTGGTTGGAGAACTGGTAGAACTCGTCTTCCCGTTCTCCTTGGATTTCTCCTCGGCTATAGGAGAAACAGCACTTTTCGGGCTGCTGCCATTGGCTTTCGCAGCTTCTTTGGCCTTCTTTTCGGTTTCAATGGTAGTAAGCATAACCATTTCAGCAGTAGCAGCACTCAATTGTTCCTGGATGCGCTGGCGGGCTGCCTCGGCAGATGTATCAGTATGCCACTGAACATCGTCGTCATCATCACCATCATCCTCGTGGTCTTCTTTCTCATAATCATTACTATGTGTAGGTGACACACGTTCCTCATCAGATCCACTTGCCTTCTTCTTAGTACTTGCAGCCTTGGATGAGACATCCTTTGAGGTAGTAGTTGTGCCCTTCTTCTTGACATCCTTCTTCACTTTCTTCAACTCCTCATCTGCTGCCTCACCTTCCTTTAGCCGTTCCTTCTCAGCTCTCCTCATTGCTTTCTTGTCCTTTGACCCCTTCTTTGATTCCGGTGGGTTCTTCAAAATGAAAGTGGTCAGCTTGTCTCTCATATCCACATCAGATATAAATCCACAGGCAGCACACTTGAGTTGAAGCATCTGAGTTTTGGTTATGAGTATCTCAGTTTCTGGGTTCCCACAGCCGTAGCACTGAACATATTTTTTTATGAAGATTTCCAGAAGTCCAGCAAGCTTTGCAGTCTCATGTGAGCCATTCACAAGAGCAATGCCAGTTTTCTCATCAAATTTTGATTGAGCACCAAGCTCACAGCCAAAGTACTTGGTGGTATAAGAAGCTGGCCGAGCCAAGGCCTTTGCAATGTCAACCATGTTGACTATATTTGTCTTGATGCCATTACCTCTGCCCTCAATCTTGGTAACCATTCTAGGCATCTTATACCTGTAGAAGGCATCATCACTGTTTGAAGCACCAATGTTCTGCAACGCCATCTTGTCTCGAACAAAGGTAAATCTAAGTTCAGAGTTGTTTAGAGTTGCTGAGGGAAACAGATGGATTGAAGAGGGTACGAAGAGCTGCTGATGCCTGCCAAAGATCTTTCAGCGAGAAAAGACTTCACTCTTTTGGTCAAAGGTTGCATCCAGAAGCAACCATGAAGTTCTGTGTGTTTGTTAAATGGCCCAGTATGCATGCAGCTGATTTTTTTATGCAACAGAGGCCGCTCCTTTTTCCTTGAAAGCAGACAACGATTACCTAGCAATCCAATGTCTACCGGGATGAAAATGGCCTGTATGGACATAAAAGAATCTCACTTTCACAATCTGCAGATTGCAGCCACCCTTCCAGCAAAGCTCCTGAACAACCAAAAACACAACAGTTGTCAGGCCAGAAGTTGAAGAAAATGAAAGGGAAAACACTTACATCCATAGATGAAGTCAGATCGAGAATGAAGACATATAAAAATTAAGAATATTCAATTGCTTCAAACGCACAAGAAAGGGATAAGGTTTTCCAACACCCGAATGATTGAAAACCAAAATCGCGCAAACTGGATTCTTGACTCCTCAGTCCCAATCAAGTATGCATTAACACGTAAAAGACATTTATGCACCAATTATCATACAGACCACAGAAGTAAGTAAACAAGCGGTTCCAATCCTGTGGCTTCCTCTTTCATCAATGACAAGAGTAAATACTCTCAGAACACAGACCCCAAAAAGCAATAAAAAGATGATCGGAAAAACAATACCCCATTACCAAGAAAGACCGGATTCGACAAAATCTTGGGAATATCACACCAAACCCTAATACAAATCTACAATCATGCAGAACAACAATCGGAAACATACATCGAAGAGCCCATCAACCCTACGCATCCGTTACTCAAAAGCACAGAATCCAAACTAATCTACCAATCAACCAATCAAAAAAACAGCAGCAATGAAATCAGCCAACAAGAATCGCAAGATCGGGACCCTTTCCGGCTACGGTGAACAAAACAAACGGGAACAATAACGAACACGCGAAGAAGCAGAAAAGAGCACCTCCAAAAGATACCGAAAGAAACAGCGAAGGACAACGAAACGCGGAGAGCGTCAATCAGAACAGATCTCCGGGAGAGTAGCGGAGGCAATGGAGGCTGAAGGAAAGGAAGGATTGGCTTTTTCTAGGGCTTTTGGGGGAGAACTTGCAGGCAGCTATTCCGTTTGTATTGTGGAGAAGGATTGCGGAACCGTCAGTGACAACACCCTAACTTTGTTTTTATAGGCTTCGCCGCAATTGGGCTTTGCAATTGCGGGCCGATGAGATGCAGAAGAAACACCAAAAGGCCCATACAGTAGAGGCCCACTCCATCTCCGTTTCTTCATCACTTCTTCAACCTCTCTCTCTCTGTCTGATTGTTGTCTCGTTTACTCTTGCCGGTCGCCGCTACCGGCTTTTCGTCGGTCTCTTCGACCGGCTATCTTCATCGTCAGGGACAGAAGGATAACCGACTGAAGCAGCGTTTTAATTTCTTCAGAACTCGAGGATGACTGATGTCTCACACAACGGGAGCCATTGGCCTCTTGCTGCATCAATGCGCGAAATTGAAGGCCTACAGTCGAGGTCTCGCCCTCCAAGCCGTTGCTTACAAGTCCGGCCTCCATTCGGATGTCGTGGTATCCAACCATGTCCTCAACGTGTATGCCAAATGCGGGAAGATGTCTTCTGCTAGACAAGTGTTCGACGAAATGCCGCAGAGAAACCTTGTTTCCTGGTCGGCCATGATTTCTGGCTATGACCAGGTTGCCGAACACTGGTTGGCACTGGAACTCTATTCCCAGATGTGTTCTTTTCTCCCCAACGAGTATGTATTCGCCAGTGTCATCAGCGCATGTGCAGGTCTCGCGGCGCTGGTCGAGGGGCAGCAACTTCACGCTCAATCCTTGAAGTTGGGTTGTACTTCCATTTCTTTTGTGGCCAATGCGCTCATCTCGATGTATATGAAATGTGGTCGGTGCAGTGATGGGTCATTGGTCCACTCTGGGGTTTCAGACCCTACCCTCGTCTCTTACAATGCTTTGATTTCTGGGTTTGCTGATAATGGTCAATCCATTGATGGGTTCAAAGTTTTCAGCCAGGTGCAACGACAGGGTCTTTTCCCGGACGAATTCACATTCGCTGGAATTCTGAAAATTTGCAGTGATTCTACTGATCAGCAATTTGGTGCTGCATTGCATTGTCAAGCAATGAAGCTGAATTTGGAGTCTACTGCTTTCATTGGCAATGTCATCATTGGGATGTACTCAAGCTTCAAGCTGATAGATGAAGCAGAGAAAGTTTTCAGAACAATCAAAGACCGGGATTTGATATCATGGAACACAATCTTGAGCACTTGTTCTAATTGCTTCGATCACGTGAGAGCACTAAGAGTACTCCGAGTTATGATAGCTGATCATCACGACTTGAAGCCCGATGATTTCACCTATTCTGGTGCTCTTGCTGCTTGTGCAGGGCTAGCATCACTAAAACATGGTAAACAGATTCATGGTCATCTGATCAGGACAAGGCTGCATAATGACGTTGGCGTCAGTAATTCTCTTATGAACATGTATGCCAAATGTGGTTCAATAGTCAATGCATACAACACATTCAACAGGATGGGCTGCAGCCGGAATCTGGTTTCATGGAACACCATAATCGCTGGATATGGGAATCACGGGCTTGGAAACAGGGCGCTTGAGCTTTTCCAGGACATGAAAGCAGAGGGAATGAGACCAGATTCCGTTACATTTCTCACTCTCTTAACGGCCTGCAATCATTCTGGGTTGGTGGGAGAAGGTCAACTGTGCCTTGATTCCATGGTTGAGAGCTACGGGATCTTTCCTGAGACGGAGCATCTCTCTTGCATCATCGATCTGCTGGGAAGGGCTGGGAGATTAAAGGAGGCGGAAGATTACATCGAAAGGTTTGAGTTTGGCGGGGATCCAATTGTGCTGGGTAGTCTGGTCGCTGCGTGTGTTCTGCATGGAGAAGTTCCCATGGGAGAAAGACTAGGTAAACGGCTTCTGAAACTCGAGCCTGCGACTACCTCGCCTTATGTATTGCTGTCGAATCTGTATGCCACGGATGAGAAGTGGCATGGTGTCGCAGAGACTAAGAAGTTGCTGAAGGTTAGTGGCCTGAAGAAAGAGCCAGGCCATAGCATGGTTGAAGTGAATGATACCTTTGAAAAGTTCACCAAAGGAGATTTTTCGCATTCCAGGATTCTGGACATCAGGGAGACCCTTAGAACTCTCAGTTCTGTGGAGGGAGAGACCGCCATTTCTGCAGGATACCAGAATTAGGGATTCAGTGTGGATCAGAATCAGATTCCAATCGACATCGGTTCAGGATGCTAGAATTTTCTGCTGCTTTCTCTTGTGTATTTGTTACTTGTAAGTTTTAACTAAAGTATGTATCGTTTTGTAGGTTTTATCTAGTAGTTCTAAATCTAATGTTACTCAAATTTATAGTGATCATTTTTTTGTGAATATCACATTTATAGTGATCAATATAGTCTAAATCAATAGGCTGAGACACACTAAGACAAAATTAAGTCTGAGTTAACCATTAGCTACACAAGCGTAACAACGCCATTAGCAAATGAAGTACACCTTCCGTCGACCAAAATTACAAATCCAGGACCCAACCTACATTACTACCTTGTCCAACTAATGATACACAAAAGAAAGGAGCCATAATCACTACTCACATAAGCTCTCATACATTCCTACCAAACCTAAAACTCCATCTTCACCACTAACTCACTCGGTCCAACACCTGCTGCTGCCGCAGCCGCCCCATGACGAAGCCAATCCTTAGCACACACGAGTGCCTCGACAGTCTCGGGCCTCAATGAGGTTCTATACCGATCTATCTCTCTCGGCAGCACAGTGTCGAACACGTTCTCCGCTGTTGCAGTAGACACGGGAATGCTCAGTATGTCTCGAGCCATCTTCGACAGTGTTGGATACTTCATCTTGTTCTGCCTCCACCATCCCAACACACTGAATTCCGCCACTCTCGGGAGCAATGAATCGTCCAGGTACATGTCCAGCTCCGACTTCGTCTGTTGGCTCGTGGTCTCCATGATGAACACATCGAAATCTGCCAGGCCGTTGTCCACAGCGGCCCCGAGCTGGTTCTCGTCATTCCTTAGATTGGGGTCTGCATTTTCTTCGTAAGTTGGTGTCAGTGGTAGAGGCAGCGCCACGTACTCCTTGAACAAATCATGGACCCCATCATCGACAATCTTTATGTATGCAGGAGCATCATCACCATATATCTTCGAGAAGCTGAACTCGACCAGCTTCATCTTAAACCGAGGGTCCATGACTACTGCAACTGCTAAAGCCAAGCTGCAATCTTTGATATATTTCTCGATTTTGTCCTGCAGTCCTATGATGAAGTTGTTGATGAAAGGATCTCCGATAGCAGCTAGTCGAGAAAGCTCATTTTGAATCTTCCAGGCTTCATGGAAGAAAGTGATTGCAATTGGGTTGGTCGAGGATGAGAGAAGGTTAGCTGCATCAACCAGATATTTCAGGAGTGAGCAAATCGTTTCAACTTGCTTCCACTCCAGCATCGATGGTGCTTCCTTGTAGTGAGGATCATAGGTATCCAAGCATGAAAATACTTCTTTCAATTCCGAAGCAGCAAGCAGCATTTCATACGTCGTGTTCCACTGAGCCTGGTCGTCGAGTCGGAGATTCTTTTCAGTTGGGACTTGGAGCTGCTCTTTGAGCTCAAGAAACTTCGCCTGGTGGGAATCGAGGGTCTTCACATACTTCACGCTGTCGCGGATTTTCGACACAAGATCTTGACATGCTGACAATAACTCTTGCGCCATGCTGGTCAAGGTGTAAGAGATGCAGTTGCCAAGCACCAGCTGGCCGCTGAGAATCTGTGTATTCTTGATACACAACAGAGATTGAAGACTTTCGAGACCAGCTTCTCCCACGGGGTGGTTAAAGGTGACGGAGAACAGTTTACCTTCCAAGCTCCAATCAGAAAGGCAACACGCCACTGCATGGCTCAGGGCAGCATCTGAATCAGGATACGGCTCCATCACTACGTTCAGCATCCTCTTCTGCGGCTTCCAATCACTATCAATAAAGTGCCCAGTGATAAATACATAGCCTAAGCTATCACAGGAAGTCCACGTGTCCAGAGTAAGGGTAACGCGTCCAGGGAGTCCTTCAATAAACTTCATCACGTTCTGCTTCTCCCTCAAGTAAGTAGCAACACAATCCCCCTGGACAGTGTTGAAGCTCACCATTCCAAATCGAGGCTGGAGGTTTGAGACGAAATTCATGAATCCGGCATGTTCAACCATGTGAAGTGGATAATCGTGCATGATGATCATCTTTGCAATCTCATGGCGGCATCGGTCAGAGTCAAAGGCGAAGTATGAGGAAGATCTATACCGGCGTTTTGGTGGGTCGCTAGTTGAACCTCCAGGGGTACTATTATACGTCAGCATTTCAGGATGTCCGTGGTTCCGGAGTAAGGCTAGACATGTGCCCTTTGCTACGTGGCGCTTCAGGTGACTGGTCCCAGCGACCTTGGAACCCGTGCTGTATGCAAAACTCTGCTTGCACTGCTTGCAACAAGCTCTTCTACATCCATCCGCAACTGTCTCAATGGTGAAGTGTTCCCAGACCACGGACTTCTTCCTCCTTCGCTTGTTAGGCCGCGAGTCGGGAGTTACGAGGTCGCTGTTTTCATCATCATGGGGGAGCATCAGCTGATTGTTGTTATCATCATCATGATGGATCATCAGTTGGTTGTTGTGGTTATCTTCTTCCATCAGCATCAGCTGGTCGCCCATGTGATGATGGTTGCATTCAATTATATGATCATTGTTGTTCTCATCATGTGGCATCAGCATCTGGTGGTGGTTCTCTTCATGAGACACCACCATGTGGTGTTCGTGTGTCGACATCATTTGGCTGCTGTTATCAATCTGAGTGTTGGCGTGTGATGTCGGCATCTGAGTGTTCTCCTCCTGGGGCACTACCAACTGAGTGCTGTCCTCTTGGGGGGCTGCCACATCAATGTTCGCATCCTCAGCCACCATAATTTGACTGTTCTCCTGCTGGGGCAGCACCTTCTGACTGTTCTCACTCTCAGTCACCAGAATCTCACTGTTCACTTGCTGGTGCATTACCACCTCACTCTTCGCATCTTCAGTCACCACCGTTACATTGTGATCCTCTTGGGGTTCGGCTACCTCAGTCATCTCTACTTCTGTTACCCCCATCTCATTGTGATCCTCCTGGGGCACCAACAGCTCACTCTTCTCTTCTGTAACCACCATCTCACTGTTCTCCTGGGGCACCGCTATCTGACTGCTCTCCTGAGGGGGTTCTGCCATCTCACTGTCTTCCTCCTCGGTCACCACGGTCTCTTTGTACTCCTCCCGTGGCACCAACATCCCACTGTTCTCTTCCTGTGATACCAATGTCTGATCGTGCTCTTTTTGTGGAGACAACCTCTGACTGCTATCTTCTTCTTGTAGCACCGGTTCCAGGGTGTTCTCTTCGTGTGATGGCAACTCCTGATTTTTCTGCTCGTCTGGGACTGATGTCAGATTACTCTGATCTTGTGACACATCTGTTTGGGCGTTGCTCCCTTCTTCAGTTACAGGCTTCTGATTTGTATCTTCTTCGTGGGGTACCAATTCATTGTTCTGCTCTTGTGACTCCATCTTCTCTTTGTCATCTTGAGCTGCCAACTCTTGGTTCTTCTCTTCCTGCAACTCCATCTTATCACTGTCTTCTTGTGGTGCCACCTTTTGATTATCCTCTTCTTGAGTCGCCACCTTTTGGTTGTCCTCTACTTTTGGAACCACCTTTTGATTATCCTCTTCCTTTGACACAATTGTCTCATCTTGTGATGGCACTGTCTGATTATTCTCTTCAGGGGCTGCTACACTCTTTTCTCCTTCTTGAGGGGACGAGGGCTGCTTGCTTCCCTCAACAGCTGGAGCTGGAGTGTCTGACAGTCCAGTGCTACTTTCTTCAGCAGGTGTCATTCTCTCTCACCAAATTAAAATCCTGCTTTATGGAACAAAACACAGATTCACTTCAATCATTCAGCAAAAATCTCACGTACCCCAATGAAATACACTGTAGCTGTAAGTGAACAGCAAATCCTCATCATCAACCAATGCGCAAAATATATTCACAGAGAACCCAGATTAGGACACAAGTGAAAACTTCCCTCAACTATTAAGATAGCATCATTTGATGGTAAAACACATTATTGTAGTAAAGTTGACAAACACATTAGGAGACCAATGTGAATGAACAGACAAGAATTGTTTAACATCCATTGTGATTGTATAACATCCACTGCGAGAAGCAATCAAATGAACTGACAAATAACTCAGCCAGTATCCCCATTTTGATGAATCAGCTATCGCCAACTACTTCTGCCCACGTTCAGACCACATGAGCTTATGTTTCCTCCAACAAATAGCTTAACTACCAAAGAGACATGCTAATGCTAACGCTAACTTGCAACCAAAAAAACACAGTATAACAGCAAAAGAAAAAAGGGAGGGAAGCAATTAAGCAAAGACAAACACATACGAAAGGCATTCGAGTCTTACTGGCCTAAAGGCGACGCCTTTTTTCTTCTATGAATAAGAAGAACAACCGTCAACCAGCAAATCTCTTACGAACTCGATCGCTATCGGGCCTTCCAAGAAGGGTTCACCAATAGCGTAGGCCCATAATCGATAGTTACAACATACAACAACAACAACAACTAGCGCCCTCACGTGGCAGTTAAAGGGTAAAGTGGGCAAGCGCTTCGCAAGCAGGCTAAGCCGGGTCAACGAAGGGTTGAAGCAGATCTACTGCCAATTCCTTTTCCCCTCGGTTGGGCTTGTCATCGGCCGGCCGAACAGCCATAAAAAAAAGCACACCCGAAAGAAAGGAACGAACAAAGCCCGGAAGAAAGAACGATTAAACCCAATCGATAACGAAACAAACAAAGGGCACCCATCGCCAACTGACTGGCCGACCGTCGTTTTTCCCTCCAAAAACGAAAATCATTTACCTCCAATTTTTTTCAAAAAATTAGTTCCAAATTTCGAAACCCCAGAAAACTCTGAAGCTCGAGATACGAAATTCACAGAACTACTCGTTAAATTTCGCACACCAAAAGGAAACGCCGGCCCCGAAGCAACAGCGCAGCTTCAAGAACACCATAATTGAAAACCGGAACGAGCTCAAGAAATGAAACGAATTGAACAATAACGCAATTCAACGACCACAGAAACACGGAACCAATCAAAATCAAAATGGAAAGCGAAAGGGGAACAAAAACTATCAAATTAAGAGCTGAGAAAAGCTAGGGTTAAGAGCTAATTTACCGGACAATTGAAGAAAAAAGGGAGGGAAACGCTGATCTTCGCGCGACTGTGAGAGAGAGAGAGAGAGAGAGAGAGGACGGAAGGTAGGAAGATCGGGGGCCCAACCAAGCTCCGATGGGCTCTGCGAGATCTAGGGTTTTGGTTATACTTCCAATTTTTTTCCCCCACCCCTAAACAAACCCACAGACTGCGAAGAGACGCACGAGGGAACAGCAATGGAGGGTCGAGACCGCGATAGAGAGAGACTGAGAGATCTGTGGATTTTCTGGGGATGGAAGGGAGGAGCGAAAGGATTTGGGCCTTTTTTTTTTTTTTAGCTGAGGAGCCAAACAGATCCAGCTGAAGAAGGGCTTAATTGGATCTGAGGGCTCGAGAAAGGGGAAAAGCTCGCTTTACTCTTCTTTCTCCTTACATCTGAAGAGATAAGGGAGAGGGATAAAAAGAGAGAGAGAGAGAGAGAGAGAGAGAGAGAATTATCAAATCCAGTTTAGTATGGACTTTCGGGTCCATAAACAAACCCTATTTGGATTCCGTCTCTTCCTCTTGATCTTTATCCGATTCGTGAACTAAGGCCCAATGTGGGGAGGGGATGAGGACGAGACGACAGCGTTTAGAAATGGTGCCGTGGGCCGTCGTGGTGTGGTTGAACTGCTGGGCCCGCCTATTGGGCTTTGGAATTTTAGTTTTTTTTCTCTCATGGTTTTGGGTTTCTGGAGCCCACATTGGTATTGAAATTGGGTGGGCTTTGGATTTTTAGATTTTTCATCCTTTGCAATACCAATCCACTCTACTTTGTTCCAATAAAGGGTGGTATATTTGGAATTGAATGGATTGCATGGTATATTTGGAATTGTTCCAATAAGTGCCAAGTGGAGATGAAATGAGTTAATGCATTGCATGGTAGTTTTTCAATCAATTTGTCGTTGTACTCTACTAAACTCATTCACCCTCAAATCACGAATGCATTGTAGAATACCGAGAGAATACTATAGATGTTAGAAGAGAAATTTTACAATGCTATTGTTTGAGCCTAGAATGTACTAGGCGGGTTTGCGGAACTAGCAAGGCGACTGATCCGGATGATGGGGGACTCCAAGCTCCTGCAAAACAAGGGTCCTTGGGTGATCACCCAGGACACCCTCCAAAGCTCAAGTTAGAGAGAGAGAGAATCTTGTAGTAATGTTTAGAGAGAGAGAGAGTAGTTGGTTTCCCATCAATGCAGATATGAATGTATTTATAGTGGTTTGGGCTGGGCTTCGAGCATTAATGACCATGTCAGGCGCCCTATACCTTGTCTTACTTTATTTAGACCGCCTACGGCGGCAATTAATGCTTAGTCCTGCAGTATTCGAGGTGAGTATCCTAGGAAGATCTCCCATTATGCCCCTAACGGCTCTTTGTGTCAGGCGTCCTAGTACCTGTCATGTCCTAGTATGGCCGCCTTCCTTTATCTGTTTTCTTGTGTGTTACGTTCCCCCAGACGTCTTCTTGGGCCCTTTGGACGAGCCTTACCCTTCTGGGCTTCCAAGCCCTATATTGCTCAGCTATGGCCCAACAATTGCCCCTTAGTCGTGAAAAGCTAAGGATTTTGGCGGCTACTTTATGTCCTTTGGTAGCTGAGCGGTCCTTTCATTAGCAGCTGTCTACCCTTTTGCCCCCTGGCCGCCGCAGATCCGTGATTTTCTGGTCGACAGCCTCCTATAATGAGTTGCGTTGCTCAACTGCGCTGTCCACCCCTCTTCGGAGCATGGATTGGTTAATTCCGAACGCGCCCTGCAGGTCCACCCCTTTTTTGGCCGTCCTCTTTTCTTGTTGATACGACCCGAAAGCGGGCTTTCGGGTCGTTCCGTATTTTTAGCGGTTGAGCTGTTCACCCCTTTTTGTTCGCTACTCCTGAGCATCCATCTGGAAGACTTCCAAGCATCCATTGTGGGCTTTTAAGCGGTTTCGCTGTCCACCTCCTCTTGACCTTCAGCTTGTTAGCTTGTCCCCTGATAGTCGCTTGTCGATTGGCCTTCCACGCCTCGCTATGCCGCCCATAAGTCGCGCCACGTGTCTGGTCTCGGCTTTCGTGCTCTGACAGCGGGCAACTTTACGTCCAATCACCTGCCCGCAATTTGAATTAAATAGAGTAGGGTTTGCCCTAGGTCTCTTCAACCGTCGCTTCGCTGCCCCTTTCCTTGCATATTTATATCTCTTTCTTCTTCTTCTTCCTCGTTTTCCTTCTCCCAGTATCTCACTTCTTTCCCGATTCTCTCGTCAAAATTGCTCGGTGCTCTCGTTTTTCCCTGTCTTCCTATCTCCGAGACAACTCTTCTTTGTCTCCGCCGAGAGCAGCTTTCCTCGTTAAACTCCGACGACGTCAGAAACGTGAGAAAAGAAAACTTCGAAGGCAGATGGCAATCGAATCGCAAAGTACTAGTCATTCCGATAGCCAAAATCGGAACCTCTCCGGCGACGTCGTCACCGTCACAACTTCCAGTGACCTCGCGGTTACTGCCTCCGGCGACGCTCGCACTTCCAGTGCCGGCGGCAGCGTTCCTCGGTCCTCGAAGTCAGGAGGAGGATCTGGCGGAGCGCCCTCTGGCAACCGGCAAGTGAATCCAGGTAACTTTAGACTTTACCTTTGCACGGTTTATTCATAGACTTAGGACTTAGAATTGACATCATTCGCACGGCGTGAGGTGTACTTAGACGGTCTTCGTTATGACCTTTTAGGGGTAGAACTGGACACGGCTTTTGACGTGGGAACGTCGGGCGGACGACGTGGAGCGTCTTCCTTGGTTGGGGACAACCTCGGCGACTTTGAATATTCGGAGGCGGAGAGTGAACCGCCCGCTAACCATACGGACTGCCCCGGGGACGCCGAAAAGGAGTTGTCCCCATCGCTAACTATATCTGACGCTCTGCCGGTGGGCGCTTTCCAGGCCGTCCGCGACACCACCTACCGCGTACGGTTACACGCGGACATGTGGGAGGGGGAGCCCGTGCCGTCAAGCGCATACGAGCAGGGACTGCCTAACGAGGCTGCATACAACCCCCGGCAAGTTCTGCGGCAGCTGAAAACGCATCGCCTTCCCACCGACTGGGATTATGCGGCCCTTTCTCCGGTTGGGCGGTCAGGTTCTTGCCCGGGTGGGTGGATTCCCATACACGTGGAGCACCTTCGGATGGGCCTGACTTTTCCCATCGACCCTATCCTTACCCGGACGCTCCTTTTTCTGAACTGCACGCTGGGCCGCTTGTCTCCTGGTATAATTTTTCATTCGATTGCCTTTAGAGCGGCCTGTGCCAAGGCAGGCGAGACGCCCTCTTTTGACGCGTTTCGCCAGCTGTACAAGATGAGGGGCTCCGAGAATTGCTGGTCCTGCTACCGTCGCGAGTCGTAGGTTGGGATCGTTAGCGGGGCGCCTAAGTTGGATTCCCCTTGGTTTAAGGAGTACTTCTTTGCTCGTCCTGCGGGTAAGTGGTACTCTGGAGAGGTTGAACCGCCCACAGGCTTTGCGTCTGGAGACAAGAAGGATTGGAACACCGATACTGACGGTCTTGGTCTTGTCAAACCCTTGTTGAAGCGGCTCACGAATGCTTTTCAAATTCGTCTCCCCCCAAAGGGGGACGATAATGCCTTGGACATTATTCGCCGTTTTCACGGTTAGTTGCTTTACTTTCTGTATTAAGTGGTCCTCTCACGCCTTTTGTCTTTAACTTGGTTCGTTCTTCAGGTACGCGATGGTATGCGTCTTCCGCACGACCGCCGAAGCCTGGAACCAATGCTCCTGCCTCCCCTGCTGCTGCGGCTGTTCACCCTGTCCCGGCGGTTTCTCAACTTCCCCCGTCTCAGAAGCAGCTTGTGGCTAGTCAAACGGGGGTGCTGAAACTGTCTGAGCCTGTTCTGCCGAGGACGTCAGCCAAACGGGCCCTTGACATCACGACCTCAAAGGATTTGAGGGCGACCGCTGGAGAGCCTCGGTTGAAGGGAGTGCTCGCCGAGAGCTCTACTCCGTTAGACGCCTACGTTGCGCCTAAGAGACCGAAGAGAACATCTGTTGATACCTCCGTCTCTTTTTCGTCGCAAGCGTCTCTGTACCCAGCGGCTGCCAAACGTGCAATGCACGTTATATCGGAAGGTCTGGCGGTCCCTAGTGACTTCACCCCAACTGCTGGAACTCCTGTGCTGACTTCTGATACAAAGCGCCTGGCGGCCACTACGTCACGTCTGTTCTTTGCGGTACGACGATCTCCCCCTTTTTTTTTTTTTTTTTTTTTTTGCTATCCTTGTGTTAACTCTTTCTTTGTACAGACCCAATTTGGTTTGAACCAGCTTATGCTGGAAAATGACCGCCTGGAGAGCAGATTGCTGGACGCTCAGACACAGGTGTTGAAGCTGGAGGACCAACTCAAGGAGGGCCGCGAGGGGGTAATGGCGGAAGTGCGGGAGGACATCTTGAAGGAGCAGGAGCAGGCGATGAAGGAGAAGGATGCCCAGATCGAGGCGGGCAAGGAGTTGACTAAGAAGATGGAAGCGGACGCGGAACGCCTCCGGTCCGATTTGAATGAGTCTCTGGCTCGAGAAAGCGCCCTGCAGGTTGAGCTGTCTAACCTCCGATCAGAAAAGTCCGATCTGCAGGATGCTCATGAGGCTGCCTTACTGAGGGCCGCTCAGGAAGCTAGGGACACCTTCTGGACCTCCGATGACTTCCGCATTGCTAATGATGCGAAGTACAAGAAGTTGCTCCGCGACACAGTGGCTGCAATTCGTCATTGGTTCCGCCGTGAGTATCCGGAGGTGGTGTGGGACACCAACTCGATATGGGACGCGGTCGAGTTTTGGAGCGACGAGGACGTGAACTCCGAGTACGTTGCGACGCCCCCTCTGGAGAATGCAGCAACTACTATGGTCGAATCTGCGGAGACCGCGAGGGATGGCGAGTCCGCGGGGAATGTAGAAGTCGCCGAGGGTGCCAGGGAGGAAGTCCATGATGACGAAGTTTGAAGAAGAAGCCGCCTGATTACCTTGTCTTTTTTACTTGCTTTGTAATCGTTTTAATTTCCTGGTGTAGTAAACTAAATCTGCCTTGGGCAGTGAATATTTTGGGCGTTTTCTGGAATGCCTGTTATGGATGCTTTTATTTACTTGTGCTCTTTGAGGTCCGGGCCTTTTTGCTTTAGGGCGGTTGCGTTTGTGCTTTGAAGCGATTAGGTTTGGACCTCTTGCTTTGAAGCGGTTGGCTGTGCTGTTTGCTCGGGGGCGGATGAGCACGATATAGCCTTGGCGCTCCGTGGCGGCCTTAAAATGACGTTTTAAGCTCTGAGGCGGTTAGACGTTTATCATAAATACATCACAATTTGGGCAAATTGGGTGCTCAGTGGCACTTTCATAACTTGTGTTTTACACGGGAAGCTTTTTCCCCAAAAGTGGACGCTCTATAACTGAGTGCCCATATAAGACTCTGCGGTCAGTTGGATTTTCGTTCATCACTCGAAGTATTTTTTCAGGTGGATGGCATTCCAGGTCTTTTTAAGCGGCTTCCCCTCCATTGTTGCTAGCACATATGTTGCTGCTCCTAACTTCTCCCCTACTAGGTAGGGGCCTTCCCATGCGGCTGCTAACTTGCCGTGTCCTTCTTTCTGCTCGAAATTCCTCTTCAGAACCAAGTCGCCCTCCTCCAACGGTCTTGGCTTTACTTTGGCGTTGTATGCCGTGGCCACCTTCATCTTTTCCTCTAAGGTTCTGACCAGAGCCGCGTCCCTCCTTGTCTCGATCATGTCCAATTGGTGAAGCAGCTTCTTGTGGTTGTCCTCAGAGTCGTAAGACTGGACGCGGAGTGAAGGTAGTACTAACTCTGTTGGCGCGACCGCCTCCGCACCATATGTCAGAGCAAATGGTGTCTCGCCAGTAGCTTGCTTGTAGTTTGTCCTGTGAGCCCACAAGACATGAGGTAGCTCTGCGGTCCACCCCCCTTTTGCTTCTTTCAATCTTCGTTTCAGTCCTCGCAGGATTAGCTTATTGGATGATTCGACTTGCCCATTCGCCTGAGGGAACGCCACGGATGCCATCTTGCACACAATGCGGTTCTTTGCACAGAAGTTTTCGAACGGTCTGCAGTCAAACTGCGTGCCATGGTCAGTTATAATCGTATGAGGCGTGCCAAACCTGATCATGATGTTGTTGAACAAAAACTTCTGGATCTTGGCGCTGGTGATTGTATCGAGCGGTTCGGCTTCAATCCATTTCGTGAAGTAATCGACCGCAACGACCAAATACTTCTTGCCCAGCGGTGCTGTAGGAAATGGTCCGAGAAGATCTAGGCCCCATTGTGCGAATGGCCAAGGCCCTGTGATGCTTCTGAGCTGTTCGCTGGGCAAGTGCTGTTTGTTAGCGTGGATCTGACATTCATGACATTTCTTGACCGCCTCCATCGCATCCTTCTTGACTGTCGGCCAGTAGTACCCCTGCAGCAGTATTGTTCGTTCGAGACTCCGCGGTCCGGAATGCGTCGCACAAGTTCCCTGGTGGATTTCTTTGACCACCCATTTGGCTTCCTCAGGACCTAGGCATTTCAGATATGCCCCCGAGAATTATCTCTTGCATAGCTGTCCCTCTATCATGGTATAATGGGCTGCCTTTCGTCGTAGCGCTTTGGCTAGGAGTGCCTCTTCGGGGACGATATCACTTTGCAGGTAGCCGATCAGAGGAGACCGCCAGTCTTGACTTTCCTCATTAAGGGCCATTACCTCATAGGTTGGAGCCGCTTCTTTAGTCACTGTAATCTGTCGCTCCCCTTCGAAGTCCATGGCGGTTGCCAGTTTGGACAGGGCGTCAGCGTGATGGTTATCTTCCCTCTTCACATGCTCCAACTTCCAGGAGTCTAGCTGTGATAGAATCCCTCTGACCGCTCCAACCAACTTGGTGAGCGCCTCCTCTTTAACTTCGTAACTTTCTAGCACTTGATTTACTACCAACAATGAATCGGAGTGAATATGTAAGTTCGATGCCCCCATGTTGACCGCTATCTTCAACCCACTGAGGAGCGCCTCGTACTCCGCCACGTTGTTGGTTTTTAATTCCAGGAAGCGGTGAGATATCTCATGTATTACACCTGTGGGCGTCTCGATTACTATCCCTGCTCCAGCTCCTCCTTTTCCTGCCGCCCCATCCACGAACAGGCGCCAAGCTTCGTTCTCTTCTTTTTCGTCACTAAGACTAAAGCCCTCCGCGATGAAGTCTGCCAGCACTTACCCCTTGATGGAGGGGCGCGGAGCGTATGTAACATCATACTCGCTGAGCTCAACAGCCCACTTGGTCATTCGTCCCGACACGTCCATGCCCTTTAGTATTCTTCTTAACGGGAGGTTCGAGAGGATGACTATGGGGTGCTCCTGGAAGTAGGGACGGAGCTTCCTAGCGGCCGTTACCACGGCTAAGACTGCTCTCTCTATTGGCATGTAGCGCCGCTCAGCTGGGAGGAGCGCTTTGCTCACATAATATACAGGATGGTCTGAGCCATCAGTATCTCTCCTGACTAGGACTGAACTGACCGCCTGATCTGACACCGCCAGGTAAAGATACAACGGCTCTCCTTGTTTCGGGGCGCTTAGCACGGGTGGAGAGGTGAGCTGTTCCGTTAGCTGAAAGAACGCTTTATCACACTCCGCGCTCCATTGTGAACGGGACGCTGACTTTTTGAGCATCTGGAAAAAAGGGGAACATTTGTCTGCAGATCTTGGAATGAAGCGACTCAGAGCGGCCATTTTTCCATTGAATGCCTGAATCTCCTTGACTGTCCGGGGCGGCCTCAAACTCGTGATGGCTTCTATCTGCTTTGGGTTAGCCTCAATCCCTCTCCTGGTTATCATGAAACCAAGGAACTTTCCTGCTTTGGCGCCAAACACGCATTTGAGGGGGTTCAGCCGCAGACCTTCCTTTCTCAAGCTCTCGAAAGTCTCTCTCAAGTCTTTCAGGTGGTTCCCTTCTTCCTTGCTTTTGACTAGAACATCATCTACATATGCTTCCACGTTTCGGCCAAGTTGGCTTTTGAAAACTGCATCTATCATCCTTTGGTATGTTGCCCCAGCATTTTTTAGGTCAAACGGCATGACCGTGTAGCAGAAGTTTCCCATGTGCGTCATAAACGCGGTCTTCTCTTGATCCTCCTCAGATAAGCGGATCTGGTGGTATCCTGAGAACATGTCAAGGAAACTCAAGCTTTCATGGTTGGCGGTTGCATCAATGAGCTGGTCGATTCTCGGAAGAGGGTAAGCGTCTTTTGGACAGGCTGCATTTAGATTTGTGAAGTCGATGCACATTCGCCAGAGGCCGGAGGCTTTTCGAACAAAGACTGGGTTCGACAGCCAAGTTGGGTACTTGACCTCCCTTATAAAGTCGGCTTTAAGCAACCGCTTAACTTCTTCTTCCAACGCCATTTGCTTCTCCAGAGACGCATTTCTTCTGCGCTGTTGCACTGGCTTCGCCTTACTTTTGACCGACAGACGATGCTCGGCGAGCTCTCTTGATACGCCCGGCATGTCTTCGGACGTCCACGCAAACAAGTCTTTGAATTCTTTGAGGAGTACTAGGAGCTCCCTTGCCTTTTCTTCCGCGAGATGAGAAGAAATCCTCACCTTTTTTGCCGGCTCTTCGCTGTCCAAAACTACCTCAGCATCCCCTTCCACCGCCTCTGGACGAGGGTGACCGCCTCTGGTGTCCACTAAGTCTACCTCCAAACTTTCTATGGTTGCTTGATAGCATTCTTTCGCTTGTTCAGTGTTTCCTTTGGCTTGCCCAATGCGCCCTCCTACTGGGAACTTGAGCGTTTGGTGGCACGTGGATGGGACCGCTGAGAATAGTGACAAGAAACCACGCCCCAGGATTGCATTGTATGCTGATGGGCAGTCTGCTACGTGAAAATCCATGGACCGGGTCTTCGTTATGCTCCCCTCTCCGATTGTTACCTGTAGTGTGATCAGGCCTAACACTCTGATTTTGGACCCTGAAAACCCTACGAGGCTGGTGGAAGAAGGTTTTGAGATCTTGAACGCTCATCTTCATGCTTTTGAGCGTGGAATAGAACAGTATGTCCGCCGAACTACCGTTGTCCACTAGCGCCCTGGTGATCTTGAACTTTCTCGTTCGTAAGGAGATGACCAGCGGGTCCTCCGCGCTCTCTTCAGGGGCCAGCTCATCAGGTGAGAAGCTGATATCCACCTGTTCGCTCTTGTGAACGTTCAGGCATTGGATTAGGCGCTCCCCTTCGCTTCTGGGCCTCTTCCGGCCGCCCGCAATGGTAATTACCTCAACGTCATCCTCATTGACGCGCGGTTGTCGACGTGGAGGAGACCTTCTTGGTGGTGGCGGCAGGCGATCATGCATAGGCGAGCGTTCCCTTCTCCGCGACCTCGACCTATGCCGCTTCGGCGTTCGAGATCTCCTTCTCGGACTTGGAGACCTATTTCTGTGGTGCCTTTGCTCCTCCTTCTGCGGTCTCGTGTCCAAGCGGCTCTTGAGATCCCCGGGTGCTAAGTATTTGAGGCTTGCTTTGAATTCCCGACACTCCGTGGTGTCATGTGTGGGCATTTGGTGCCAGTCGCACCATTTTCGGTCATCTTCTCTCCTGTGCGTCTGGCGCGCACTGCTGTCATTTTGCCTATCTCGACCTCCGTCTTGACTCGTGGTGTACACTTCCTTCCTGTTGTCTCGTTGCGCGAACCGCGGCTTATAACCTCTCCTTTCCGAAGAACGCCCTCTTCTCTTTGGCGATCCTCTCTTCCTTTCTGTTCTCTCTCTCGGGTTGGGGTGCTTGGCAGTTTCTTCAATTGCCATGGCTTCTTCTAACAGGATCGCCTTCCTCACAAGGCGGTCCAGATCGGTCCATTCTTTCAGCGAGTGCTCTTTTTTAATGAGCGCCCTTCGTAGCTCGCGGCTATGCGTCGACATGCGCAGGTTTCCCGCCGCTACACTTGGCGAGATCCCCTGTACCTCGCAGGCTATCGTGTTCCACCTATCGTAGAAGTCTGTAAGCAACTCCTCCCTTCCTTGCTTGCAATTGATGAGTGACGAGACCGTTAGCTTCCTCCTTCTCTGCGACGCGAACTTCGAAGAGAAAAGAGTCGCGAACTGCTCGAAATCCTCTATTATCCCTTCTGGGAGGGAGGTGTACCAGGTTCGGCAGTGACCGCTGAACGTGACGGGGAACGCCTTACACAGATCAGCGTCTGTGGAGTTGATGAGTTGCATTTTGAGCATGAACGCACTCAAATGATCGGCGGGATCTGAGCTTCCATCGTACGTTGGGAGCCCTAGTGACGAGAAGTTAGGGGGGACCTGGGTCCTGAACAAACTCCTGGCTAGTGGATTCTGCAGGATGTTGGGGCCCTTCACCTTCCCGTATGAGGGCTTGAGATGCTCTTCGAGGAATCCCAAGTTAAGGTTGTCCTCTTCTTTCTCCGACTCCCCGCCTTCTGTTGAGACTGGGCTGCTAGGACCGCCTTCCTTCCTCTTCCCTTTGACCGCCTTCCTTCCTGAGCTTTCGGGGGCGTCACTTTCCTTCTCCTTGAGCATCGCCAAAATTTGGATCAAGCTTTCTTGCATGCTCGATATTTGCTGTCCTTGGCTCTTTACGCGGTCCTCCATTTCCATTTCTTCTTCTACGGTTGGCATCTCCATACCTCGTATTCCGCTCGCTGGTGCGTCTGGTGCGCGAAGGGGACTTCTTTCCACTACGCCTTTGACGGGAGTATTGGAGCTCCCATCCATCTTTTCTTCAGTGCAATGCCAGCCCCACGGTGGGCGCCAAATTGTTTGAGCCTAGAATGTACTAGGCGGGTTTGCGGAACTAGCAAGGCGACTGATCCGGATGATGGGGGACTCCAAGCTCCTGCAAAACAAGGGTCCTTGGGTGATCACCCAGGACACCCTCCAAAGCTCAAGTTAGAGAGAGAGAGAATCTTGTAGTAATGTTTAGAGAGAGAGAGTAGTTGGTTTCCCATCAATGCAGATATGAATGTATTTATAGTGGTTTGGGCTGGGCTTCGAGCATTAATGACCATGTCAGGCGCCCTATACCTTGTCTTACTTTATTTAGACCGCCTACGGCGGCAATTAATGCTTAGTCCTGCAGTATTCGAGGTGAGTATCCTAGGAAGATCTCCCATTATGCCCCTAACGGCTCTTTGTGTCAGGCGTCCTAGTACCTGTCATGTCCTAGTATGGCCGCCTTCCTTTATCTGTTTTCTTGTGTGTTACGTTCCCCCAGACGTCTTCTTGGGCCCTTTGGACGGGCCTTACCCTTCTGGGCTTCCAAGCCCTATATTGCTCAGCTATGGCCCAACAGCTATATAGTATTGGTGCTATAGGATTTTGCCTTTATGGTACAACTTAAAATTGTACATTTACGTTATGGTACAACTTTAGATTGTACCTATACTTTTTGTACAAATTCTTTTATGGTACAACTTGAACTTGTACCTTTATGTGATGGTACAATTTCAAGTCGTAAAGTTGTACCATAACATAATGATACAAATTGCTTTATGGTACAACCTAAACTTATACATTTAATGTTATGGTACAACTTTAAGTTGTACATTAAAGCACCAATACTATATAGCATAGTAGAAGTGCTCATGTTAGAAACATGATAACTAAATCGAGAGATAACATATCAATTTTCCAGACATATAACCTGTGAAAACCAAAAATATGCATAATTACTAATAATAAAAAAATTACTTATGTATGGTACAAGGACATGTCCATCAACACCTTACGGTGCTTCGAGTTACATGAGCGAGTCTGAACTTAACTTTATACGTTGGATTTAAATATGAATGATTAACTATTGTTTTTGTGTGAAGTTATATGTTATTACTCATATATTAAATGATATTTGTTATAATTTATAAACGTATGAACGTTTTTCATATATTCAGAGAGCTAAAGTGATCATAATCAAGGATGAAAAATACCGTACTATAACGGCGGTTCAACCAGAAAAACCTCTTATCGAAAGCGAAACTAATAGACGGTACGAGAAGGTTGAACCACTATTGTTAAGCCATGATTTTCAATATAAAATATCCGACCACTGAATTTTCTTATACAACCTTCAATATGGTTTTTCAAACTTTGATCATGACATTAACTCTCAAATCACTTACTCGATCGGAGCAATCGTACTAAACCGACAAAGAGACCCCCGTCCCGGGATAAACGGAGGGCGTACTCAGTCCTGAGTCCTACGCACAGGTTCTCTTCTTCTTTCCTTTGCTGTTTTGTGGGCTCCTTTGATCACATGCCTCCATGTGAATTTTACACCAAATCCCTCCTCCTAATTAATGGACTAATCACAATCAAGACCCCACTCTAATCCTATCTGTACTCGACTAATCCCTCTAGCCAGCTAGCTAATTGTACTTCCAACCAAACTCGCATTCCCCATTAGTGAGGTGTTTAATAGTCGCTTAATTAGTGTGCTTGCTTGAACTAACTGTGAGATTCTTGTTTAGTTTAAGGGTTAGGATACATGGACAAGTCACAAATAACAAGTGTACGTTACGTGAGTGTTTCTGAGCTGGATTTTTCCAAGAGTGAGCTATATTTCTATTCCAAAAGGATGATGAGTTGGGTGGATTACCTTTTACCTTGATGATTTAAGGGCAGTGGTTGTCTCTTTGTTTTTTTTTCTTTTTCCAAAAAATACTTCGTATTAAACGAGATAATCATGATATACTAGAGTCAGCTGGCCAACCAGAACCAGGAACGAAAATTGAACCCTATCAAACTAGTGAACAATGAAAGGGTTTTCACTTTTCTGGACACCATATGGGCATCTATTTACGAGCACGACCAACAAAACAGACACTAGACCGGAGAAAACATTGCCGGTGGTTGTCTCTTGTAAATGTCAAGAATTCGTTGGTTTCAATAATTCAAATGCATCTAATAAGAAAGATCCCTCCCTACACACACCATGTAAAAAACATGTTGGTTTCAATAAATTAAAGTAAGTAATCCGAGTTGCTGAGAGATGCCACTATTGAATATTATACAATTCCTCTAAAAGTCTCAAAGGATCCACTTACTTCGAATGTAAGACCTTTTTCAAGTGAATCGCGAAAACTTCAACCACGCATCGCGTTTAAAATTCGGTTGACGTTGGATCAAATTCTCGAGTCTTTTAAGATTGGGCATGTCCATTATCGAAAACGGAGGACCGCAAGCTACTTAGTTTGAATTTATTATATCCATGTTTGGAGTAATAATATTCACCTTGAATACAACTAACAAGCCCTCAAGCTACTTAGTTGGATGAAACGAAACAAAGGTCATTGGCCCAATGAAAAACAAAAAACAAAGATCATGGACTTGCAACGTATGACTGTATGAGTCGTCCCATATTTTTTAATAGGAAACATTTATCATATACTATATATATATACCATTAAGTAGTATATTTTAGACCCTCCATGTGTCGTGTAAATAATTAGAAAATTAATGACAGATAACCTATAAATCATCGTATGACACTTTTCATGTTTAACCATACAAAACAAAGCAAATGAATAGCTTGGGTATCTTAACACGAGCGCCAGCACACAACAGAACTTTCCGATCGAGTTCATGCTCTGCTTAATTATTCTTACACTCTTTCGAATTTCGATCTCTATGCATTGCACTTGCAACGCCACAACAGCAACACATCATAATCTGTAGTTCACAGAAGAACATCTATTTTCTTTAGCTCAGTGTTATTATTGTTATCTTATTTTGAATTTGAAAAAAAAAAAAATTCCTGAGCATTGTGAGGATTTCCCCTTCTTCACCCTTTGGTTTTTGTCCACGTAGTCATCATTTTTTTTGTACGTTTCGACTATTCGTTAATACACAGTACTCTGTCAAAATTGTTGTTGCTCTGTTGATTGCTATGAAATCTAAGTCGTACGTGGTGGCATGAGTTGCAATCCAAATCGAGAATCGATAGATTAGAGAACTTTAGAACCTCTATACCGAAAATATTTTTTGTTACTGGTTAATAGAATCATCAAAAGTCTTCATCAAATCGAGTTTAACTGCACTCGCAATATGGGTCCATATATATCACGAGACCTCTTACTGTGTAGTCCAACACCATTTTCCTGTGTGATTGGATATGATTTTGCCACTATAAACGGTTGGTGCTATCTAGGGCTAGATGAAACTTGAAATCCACCATACCATAAATAAATAAAATAGCATTAAAATACATAAAAATAACCAAATAGAGGAAAAAAAAACCCTCATATTTGATTGGGTAATATTTATTTATTTATTAAGGCCTGAATTACCTTATAATATCGAGAAGTTATAAAATCTGCTAAACCCGCATCTCTTACCATCATTGATACGAATCATACTACTATGTTATGATCATATTATCATGACGAGAATATGTCACTATTTGCCGTCCTAAATTTTTAACCTAGCATTTATTATTGATGGTAAGTTAGGAGAGTGGGGGAGGGAACAAAGGAAGTAGGGTTTCTTTTGGTTTAGTATTATTGTTGGCAGAGGAAGAGAAGTAAATCTGAAAGCCCCTCCTTCCAATATTCTTCTTGGGATTGGTGGCCTGCCATCCATGGTTATAAAAAAAACACCCAAAATAATAAAATAGAAGAAAACCCTACTCATCAGAATTCCTTTCCAGCCTATAAATCTCTCTCTCACTCTCTCGTCTCCACACCCTCACTAACCCTACAACTCCAACCCCAAAAAAAAAAAAAACTCTTTTCCCCTTTCCTTCTTCTTCCTCTTCTCCAATAATTTTCTGCAATGAAAATGGCTTCTGCTTGTACTCTTCCACAGCTTTCTTGAACTGCATCATCTCTCCTCCTCCCTCCCTGCAATCAGCTGCATAGTTGGAAATCAACAGATCGAGTTTTTGCGGTTCAATAAAGCTGTGGGAAGATACAATCAGGGCTAGTCGTCGGATTCCATTTTGTGCTTCAGAATCCCAAAGGAAGAATCTCTACTCCAAGAAAATTCGGTATCTCTTTATCTGCCCTTCATCACTAGATCCTGGTTTACGACGAATTCGAACCTGAGACCTTCTGAGTGAATACTGTTATTACTTTCAACCCTCTGATCTTTTTATGTGTTGTTTTTTCTCGTGCAGTAGCTCGATCTGGATCTCGTGCGTGACAGCCAGAAGTAGTAGTTACTTGAGGTTATACTTGAATAGTTAGCGACAGAGTGTTTTATACTAAAATTATAATTTAATTGTAATTCATGTTTCATACGGCTAAAGTCATCTATTGATTTAGACACTGATAAGAGATTTTTTTTCGATTGGACCTGTCAAATTAGGTTCATGGATAGATTAATGGATGGTGAGCGGTTGATGTTTTTTAGTAAAGCATATTTAGTGCTACATTCTTCTTGTATTGTTGGCTCCATTCATTTATTTATATGTATATATAATAATGGCACATCTTCGATCGGCCCTTTTATGCTACCCTGTCGGTCGGTCGATGAATTGTATTATTTGTATTATAAAGCTTTTGAATGTTTGTTTGTTTGTTTATTATATAAAAAAAATTCCATTTGATATGTACATAATGGTGATGATATTATTTCCTTTTTATTTAAGGGATGATATTGATATGACATCTAATTGTGTCTACACCCGTTGTCCCGTCTATCTATAGTCTCTATTTTGTTGTTTGGGTTGTATTGTTTGGAAGTCAGATTATATGTAATCTATTGGTAGTGTTATATATATCTTCTCATCCTTTTGTAATGTTTATCTTTCTCAAGTATAATGAAACTGATATCTCTCACGCACATGAATTAGCTAATTCACATGCTAGTGAATCTTCCTTACTGTCTTACATTTTCTTATCTTACAAAATATAAGATGATAATATAAACCCATATTACCCAACACATCCATTTTGATGATTTAGATTTTTGTGAGTTTAGATCATATATGTCAAGAACCAGTTGATCCCAATAACTCGAGTTGTTGGGATCAACTGGTTCTTGACATGGTATCAGAGTCTAGAACCGAAAGGTCATGTGTTCGAATCTCCACGACCCCCAATATTAACCGTTGTCTTTCAAGCACATGGTATGGTGGGCCTGTGCAAACTTCAAGCTCATGGGCTGGCTTTCGTTTGAGGGGGCATGTTAGAGAGTGGTAAAAGATCCACGATTGAACCTCTCCCAACAACTCGAGTTATTGGGAGCAACTGGTTCATGACAATATATATAACACAAGGGGGCCAAGTTTAGAGCTAGGGTTTCTTTTTCTGACGGTAAGTTCTTGTTCATTTTGCAGATCTTTGGGTTTTGTTCAATTTGAGCTTGAAGACAAGCCCGACTTGAAAGGAAGAAGAGACCCTTTGTGGATCAACCTAAAGAAGAAAAGGTAAGTGTAAACCTTTTTGTCTTTGTTAGGGCTGAAATGTTTCTGAATCAGATCATGTTGTTTCTACATAGCTAGGGATTGATTCTCAGTTCAAAACCAACTCTAGCTTTCCCATCCCATTTTTCTGTTGCCAATCGCCGGCCAAATGTTTTTGGCCGCTGGCCGGCCGACAGAATAAAACTAAAAGCCATTTAATGAAACCAATAATGTCTACTATGGTTTAAAAAAAAAATGTGTACTTGCTATCTAGGGTTATATATTTCCTTTCTTCTTTATGGTTGTCAACTTGATTAGCTGGAATGTTAAAAGGTCGAAGCCAGCAAGAACAGCACAGCTGCAACAGTACTCACGAGAGGGTTTGGTTGGAGTCTTTGTTTTTAATTAGTATGGCCACCTAACTAGCTAGCTTTGGCCACCTCTAAAGCAGGTATTAGTCGATTCGGTCTAGAATCTGATTGAATTTAGATAAGATTGGACCAATTTGAAAGGAAAATTGATGATCAAACAGACCAAAATTCAATTACAACTCAATAATTATTAGAATCAAAATAAATTCGATCCAATTCAATTCACGATATAATTCAATCTGAATTAGATCGGACCGTTGCCCACCCTAGTCCACCTAGGCCCCTAATCAATTAATTTGCTTACTTTATGGGCACCCACCCCACATTAACATGCAGTTGCTTCTGTGCCACACAGGTCATCCTCAACCAAAATTGGTGTGGTGGCAAGCTTCTGATCAAGATTCTATCTCACTAATTAGTACTTTAGGTTTAACTTTTTACACACCTAATCCAATCAAGATGTTCCCTTAATTAAGTAGTGCTGCCAGCTAATACATAGTGACAACTGAAAAGCTGAGTTTTCAATTCATCTGGTTGGTGAAAGCGTGTCAAACAACTATGTTCTTGAAACGATTCTGAATTCATTTGGATCGATGATCTCGCGATTACTTTTTTTTCCAGATCTTGCGTAAGGAAAAGCATTTTGCTGTGTGGGTTTTGTTTTGTTTCATAGCTAACTTTCACTTTAGGGTGGGGTTGAGATTATTTATCATTATTATTTGATCTCCTTTACTTCTCCACTAATGTTGTATGCTTAAAGGGAAACAAATTGGGATTAGGAAAAAACATATAATGTTACATTTTATATGGTCTAGAAAAGTTAGTTGTTTGCTTGTTCCTCTCTTGATAATATCCAAAGTGGCCGGGAAAGAAACCATACCAATGAGTTTGTCTGCCTTGTTGACAAAAACAATTGTTCTTTTTATTTCCTTGTGCTTTGTGAACTAAGGAAAAAGAGCTAAAGGTCGATCGGTGGAAAAGTTTTGAAGAAAAAAAATACATTATTAGAGCATTAACCTCACTCCATTTGCTTCGATCTTCACAGGAACTTTGGTAAAAATGTAGATTTGAACGTGAGATATTTCTCAGATTCCTGTATTAATTTACGCTAAAGTATGTATAGCTGATGAAATATACGTTCTTTGATGCCTTTTACACGAGTGGTATTACATAGTGTTTGCTAAATCGTATCGTACCAACAGTCCGACCGGAAAAACTGTCTATTGGGCTTTAACCTTATATCGGATTTTATCTATATGAAACGAATGAAACATGATTTGAACACATACTATCGAACCATTTACTTAATTGTTACGACCTCCAATAGGGTTACATAACATACGCATGTACAAATGTAGTCTCAACTCCAAGTTAAAATATATGAACATATCTGGGGGATTCAAACACACACCATTCTTCATAAATTGTATTTTGTATATGCATCATAATCATCCCATGTAAAAGCGACGTGACTTTCACCATTTGCCTTTCACTTTTACCCTCTCCACCACCACTGCCAATGGAGAAAGTGGCAAAATGAATTTACTGCTTTTTTCAGGGGGTAACATCTCTCACGACCAGCCATATTTCCCTTTCATCAGCTGCCAATCCTCTTTTCCCAGGTACGTACCTTTCCTAGCCTCCGCCACAAACTATCCTTCCCGCTGTCAATAACCTGTTGATTCAAATAACTCGGAACGAAAACCAATCCATGCGTTTAAAGTTTGCACTGGTGGTTTAAAGTCTCCTCTCCTTACCACACTTTCAAGCATAGATGGTTCTCTCTATACCTTATCGATCTCTCTGTGGTTCTCTTTACAATCACATAAAAACATCTCTTATATCGTACTAACTTGGACGCTGAAATATAGATAACGGAGCCACCTTGCGCCTCTCCATAGGAATCCTCCAAATCCGAGAAGATCGAACGAACAAAAGAGTTCGAATCCGCGTGTCTCCAAACATTCTTGTTATCAATCGAAGTTAATTGCCTTGGTCGAAACAGCAAGGTCATATATATACACCCATTTTCTTAAAGGATAATATAAGGATAATCATCACCAAAAATGATCAAACCACGTACATATATATATCTACCATTTTCTCAAATTTATTACTAGATAAAGATAGTCGGCATATCCAACACCAACAAACAACGATAATCAACCACATCCGCTTAAACATTTCTCCCAAACTCCTATCCCGATCTACTCAAAACGAACTCTAATCTTTGGTATTCCTCATTAACCATCTGGCTAGTGAATTTACTCTCAACAGCTGCACTAAACACATATTCACAAATTTGGACTTCTCTCTAATCTCTATTGGCCTAGCTAATTATAGCCTATAGAACGGATAAACACTAATGTGGAAGAGATAAGCCTTTTCTTCTTCTTCCCCCAACATTTCATTACCAGTATTAGCAAAAGATTCCCCTTAACAAAGCTTTCCCTTACTACTTCAATTATGACCCACTAAACCCCATCCAAACCAAAAGGACAACATATCCTTAATAAGGCAACTAACCCTATCTTCTGCCCATGATGCTTCAGATTGCAATAATAAGTACTTAAGGCAAAACAAAAATTTCAAAGTGGGTTTTGAAAATTGCTTGACTTGGACACCTGCCACCCTCAAGGACTCAACTCAATTGCACAGAAAAGGGGCAAAAAACTGGATTGTGTTGAGAAAATTAAATAGGAATTTAACTACTTCCCATTGGTTGGAATCACCTAATTATTATGATCTCTGCAGCAGGCAGTGGATTGGGTCTTAATTTAGAGCACATACATATTTAATTTTACTGTGTAATATTATTATTATATGTAAAATGCCCCAATTCTGAACAGATAGCAGCATGGGCCAATCAAGAGTGATTGTATATATATATGTAGCTGAACACAATTTGGCACTATGTGGCTAGCTGCTGTTCTGTAGAAGAATCAAATATTTTTTAAAAAATACATATATATTTCTTTTATTTATAAAATTTGGAAAGATGGGTAAAAACAAACAATTCAGTATTCGGTTAGTGTTAATTAATTAAATTAAAATTCATATTATCACAGAAAATTTTGGGTTTTAGCATGTAATAGTGACATCCAAATATAAATATTTACTTGTTAGCACAAAATAATTCAATTTTGTTCTAGAAGACCAGAAAATCAAGCATATGGTTGTTGTTTTTTTTTTATATTTGATTTTATTAGTTTCCTGATGCATGCATCCTCAGCTACCACTGTGGAGATCCCAACAAAAGGACTGCCTATAGCAAACCCAGAAATTAAATAAGAGATAAAAAATATATATATATATAAAGAAACACAGAATTGGTGACAGAGAATGAGAGGGATGTGAAGGTTAAAAAAACTGCAATGGAGTGATGTCAGAAGCTAGGCACAGAAAGAAAAGAGTGGTTAAAAAATGATGTCATTTAATAAATAAGGTAAAAATAAATAAATAAAATTTAACCCCATTTATTATTTTTTTTCACTGAAATGTAGGAAGAAGAAGTTAAGGTAAAGAAGAGAAGCTAGAAGAAGATCATCTCTTCAATGCTCCCATCAGGAAGAACTATCATCATTGACATATAGAAAGGAAAGTTTTGGTATCTTCTCTGCCAAAAATTCAGTGTTATTAAAGCCGAGCCGAGCCGCTCGGTCCGACCGGTAAAACCGCCACCCGGTCACAAAACCGGCTCGGAACAGTCTAAAAGCCGCTTTGGTTTTATGTAGCGTTGGCGAGCGGCCGAGGCGGTTAACCGTTCGAGCCGATCGTCCGGTTTTTGCCATTCAGCCACTAAATTTAATTAAAAAAATTGTAGAAAATTTTTAATTGAAATAAACCAAAAACGTCGGGCTCTCAAATTGAATCCTTATTTCCATTTCACAATTTCGAAGGAAATAGATGAGCTCTGATTAAGAAATGTCCACTATTTATACCGATAACGTTTATTAGATACCGGTTCTCTGACGGTTTTTAAACGGTCTAATGCCGATTGGACCGCTAAAGTACGAGCCGTTCGCATTACCAGGTCATGCTCCGGTTCGGTTCTGACAACATTGCAAAAATTCCCACCCCACAATGCTACAATTTTTCTTTTTGTAAATAATAATAACTACCCATCATTTAAATTGCATTCTTTTATTATTAGGTTTCCATATTTGAAAATGGAATGAGGAAAATATCAAAATATGTGTTATAAACGCACTGCTGCTGATCGGGAAATCGCCGGAATCGATAAATCAAGAATACGAAAGCGAGAATCGAAAAACACAGACACACGATTTACGTGGTTCACTAACACGATGTGTGTTAGCTAGTCCACGGGCGAGAGAGCCAGTTTCACTATATCGAGGAGATTACAGATTACAGAAGAGTATGAGAAGTATTTATAGTACTTCTCCATGTGGGTCTAAACCTAATCCAATATGGCAAAGGAAACGGTTACAAACCAGGCCCAGAAGCAGAACCCAAATAACATTGAGCCCATACACCACAGGCCGGGGGCGTTGCCCCTGGACCCCACTCGGTGACCGGACAGCGAGACCACCAACTACTAGTCGTAGCGGCTGATAGTCCAGTCACTATCAACAATATATATAAATAAAAACACTTCTGTTGTTGCCCTTTTTCTTTCACTGTTTTGATCGAGCCATCAGAGTTCTAGTTAAGTGTTGATCCAAAGGGAACTTACCTAAAATTCTGCTATAGCCCTACTGCATGGATGCTGCAGCTAAGCTATAGATCTCTCCTTTCCATATATTGGATCCCTTCTGATGCAGAACTTGATAAGTGAGGCTGGTAAAAAATACACAGAAGTCACTCAAATTATCCATAACCCCCCACTTCATCACCCAATTTCTTGCAGAATTCATGGAAGATGAAGAGAACCCACATCCAAAAATAAAAAACCAAGACGAACCCACATCTCGAATCAGTGAAATTACCAACAAAAATGCAAAAAGGTGAAACCTTTTTTATCACCCCCACCACAGTAAAAAGTGGAAGAAAAAAAAAAACTTACTGGTAAGATGAGAGCTCAGTAATTTTTACCATGGCAGTTCGGTGGGAAGCTAGCTAGCTAGTTCCTGAATTAAGCCCAGAGATTGACATGTTCTCCCACAGCTTTCTTGAGCTCTCCGGCCATGGAAATCATTATCATGCTCCATTATCAGTGGGGAATTGAAGGGTAATAAAGGCAGAGGGAAAGTTCAAGAAAGCTGTGGAATAGCATGGCACGGGCTTTGGATTGGTGAATTTCCCTCGATGAACAGTAAAATAAGCCGAGATTTTCACTTGGGTTTTCCTCTGTTGGGAGGTAAGGAGAAGATGAACAGAGAAAGATAAGAGTAAGAGAGGTGCAAAGGGAAGAAGAGAGTGTAGGCTGCTGAAAGGTTCTTTCGCATATGCCCATCTTTATAAGAAGAAGAAGAAGAAGAAGAAGAAGAAGAAGAAGAAGAAGAAAAAATCTCATATGGACCACTAGTCTGTCTATACCTTGAGTAATCTTTGTTAGCAGCTTTAGAGAGAGAGAGAGAGAGAGAGATATGGAAGAGGAAGTGGGAGGTTGAGAAAGTTTTGTAGGGTTAACTTCCTCTCCCCAATTTTTGACTTCTTATTTATGTGGTGGTATCTAGAAATTTCCCACCCTTTTTTACTTGTCTCAACAACCAAAGATACAAAATTGAGATAGGAAAAAGATTTCTACCTTTTTACTAGCGGTGACGGATGAGTGCGATATGGGTTGCTACGAAAAATATGTACTGAATTATTTGAAAATATGAAGAGTTTCTTACTATCAATATATTTGGTATAGGAGTAGGGGTGGCAGACTGGCAGTTCGGTTATTTTGGTTATAACCGGTAACCGATCGATCGGTTATCGGTTAACCAAAATAACCACCCATGTACCGAAAACCGACCGAAATAGATTTTGGTTTCTCGGTTATCGGTTAACCGAACCACTTTTAAGACCCAAAATAATTTCGTCCAACCTCCTCGAAACCGACCGAAGTTTGGTTACTTCGGTTACCGGTTAACCGGTAATCGAACGGCCACCCCTATAGAGGACTAATGATTTTAAGCTTAACAAACAAGTATGATTATGTTATCTAGTTCCTTCGCTAAAATTTGTGTTCATGCATTTATATGTTCTGATAGGGTTAAGGAATGCTTACTAATTATGTTCTTATATGGAAATTGCTGAAACATGAATAAACCGACATAGTAAAGCAACGTTTATGTAAAAATTTAGGATGGCAAGTTTGTTAACTCAATATAGAACAATATGTCAATAACTAAAAGTATCATTTATTGACAAAGTCAGAAATTATAGTGAGGAGATCAGGTTGAAGATAACAAATCGCCCCCATTTTTTATGGTGTCTTAAATATATGAATACAAATATTGTAACTTTAAATAACAATTGGTACATGACTTATACATAGCTTTAAAGTGTTTATTATTTAATTATATCACCATATGCATTCGTGCATACGTTACTTTGACTTGGATGTGAAGAAAAGAGGTTGGAACTTGGAGAGACTTGGGATTTGAGCAGTAGTCCCACAAAATTCCAGCACACATACCTAGCCAGATTATAAGGGTATTGACTGATGTATGTTGACAATGTTTTTTGGACTTATTAAACTTAACTATAACTATACCCTTACATGAAATTTCCCCCATTTACATGCTCCTAAAGAAGGGTCCTTATTGAAATGATGAGATCCATATTAGAATTGGAACTTTGAGATCTATTTGTTAAAATTCACTGATAGTATCGTTTAGATCGAACTCTCGTTCACGGTTTGACATCATTTTTAATTATGAGAGTAACAAATAATTACCAAGGGACACCATGGAGGGCAACCCCATCTCATGCACATGGTGGCATGTGCATGTGATATAACAAAGATCTCTTTCCATTATATAGAACCAAAGGTATGGGTTTGTATATGGTCACCAATCCCCTCATGTTGTTTCTTTACTAATAATGCAATAATAGTAGCTAGTGTGATTAATTATTGTCCATGTTGGATGATTTGTTTCAATGTTTTGTGATTGATTTATCGGTATCCCAAAATATGGTGATCAATATATGTAAAGGCCTTGCTTTGCGGTGTTGGAGCTACTGCGTCCGTCGTCCAGGAGGCATTACATCATTGAGAAGTTTTTAGAGGTTATATTTACATGTATATCTCTTCTGTCGAGACTCGAGAACACACTGAAAAGCGATAGGACGAACACTATTGGCTCAATCTTCATCCAAATTTCTAGGTTTAATCCTGAAAAGTTGACACAATCGCTTGTTTATAGCCTCTCGTCACTCCAAACCCTGATTTCGTCACCGAATTATGTGGAAAAAAAGAAAGGAGTGACAATGAGAGAGAGGTTAATATATATAGTTACAAACTTACAATATATATTTGTCATTCATAAGTTATACATAAGGCTAACATGTTGGGATATATTTGCATGTTGCTTGGAGGTGGGGGCACTCTGTATTTTCTTATAATAACTTACACTTTTTTGTTCATTAAATTTACATTTATTACCATATAATTTAGAAAGAGGGGAGGGAGAGGAAAAGAACAAAGGAAATTAAAAATGATGATGGAAAGAGGGATAACATAAAGATATTATGATCACATGATGATATATGCTGTTAATGTTAGTGGCAAGTGGGCCTACAGAACCGGAAGATGATGTTGGGTTGTGGGCCCCTTTTCCTCCCTCAATATCGGGCCCAATCTATACAATTTTAAATCGTTTCCCGAATCTACACCTCAAATTTTAGCTGGAATTAGGAAAATAACATTTGCCACTAGGTGCTACATTGATATTCGTGATAATTTTAAGAAAAAAAAAGGGGAAGGTGTACAAATAAGTATGCAATCAAAAGATAATAATGGCAATGGGGAGGTTGTTGTAAAGTCTCTCACAATGTAAGAGATCTTGTCCTTTCGGGCACATCCGATAACATGTAGGAGGTCTTGCACTTTCAATTATACGAATGATAATATTTTTCTTTTTAAATAGAATGCTTCTCTAATGTATTTTAGTAGTATATTTTTGTGCAGTTAGAGAAGAAATGAAACGCTGATGCAGTGTGGTTGTAGATGATTAAAGGTTAATAATATCGAAGTGGAGTAAGTAAAGGAGTGTGGAGTAGATGTTAACCGTATTACTTTGCCAATTTGAATTGCATGATCTTTTGAGTATCATTGACAATAAAGTATGTCTTTCCTAAGGAAAACATGTTTCCTTACGCGCTTTCTCGTTGGTTATAATGGTTGGTCGTTTAAGTTACATAAACTCTAGTTCTTGTTCTTCGATGATACTTTTTTTAACCACGATGATAGTTGAATTCATACTATTGGATCACATCTATGAAGGTTGAAATAAGGATTTTATTTATTTATTTATTTCTATTTATGAAATGAGATAAAAAGAAGAGGAAAGAAATGTTGAATCACAAGATCACCAATCAAACTCTCCAGACTAGTGCAGAGAGTCGGCAGTCGTCAGGCAACTGAAGCACAGAGCTCTTTTTGCAGTTCTTTCGTATGGGCTGTGTATTTTCTGCGGTTGTGGTGAGTTGTACGGCGCAAGTGGGAGGCCTGCCTGCAAAATATGAAGCTAAATCCAACTCCAGCCATATTTATGATATTTTAATAATACGATCAGTCGATCATGGTTCAATGAGTAACATATTAGCACAATATTCCTCGCATGTCTTTGCGAATTTCACCTCCTACAATCAAAAAATTTCATTCTCCTTTGTCTCACTCAAATGAATTGATTTCGAGAGCACTTCGCATCCAAGTGAATTGATTTCGAGGGCATTTCTTTTCATCTTTAAATTTCATCTCCTACACAAAAATTTCGTTTTCTTTTGTCTCGCTAAGTGAATTGATTTCAAGAGCACTTCGCATCCACCCAAGTTTTTGAATAGATAGCTGGAGAATTCTCACTACCTACCGGTCAGCCGGCAATGGGCGCGGTGGGAATGGACTTTCCAAAATCCTTTAGAGTTACGTTTATGGACATCTTTGTGTTAACTAGGGTGTAGAACCAAACATGGTATCTATGATTAGTTGAAGTTGCAATCTAAAATTGATTAATTCCACTATATATCATTCATTTCTTTTATATAAATTTAACTGACATAATATTATCATAAAACCAGCCTCATGGGCGGGCCAGAGCCAAATTCAACTTGGCCCCATTTCTAGAGGCCCAGGCCCACCCGGCCACACCCCCAGGCCCCATCTAAACCTCTCTCTCTCTCTCTCTCTCTCTCTCTCTCTCTCTCTCTCTCTCTCTCTCTCTCTCTCTCTCTCTCTTTTCCACCACTAACTCGATTTGTTTGAATAGAGTCATGCGTGGATCTTAGTTAGGGGGTGTGTATATGCAAAAGTGTGCTCCGATTCGAAACGGACCAAACTTATTAGAACCGCGGTTTAATAGTGAAAGACATCTTAAAATTAAGGACTAGACCAACAGTACATTCGGCACACTTTTATTCAAAATTTATAAAATTCATGGAACCAAGAACCGGGTCACATTGGAATATGATTCAATTCAAGTGTCGGTTTGGTCCGGTGAAGTTCGACACGGACCGACCCATTGCACCCCTCTGGTCTTAACCACTTCCTTACACGCTCCTCAAACGAGGATCAACTCATAAGATTGAAGTATATATAGGTCCATCAATATCATGTAATGTAAGACAACCCTCAATATTGGGGTCGTAAGGACTTGAACATGCGACATCAAATACAAACCAACTTTACCTTATAAAAATATACAAATCATACTATCATGTAATAAATCAATTAATCACAATAACCTAAGTTTATTAAAAAAATTGTTAATCATAGATCTAATATCCCTCCCTAGTTTCTTCCATGAGAAAAAAAGAAGTGTAGAAACTACCAAGAGCTACTAACACCAAAGTCCTTTATTAGGTCAAAGAAAGTCAAATCTCTTTCACAGACCAAGAAATGAAGGGTCATTTGGAATTTGCGATTGTTTTGTTGAGATTGTCACTATGCATGTATTGTTTACAATGCATCATATTTTTTTGTTTTGTTTCTATGATGTGACAGAAACTATCACTTATTTTGAGTGATTGTTATATCTCAACTTTTAGTTGTGATTGTTGAAATAGTTGAGTTGAGATTGTTTTGTCTCAGCTTTTAGCTGATGCGATATACACAATCACACATACCAAACGTTGTATTCTACAATGCATTAAATTCGACAATACATGTATAATATATGCATTCTCAACAATACATCTATTTAACAATCGCAACTTCCAAACAACTCCCAAGTACAAGTAGCACCGCCAACACGGGATCGAAATTTCGGTTGCAGTTGATACGGGTTCACGCGTTTTCGTGCGTGGGGAGCGAATAAAATAGAAATTTGTTGCTATCGGTTGGGCCGCAGGCCCACGATACCAAATACAACGCGTTATTATTCTCCCACTTCATACCTTCTTCATCTTTCCTCTCTCTTCCAACGGGAAAAAAACAAACGACTCCTTTCTTTCCCTCTCCTTCTCTCTGTTTTCTCCTGCTCTCTCTGCTTCCACCTTTCCCGGAGCGACCGAAAATCCATCCGGAGAAAAGAAAAACAAAAAATGATCGCCGCCGCGCTGTTACTCCTGCTCCTCTTCCTCGCCGGAATCTTCAACCTCAACTCTTACTTCCCTTCCAAGAAGCTCCGCGCCTGGCTCCACTCCCTCTTCCTCCAGCTCAAATCCGCTCCTCCTCCTCCTCCTCCTCCTCCTCCTCCCCCGCCGCCGCAGCAGCAATCCGAGCCTGCTACTCCTCCTCCTGCTGCATCTGTGGTTGATCGAAGTAATAAGGATGCGGACGAGGATCTGACGAGCGTTTTCGCGACGTTCGACAAGAACGGCGACGGGTTCATCACGAAGCAGGAGCTGAAGGAGTCGCTGAAGAACATCCGGATCTCCGTGACCGAGGCGGAGGTGGAGGAGATGGTGGCGAAGGTGGATTCCAACGGCGACGGGCTGATTGACTTCGAGGAGTTCAAAATCCTGTGTAGAAACATGGCCGCTGGCGGAGAGGGAGAGGCGAGGGCGTCAGATCTGGAGGCAGAGGAAATCAAAATTGACAGCGGAGGAGATGAATTGAGAGATGCGTTCGAGGTGTTCGACCGGGATCGGGACGGGCTGATCACGGTGGAGGAGCTGGGGTCGGTGCTGTCGTCGCTGGGGATGAAGGAAGGGAAGCGGATGGAGGCCTGCAAGGAGATGATCCGGAGGGTGGATGCCGACGGCGACGGGATGGTGAATTTCGATGAGTTCAGGACGATGATGAGGAACGGCGGCGGTAAGCTCCTTCCGGTGTTCTGATTCATTCATTCATCGAGGCCGTTGCGAGGGGAAGAAATTGAAGGTCGAGAGGGAGGAGTTGGTTACTTGATTTCAACCATCTGTAGAATTCTAAAGCTACAAATTGAGAATGTTAGAATTACTATATGTTTGTTCTTTTGTTCATTTACATGGAAAGAGAAATAGGATTTGGTAGTTAAATTGGGAGATGGAGTTTAGTGTTTGATGTTATTTGCATGGTCCATGAAACCGTACCGGAGAAGTCAGCGATAGGGTATTTTATGACAAAACTGTGGTTTAATCGTAGTTCAACCGTTAGTACCGTTAAATGCCGCCTATCGGTTTAGCCTCCGATACTGGTATTTTGTGGTTGAACCGTTGGAACGGTACGGTTTAATGGAGCATGGTTTTTTGGCCTCATCTTTCCAATTAGATTAATCCACCACTCATAAGCACAATTAGACCAATCACCACTAATCAATTATCTCTTAGTTAGACATATCAAGGGTCAAAATCATGGCGCAAAATCAGTTAAGAGTTGGCTCATAGGGCTCGAAATACAGATCAGGGCAAGTCAACATATTAGGTAAATCTAAGACCTTGTGTAAAATAAACCGATTAGGGTTTATGATATTATTCAAATAAGAAACTAATAATATGTCTGAAGTTTATATGATTCAACACACTTCAAAAAACTATAATTGTAAACCAAAGTACAGACGGAAATGAGCTACACACCCCTAAGCACATCCCAGAGGCTTTTGATAACTGATAGGCCTTCCAAGTTTCAATCTTGGCCAACCTTTTAGGAAAAGAATCAAAGTAAGAACTGAAATCTGTGCAAGACAAACACCAAACTATAAAAACATACTTGCAGAGCATCGGGGGGGAATGTCTGTTTAGATATTATGTATGCTTCAGCAAAGTTGTTTGTATGCTCAATTAGAAGACATCGGGATGGAACCGCCCGGGGATCGAGCTGCTTTGCTGAGCCTGCTTCAGGTGCATCGTCAATGCATAATTGTTCACCTGGCAGAGAATTACAACCCCATGCGCGGGAAAGGGAATCAGAAAGCAGTTTTGCATACTGCTGATATAGATCTACAATGGAGTTGTTAAGAAGTTCCACAAACCTCCAAGGTTCTCAATTGGTCCTGATATTGAGCCACCAGTTGCTTCAAGTGCTGCAGTTCCTGGTTCCTGTCATCAAACTCTTTCTGCCGCTCATGTTGAATTGTTACAGCTCGCTTCAGAATGGTGTTCTCGTGTATGAGTAATTGGACTTGCTCCTTCAACTTTAGGTTTTCCTATAAAACCAAGTGCGAATTTACCAACATATCAGAGAGCTAGGGAAGTCATTTGAGCTTTAACCGTTTGTTGTGCATACAGTTACTACAAGAAAGAGAACAAGAGAGGAGGAAAATTGAAGGGGGTGGAGGGATGAGTTATCAAAGTAACTAACCAATTGAAAGTTTTTCACTGCTTCTGCACCTGCACGTGCATAGATTGATTTCTCGAGAGCTTCCAGTGCTCTTGATGCCCGTGCTTTGGCATCATCCATGTTGGAAGCACTAGTCATTTCTCTAACAAACAGCTCAACCCACTCTGCACCGTCCATTTGAACATGTGTTGGAATTGAAGGATCCTCAGCTGGGGGAACTGAAGCATTGGTTGGCTCAACACCTGCAATGAAGTCGTCCAATAAAAAAACAATCAGAGCTAGTAAATCAAGCATTACAAATTATTAGTCCGCTGTTGCAATATGCATCTGTTTATGTATGTCACGAATGGTTTAAATGTTGGAACATGTCTAATCTCATGAAAGTTAGCGTCATATAACGGAAGCTAATAGATATAGTTGGTGGAGCAAACAACAGCGGCTGTGAACTAGATCAAAATATAAGCCAAACACCAATAAGAAGAATACATTTTGCAAACACTCCTAATAAACGGAAAATATAAGCCAAACACCAAACTTCTCCATAGAACATAGACAAAAACACTACAGTTTATTTCTCCTGATTCCCTTGCGTACTAGAGCAAGGGAAGAACACTTAAAAATAAAGAAAATGAACTAGTTGTGAACAAACATATCGATCTTAAAACCCAACGAGCTAAACGCATGTGCTGGTTCAGATTGAAGACATTCACATTCAAACCAAATATACATCAAACTGAAACCAAAGTCTTTCTCTTTCATGATCATATCTTCTAGCAAAGAGCAGTGCAGAGTCATACAACAACATTCACATGTATACCATTGGAAAACATCCAATTAAGCCAAGAATGATATTTTAAGAAACTGACAAAAGTCTGAAAAAGAGCATTACCTTGAACATTGCCATTAGCATCAAGGAGTCCATCACATTTCCCACCATCAGAATCTAAATTCTTATCAGCCGATCCCAAACGAAGCTCGTTCAAGCTCCTTATGGCTGAATCCAAATCCTCCCCACATTCGGCAAGTGCTCTCTCAAGAAGCTACAAAACAAAAACATCGAAATGGGCAACCAAAATTGGGCGTCACCTACCATCCCTAAATCGAAACGCTACATATTCCAACCATCAACAACCAATCCAGCCACCCAATGACAACAAATAAAAAAAGTTTACCTCCTTGTCCATCTCAGGGAAAATAGCGGCGAGCTGTTCGACCAAATGCGCAGAAGCCGAGCTGACGACAGGGGCCCGCGGCGGGGTGGAGAAGCTGCTGGCTGGGCTGGGTCTCGGAGGCGAGAAACGGACAGGGGAAGACGAAGAACAACGGATTCTCTTGTTAACAGGCGGGCTTGTCACATTCAACTCTTCGAAGAAGGATCTCTTCCCGCACACTATCGCAGACATAGTTTCTGATCGAATCCTCTCTTCTCTCTTCTTCCTATCTCTCTCGCTATTCCCCCTTTCCACCTCTAATCTAATCCTACCTCCAATCCCTTCGTCCCGATCATGCAGCAAAAAGATCTAATCCCTAAAATTTACCCACAAACAGAACAACGATTTCACACAAATCGAAAACTACCTATCTCGCGATGAACAAATAACTTAAGGGATTCGATTCAAATCGGAATCAATCGGGGAAGCGTCGAATTAGGGTTTTTCGTTCTGGGAATTGGGTGCTTGGCTGCCGAGAAAGGAAAAGGGAAAAAGGTTGCATCGTTTCGTTTTCTTCCTATCTGAATCGGGCCAACCGCCCTATGATTCGAAAAGTTTCGCGAAATCCACAGCGGAGGCGAAACGGTGCCGTGCCGTCGCGGCTGGGGATTGGTGAAAAGGCGCGGGTTATTCACGTAACGTTAGGAATATCGACAAATTCGTGCGTGGAGCGGCAACGGCTTATCTGCTTGTCACGTGGCGGGCAATGATTGGCTAATTTAAAAAATATTGTGATCGTTTCTGGTTGGGCCGGGCCTACGGGTGGATTTGCTGTCGTTTGATTCAGCGAGCTGCGGGCTTTTCTACACCATAGATTTTGGGCCATCCATATCCATTAAGGAAATTTTTTTTGTTTGACCTGCTACGAAAGGATAGGAAAGTCCATCATGAATCATGCCTCGAACACCAACTCAAACAAGCTTGACCGTAGATTGGACAATGAGAAATCACAAATCTAGCAAAACAGGAGTAAAAATGGGTCGGGTTAAAGTTGTCATCCCTGAGTCTGCGAGGGATGATGAAAACATATGTAACTTGTGTCCTTATAAGTTGTAACGACAAGTTGAAATGCAGACGGACCTTCGTTTATGAGGAAACTAATCAAGATTGTATCGTGGAATCTAGCGACAATTATTGACATACAAGTATTGTAAGAAAGTGGTTAAGTACCATATATTAGCATGTATAAGATTCAACATAACCTTCTCCCAACCACTCGAGTTATTGGGACCAACTGGTTTATGACATGGTATCAGAGCTGGCTTGTCTTTGAGGTCACGTGTCCAAGTTATCACGACCCCCAATATTAACCATTGTCTTTCAAGCACATGGTATGGCGGGCCTGTGCAAACTTCAAGCCCATGAGTCGGCTTTCATTTGAGGGGCATGTAAGGAAGTGGTTAAGTTAACTACCATACATGTGTCTGTATAAGATCCAGCATAACCTTCTCCCAACAACTCACAACTCGAGTCATTGTTAATGACCTGCATCCAGTTGGTGTGCCTGATCTGAATCAACAACCAGAGCTCCTGCCTCGACGATTTTGCTACTCCGATCCAGAGAAAGTAGAAAACAGTTGACTGTGAGGGGGAACAATCTAGCTAACTAGGTCTAATTAACTGTATACGTGAAATTTTGCGCACACAATGCCAATCAATGAGAGTATGTATAGAGTAGTTTACCAGAGGCCCTGATGAACATATACGAATCCAAGTCGCGATCGATCCCTTTCGTCGTAACTTGGCACCTGACCCCACATTTCGCGAACAAGAGATTGGTCGAGTGATATTATCACCGATTTTGAACCTGGTGGAAATCTCAAATTCGAATCTCTTTAAGTAAAAACCTGTCAACCTTCAGCAACAATAATATAGTCATGCATAGCTCTTGTTAAAACAAAGATCAAGGCATGATCATCAAGTGATTAAGGACTCCCAATTAATAGACCAATAATGCCCTACTAAACAATGCAAAACCCTTCTAATTAACGTATTGAAAACTCATGATCCCCACGAGGACAAACACATAATGGGATTCAAATAGTATGGAGAAGCAGATGGGAGAAAAAAGTGATATTGGCGCGGCTCAATCTGAGATCGTATTTTACTATCAACCAACCATTGCCGTGAAACAAAAATCCGTCTTTGGATTGAACCCCACCAATATCGCCTTTCTTACGTTATCCGCCGATCGACATGCTTTCTTTTTCCTCGCCACTTTAATTTGCTTCTCCGCCATGATCACAAAACGAAAAGGAAACAAAGGCTTAACTTAATTATCCCTTTCCCAACAACTCGAGTTATTATTATATCTATGTTGCTTTCTTTCAGAGATAATTATGGCAAAAAATTAAGGGGTCGTTTGGAAGTTGCGATAGTTTTGTTGAGATTGTCATTATGCATATATTGTTTACAATGCATCGTTTTTTTTGTTTTTTTTAGCAGAAACAATACATGGATTGTTTCTGTGATGTGACAGAAACTATCACTCATTTTGAGTGATTGTTATATCTCAACTTTTAGTTGTGATTGTTGAGATAGTTGAGTTGAGATTGTTTTGTCTCAGCTTTTAGCTGATGCGACATACACAATCACACATACCAAACGTTGTATTCTACAATGCATCTATTTAACAATCGCAACTTCCAAACGACCCCTAAAGGTATTGAACAAGGTTCAAGACGACGGTAGGCACGAGAATAATATATAAATAATGTTGTCAATTTGTCTCCTTTGATATTTACTGTCTAGCTCTGCCTAATTAATTAATTATGCATACTACGCGAACCATGTAGACTTACTCCACTGATGAATTCGGATACTCTTGGGTGAGATATTTTGTTGCTGCTATATGCTCGTCTAAACATAAGTTTGAACATGTTTATTTTCGAACCCTCGTAGTGAGCATGTACAACTTTTTAAACTAAATAAATTTGCCTTTCGTTTGACAATTTTAGAAAATGAAAATTTAAGACGAAACAAACAAACACATACATGGGCCGGCCGAACTTTGAAAATTACGGAGGGCATCCAAGCCCAAACATGGCCACGCTAAGCATAGGCCTAATAATCAAACATGGAAGCTGTAAGGAACTAAATTTTAACGAGCCCATCCACCACGAGGGCCAGAAAGTTTGGGAGATCAATTTTCAATTCTGGTTTAAGTGTTAGATTCGGAAAATGAATGTATTGATGAAGATAAATCTTTGAATTTATGGCTGGATTTGTTGCCAAAAAATGAACATTTTCGAGATAAAATTCAAAGACAAAAAAAAAAAAAAACCATTACGATTATACATTAACTACACAATCTCATAAATTTACCACAAGTCCCGATGCAGAACGCCGACAATGAAAACTAGTGCTAACTTAATATGACAGATACTATTCTCAAACCAAACCATACAACTATTTCTTCCATAGGAAGAAATCAAAATTCAAAAAAAGATAACAAATATTTCTCCCAATATAATTAATTATACTCCATCCATTTTCTTTTTCTTGATTAGATTTTGATCGATCGAACCAACATCACATTTTAAATGAGAATATTGATACTTCATTAGAACCGCATGAAGGAAGAAAAAAAATTGTTCAAAATGCCTGGTCGCTGCTTATCATTATGTGACTGGTGTAACAACTAATCTTATTGTAATATCGTTCCGAATTCAATATCATTGTTGTTATTGACCAACCCACTTGAATCAAACCAATACCGTAACAAGTAACAACGATTTCTTTCGAACTCCAATTTCTACCATCTACCCTAACCATATCCGATACGAGCCAACCAGAAACTCGGTCCGACCAAACCCGGAAACTACCAGTCTCCTCTACGTCCAAATCACGTCAATACGCGGGCCACTCGCTAAGTCCCCATTCCGTCTTCTCTTCCTCCTCTTTCTGCATTCTTCCAAGTTCCAATTTCCCTCCCTTCTTCTTCCCCCATCCCCTTTTTCCTTCTTCCCTAAGCAAAATCCCAAACCCCATTTCCCTCCAAATCCCTAGCCATGCACGAGACCGAGCTCCACGATTTGTCCGACGACGCCGATTACGCTGCCTCTGTCGAGCAAGTAAGCCCCTGAATCTCTCTCCCTCCATCTTCCGTCTTATCTCCGTTTCAATTGTTCTATCGAATTGAATGCTTCCCCTCCGAATTCGATCGGAGCTATGAATTGCGAGCACTGGAGTGTAGAGCATGCCTGGACGCCATTAGCGATTGATTGAACTTGAATTGGTAGTCGTTTAGGTTTCGTTTCTCTGGTTTGACTTGGGACCGTGTTTGTTTCGTTTGGTGGATTGGTGATAGGCGTCGGCGAGTGTCATGCTGACGAGAACCGAGAGCGGGAGTAGGAGTTTTCCCAGCGAGCCGGAAGGTGCTGAACTGATTTATTCGAAGGATAATGTCACGATTCACCCGACGCAGTTCGCTTCAGAGAGGATCAGTGGAAGGCTGAAGCTGGCTAAGCAAGGGGATTCAGTGTTCATGGTAACGATTCCTTTTTCGTGGAAGTTTGTATTCATATTCGGTCTGCTTTGTACTTCGGTTTGACCGTGTGATTATAGAGCATGTTTTTTGCTTCCTGGTTTTAGACATGGAGTCCATACAAAGGGCAGAGGTCCAATGCTAGGCTTTCTGAGAAAGGTTGGCTAGCATGACTTCTGACTGCAATTAGTGATTCGTACGCTTGGGACTGCTGTATAATTTTTTTCTCGGTTTACTTTTGTAGATAGGAACCTTTACACAATCAGGGCTGTACCTTTCTCGGACGTGCGTTCAATTCGTCGACATACACCAACTCTTGGGTGGCAATACATAATTATTGTGATGTCTTCAGGTACGAGATGCACGTGCTTTCTAGCAAAGACTCTTTGATTTGTAGCGATTGTAGATTTGAAGATAAATGCCTTAAAGGAGTCATGCGCCAGTTTTATTCCTTCTGTAAGGTTATTAATTTGTGATTTCACTTTTTATGTCTGTTAGTTATAATTCTGTGTTGCTGCACATGTTATTCAGTTTTATGTGGCTCAAGGTGTAATGAAGCAACATGTTGTAACTCTGTGCTCTCTGCGTTGGATTTGCATGTTGAGCAGGACTTGCATTTCCTCCTCTTTACTTCTACAATGGAGGAGTGAAGGAGTTCTTTGCTACACTGAAGCAACATGTTTTGATTGTCAGGTCTGTAATTGATACACTGGAACTACATTTTGCTTTTAGGCACAAGTTGTTAGTAGGTAAATGTTGATGTGGTGAAAAGACTTCACGATGCATTCCGTCGCTTCATAACTTTCTGTTTATGAAGTACCGCTTACTTTAATTTTGGGCTCCCATATTATGGAAATTTCTTCATCATGAGGGAAACGTATACGACCGTTGCTCTATAAAAGAATTCCAATATGACCGTTATGGTCAATTCGGGTCGGTTATTGCTTGATATACTTACCATCACAAGCAAATCAGTATTCATTTACTTACCATCACAAGCAAATCAGCGATTATAAATGACATTTTCCTGATTCTGTCGTGTGTTCATTTTGTTTTCAGGTCGTTGGAAGACGCAAATGTATTTCTTGTGAACGATTTTCAGAATCCTCTTCAGGTCTGTTCCCACTGATTTATTCTATTGTTATTGAACCAAAACAATAACCATAGCCTGAATATCTGTTGTGAATTGTGATATATCTCCTTAGCAACTAATAGCTGCAAATGTTGTTTTGATAAGTTCATTTGAAGTTAGTTCTTTCGTGTTTTTTTTTTTAATCTATTGTTACGTGTTTCTGTTGGTGTTGGAAATGTGCTTTTGGTCTTTTTGACGGTAGAGTTTTTGAGTGTTTCCTTTTCTCTACTTTTCATTTATTGTTTTGTACTATGATTCATGGTTTTCCCCACTGCAGAGAACGTTGTCGTCCTTGGAGATGCCCGGGGCTGTTTCCATGGGAAGCGCACTGAGTATACCTGATTCGGGCAGTCCATTGGCATCCTTAACAGATGGCGGTAAAAATAGTGCCGTTCTTTCTCAAAGCATTTTCAGGAACTGGCAGAAAGCTCAGGATCCTGGCCGTGATCTATCTATCAACGTCCTTGAAAAATTCTCTCTCGTGACAAAATTTGCTCGAGACACAACAACACAACTGTTCCGAGAAAATAGCAACGGTTTTGCTGCTCTTGATCCAAAAAATTATGGCATTCCTCGACCTCGGCTTGATGCCCCTTACCAGGAAGAGCAGGAAAAGAAGAAAGTTCCTGAAGAAACTCATGTACCTGCAGATCCTATAGAGGTAATGTTTTGTCTCCGGGCCTACTTTCCTCTTATTCTATTAGCATTCTTTGGAAACCGGAATTTGTTTGACTGTGTGTTGAGAAACACAGTTGCAAATATCAACATATTCTTGTTTCAGAATCTACACTGGAATTATGCTTGCATCGGTGCATACAAATCATTGTATTTTATCTCTTGTCATCTCTTTTGCTGCTGTGCTTTCTTTATTGTGTGTTTTGCTAATTAGAGCAATCATCTTTGTCAATTCTGGCTTATTGAATAAATGTGTTCTCTCCAACTTATTTGGGCAGTTTGATAAGCTAGCACTTGTATGGGGCCAGCCGCGACAGTCTCCATTAGGGCCGATAGAGGTAATTGCTATTTCAACGCATTCTTGCTTAAGTTTCCCTAGTTTGATCTACTTTGTGCTTTTCCAATTCAGTTTTTGTGCTTCCCTTCTATATTGACTCCCCTCTGGTTTGGAAACTTTATGGAGTCTGATTTGTTAATGGCATTCATTTTTTCCGTCAATTGTTGACATCCCCACTCTCATTTTTTGGTGTTAATTGGTAGATATTTCTTTCATCTTGATCTGACACTGGTTCTGAAAAAGTATTGCGAGACATCGCTTCTCATAATAGCTAATTAGCCCATAAAAGTTTTGCAGTCTCGTGGTGCAACCATCATCTTATCTTTGATTTGCATAGTCTACCAATGTATTTGTGCACATTGGACTTAATGCTGTGCGCTTCTGTTGCATAGTCCTGGATTTGTCACTATTATTAGTACTTGACCTTTGCCATGCTCAAGGTCGCAGTTAAAGATGACCTTTCTATCTAATCAGTTGAGGATAAAAGTGTGTGCATGTTATGTTAACATTCCTTCACTTTTGATTGCCTTTTCAGTGGGCCTCTTTCTTGGACTCAGAAGGGCGAATAATGGATTCAAAAGCTTTAAGAAAGAGGGTATTTTATGGAGGAGTGGAGCACACAATACGGAAAGAGGTCTATTCCTTTTGACATGTCATAATTTGTTTGTTACTTAGATAAAGATGGACTGCTGGCTTCAACTGATTTTTTCTTGAAATTCCTAATAATGACTTCAGGTTTGGGCATTTTTACTGGGATATCATGATTACGAATCAACTTATGCTGAGAGGGAGTATCTTAAGACGTCTAAGAGGACTGAGTATATGACGATAAAGCAACAGTGGCAGGTTAGTTTTGATTAGCTACTTCAGGTTCTACTTGGTTTTCATCCTTAAAACTATGGCTTAGATTATAGGAGGGCTCTACACTGTCCTTGATGAGGCAGGTGGATCGGGGTAACTCTTGGGTTTGTTAGAACTTAGGATTTCTCAGCTTAAGGTTTAAGCTTCCAATCTGTTATCTGTGGCCTCATCTCTACTAAAGCATTGGTATTATTATGTTTTTTTCTCTCTGCCCTCATCTTTTAATTACTTCAGAGGGTAGTATAATATAGATGTTGATATTCTTGCAAACTCCTTACCCGTTTCTTGACTTGATCACAAATTTTCTCTAATGTTAATCTGATTAGACAATGTTGTGGCAAGCAAGCTTCTTTTGCTGGTTCTCTCTGGATGGTTAGGCTTGCAATTTCAGAGCTAGGGTGAACAGTAAAACATGTTGTCCAAGCAACAAAAGTTCTCCTTTTCTTTATGTCTAAGAGTATGATTCTTTTCATCTGCAGAGTATCTCGCCTGAACAAGCCAAGAGATTTACTAAATTTAGGGAACGGAAAGGACTTATAGACAAAGATGTGGTACGCATGAATCTATATACTGGTTGGAAAACTATGAATTCCCGTTTAACTGAATTTTATCTGAAGGATTTCTGTTCATTTTTCAAGGTGAGGACTGATAGGTCACTACCATTCTACGAAGGAGATAACAACCCGAATGTAAAAACATTACGTGATATTTTATTAACGTATTCATTCTATAACTTTGATCTTGGCTACTGTCAGGTAGGCATTTCTTCCTTTTGCAATCCATTAGCTTTATATAACTTTTTTCCTTTCTTTCTTTTAAGCTACTTTTGATATCCCCCCTGCTGGCAGATGTTCCGAGCTTATTCAATTTCGGTAGTGTCACTGAGGCAGTATTTCTTTTTTTGTCCAGGGTATGAGTGATCTGCTCTCTCCAATTTTATATGTGATGGAGGATGAATCCGAATCATTTTGGTGCTTCGTGGAATTGATGGAACGCCTTGGACCAAATTTCAACCGTGACCAAAGTGGCATCCACGCTCAACTGTTTGCTCTTTCTAAGGTGCCTCTCTTCCTCTCGTGAATAAATTCCGTTCTGGTTGACTACTCGGACTTCAAGCCACGAAGCCAGTGACAATTACTAATGTTTCCAATATTCCTGTTGCAGTTGGTAGAATTGTTAGACGCCCCATTGCACGACTACTTCCAGCCAAGAGAATGCTTAAATTACTTCTTCTGCTTCCGCTGGATCCTGATCCAGTTCAAGAGGTGAGTTCTTTCACAAGCTGTGTTATTTTGCTGGGGTCTGATATGCTGGTTATTATTGTCACTGACACCAAATCTCCTTAAAACCAGGGAGTTTGAGTATGAGCAAATAATGTTCCTATGGGAGGTGCTATGGACACGCCATCTCTCCGAGCATCTCCACCTGTACCTGTGCGTCGCAATCCTGAAGCGGTATCGTGACAAAATCATGGGAGAGCAGATGGATTTCGACACGCTGTTGAAGTTCATCAACGAGCTGAGTGGGCATATCGAACTGGATCCCTTTCTCAGGGACGCCGAGGCGCTCTGCATATATGCTGGCGAGAATGGTGCGGCCTCCATCCCACCAGGTACTCCCCCCTCGTTGCCCATCGAGAACGAGAATAGCTTGCTTTATTCCCAGGACGACGAGGTTCTGTAATCCAACCCAAGCCAAACTGAGAACCGTGTTTTGCTTTCCCTTTGTTGGTTTCCTAGGGAAGTTGAATCTCTAGATCCATATCATTTCGTATATTTGCTGGTATTTTTACAGAGCAATTTACAGAATGTAATCGCAGCTCATCAGTTTTCATTTGAATTCCCTTGTGATTTACATCATTTGGCCGAAAGGGGCACGAAATTTGGGACGTGAACGCAAGTGACTTCTCAACTAACTGAAACAAGGTCCGCCGATTTACCTGACTTGTTTCGACTAGTTGAGAACTCAGCTATCGAACCCCATGATCCGAAAAACACACAAAGTAGAGCTTAATTATGCAGAGTGCTATGACCCCCACATTCTTTTGTTTTTCCTTCAATTTTCTGAAACAAATATATATACTGAGATTTCCTACAGTGTCGCAAAGCAACAGCATCAGTTGCCAAAACCCCTCTGTTTTCAGAGTGCTATTTAGTTATTTACAGATCAGTTGATAATAGAGCTTTGAAATTGTAGAAGTGTGACGACTTTGATGCTTTCTGCCAATTTACTTTCTCGGTCTTTGCTTTGAAAAAGAGCTTTTACTCGAGGAGCTCCTTCTAGCACTAGCAGCGACTCTTGCTAATACCGGCTTTTTCCTCAAATGCGGATAAAGCCATCTCATTCTGTCTTTTTTTTCTTTATCATTTTCAGTTTGCGCGTAGAGAATTCACATAGCCCAGCATGAAAGCCTGTCACCTTGCCGGTACCAAAAACCGATGCATGGGAAAAACCTTCTCGAAAACAGCAATCCTTTGGTTCTTCGTCCCTCTGGCTTGTCTTGATGGCACGGAAGCCCAGCTCTCAATTCGTCAAGTTTCATGGGCCTTGACTGCATGATAACAAACTTGAAGAATCAAATAAAAAGCCCAACATACTCGCGCCTTTCAGCCCAAATGTAATTCTGGCTTAGTGGGTCACTAACATAACCAAAACGGGTCCACAAAATGATGCGAAAAACAGGAAAAAATGGAGATGCAGGGGATCGAACCCTGTACCTCCCGCATGCAAAGCGGGCGCTCTACCATTTGAGCTACATCCCCATGTTGAAATACGATTTCTTAGTTATCTATTTGAATAATATCTATTTTCGCCAAGCTGAGTGGAAAACCAGAAAACAGAAAAGAAAGACAGTTAATGTGCCTTTCTGGCTTCTGTCAACTTCTGGAGAAGCAGGAGGTCGACACACGAGTATGCACTCTCAGCTTCTCTTAATTCATAGCCAAACTAAGCTGGAAAGTGTGCCTTACAGCGTACATAATAAGTAGTACTGCGGACCCAAACCAAATCCATCATTCATGGAGAGGAAAAGCCAAAACGGAAGATCCGCCAATTTAGAGCAAGCAAGCACCTAACCCTACGTTACTGCTCAACTTGAAAGCTCTTGTTCCCTCCCTCAAAAGTAGATATCTTGATACAGAGGCGGAGTTACGTGTAGTTTAGTCTAGTCTATGACGAACCGTAGGTACCTTTTTAATATTTGTTCGATGAAAGGTTATAACTATCAAAAATAAGTTGGTGTTGATAAATCGAATTGTTGGTAATGTTGAATAATGAATCTTATTAGTGATAGTAATGGGGCAGGGGCGTGTATCTGATCAATACCCATATCCACGTAGATACTAGGCGTAGGCGGGTCAGCCCATCCTTATATGTTATTTGAAACAAATAACGTTGATGTCAACTCGATCTTACAAGAAAACACTTTCATAAATGAATGAAAAATATAGTAGAAGGAACAATTGAGTCTAAATATTCGAAAACATAGTCCGAATATTTCTTTGGGATGAAGTACATGTTGTTATTGATGCAAATCATCATAGAACGGAGATGGATCGGCCGCGGAGCAGGTCGGAAGCGTTGCCCCTATCCGTCCCGCACCACTACGAATCGGGTAATAACCACCCCATATAAATCGAAGCAGGTCGAATCACGTGAGTCAGGTCTAGAATTGCCATCACTACATAATAATAAACGATAACATGGGTAATTTTTATTAGTTTGAAAGAAGCTCACTCTGCAGAAGGGTCGCAGAAGTTATGGGAGTCTCTTTCACAGTTAAAGGTCGGCCATGGCTAGCAAGTGGAGATGATGAGAGAGACCAGATCTGACAGAAAGGATTGAAAATGGTCCAGTTTTGCTCGTTCTATATTGCAGGTAATTGGCCTAACAATGCCCCAAAACTAGGGTTGTAGACCCATTAATTCCTCTGGGCACATTTCTCTGCCTGTTCCTATCTGTAGTGTGTATATATTTGATCTATCTCTTCAGTCTTTTCTCTTCCCCCACGGTCCATCTCGCCCACAGACGCCATTAATGCCACTTGCAATTACATCTATATGAGGATTGAAGTTCATTTGGAGGGGTTGTATGGTAATTAGGACTGGCTATTTGGTCCGGACTGTTTGGTTTTACCCGAAACCGGACCGTATAACCCGGACCGGGACCGGATAGCAAACAATCTAATCTCATATTCGGGCTTAGATTTGAGGTAAAAAACCTGGATAAAGACCAGATAAGAGACCCCCAACACCTAAAATCAAGATCAAATTGGGACCGGACCGGGTCAAGACCGGATTGTATCCAATCCAATCTTTGGTCCTTATATTCCCGAAAAGACCGGACTAAGACCGAATCAATTTGGTCCAATTTAACCAGACCGGACCGTATAGCCACCCCTAATGGCAATGGATAGCAGATAGGCGTTGATACAATTGTCATCACTCATGTGAATATTGGGTTGGATCCAAATAGTCATAAATGCAAAAAAAAAATACTTTTATGTTGGAATTGGATTCATGTCCTATACAGGTAAGCTAAAATAAGTCAGATCCAAATTGATTAATTTGAGTCAAAATAAATGTACACAGAAACAAAATCATATGAACCATCTCATGATCCGTTTTCAAGCGAATCACACATTAAGTATTAGTGTTTCCACATTTCTGTTTGATTCAGAATCAATAAATAAAAGGCAGAATCCGCACTGCCATCGGGTATTCGGTATTATGAGTCTATTTCAGATCCAAACTCAAAAAATTGGTGTACGAACATGCCCTAAAAGTTATACTACCGAAAACTGATTTGATTTCGGAATAAATTGGGTTTCTGTCATACCCAACATTTGGGTTTTTTTTGTCATCTCTAGCTAACCATACTTTGTGAGGTTAAAACCATGCATACGCTAATATCGATAGTCACCAGGTGTAAAAGACGAATATACAATAGACAACCAGCAGGTTGGTCGTTTAAACCTCTTATATCACGTTAAGAACTAAGTTTGTAATATTAACTCGAGTAATTGAAAGATATTTAGAATTGGTTTTATATCATTCTCTTTTTTTTTTATACTCAATCAAACTCAAGTAATATAACCTGCTTATTAACTCAATAGTAGTTATCAATTGCCTTGTCTAATCAAAACATGTTGTTTCGACCATGTCAAGAGCTAGCTTGTTACAATCGTTTGGTAAGCACGTAATGTAGAATTCATGTATTTGAAGAATTCATGTATATTGTAGGATGAGTTGTGAGAACTTATGTAATATTAGAATGCATTGTTTGGCTTGCATGAGTTTATGGTAGAAACCACATAATTTGGCATGAAATCTCAAATACTTTGGGTAAACCCAAAGCATTTGAGATATAATGGTCACATGAATTCTAGAATTACATGGTACACCAATATCATGATTTCTGTCCAAAAATGAAACAAGAAAAACAATGGAATCTCATATATCATGTAATCTTGAAATCCGTGGGTAAATTACGTGCTTACCAAACGACCCCAAATGGTTAGGTAAATATCATACAATACCTCTCATACCATTCCCTCATCACCGTTTCTCTCACTTCTGCCGGTTGAAGATTTGATGGGCGGCAAAGCAAAGGCCCATGTAGGGCTGTTAATCGGTTGCCGGTTTACCGGTTAACCCGAAAACCGAACCGAAAACCGCGGTTACTCGGTGAACCGAAAACCGTGAATACTGCATCGGTGTCGGGGTCGGTTGGATGATTTGGGGTTTTAGGCTAACCGGCAACCGACGGTTGCAAACCGATATAATCTCGATGCACCGCCAAAACCGCCGTTCCTCTTGAGACTCTCCCTCTCTGCTCTCACCATCGCCACTCTGCCTCTCCCTAGACTCCAAACCTCTCCTTCTTCACTCGTCGCTTCTCCAAATCCCTTCAATCACCATCTCCCGCTCCCTCTCCTCTCGGCTCGCCCCTCTCCTTCCTTTCCCAAATTGGGAATCCCAATCGCCAGCCACCACCATCTGCAATCTCTCCCTCTCCTCTCGGCTCGCCCCTCTCTACCCTTTCCCAATCGGCAGCCACCAGCCCACCACCATCCTCAATCATCACTCGCCGTCGACTTCTCCGCCTCAATCGCCCCCGCCTGACTTCGCCCACTCCTTCCTTGTCGAAAGAGGTCGCCGGCTCGCTGCTGCGGAAGGAGTCAGCGTAAGCAGATCCACCCACCTCGTTGCCGTCTCCGCTTCCCATTGCATGTCCCTCGATGGTCGCCGCCTTGCCTTCCTCATCCTCGGCGTCGGCGGTCAACAGCGAGATCCCGACCCACCCTTCCTTCTCCAATCGCCGTCGCCCTGCCGCTGCCACTGTCCTTCCTCCCTCTCCAGTCTCCCCTCCTCTCGACGCTTTCCGCCTCCGATGCCTCTCCTCTTCCCCTGCTGCCGCTGCTTCAAAATTGGTGTGGGTCGGTCTCGGCAAACCGCAACCAAAAGCCGAAACCGACGGTGGCGGTTGGCGGTTAACCGAGAATCCCTTCGGTGTCGGCTTCGGTTGGCAGTGCTGGGGGATTCTCGGTCTCGGCTAACCGATGGTACGGTTCGGTTGAAACCGAAACCGCACCGCTATCACCCCTAGGCCCATGCATGCTTTTTGGACCTTGGTAGTTGGTCCCTTTTCTTATCATCAACTTCCTTTTTTCCATTTCGGGGACCAAACAATATGGAAAAGCCGTAGCTGGAGTGCTTCACTAATTTGATGATAAAAATATTGGAGACAAGCTAGCTTTGGAAAAGACCTAGAGAGAGAGAGAGTGAGAGAGAGGTAGGGATTCATTTGATTGAGTGGAAAACAAAAATGTGATGGAAAGTGGGAAATCTAAGGCATATATGTAATTGGCGCAAATGGTAAATATGCTGTTGCTTTCTTGTTGGAGGGTAGAGGGGATGATGATGATCATATGGACTGTTTGGGTCTAATATGGAAATGAATTTGAAAAAACAAAAATGTGAGAGGTGAAAGGAGAGAAGTTAAGATTGAAAGTGTGTAGTATGGGCTCGAGAGACAAAAGTAGAATGTCCAATCTCATAGAATCCCACGTTTGTTGGAAACAAATGATTTGTTGTTCTTTTCAAGAAAAAAAGGAAAAGGGTTCTGTCATTTTGATTTGATTAAACATCTTGTAGCTAGGCATTTAGCTAGATAGGGGAAATGAAAATCCCAATGACTTGTGGCCCTTGTCGAGTTTGGGCGGTATGTCTATATAATGTGACGAGAAAAACATTGGTTTTTTTAGTTCAGAGTTACCTTACTCTTCACTCTTCATTTGATTTTGTTTCTTGAGCGGGGAAGAGATTTATAGGATATCTTACTTTCTCTTGGAGTTGGATATATGAGAAAGTTATAACTCAACCATAACCTAGCTCCTAAAAGTAGCAATACATACGATGATCCTGGATAAACAATATAATGACTTATTTGCGATACTCTGTAGGCATCTCAATATTAACTACTTGCAGAATGGTGCTAAATTATACAAAAACGGTAAGTTTTAGGATACATGAGACAACCCAACCCAACCTTATGGGCATCTCATACAATTTCATCATGAAGTAGACAAATGATGATGACCAGCCGATCAGAATTCCTCTTGATTACCACTTCACGTAGACGAATAAACGATACAACAACAAATGAGAGCTAGTTATCATCAACACCTTGAAGAACCGACCCGAAAGAGCAGCGGATCAGTTACATACATTGAACTTGATATCATAGGTGAAGTATAGTGATCTCAAGCGACATATATACATTTTTTTATACGGTATAAGAAAATGAGAGAAATTTTTGGTAGTGAGATGTGATGGGGGGATGTTGAAGTTAGATGCAAGCATGGGCTCTATATGGGTGGAATTATTAAGGTAAAGAGAATACCTTGGAGATGTACCCATCTTACATTTCACTCTTTTTTCTTTTTCTTTGTGCAATATTTCTAGTTAATATTAGCTTTTATCATGAAGTCAAATTGGAGGAATTGGGTGGTAACTTTTGGGCCTTTCAAATGGGGCAATGAGATTGAAAAGTCTCAACCAACATGCACTATACCCTAAACACTACCTAAGGCCAACATACTTGTGTCGTGGTAAATCTCTTGTCTCCACAAATAAGAGAGTTTCATATACAAACTGGCTAGCTAGCTCCAAATCGAATCTAGCTCCCAACTTTATGAAGAAAACATTGTACCTTTGTCTTGGTTCCACTATTAGCTACATAATCATTCCATGGCAAGACTCCAAAAACAATAATATTTCTCAACCTCGTGTGCTGCCTAACTCTAATTAGCAATTTTGTGACCTAGTTAGTGATCATCAGTACTATTAATTCCAACCAACATGTGGTTGGCAATGTAGTTTTTAATTGATTGAAAGATGGGTAGTGATTGCATTCTTGGTTTGAACGTGTAATATTAATATATAAATCAATGATCAAAGGCCTAATTATCATATCTAAACTTTCAAAAGATTCGATGATCAACTCGCAAACATATACACGGCTGATTATTATATTCGGGATTTTTGGATATTACAAGATGTTACTTGATGGAGAATGTTCTGCGAGTAAAAGCATGATTCACTAACAGCGAGTAAGATCGGGTTCTTTAAAACCTTCACCGAATTTGGTATTTAAACTCATCATATATATCTGAAGTCTATGTATAAAAAAGCATCCGTAGCGTTAGATGCTTGATTATTCGACTTAAACCTTATCGAAAGGTGAGAATTTTCTTGTATTCGGGTTTTGAGTTGCAAGGATCATCAATCTTAGCATTTGTCAAGAAGAACAATAGTGTTGATTCAGTAACAATAAAAGATCGAGAAGTACAAACTGTGATGAGATTAGAACTCTCTTGATCATAGTAAATCATGATGGAACTGACATTACCAAATATGCCAAGATGGTCGTGTAGTAGTTACACAATTGTGAATATTGTCTATTAGATAAGATTTCATGGCCATTTCGTAAAAAAACCATATGCAAACAGAGTATTAAAAAAATCATGATGGAAGATATATGGGTGTGTGACATAATTACGAAAAACAAGAGACCATGTTAACACGTGGGGGGATGAAGAATAATTATCAATCCATGCAAAGTTTATACACATAGCTATAATATAATTGAGATCACCGGCCGATCGATGGAGGACACCCGAGGGACAATGATGATGAATAGTCATTGTTGTCTATTTTGGATCGACAAAATGTGAACGGCTCGAGATTAGAGGTCCATGTATGGTACGTAATCATTTCTTCATGCGTTTTATCAAACAAAAGTCGACTCATGCATGAGATCGAAGTTTGCACATACCTCCTCATAATTAACATGTGTTTTAAAACAATGGTTAATATTAAAATTCGTGAGAATTTTGAACACGTGATTTCAAGGTCAAACCAGCTCCTTTACCATCATAATTAAATCAACTGGGCCCAACAGCTTAAGTTAGGAGAGGTCCTTGTATGATACTTAACCACTTTCTTACAGTTACAACCGAATGAATTTGCACTAGACATTACAATAGAGAAGAGAAAATTATCATAGAGAATACTAAAATGGTTTGCTCGCGAGCAATTTGCACGGTTGAACGAAAATACCAAGACAAAAAAAAAATTGGTTTAGTATTCTACATTTATCTTCACAAAGGCTTAAAAAGATAAAAAAAAATTATTGAAATCTCTGAATGCCTGGATAAAGTAGACGCCAAAGAAGGAATTTTCGAGGAAGGGTTTGATTTTGGTGGGTGTTTTCTGGTCCGAATGTGGGCGGCATATTGTCCGGAGACGACGGCGACTCGTGCGGCCGCTTCTCCGGTCGCCGTCTCACCGCCTTGTCCCTCTCCAATCGTGGGCGTAACAGCAGACCGGTCAGAACCCAATCCTGCCGGCCGGCCACGTGACATGCTCGTGTCTAGTTTCAATTCGATCTATAACACCTTTTTGTTCAACGATGCTTGTTAGTGACAACTGCTGGTAGATCATTAATGTATTATTCTCATCATATATCAGTTTGGTTCACTGATCGAAGTAAGGAAATGTGGTAATATCCATCCTTAGTATTCATTCAGGAATTCGAGCTATTCAAATCAGTTGGTTATTAATTAACATGATATATAGTAGAGATTTTGAGGATATAAAGAGGTTTTTTTTTGTTTTCTCCTAATGACTTCGATTATTGAAATCAATTGGTTCGTAACACCAGACCTTTAATTTATGTTTGTCTCAAATTGGGTCATTTTGGGTTGAAGGTGAGTTACGGAGGGGTTTTCTTAAGTATCCATCATTTTTAAGCAGCGGATCGAATCAAGTCACTGCAATTAAAAAAGGGGACGACCTTACCGTACATACTACAACGATCAAGGTATATATGGAGAACAATTTTGTCCCACTAACTCGTTTTATTGGGAGAGGTTGAAGAAATAATCTTAATTAAACACATCTTTCTAGTACAAGTCTCACTCTAACGAAGGCTACTAATCCGTGAGCTTGAAGTTCGTACAACGGTCCACCATGCCAGCTGTTAATTCAGAGTTCGTAACGAGCATATTTATCGTCCCACTAATTCGACTTGACGGGAGAAACTCAAGAATGTTTAACATTCCTTCCTCCCTTATAGAAGTGACTAAAGAGAGCTCTCCAAACTTGACTTTGAAAAAAAAAAGACCATGAAACTTTACAAAGAACATAATGATGAATGAGGTCACAAATTGCTTAAAGTCTATGTGAACCAAACTAGTACTTTTGCTACAACTTCAGTATACTGTACACATCATAATTATCCATAATTTAAGGGATAATTTAAACAATATGGATTGCATTGATCTTTACTCCTTTTTTTTTTTATCACATATATTTGTGTGTTGTTAACATCCTGTTGGGAGGGAAAGGGAGGAGACAAAATGGGCAATGTTGAGTTTCTAAGCAAAGTTCTCCATATACCACATAACATAAACAAGGCACAGAGGGGACATGTTTTCTTGTTTGGACCCTATATCCTATAATTATAATTTTATTAAAATAATTACAATCCATAAGTTTGAATTGTTTAATAGAATTTTCTATGGAGTATGGAGACAAACATTTGAACTTTTGTTTTAATTTATGTCTTAATATAATAGTTAATTAATAACAGTAAGTTTTAACACCATGTACAATATGACATTTTAAACCATCTAAGAGTGGTGGAGATGGTGAAGACCTAAATTTACATTCAGCAAGTTCCGAATTAAAATTTTGGCGATTTTCATATCAACAGAATTGTGTTTCCATTTTAACTATTTCTATAAATTTATCAAATATTCATACAAATTAAATTTATCGTTTTGACTGATTTCTCACGGCAATAATATGATGTTTTGTTGCATTCCTCAAGTATTACCTGGTATGCGATGGTTTTTGTAAGGGTGTTTTAAAAAACAAATATATATTACTTATCCATTATTTAAAATATTATTATATATGATAGGGGACAAAAGATCATATAAAATATATAATAGTGTGTTTAGATTCTGTATGCCGTGACATGTACCAGATTGACATTTATATAGTGATAGTCCAATTCGTGGAGCAATCGTCTTGCGCTTGTGAGTCTAATACTAATTTTTTTTTATTATGAATATCTAATACTATTTAACAAAACGTGATGTACACTATTTCCCTCCAAATTCATGAACCGTATTATTTTGTGTGTATATATATATCTAGGTTTACATGCTTTTCTGTGTACTATGGATTATGACCTTAATCATATAATATTTCATGGAATGTACAAGTTTAATTTTGAATAATCTGACACGACATAATTTATAGGATTTGGTCTAGTGATACATCGTCAGTAGAAAATGACATTGTAGTAATAAGAGACCATATGTTTTAAAGAAGACGCGCATCTACAATGTCATATCTTATTGGGAGATGATGAAGCATTTTTAGACGAGACATGAAGTTCCTGGACGGTTCCGGTCATGGTCATAAGGCCCACGGAGAAGAGTGATCGAGTTTGCGGCTGAGGAAGAAGCATCCCCCCTACGTGCATTGCCAAGGCAAACGAGGCCCTGGGCTTTTAAAGGTTGATCAGGTCGAGATTGCGAACCAACACATGATGATATGGGGCAGTACCCGCACTAGAAAAATATATGTGTTTCGAGCCATTTAGGAATGTGTGCAAGTTAACTAGAATCGATGTCAGAACCCACATAAGAGCGATATGAAAGATCTTAGCAGCAGACATAGTGAATTCTTAGGACAGAAGCCATCGAAATATCTCGTCCCCATCACACACACACATATACTTTGCAAATGCATGAAATTCACAATACGTGATTTTTCCGTACTCAACTATCTGAATTATCAATAACCGCATATTCTCAAAATTGCCGGAGACAGTTTCTCGTCACCAACCGATCCCAGGAAAGAAATAAATCCTCGAAACATAAGAGTAACTGTGTAGAAATCCGAAATCGAAAAAGTTTGTGATTGATAACGAACTCATCCTCCTCTTCACAATTTGGAATACTATCATTTGTGTATTATTAGTATAATGTTCGTCAAATATTAATTAACAAACGAGATGGTGATCAGCACGATGCTAATGGAACGAACGACTAAATCAGTAGAGCATATCGGCCGCAGCCTAAGCAACAGTCTTCAGCACGAGCAGGGCAGCAGCAGAATCGCCGGAAAACAGAGGGGGAAAAAAGTTCAATTTGGGCGGCAAAAGAAAGAGACTTCTTTCTTCCTCTTCCTTCCTCCCTCTCAACTGTGGTTCCCGCTTCAATGGGGAAACCATTAATAGCAAACCAAACTAAACTACTCTTCTTCCCCCCTCTAATTCTAGAGAGAGAGAGAGGAAGAGATAGAAAGAGAAACGGGTCGGGGAAAAGTGGAGCAACGATGCAGACACCCTATCTACTGTTGCCTCCACCTTGTCCCCTGCCTCTCCCTCCTCTGTTTTTTCTTCCTTTTTCTCTTTTATTGTTTGCCAATTTCACCTCTCCCCCTTTAAATTCTCCCCCAAAAAAGCACCCAATCTTCCCCAAACTCGGTCTCCTTAAATTCACAAACCGCTTCTTCCTTTCTTTCTGCACCGATCTCACTCCACTGCCCACTAGGAAACCAGAAGAAGAAGAAACAGGGTAAATTTTCTTTTCCCCATGGAGCTTCAGCTGGGTCTCGCTCTTCCCACCTCCAATAACAAATCCAGCAACAGCTTCATCTTCGGTAATGATAATAACGATATGGGTAATTACACAAACGACGAGGTGATCGTACAATCATGGCTTCCGGTCGCCAACAATGGAAGCGATGGAACAGAGTGTTCTGCTGTCAACAGCAGGAAACGCTGCCGTTTCATCGAGTCTTTCGAGGACGATCATCTTCCCACAAATCTCAAAACGCTACCCTTATTGCAATTGGCCGGAGGAGGCGGCGACGACAACGACGATAATTGCTCTGTCGTTCTCAACAAGTACCGATTCCCCTCAATTCCCCTGTTTTTCTTTTTTACATTTCAGTGAATTGTGGATTTTGACGATTTGGGGTGTTTCTGAATTTTGTATCTTTGAAGCAGAATTGAGACGGAGGATGAAGAAGAAGGAGATGAAAACGACGGCGACGGGATTGTGGGGTGGCCGCCGATTAGTTTCCGGTGGAAGAAGAAGAAGAAGATGTGGAATCACAGAGATCAACTGATGACGATGATGATCGTCGATGGGTCTTCTCCTTCTTCCGAGGAATGTGGAGATGGACCCACGTCAATGTACGTCAAGGTGACGATGGACGGCGTCGGGATCGGAAGGAAAGTTGATCTTGCAGTTCACGATTCCTTCCCTTCCCTTCGACGGCAACTCTTCGCTATGTTCGGATTACGTAAGCACAAATGGAAAAAAAAAGAACAAATATTTGACTCCGCCAGCGTAATCACAGTGATGAGACCATTTCACCGACGACTCACTCTGTTTTTTTTTTTTTGTCCTGTTTTTGTTTCGATGTAGCGGAAGAGAATCCCTGGGACGGCGGCGCCGGCGAGTATCAGCTTACGTATCAGGATTCTGAAGGCGACTGGCTATTAGCTGACGACATCTCCTGGAGGTATATATATTCTATTCCAATACCTCCTTATTTTTTTTTATATCACCTCCTAGCTTAATAGTCATCAAACCACACCCATAAATCGAAATTCGTTAGAATGTGAACGAAATATTATCATTCTCGTGTATTAACTCTAATGCATCTCATCACATCTTCCATTCGTACCACTCTCGCAATCTTTTACTGATAAGAATAGGCAGCGTGTTTTATCAATATCACGTGGACGAGTGATCTCATCATCTCGGCCTGTAGATAAACTCAGATGTCGTTTTATGTACGCAACGTCAATGCGTATATCTTAGGTACCAGATCACTCGTTCACGTGATCCAGACACCGAGTAGCAAAACTTACCCCAGTGCCGTGACATTAGATTACATAAGCCATAGCCCATAGCTTGCTACCTGCTTGAATTTTCAAGTTGTGGGTGGGCAGAGAATTGACGATAACAGAGTATGGTGGTTTGCAGGAGCTTTATGGGGTCTGTGCAGCGACTGAGGCTGATGAGGAGCAGCAGCAGCAGTGGCAGCAGCTAAGTGGATGAAGATATAGATAGATAGGGTCAAGATTTGGTCAAAGTTTTGCTCATAGTAGTTTCTGATCCCTAGTTAGAAAATGAAGGTTGGGATTTTTTTGGGGGTTTTCTTTTTTTTGTTATTTGGAGCTCTCTCCATGTAGTGTAGCAAACCTAAGTGTGTGTATAGATTATGTAGTCTAATTTGTATGGGATTATTATACAAATATCTAATAATTATATGACTATATGAATTAGAAGCCATCAAGTACGGGTAGTATTAGTATTAGTATTGGTCTTGAATTTGAAGGTTTTGAGTTTAACTTTCTCTTTAGTAGCACGGACGTGTTCGTTTAGGAAATCCATGAGGATAATAATGGTTTGAATTATTTTATAGTTTGAGTCACGATTCACTTTCGGACGTTTGTAATACTTCTCCTTCCACTCTCTGATTGGAGATGTTTGAATCGTCTTTGGCTACAGAAGAATGTCAGCATGCGACTTTTTTTATCGAGTTAGAATAATAATATTGGTATACAAAGTAAAAGTCCATTTTGTAGTTGTGCACGTAAAGTACTCGTATATGTAATGAATGTGTGTTAAGACTCTCGTTCTCGTACTTACATAACCATTTTTGAATAATTACCTCTTTCGCTTCCTTCACCAATTGCAAGTCACATGTACAAAATTTGAATGGATAGCAGCAACGCAAGTTCCCGTGGGAAATCCTAATAGGTACCTGCGGAAGTAAAAGAGTCTCTCCAAATCCCAATTTTATATCCTCCTTTCAAAATGCTTGTCTTCCGAGTTGGTGATCTGAAAACTCGAATTTGGATGTGGCAAATTGGATTTCGGATTAGAAAGTTAAGAGTTTTGACCGTACCAACAGTCAAAGTTAATAAACTTAATGAAAATGAAACTTTGTGTTTGAATTGTTATATTGAACAATTGACGATATTTTTTTTATAGTTCAAGTGATGTAGTGAAATCTAACTCTATTAATAACAATATTATTGTTAGCCATTTTAGGGAGTTGGGCAGCCAGTTAGGGGTTGACTAGGAGTAGGGTTATTTGTAGGGTTTTGTGGCTTTTTCTGCATAAATATATACTTAGGCTCTTTCTTTCTGAATCAAGAAGAGAATGATGAAACAATTATCAGTCATCTCCCATACCCTAATTTCATCTATTTCTCTCTAAAATTGGTTGTCGACCACTTCTTTCTGTCACCTCCCAAATCTTCCTAAATTGTATCCTAATCCTCTCTAATTCTCCTCTTAAATCCCTAAATCTAGGCTCAATTTATGTGTTTCTTAGTGCGGTATTTTATTGATTTGTTTAAGTTTTCCATTGAATTTCTTAAGAGTTTAAATTCATACCAAATCAAATTTGAGTCAAAGACAAATCGAATTGAATGCATTTCAATCTCAGATTCAATTTTTTTTTTGTCTTTCTATATCAACTTGATTCCTAGTTATATGACCGTTCGTTGATTCTACATATCGAATCAAATGTATATTCATTTTAAAATGTGTTTCCGCAATTTGTTAATATGATCTCAATGTTCATCCTAACTTCTAGTTGTGGGTGGTCAGTGGTGGAGGTGGGGTGAGGGGAGTAGGAAGTGTTTTGATGCCTACTGCCCTAACCAAGCCAATAACAATAAGTATAAAAAGGATTATATATATAGAATGTGGTGATAATTGAATTTACTAATCCAATGGTTAGAACCAGCCAAAACCTTGTTAAAAAAAAAAAAAAGAACCAGCCAAAACCTAATATATAAACAACAAAAAGAAGAAAGAAACTATAATACTAATTGTTTTTATCTAATAAATATGGTGGGTGGGTTAGGAGTAGGTTACAAGCAGATCGAAATCGACACGTTAATGATTTAGTTCGTTTTTATGCCTTTTTTATATGTTATCAAGTATTATCATCGTGGTATATTGGTAATATATGTTTTAATTTTTTTAATAAATATATTCAAATTAAATCTCATTTTCAAGAACACAGATAATCTGATTTTTTGTGATTAAAAAGTTAAATTAGGACTTAAAATGAAAATGATAAGTTCGTCAAAATTAATTGAGGAAAAAATTATATATCTAACACGAACCGATGAATGGGTTACTTATGGTTATGTAAATTGTATAATTTGGTTTTACGAATCAATTTCAAACTCAACAAGTTCCCACGTGCCACTTGATGGGGCAGATTACTAAAAGGAGATCTAAATCTTGGAAGGTTATGTAAATTGTATAATTTGGTTTTACGAATCAATTTCAAACTCAACAAGTTCCCATGTGCCACTTGATGGGGCAGATTACTAAAAGTAGATCCAAATCTTGGAATGTTTATGGCACTCGTAAATAAATTAATTTGTTTGACGGAGTAAATAAATAAATTATATTTGTAGATATTAACAAACGCATTCTATAATAAACTTAAAATCGCTGCAGTGAGGCATTTTACAATACTTGGAAATTTTGTCTGTAATTTTTTTTTTTGTTATATTATAAATTATAAAGTGCACTTGTATATTTAACGTTATTGCATAAATTCAGGTTGTAGCTACTAGCAATAATTTTTACAGATTCAACTCGGTACTTGGAATTGGAAGTACCAATGCTTCCAAAAGCGTAGTAGTTGAGCACTCTACATGGGTCCTCTCTCCTCTGTATAAAATATGTATACACCAGTTGTTGGTTCAAGCTGCCATTCATCAATCCACCACTGCAAAAAAAAAAAAAACAGAGGAAACAGAGACAGGGAAGAAACTTCAACAATGGCGATCAGCACATCATTATGGAATTGGATGGAAGTAGAAACACTCACTCTCAGTCTCAGTCCACTCTTCCTCCCCACTCTCATCATCATCCTCTTCCTAACCACCATCCTCCTGAAGCAAAAGCTGGCCCACGCTACTCCCGGCCCAACACTGCCACCAGGCCCAACGAAGCTGCCCATAATCGGAAACCTCCACCAGCTGGCCTTCTCCTCCCTGCTCCCTCACCGCCGCTTCCGCGACCTGGCCCAGCAGCACGGGCCCGACGGCCTGATGCACCTCCAGATCGGCGAGACGTCGAACGTCGTCGTTTCATCCCCCGAAATCGCCCAATTGTTCATGAAAACCCACGACCTCAACTTCGCCACCAGGCCCATCGTCCAGTCCGCGAGCATCATCCTGTACAACCACAGAGACGTCGCGTTCGCACCCTACGGCGAGTATTGGCGCCAGATGCGGAAGATCTGCACGCTCGAGCTCATGAGCACCAAGCGCGTGGGCTCGCAGCGGCCCATAAGGGAGGAGGAGGTCCGCAAGGCGATGGTGGGCTCGATCCGGCCCGGTGAGATCGTGAACTTGGGCCGGATCCTGGGCTCGCTGGTCTGCAAGATTATTTGGCGGGCCGCGTTCGGCGGGGTGGAGGCCCGTGAGATGGAGGAAGCGTTTTTCTCGGTCCAGCATCGGATCGTGCAGGTAGAGGAGGCAATTTCAATCCAATCCACCAATCCATTAAAAATATCCAACTAATCCAATCCATTTGATCCAAATCCAATTTGATTGGTGGATTCATGGATTGGGTCCATGGATCATTGGCAAATTACAATTAGAACCTATAATTTTTATTTTTTACATTTTGGTAACTAAAATTTAATGTTTATACAAAAATATCATTGGAAAATTACGTTTTGGTACCTAAAAATTTTCATTATGACATTTTAATACCTAAACTTTTCACATTCTACATATTGGATCTTGGTTGAGGATGTCATTTGGATTCATGGATAATCTACCAATCTACTTGATCCAATCCATGAATCCACCAATCCATTAGATCCAATTCATTTGATCCATAGATCCACCAATCCAATCCATTTGCCACCTCTACGTGCAGGCCCTTGGAGAGCTCAGTCTGAGGGACGTTTTTCCGTCCAGCTGGGTTTTGAGGATGGTCGCCGACAGGAATGATAGACGGCTGAAGAAGCTCCATGCTGAATCTGATACCATACTCCAAGAAATCATTGATGCACATGTATCCAGAAGGAGATCTGACGTTGATCGTGCAACTGGTGGTGGTGATGATCAGGATCTCGTCGACGTGCTGCTGAATTTCACTCGTGATAAGGCCGTCGCCACCGGCGAGTTCTCGGTCACCGATTTTGAGATCAAAGCAGTCATCACTGTGAGTATAGTTTTACGGTAGTTGGTTCCAATAACTTGAATTGTTGGGAGATGTTCAACAATTTTGATCTTATATTAAGTACTGACACATCGTATAGTACAACCAATCCATACGTGTTTTTACTAAATTTCCAGTTAATGTAATGTGTTGCAGGACATATTCTTCGGTGGGACCCATACGTCCTCTGTCACCATAGAATGGGTCATGTCTGAACTGATGAGGAACCCAGAAGAGATGGAAAAGGCACAAAAAGAGGTTAGACGAGTGTTTGACGGAAAAGGAAAGGCAGTAGATGAAGCGAGCATTGATGAGCTGCACTACATGAAGCTGATCGTGAGAGAGACTCTGAGATTGCACCCGCCGCTTCCGTTGTTGGTTCCGAGAGAGAGCCGAGAGACGATCGTGATCAAAGGGTACCAGATACCTGCAAAAACGAAGGTGGCGATAAATGCGTGGGCGATCGGTCGAGATCCCGCGTACTGGATCGAGCCGGATAAATTTATGCCCGAAAGATTTGTCAACAGTCCCGTTAACTATAACGGCGATGACTTCCAGCTCCTCCCATTTGGAGCTGGGAGAAGAATGTGCCCTGGCGTGAAGACCGGGATGGCTATTGTCCATCTTGCAGTCGCGAATTTGCTCTATCACTTTGATTGGAAGCTTCCAAATGAAATGAAACCCGAAGATCTCGACATGACCGAAGTGTTTGGGATTGTAGTTGGAAGAAAAAATGATTTGCATCTCATTCCCACCCCTTACCGTGCACCCTAAATAGTTAACTTGTAGAATTAGTTCCCTTTTGATGTGTTTTCCTCATCTTCCGCTTATCAAATTTGAAATTACCATATGTACACAAATGAACGCCTTTGAATTATGTGTTCTTCGAACATGGTAAATGTCCAGCTTGAAGGCTATTGATACTCTTCACATTGATATCTCTCTCAACATTTTCAACAAATACTTTATATCATCAACTCGATCACCATTGTATAAACTTTGGCTATTAATTTTATTTTTTTGCATTAGAAGGAGGCTAAAAGTCAAGAGAAGGAAAAATACATGGGGGAGGTAAAAAGGGGGGAAGAAGAGGTAGCAACCACCATACGGGTTATGGTGATGCCCATGATGCCATCCCGAAGAAGGGGATTAATTTCCGAAGGAGAGTTCGCTAACTCATGCATACCGTAGGGATAGACGAGACTGTGCTTCGAGAGCCAGTTCGCGACTCTATTCCCTTCCCGGTAAGTATGCGTTAAGCGAACCAACTAGTCACGGTTGAGCTTCCTGCGAATGGCGGAAAGGAGAGTAGCATAAGGGTGGATCGGGTCATGTCTAGCCTTAATGAGCTGCATCGCCAGCTGCGAGTCGGTCTGAATGTGAATAGCTCTTCCTCCATATTTCCAAGCGATGTCCAGACCGAAGGAGATTCCCCAAAGCTCCAAGAGGATCATCGTGGCGGTGCCGAGGTTGGCGACAAAGCCTGCAACCCAGCGTCCCATCGGATCGCGCAACACTCTGCCAGCCCCTGCTGCCCCAGGATTGCCGTTGGAGGCTCCGTCGGTATTGAGCATGATCCATCCATCTTGCGGCGGCTTCCAACCCACTTCCTCCTCAATTCTGTCGGCGGGCCGAATTCTATTGGAAGGGAGGAGAGGAGGGGCTAGCCAAGCATTATACCACATCTTCATCTTAGCCATAATCGAATGCTCAAGGGATGGCGGGGTGAGAGCCGCTCCGGTACCCTGCATACAAAGAACACAATGATTTTTCTAAATGAGCCACAACGCCGTACTGAAGAAAGCAGGCCAAGGCATCCCTGTCGCCACCGCATCCGTACTCGAGAGATTGCTGCACAACCAAGATTTCTGGTCAAGAGTGAAGAAGTCTTGCTGCTGCATTCCCCCGGTCTGCCGAAGCCAGAAGAAGGTGGCTGGAGGGCAGTCTCTAAGAGTGTGCAAGATTGTCACTAGCGACCCCGGGCACTTCGGACAGAACGGATTCGTAGCAACTTTCCTGTGGAAACGGAGGCTATTAGTGGCAATCCTCCCAGTGCATGTTTGCCACAAGAAACAACGGATCCTCTCCGGGACTGGTAGGGACCAGACCGTCTTCAAGAGCTTCTCGTCCGGATCTGGAGGCTGCGGAGTGAGGAGGGTGAAAGCCGACTTGGTGGAAAAGTTTACGTCCGGAGAAGCAGTCCAGAAGAGGGTATCTTCCTTGTTAGAGAGTGTGTCAACAACCACACTAAGAATCTTCTGGCAGACCTTGGCAGGGAGGAAGGCCTCGAACATGTCGGTGCGCCAAGCTCCTTCAGCTGTCACGTACTCAGCTACCGTCATTTGCTCCATATCCTCAGCAACGTGATTAATTGCCACTTCCTTCAGGCCCCCCTGCAAAACCCAAGGATCCAACCAAAACTTAGTGTATTTACCGTTCTTAATATTCCAGGCACACCCCTTTCTTAACACATCAGCAGCTTTAGAGAAGCTTTTCCAGGTGAAGGAACTTCCCTGAGAATTGCAGAGGATGTCCAGGTTCTCTCTTTGACGACCATACTTGGCTTACATGATTTGAGACCAGAGAGTCTCCTTCTCTTTGATGAGCCGTCATCCGCCTTTCGCCAGCATGGCCAGATTGGCATGTCTGGTAGGACGGATGCTCACCCCTCCATGCTTTTTTTGCAACGCCATTTTGTCCAAAGCCACATGATGCATTTTGTTCTTATTCTCCTCCTCCGCGACAAAATCCTTGTTTAGCTTGTCAATACTGTGACACACACCACTGAGAATAATCTCAGTATTCATGTTATAAACCGGGATAGAAGCAGAAACCGAATTAACCACTGTAAGTCGTGCAACGAAGGATAAGCGGTTAGCTTTCCATGGAGCCAGCTTCTTCTGGATGCGAAGGAGAAGAGGTTGGTATCTCTCTCTAGTCACGCGGCCATGTATCGCCGGAATGCCCAAGTACTTGCCAAGAGCCATTTTCAGAGGGATGCCCGCTTGTTGGCTCATATGGCTTGCTCTTCCTCGGTTGATGTTGGGAGAGACATAGAGGATGAACTTGTGGTAATTCACCCGCTGGCCAAAGCTAGAGCAAAAGTCACCCAGACACTGTTTAATGAGTGAGGGGCGGGCCATTCTTGGAGAGCCTAAGAGCTTTCCATTGACCATTAGAGATAACTTCATCAATCAATTGAGAAAGACGTTCCATGCAAAGTACAAAGAGATAAGGGGATAAGGGATCTCCCTGGCGAACACCTCGAGTCAGAGTGAGAGGTTGAGAGAGTTGCCCATTCCAAAGAATCTGCACCCTGTTTTGGGTGACACAATGCATGAAACCACTGATCCAAGTGCTTGGGAGACCAATGGTAAGTGTTTAGTTTTTACTTCTTTATTTCTTAGACCTTAGGATTTGAGAAAAGAGACCAATGTCATTTTAGTAGTTGAGTGTGCTACCTTTCCTGTGAACTAGTACTTATACTAAAATTTACTTTTGGGTATCCTCTTCAAAAAGCCTCATAATAGTGGAGTTTGGTGGACACTTATATACATGGATCATTTTCTTTGTATATACGATGTGGTACTTGGACTGTACAACGACAACCCTCCCCTCAGGACAACGACCACAAACTTCATATCCTTCCTGTTAGTGTTGTGGTATATAATCCACGATTGAACCTCTCCCAACAACTCGAGTTATTGGGATCAACTGGTTCTTGACATGGTATCAGAGTCTTCTGTGATTGAGAGGTCTTGTGTTCGATTCCCAATGACCCCCATTTGTTAAGCACATGGTATTCTTCTCTTCAGACCTGTGTGAACTTCAAGCCCCTGTGAGTGGCTTTCGTTTGAGGGGATATGTTAGTGTTGTGATATATGATCCACGATTAAACTTCTTCCAACATCGATTATATTGATAAGTCTTTTTGGACATTCAAACCATGCATTGACGATTTTACCCACTCTCTCCCCTAATCCAAAGTGGATGGGCACCTTTATTTTAACTCGACGGAATTAGCAGTTCCTGCGTAGCATCGGAATCTCTCTGCCTATATGCCACAGCCGGTGGCAGCATCCAATGTGGCTACCGGAGCTTTTTAGGGCTAATTTTTTTTTTTCCAAGTGCGATCTGGCGCGTGCATTGGTAGGTAGCCCCATCAATAAATGTGGTTTTGATGCAGATGACTAATCTCTCTGCACAAATGCATGTGTTTGTTTGCTTAATCTATCTGCAAAACTTATTTTATGAGCAATAATTAATATGCTGTGTTTGGATCTAGCTTCTCTGCTCCATTGTTTCGGGGTCTAATCAGGGTACCTGAACTCACCTAATTGGTGATTAATGTGCCTCGCTGGATTCCACCATGGATGAGGATTTAATTAAGACAGGGTAATCGTCTTTTCTTCATAAAAAAAAAGACTGCCTAATTTGGGGTGGTGTCGTATTCGTGTATAAAAGGAATAAAATCTGCTGGAGATCCTACCTGCGATCTGAAAAAGTTGGTCGCTATAAATAACTATAAGCTAGGTGACGGTATTTGACCAAAGACAGATTATTACAAGATGAGGAGGAAAAGGGTGATAGACACTAATAATTAGACCGTTTGGATGAGCAAAGGATGGGTTGGATCATGGTATAAGAGAATACGAGAGTGTCTAGGGTTGGGGATGGGGTCGTTTTCTCACTGGCTAAAACGGCGTCGTATCAGTCGGTCGGTTAGAGCCGGTTAGCCGGTTAACCGGCGTCGGTTACTCGACTAATCACCTCCCCACAGACAGTTTCCGCCAACCGACCGTGAATCGTTTCTTTCGGTTTTCAGTTAGCCGCTAACCGGCGGTTAACGGTTAGACCGACCGGTTAGCCGCTAACCGGCAACCGAAATAACAGCCCTATAAGAGATAATTATAATATTGAAGATATCGATGATTGAAATGTTGAAGGGAATGAGTTTTTACAACATATACTCATCACATCAATGGAATGTGGGTGGGTTGCATGTGGATAGATAATGTAAAAAAATATAAAGAAAGGCGGGCTAGGAACACGAGGATCAGAGGATGGGTAGGAAATTATTAACGTATTATAAATTTACAATTCAACAAATAGTCCATATATATAATAATATTAGTTTCAATCCTTTTGAAAACCCAAGGAAAAAAAAAATAACAAAGAATCATATGCATTCGATCGAGGCATTATTATTTCCCTATACATAAAGAAACTGGATACAGAACTCGAGCTTCGCACAAACCTCATCAAATCCCCACCACCTGCAACTGCAACTCTAAATATCATCTGTTTGATCGAGATATGGCCAGCAACAACAGTTCCAACACTGAAACCAGCGCTCCTGGGCGGCAGAAAGCAGACTTCAAGGCAACTGTATGGGGAGACTTCTTCATCACCCATGTCTTTAGCGACCAAGAGGTAATTCTCGTCACTAATGATTCCCATTCTTCCTCTTTTTTTTAGCTGAGAGTGAATCCAACAAACACCTTCACTTCACCTTTTTGGCAGACCGTAGATGGGTGGACCGAGGGGATAGAAGCGTTGAAGGAAGAGGTTAAGGCGATGATGATGATATCAACTGAGAAGCTGCATCTGATCGATGTGGTGGAGCGGCTGGGGATCGGTTACCATTTCGAAACGGAGATTGGAGAGCAGCTCCAACAGCTTTATTGTGACGGAGCGAGTCGTCGCCAAAATGATACATTTAGTGACGGTGATGGAGACAACCTCCTCACGACTGCGCTTCAGTTCAGGCTGCTCAGACAGCACGGCTACAACGTGCCTTGTGGTACCATTTCAGCTTTCGTTACATGACTTTCTTTTGGCTATGAGTTAAGAAAAAAGGAGAAATTATCGGCTTATACACATTTGTTTTACGCGCGCGACTTCAACGCGCGCGACTATAACTTGAAAATATATTTCATTACATTACACAGTGTGCTGTGCATGAGCTTATATATACATTGAGTTTTACTATTTTGAGTCTGGTTGGTAACCTATTCATTTGCGTATTGGATTAGAGTTTAGGTCGTTCGGAGAATGTGTTATATATAACTTCTCAATCTCTATAATTTGTATCTTGTCATCAAGTATAGTGAATAGAGGTGACAAATGGATTAATTGGATGCATGGATTTGTGGATTGGATTGGTGGATCCATGGATAAAATGGATTGGTGGATTCATGGATAGGATCAAGTGGATTGATGGATTATCCATGAATCCAAATGACATCCTTAATCTTGGACCAATATGTAAAAAGTGAAAAGTTTAGATACTTAAATGTTGTAATGAAAATTTTTAGGTACCAAAACGTAATTTTCCAATGTAAAAAATAAAAAAGCATAGGTACTAAACTGTAATTTGCCAACGATTCATGAATCCACCAATCCAATTAGATTTCGATCAAATGGATTGGATTTGGTGATTTCCCGTTCCATTACAATACTTCGATATGATCATGATGCTAGTTCATAGGTTTACTGAATACAATATATATGCAGAAATATTCAACCAATTCAAGAACCAAGAAGGGAGCTTCAAGGAAGAACTAGGGAAAGACATCAATGGGTTGATGAGCCTGTATGAAGCTGCATTTCTTCAGACGCATGGAGAGACGATAATGGAAGAAGCTGTCGAATTCGCAGGAGACCACCTTCGCAACTACTACTTCAAGGTGGATCGTGGTGATGAAGATGATGATAATCGGGTTCTTTCCAAAAGAATTGCTCATGTGCTGGAAAGGCCGCTGCGCAAAGGCGCTCCAAGGCACGAACATCTCTTCTTCATCACGGTATATGAGCAAGAGAAAGGTCACAACAAAACCCTTCTCAAGCTCGCCAAGTTGAGTTGGAACCATTTGCAGAGCATATACCAACAAGAGATTAGGGGCATTAGCAAGTATACGTCTTATTGATCTCTCTTTTCATTTTGGGATGAATATGTTTTTGTTCTTTCTAACTAATTAAAACGGACCAATTCGTTGATGCAGGTGGTGGATCGATTTGGACTTCGCCACGAGGATATATTTCGCTCGAGACAGACTGGTCGAGATATACTTCTGGGCGATCGGAAGCATGTGGGAACCCAAATATGCGCTTTCGAGATACTTCTTAACGAAAATCACCATACTCATATCGGTGACCGATGACATGTACGAGGAACGTGGTAAACTTGACGAGCTTGCGTTGTTTACCTCTACCGTCGAGAGGTACGCGCATTTCTCTCTCTTTCTCATATTTTCGGTTGAGCACTCGTTTTTGTTATCACGAGTGGATTTGGAACTAGCTATAGCTGCAAGAAAAAAAAAGAAATCTTTTCTGCAACCACTGTTTATGGTTTTCAAAACTGTTGCTTCTGTGACTAACTGATTAAATGTGGTTGCCACATGGATTACTTTACAACCAATAGTAATGAGTGCCTAAAGGTAGAAAACTTTTGCAACCCTCCTAATGTGGTTGCCAATTGGTCTTGATTACAATCACTACTAATGGAGGTCAAGAAAACGGTAGTCGAAATTCTTTTTTCTTGTAGCGCTAGCTATATATCTAGCTTCGTTAACTAAACCAATCAACGAATCATATATCTTGAAAGTGATTCGAGTGGCTAATGATGAACAGATGGGACACTACCAACATGAAAGATCTCCCAGGCTACATGAGAACATTGTTTGCGGCGATTAATGATGTGGTGGATGAAATAGCCACAACCACGATCGCACAAGGAAGACACTACTGCGGAGACTACCTAAAGGAGGCGGTATATAATCTAATTAAGAAGTTATTAATTAATCAATCCACTTAATTAGCTTAATTTGTCATTATAAAAATATCGTGTTTATGGTAATTAATTAAATGGCATGCCTTGCAGGAAAAGTATATAATGAGAGCATACCTCTCACATGCAAGATGGTTCGCCGCCGGGGAAGTGCCGACGGTGGAAGAGTACAAGCGTGTCGGCATTCATTCCTCGGCTTACCCGCCGTTGGCATGTGCAGCCCTCTGCGGTTTGGGTGAGAAGGCCCCAAAGGAGGCGTTCGAGTGGTTGCTGTCGGACCCGAAAATCTTTGTCGCGGTATCTGATCACTGTCGCCTCATGGATGACATCTTAGCTCATCAGGTGGGTTAAGTTCTCTCTCTGTGTACTCACTTTTCATTAGTTATAATCTTCATTTCGATTATACAATTTCGTGTTAATTTATGATGTCAGTCTTCAATCATATTGCAATGAAACTAGAACATATGGGTATATACAATTTCCTAAGTAATCGTTAATGAATTTGCTTGTATTTTTGATCATTTCCTGAATTTGATTTTGTTTTCGAGTAGGTGTCAAATATTATATGGTATGCATGACTCGATTCTAAAACTGAAAATTTTGGTTGTGCATTGATAGTTCGAGCAGAAAAGTGGGCACGGGCCTTCGATGGTCGAGTGCTACATGAAGCAATATGAAGTGCCGAGAGGTGAAGCCGTGAAAGCATTGAAGACAATGGTGAAGGATGACTGGAAGGAGATCAACAAAGAGTGTCTGATCGACCAGCCGAGTTTCGTCTCTAAGGAAATTATTTCGATGCTGGTCGGGCTTGCAAGGATGATGGAAGTTTTGTACACGGAATTTGATGGTTATGGCACCTCCGACAGAGTCACGAAAGATATTGTGAGGGCTGTTCTCGTCACTCCTATGGTTATAGTGGACGACGTCTAGCTGAAGCTGCTTTGTTTTGCCTAATCGGAAGAATTTTTATTCGAAAGGACGACATAATCCTTCAACTAATGACATAGATGGCTCAGTGTTCAACATCGGAATCAAACAATGAGATACTGTGATACCAAATTGTTGCTTGTTAATTGTCCTTTTCCTTGTTTTGTTTTGTTTGAGGCACTTGTTCCTTGCATGCAAGTATGCTATCATTTTCTTTGAGGCGCCTGTTCTTATAAATGTATTTTCCTACACCACCTAAATGTAATTTAACTGTTACGTAAGAAATAACCTTCGTTACGTAACCTTTACGTAATGAGCGTGTATTTTATGTAACAGTTGTAAAATGTCATTACGGAAGCCTTATGTAATAGACGATGCTTTTACGTAATGAATATTTTAACCTAGCGTTACGTAAAATGATAAGTCGTTACGGAAACCTTCCGTAACGCTTCTAGTTTAACTGTTACGTAAGACTAACAAGCATTACGTAATTGTTACGTAATAAACATTAGTTTTACGTAACGCGACCTATAAAACCTGCTATAGCATATAAAAAACGTCAAGTTATAATAACTTCAAAGCAGGATAGGAGTTCCCAATATTATATACTCCAAAAATATATCAGCCTGCTACACATATTGTATACATTCGCAGAATGGAGTTAAGAAAACAGCTTAGTCCAAAATATCCTCACATATCTACAGAGATCGCACTCACAATAAAGAAGAATTAATAATGAAATTATTAAAGTCCATAATTTAAAAAAGAAACCCACTGAGAAAAAAGACAACATTAAGAAAATATTATTTCCCTATACATAAAGGACTGGACACAGAAGTCGAGCTTTGCACAAACTTCAACTGCAAAACTCTAATATCATCAGTTCGATCGAATCAGCTTCCGGCCGTTGAAATCGATATGACCGGCGACGACGCCATCGCCGAAACCAGCGCTCTTGAGCGACACAAAGCAGACTTCCGCGCAACTGTATGGGGAGACTTCTTCATCACCCATGTCTTTAGTGACCAAGAGGTAAACCCGTCACTAATGATATCTGCTTTCGTAACGAGAGGGGGTTAATCTAACACCACTTTCCTCACTCACCTTTTGGCAGACCGTAAATGGTTGGATCGCGAGGATAGAAGCGTTGAAGGAAGAGGTGATAATGGCAATGATGATATCAACGGAGAAGCTGCATCTGATCGATGTGGTGGAGCGGCTGGGGATCGGTTACCACTTCGAAGCGGAGATTGAAGAACAGCTCCGACAGGTTTATTGTGACGGGACAAGTCGTTGCAAAAACGGTATAATTAGTGACGAGGTTCAGACTGCTCAGACAGCACGGCTACAACGTGCCTTGTGGTACCATTTTCAGCTTTCATTACATATGGTTACACGAATATATATATATATATATCATACTGTGATATATATTGATCGATGCTTGTGCGCGAGAATCAATTGATTCCAATAATTACCGGAAGAAATTTGGTAATTAATCATATATCATTTTTCTAACACGCACAGTGTGTCTGTGAAATTTACCGTACCGGTTGGACGGAAAAACGGTGGACGATTTCAGCGGTAGAAAATGGTTGAACCCACGATTTTAGTATAAAATTAATACTGCACCACTGAATTTTCCAGTATAACCCTTCTGTGTGATTTCGAAATCGCTGCTAGCACAGTACCCCTTCAAACGAAAGACACCACATATGAGTTTGAAAATTTGCACAGATCAGAATACCATGTATTTGCCAATGGAGGTTAGCGGGATTGGGAACAAAAGGCTTCTTGGTAATAAAGAACTTTGATACCACGACAATAATAATTAGTTGATTCCAATAACTCCACCTTTTGGGAGAAACTCAATAATTGATCATATACCATTTACTACAAAGTTTTCTGAATTCAATATATGCAGACGTATTCAACCAATTCAAGAACGAAGAAAGGACGACCTTTAAGGAAGAACTAGGGAAAGACATCAAAGGGATGATGAGCTTGTATGAAGCTGCATTTCTTCAGATACATGAAGAGACGATACTGGAAGAAGCTGTCGAATTCGCAGGAGACAACCTTCGTAACTACTACTTCAAGGTGGATCATGGTGATGAAGATGATAATCGGGTGTTGTCCAAAAGAATTGCTCATGTGTTGGAAAGGCCGCTGCGCAAAGGCGCTCCAAGGCACGAACATCTCTTCTTCATCACGGTATATGAGCAAGAGAAAGGTCACAACAAAACCCTTCTCAAGCTCGCCAAGTTGAGTTGGAACCATTTGCAGAGCATATACCAACAAGAGATTAAGGGCATTAGCCGGTAGGTCTCGTTGATCCTTTTTCATTTGCTCTTCAGTAATGTTTTTCCTTTTTGGTTGTTGGTCCGAAGAATCGAATTGATCAGGGGTGTGATCGATGTTCTCGTCCTCATATTAAGACGACCAATTCACTGGTGCAGGTGGTGGATCGACTTGGACTTCGCCACGAGGATACCTTTCGCTCGAAACAGACCGGTCGAGATATACTTCTGGGCGATCGGAAGCATGTGGGAACCCAAATTTGCCCTTGCGAGATACTTCATAACGAAAATCACCATGCTTGTATCTGTGACCGATGACATGTATGAGGAGCGTGGTATACTCGACGAACTTGAGTTGTTTACCTCTGTTGTCGAGAGGTATATGAGTCTCTCTCTCTCTGTCGTTATCTTTCTCTTTGTTTTTGTTCTCACAAGTTAAGTCTAGAACAAGCTATAGCTAGTTAGCTACAAGAAGGAACCTTTTTTGCAGCCATAATAAAGGTTGGTGAAATCACAAAATGGTCACCAAAACATTTCGGTGACCATAAATGAGGATGGGCAAAAGGGTGTCACCCAAAGCTCTAGACGATGATTATGTTCAATGGTCGCACAAAATTGCTCTAGCAACTTACTAAATATGGTTGTGAAATGGGTTTCTTGACAACCGACCATTAGTAATAGTTGCTTGAAGGTAGAAAACTTCGGCAACCCTTTGAACATGGTCGCCAATTAGTTTTGATTACAACCACTAGTTATGGGTGCCAAGAAATTGGTAGCCCGAAACCTTTTTTTTTTTTTTGTAGTGCTAGCTAGCTACGTTAACTAAACCAATCAATGAATCATATGTCTTTAATATAATTCGAGTGGCTAATGATGAACAGATGGGACACCAGCATGAAAGATCTACCGGACTACATGAGAACATTGTATGCGGCGATTGTTGATGTGGTGGATGAAATTGCCACAACTATGACCGCACAAGGAAGAGACTACTGCGGAGACTACCTAAAGGAGGCGGTATATAATCTAATTAAGCAGTTATTAATTAATCAATTCACTTAATCAGGTTAATTATTCATCTAATATTCTTGCTATTAAACCAAAAAAAAAACTTGTTTATGATAATCAATTAATGGTGTGTGCCTTGCAGGAAAAGTATATTGTGAGAGCATTCCTCTCACATGCAAGATGGTTCGCCGCCGGGGAAGTGCCAACGGTGGAAGAATACAGGCGCGTCGGCCTTCATTCCTCAGCTTACCCGCCGTTGGCATGTGCAGCCCTCTGTGGTTTGGGTGAGAAGGCCTCAAAGGAGGCGTTCGAGTGGTTGCTGTCGCACCCGAAAATCTTTGTCGCGGTATCTGATCATTGTCGCGTCATGGATGACATCGTAGCTAACCAGGTGGGTTACGTTCTATGTGTACTCGCTTGGCATTAGTTTTAATCGGCATTTCGATTCGTGTTAAATATGATGTCGTGGTCTTCAATCATATTGAAACGAACTAGAACATGGAAGTGCAAAATTTGCTAAGGAATCATTGATGACGTATTTTAGTCATTTCCATAAATTGATTTTGTTTAGTGTAGAAATAAAATGTTATATGGTACATGCACACATTTCTAAACTAAGAATTTGGTTGCCTACTGCCAGTTCGAACGGAAAAGTGGGCACGGGCCTTCGTTGGTCGAGTGCTACATGAAGCAGCACGAGGTGTCGAGAGAGGAAGCAGTGAAAGCATTGAAGAAAATGTTGAAGGATGACTGGAAGGAGATCAACAAAGAGTGGGTGATCGACCAGCCGAGTTTCGTCTGTAGGGAAATCATTTCGATGCTGGTCGGGCTTGCAAGGATGATGGAACTCCGTTACACGGAATTCGATGGTTGTGCCGCCTCCGACAGAGTCACGAAAGATGTCGTGAGGGCTGTTCTCGTCACTCCTATGGTTATAGTGGACGACGTCTAGCTGATAGGGAATCAAACAACGAGAGCTATACTGTGGAACCAAATTGTTGCTTGTTAAATTGATATGATCTTTCTTTCTTGCGAGGATGTTGATCATGTTTGGATCAAGCTAGAGCTTAGTAAAGATAACAACAAACAATTAACACAAAATAAAAAAGGTTAAGGTCACATTTTCGTCGGTTATCCTGTTTTAGTGATGCCTTTTTCTGGTGTTGGTTTGATTCCTTCCTCAGATGTCCAAAAAAGGATGGGGCAGTGGAGGTGGGGTCGAAGTGGCCAGGAAGTGTTTTAAATTGTGATAATGCAATGATTAGAACCAACAAAACCATTACAAACATTAAAAAAGACAAAAGAAACTATAATAAGCATTAATGTTGTTGTCTAATTAATATGATGGGTGACTACTGACTAGTATTATGTTGAACTTGGTGATAATTGGATTTAATAATTCAATAATTAGAACCAACGAAAACCATTACAAACAACAATAATGAATATGATGTGTGGGTGCGCGGTTAGACTTAGGAGTCACGAGTAGGACCAAAATTAATCCATCAGCGTGGGTTTAATGCCTTTGTTTATGCTAGTTTTGATTCTACAATTAGTCAATTAGTAGTGTTTCCATCGAATCTCTTAAGGATTAAAGAAATATTGTATTGCTCCATATACCAAATCAAAGTTGGATATGGAAAAATCAGAGTTGAATGCATTTTCATTTCGCGTACAAAACTTCTTTCTTTCATTCTCACCAAATTTTGATCTAGTTGCATCGTCTTTTGCTCAATATTCTGTACAATGAAGTAAATTAAACAAAGGGGAACAAGCGTTTAGACATCAAATAACTTATTTATCCAAAGTCCAAACCATAACAAAAAAAAAATGAAATAAATAACGGTTACGTTCTTATTATCTCCGACGGGGAGAAAATAAATTGTTTAAGAAAATATTAAATATTTTTATTTCTCGTACAAATATTACAATTCGTGGCTATCAAACACTATAGTTTGTTATTACACGAAATCTTACAATCTAACATGATAATGTGAAACTCATACATTACAAACCACCCTAAACTTCATCCTTACACCATAAAAGAACTAGCTTCATCTCGTACATGAGAAAGCGAAATTACTACAAGATATTGATTTAGGGTGCACTGTACGGGATGGGGATGAGATACAAGTCACTTTTTCTTGCAACGGTTACTCCAAAAATTTCAGACATGTCAAGATCTTGGGGTTTAGTTTGGTTTGGAAGCTTCCAGTCAAAATGATAAAGCAAATTTGCGAGTGCGAGATGAACAATAGCAGTCCCGAACTGCATGCCAGGGCATATTCTGCGTCCTGCACCGAATGGGATCAGTTGGAAATCATTGCCCTTGTAATTGATGGAGCCGAGGAGGAATCTTTCTGGCATAAATTCATCTGGTTTCTCCCAGTGTACTGGATCGCGACAGATGGCCCATGCATTGATGATCACCGTTGTTTTAGCAGGTATTTGGTATCCGTTAATCACAACCGTTTCTCGAGTTGCTCTTGGGGCTAGTAGAGGAGCAGGTAGGTGCAACCTTAAAGTTTCTTTCACAATTAAGTTTAAATAGTTTAGTTCATCGAGACTTGCTTCGTCTACTAGTTTTCCTTTTTTGTCAAACACACGCCTCACCTCTCTCTGTGCTTTCTCCATCTCGTCGGGATTTTTCATCAATTCTACCATTGCCCACTCCAAGAGAACGGCAGTCGTGTCAGTTCCAGCTAAGAACATGTCCTACAACACAAACCAAATGAGTTTTCAAGAATTCCCAAGATACCCAAAATAATAATAATAATAATAATAATAATAATAATAATAATAAGGTGGCTACTTCGGTGCACTCACTTTTTTTTTGCACTCAGTGCACTCATCTCTAAAAGTGTCCATAATACATCAAATTTTGAACTTTAATGAGTACTCTCAATCTAATATGATGATATGCCATAGAATCATAACAAATCAATCTATTACTCTAACCCTTTAACCTTCAATTTTGAATCCCAATGCAAAATCTCTAACTATAAACCTAAACCCTAACCCTAAACCCCTAAATCCTAAATCTTTCAAATTAAAGTAAATTTTAAATGATTTTTTTTCAAATTCACTTGCTTCTTGTTCATAATATCATAAGCAACAGTTAATACCGTTTTGACATGAATCGCATGCTCAGAATGATGATTATGAGGCGGGTGCACTAAGTGCACCCAAAAAAGTGGGTGCGCCTAATACACCACCACTATAATAATAATAATAATAATAATAATAATAATAATAATAAAGATTAAAGACTTACCGAGATGACGGCTTTAATCTCGACGTCGGTGAGAGGGAAGCTGAGTTCGTTGCTTTTATCGCCATGTTCACGAGTGTAATTCAACAACACATCCACCAGATCTTGATCTTCTGCTTCTTCTTCTTCTTCATCGCCCTTCTCTGCCGATCTTCTGGCCACGTGGTCATCAATAAAGCGCTGGAGCATGACGTCAACTTCACGGTGGAGCTCATTCAGCCGCCTCTCCGTCCCGCCGATCAGGCCCAACAGCCGACTTGACGGGAAAACGTCACTTAGGGTGAACCCTCCAAAGGCCTTCATGATTTCTTGCATCACAAGGAAGAACTCAGACTCCTCTTCTTTCCCGAGCTTCGTCCCGATCGTGGCCCGCGAAACGACGCGATTGCTCAGCGACATCAGCAGTGGGGTCAGGTTCACTGCTGGTGCCGGCTGAGCGGAGGGGTTGGGCTCTGTCACGAGACACACAGATAAGTTCTGGTAAAAAAAAGACGACGATAATAAATTCATGTATATTCATATAGAAAAAGTATTGAACTCATCGATTTGAAGATGATGTAATAAATATATTCTTGTCACTTTACTAAAACCCAACTTATTGTTATTTGATTGTCATAAATTAATTTACTGCGCTGTGTAAACGAAATCTCCGATAAAAATAATTTATATTTCGGGGGGGCAAAAAAAAAGAAGACACACCTGATTTCATCTTCTGACTCCATTGAGCGGCGGAGTGGTCGATGGATCCGACCAGCTCGTGGACCTCCGCCCCCCTGACGGCACGCAGCGAGCCCACGCGCCTGGGGCTGAGGAGCTCCAGGGCGCAGATCTTGCGCATCTGGCGCCAGTACTCGCCGTAGGGGGCGAACACGATGTCTCTGGCTTCGTACAGTATGATGTCCGCGGAGACGCGGGAGGGCCTGGAGGCGAAGTTGAGGTCGTGGGTTTTGAGGAGCTCTCTGGCCAGCTCCGCGGACGAGACCACGACGTTCGTGGTCTCGCCCAGCTGGAGGTGCATCAGTGGCCCGTACTGTCGGGCCAGGTCCCGGAGCCGGCGGTGGGGGAGGAGGGAGGTGAAGGCCAGCTGGTGGAGGTTCCCGATTATCGGGAGCTTCCTTGGGCCTGGTGGTAGCGGCGGCGGTGGACCGCCGTTCACCTCCAACTTCTTCTTCTTCATCATCTTCAGGGTGAGGAGGATAAATGTTACCAATAGGAGGAGGATGGGAAGTACTACTTCTTCCATTAAACCCTAGCAAAATAATGATGTACAAAGATTCTTTTTCGTTTTTTGATGCTCTCTACTTTGTATAGGTATGTATATATACTAAATTGAAAATCCAATTCAATCTAAAATTTACATACATAAATGAGCAAGTTGACCTTGTGACTCAACTGGTGCTACTTGCTATCCACCTAATACAGTTCCAAAAAAAAAAAATTATACAAAAAGACCTCTTGTTGGCTAGTCAAATTTTTTTATTTTTTGTAATTGTAAAGGTTAAGGTCACATTTTCGTGGGTTATCCCCCATTTAATGATTTCCATTTTTTGGTAGTTGGATACTTGGATTGATTCCAGCTCTGTATATATAATATGTATTAGATATATGGTAACTGGTTGATTTGGTGTAATCGGTTAGAAGTGTCTGAAATCAAACCAAACAAGCTAAAAAAAATTAACCAAACTAAACCAATTATCCAAATACTACCGGTTAATACGGTCACCAAAGTAACCACTAGGTTTGAACAATCTTACTTGAAGGCATAGTTAGTAAATACTCCGTTTAATACACGTATATGTACCCGTACGTACTTTATCCGTTTAAAACTTCCGTATCCGTATTATTGTCAAGCTGTTTCATTTTCCCCCGTTCATTTGATGACGCCCGTACTAAACACGTATAAAACCCGTATAACACGTTTATTATCCGTATTTTATGAATTAAATTGTTAACTTTAGTATTATTTATATATTTATTTATTTTTAAAATGATTAATTTTATATATTTATGACTATTAACGTACTATTAAACGTAATTTTAGCTTAGAGACAAAGTATAATACTCGTACGTAGTTTTTACGTAACTTTCCCGTACCGTATTTTACTAACTATGCTTGAAGGGGGTAGGAACTGTTTTGATGGCTACTGCATGCCCTCTCCAAGCCAATTACGAATGTGTAATGACTAGTATTATATAGAAAGTGGTGATAATTGAATTTAGTAGTTAAATGATTAGAACCAAACAAAACCATTACAAACACCAAAAAAGATACTATAATAAGAATTGTTGTTGTTTAATGAATATGATTAGAACCAACCAAAACCATTACAAACAAGAGAAAAGGATAAATAAACTATGTATAATAAGGATTGTTGTTGCTTAATGAATATGGTGAGTGGGTGGATTGGCAGACCCAAGAACTTCATACACCAACAAGTTCTATAAGATAAATTTTCCCCCCTCACATTTTCCTTCCAATTGCATTATTATAACTTTTATATGCGAGATATTGAATATATATATAAATAAATAAATAAAGTATTTCTCTCAACTTGCTCTTGTTCTTGTGTGTCAGTGGATAATAATAAGATTATATGTCGAGATGGTGACTATTTAGCTACCACATACATGAACACAAACATCATCATGAAACAAACAAACAAACAAAACGACAAGAGCAGACAACTATGAAGTAGGAGATCACTATCCTATTCATAGGACTGAAGTGCAAAATGGATACCCAAACACATTGATTCTTCTTGACAACAGCAGAAGCCTAGAGTTCCATTCCAAGGGATTTTGGGGCAAAATGTAAGTTAATGTTACTAAACAAGCGAGCTAAGTTAAGTCATGTCTCTACACAATATTCCGATACTAAGTATAGACAGCAAACAGAGAGAACCAGCAATATGCAGCGCCCTTAAACCAAGTAATTTCTGATAATATCAGGGAAGCATGGAAACGCATATGTAAGTGGGATGGCAAGGATCATGACTCGGACCTTTTAGTTCCAGTAATCTTGCATCGTCAGAATCTTCCATTGACACCAAGAGATTTTGATCAACTGCTGGATCATCCAACTGGAGTTTGGATGAGAATTTCAGCAAGTTCCTTGAGTAGCAGCAGCAGCAGCAGCAGCAGCAGATAGACCGCTGGACCCAATTTTATGACTCTTGATATCAGGACCTCTCAACAGCTTCTGGAAAATCGGATGATCCAACTGATTCTTGGGCACCAATTCTATGAGCAATGTCATCGTCCTGGCATCGGCTGAGAAGCCTTTCGAAACCATCTCGTGAATGAGGTCCATTGCTTCAAGTGGATCCTTATGGCGAAGAAACCCATGAATGATCACGTTATAAGAGCCACCATCTGGTAGACAACCATCCCCCTCCATTTTTCTGAACAATTCATATGCTTCGTCCACAAAACCTTGTCTGCAAAGTCCATTAATTGCCGTGTTGTATGTGCGGGTATTAAGTTGCAAACAATTGTCCCTATTGAGCTTAGAAAACATTTCCCTTGCCTCATCTCCCCTCCCTGCTCTCCACAATCCATCCAAAAGTATATTGTACGCCACAACACCAGGTTTCAACCTACTACTTTCTAATACTTGAAATAGAGCTAATGCGGCGTCAAGTTGACCTCGTGCACACAAGCAATCAAGCAAAGTGCAGTACGTCACTATATTCGGGGAACAACCCTCCCCACTCATTTTCTTTAGAATTTTTTGTGCATCTTTAAGCCTCCCGGCTTGACAAAATCCATTTATCATAGTAGTATACGTGACCGTATTCGGAGTCAAATGGTTCCCAAGCATACTATTCAGTAACTGTTCTGCTTCATCCATCCTTTCATTTTTACAATATCCATGAATCATGATATTGTAACTATACAAGGTAGGTTTGCATCCCCTAATAATGAAATCAAATAACTTTCTAGCTTTATCCAATTCATTGCGCAAACAATACCCATCCATCAATGAATTGTAAGTGATGATATTCGGAATCAATCCTTCTTGAATCATCATTTTGAGTATAACTTTAGCTCCCAAAACATTTCCTTCCTTACAAAAAGCATCAACCAATATGCTATAGGTGAATGTATCAGGCATTATCTTCCTCTCTACCATTTTATTGAACAACTCCATAGCTTCATTGATTGTGCTTGAAATGCACAACCCATGAATCAAGCCATTGTAAGCAAAAACATTTGGTTGAATCTTTTTATCCTCCATCTCTGAAAACACATCTAAAGCTTTTGATACCATTCCATCCTTGCATAGGCGTCTAATGATTGTGCTATAACTAACCACATTAGGTTGACAACCTAACTCCTCCATGTTTTTCAGCAATTCAAGCCCAACACTCGTTTTCCCTGCCTTACACAGTCCATCTACAAGTATGCTATAAGAGAAAACATCTTGTTGATATCCCAAAATCCTAAGCTTATGAACCAACCTTGCAGCCTCGACTACTCTACCATCTTTACAGAGCCCGTCGATCAATGTAGTGAGCATCACATCATTGAATTGAATACCGAGCTTCAGAGCTTTGCTCAACACTGAGTAGCCAAAATCCACACGACCCAATTTACAGAAGCAACGAAGCAACATGCCAAGCGTGTAAAGATTGTGTGGGACTCCAGCTAATTCCATTTGTTTAGAAGCATAGAAGGCAGCCTGGAAGGCGTTCATTCTCATGAGCGAATTTACCAACTGACCAAATTTCACAACCGAAGGTCTGGGGTTCGTGTGGAGCATCCTATTAAATGAATCCAAGGCATCATCTACGCTGGCGAAAGTTACAGAACTGGAGGTCATAGTTGCGAAGTCAGACGAGGGAGTAGCAGCAGAAGAATAAGGGAATTCAGACATACCGGTTTTTCTTAGCCAATGAAGTAGAGAGCAGTTTCGATGGACGATCCTAGCCATATTGCCGAGCTGCTGAACTGCGTTGAATTGAAAGCTTTGGCAACGGTAGACCCTGACAGCCATCAATAGATACTACCAGCTCTTCGCCCAGCCAGCCTTCGATACGAATGATTCTATTCCAATACCATAACAAAGCTCAATCATCTAAATCAATTTCCAGCGCGAACCCAGAATGAAAGATGCGAACTTGATATCGAATCCGGAAAACCCAACCAGAGAACAGGACTGAAACACAAACAACTGTGTCGCCGCCGCCGGCGCGGAGCGGAGCGGAAGAAGGTTGAGACTTGAGACTTAGCGAAGCACTCAACCAACGGCTCAGTGGGATTTCCAAGCTCGAAATTCGCTATGGGCCACTGTCACCGGGTGGCTTGGGCCTTGTAGTATTGGGCTTTCTATCTTCTTCCATGGCATCACATTCAAAACCATGTAATCTGAAGAAAAGAGAAATCTTCTGTACATTTGATGAGGTTGCCCTCAAACCTCAATGCTTATTGGGCCCTGCGTGATCGAAGAGCCCAGCCCATTTACCCATTTAGGCCATTCAAACTTTTATACAAAGATCACTTTCCTCCTTCCATTCACCTTTTATTGGCTTCTTCATCAGTTTTCTAGTTTCCATAATTGGCCATGGTGTCTTTGTTCCAATTCCTTCAGTTTTGTTGATAGTTTATAGCACTTTCATAACTACACGTGTCATGTATGTCACCTCATTGATGGTCAATAACAATAAATGAAAACTGTCTAATTATAAAATGACTTTTGTAACCATTCAAAGATATTTTGTGAGGGAGGAATGGCAAATGTGAGCTCTGATAGAAACCAACTCTCAAGGACACAACATTAGAGTTTTACACGTCACGAATATTTCAATTTATAGTTCGAAAAATCGCTTTAAAGATTGAGTCACCTCTAGAAGAACACCAACTAATGACACTCGTCGAAAAGAGGACAGTCCCATGAATCGAAGTACACTTCGTGTTGGAGCTGCCAGATGACAACCCCCGAGTAAACTTCAATAATCACATTGGACATCTGATGGTTGACTACTACGAGCAAGATTGTTGATGAATACCTTGTATAAGGAATAAGCTAAGCGAGCTATAAAATTACAGTTCAAATATCATGACAGTTGCCAGTGCTGACTGTTCTCCATTAATTTTGGCATAATTAGTCGTTGGAGACGTAATGTTATCCTACCATTGTCACATCGAGAAACTCCGTAATATAAATGACCTTTCTTTTTATAATTCTGAGTGTAGTATTCTACCGTTTATTAAAAGTTGAAAGTGGTCACAGTTTGGAACCCTTTGAAACTAAAAGGTTCGGGTGCATAACCACATTTGAGCCATTGATTTTAAGTGGGTCGGAATTTTGCACTCATATTGTCTGCTCAGCATCAATCCTCCTATACAACCCTGACTGAAACACTGTCTTTCTCGTAACAAAAAAATAAGGGTAAATACAATTTAATATCCAAACCTTTTATTTTAAACAATATAATATCCAAACCTTTTCGAAAACAATCTAATATCCAAATCGTCAACTTTCTGTCTGTTTGACCGTTAGTTGACACTTCAAAAAAGTTCGAAGTACGACACTTCATCAATATCCATCGAGATCTTCTCTAAAAAACACCAACATATCGTAGTTTTGAACCCGAGAAGTCCATGACTCCACCATGATGGTATAGAATATCTAAATATTCAGTCATCTGCAATGCCAAAACAAGAAAACAAAGTTGTATTGTGACAATTTCCCCTAAACAAAGCTTTTTGAAGTGTCAACTAACGGTTAAACGAACGAAAAGTTGGCGATTTGGATATTAGATTGTTTTCAAAAAGGTTTGGCTATTATATTGTTTAAAATGAAAGGTTTGGATATTAAATTGTATTTACCCAAAAAATAATGTATACTTTTATCGTATATGTTGTTTTCCATTTGGGATATCTAAAAGAAAAGTGACAAATATAATTGTTTTTTTTTTTTTCCAAAGCAAATTTCCCTTTTTCCTTTATTTGCCCGCTTTACCTTTAGAAGGCATTCTTTCGTGGAAGAACTTTAGGCGGATGCCAATTTTGCCGATAGTGCACCATCACACTACTAGCCGGTTGTTATGGAGAAATCGTTTGAACTCGAGAAAGTCAATGAAGTTGACCTTTCCCCTAAAGACTTTTGGCCTGTGCTAACGTCTCGACAAGACATTAGCTTTGACGAAATTTCGTGTCCAATTACTATTTTGCGCACAAAGGACCAAACCAACAACCAAAATGGGAACCTAGTTTGTTGGCTACTATTGCTTGTCATGTTTGTTAATCGTCGACCCGACCTGCCCTAACCCGCTCCATTGTCGACCCGTTCTTGCCTAAATTCCTCGTAATCTTAGTCTAAGTTATTTAGGATTTTTCTCTTATTACTTATATTTTAATTATAATAAAGTCGTAAATAAATGAAAACCTCGATTTTCAATAATTTAACTGAATTTTTATCGTATTATGGTTTCTTTCTTTGTCTTTTAATGAAAATAACGAATATATCTAATATTTTTTTCGCATAAATTACATACTCGTTGGGTCGACCTGCCCCGATCCGTGCCCCGCGATAAATTACCCAACCTGCCATGGGGTAAGTATCGATATCGAGATACCCACTCCGCGAACTTGCCTTATTGCCATTCCTAATTTCATTTCACTGAAACCACCCACCAATTTAAGTTTTGATAGAAAGTACTTTTTCCCCCCGAATCTAATCTACACAATGCAATACGGTTTTGTTTCACCAGCTAATGTTCTAAAGAGGATCGATATGCATGAATCTTTGAATGATACTATTATTATATAGTGGGGTTTTCTACTTTTTCTTTTTCTTTTTTATTTTCCCCATGTGCAGTTAAATAGACGGATGAGTCACAGGTCGGCATCATCGCATTTTTATTTATTTATAAAAAAATGCATTTACCTGAGAGAGGATAGAATCTCAATCTGGTCTAAAGTGGCGCACCGTAGTTACGGTGGGAGTGTTATATAGAGAACCGCAGCCCCCCAAACAAACAAAAGCCCTCAAAATCAAACGGTCTCTCTATGTCAATTCATCCATTTTAATCAAGTTACTCTTTGGCGCCTAAACTATACACTTTCTTCAAACACGTCCTCTCTACTCTAATTGTGAATCTTACGTGGGTAGCTCTCGGAATATGCTATACACCTCTTGTTACGCGTTTTTCATTTTTTTTTTCCTTATGATCACTTGATCCTCAAAAATTTATTCCATAAAGATTTCGACTGTATTTAGTTCCTCAAAAGAAAAAAATCAATATCTCCTTCATAAAAAACTCCGACAAACCCATCATAAAAGTTTGGCGAGAGTATTTATTGGCTGCTGGCCTAGTTCGATGATATTGTCACTCTCGACCAAAAAAATTACGAGGAATTAATTTTAGTTCTCGATAGTTGGTTCGTCTTCTTCCTCGTCACATAATTTATGATTGGACGAAATGAATCATCCGCCTGCCCAACGCTTGGACCAATCCATAACACATCCTTTTTTCTTTCGACGACCTGTATGAAGTACTCTATCGGGTTGTTTGCTTGAGGGTTTTGATGATGGATTTTGGTCATGGAAATCCATCCATTTATGGACTTGAACGAAAATCCATCGTTTGCCTTAGGGATTAGGAAGATGGAATCTGTGGGGCCCACGGACTTTGGGGGTCCAAATCAGTGGACCCCACAGACTTGGAAGTTCCACCTCTTGAGGTGGGATTTGAGTGATGGATCAAATCGAGCAAGCAAACAATAGACTTGTTCAAATCTATGATGCCACTAAATCCATCATACATCCATTTAGCAAAACACTCATTTTTCAAATTTATTAAGCAAACGACCTATTTGTATTTGTAACACCCAAGGAATGTTTTCGAGAGAGTACGTGGCCTGAACCGACCGGTTGGAACCAAAGGTAAGTCATCCTTAGCCATCTAAGCTCCTCTGAAAAGAAAGGAGATATGGGCTCGATGAGCAAACATAAATGAGTTGATTGATGGAGAATACATATAAGAGTGAAGAAAAGGGGTGATTTGACAAGATGGCATAGTTTGGGGGTTAAAGTGTAAGTTTCATCAATATCCACCTCCCCTAGAACAAAACAAAAAACGTTCGTCTGATTAGAACCGTTTAATTTGTGTCCGACGGAATTGACGTGTGGTGGTTCTGCGAAAACGATGCACGAGAAATAATAAAGAAAAAAATCATTATTATCAATTATTATGAGGACTTTATTAAATTTGAAAAGATAATTGAAAAACAAAATAAAAAAACGAAAGTGGTTTTCTTTCTCATTCCGCTTTGGAAAAAGCTTTTTTTAAAAAAGAGAAATACTATTGTTTCGTACTTATTATATCGCGCGATACGATAAACCATACGATATGAGATGAGAGAAAATGCCCCTTTCCCCGGCTGAAATTTCTGTACCTTTTTATTATTTGTTTATTTATTTTCTCTCTCTCTCTCTCTCTCTCCTTTTCTGGGTTCATTCATTTTCATGACTTTCTCACAGTCTCTCTCTCTCTCTTCGTTTGTTTCTCTGTCTAATTCACTGTCTGGGTGGCCCACTAGCTGCTTACTTTATCCATTTAATATAAACACGTCTCTCGCACGACTGCCACTTTTTAATGATATGATGTATAATTATTTAGCTAATTATCATCATAAGAAATAGTATTTGTGAGTTCTGAATAAATTGTCTATTAAAAATAAATTCTTATCCAATGTTTGGCTAATTATAAGATTTATATTTATTAGAACTGTTGTTGATTTGTGACTCAATTTCATTTGTTTTGCATCGATAAGTCTTTCCGCTCATGGTGTTATGATTTATCGTTTTATTAAAAAATCCAAATCAAATCTAACTTGTGAACCGGTGCATACTTTATTAATATGATGAAGCAATCGGTTTTAGATATATGATCCACAACAATGCCATATTTTTTTTATAACTACTACACACAATTTGAGGCTATCAATTTCTAGTATAATTACCTGTACATACTTTGTAAATACGGAGAAGCTAGCAGGAGAGGAATGACATTGAATCCATTACTAGTATATTACTTGTCAACTAGTTTTTTTTTTTACACAAATCCAAATATTAAATATAATTAATATTCAAACACATAATTTGATATTTGGAATAAACACCAAATCCTAATCATTATATCCAAACACACCTCGGGGAAAATCTGATGGAGCCAAATTTAATGGTAAATACACCACCTGCCAAATATGTATGTAATGTCTACACATGTTTTTTATTTATTAAACCAATGGTAAGTAATTTAATATGCTCTCAGGAAAAAACCCAAATAGAGTATAGCCTAACCAGTGGCGGAGGCAGGATTCGATATTACCCCTGTCCTTTTCCATAATATAATATAATTATATTTATTTAATTAATAAATATAATGAAAATTAATTATATCAAAATAATTCATTCATATATAAAAAAATAACCTAACTACTACAATCATTGTTTTCATAAACAACCACGACAAGATTCCATATTGTGAAAGAAACGCAAAAACATTCGTCATCTACACTATTAAGTAAGTCTTTTTCCTTGTTCAAAAAAAAGTAAGTCTTTTTCAATGTACCCACTAAACAATCATTAGCAAATTGATTGCCAAATTGACTTTGATACTTGTTCTTAATAAACTGAAAATGTTATTTCTACCCTTGCAGTTGCAATTGGTAGAATAAAAAATAGTTGAAAAATCGAATAGGTATTGAGAGAAAAGAGGTCCGATTAGGTCTTTATTACAATAAGAACTTCATTTATAGTATAATAATTAATTTTATATCAATTTATTAACAAGTAATAAGTTGTGTGACAGTGACAAAATACTCTCATGCCAACAATACGTATTATGTTCCACTATCAATATAAATATATATGGTGTATTTTTTTCCTTCCCAAATTTACCCCTGTCCTGGGACAAGGGCAAATAGTCCTGCCTCCGCCTATGAGCCTAACTATGACAATTAGAGCTCCGCTACTGTATTCATAAATACCGATACGTATTCAATTGGTACCAATATTTTTTTCGTTTCAAGTTTTTTGTGTTACAAACTAAATATATTTCTTAACGTTATGCTACAAATTCAATTTATACCGATACGACGATCATTTTCGTGCAAATCTCTTTATGATACAAATTAAACTTGAAAATTCAATGTTACGATGCAAATTCAACTTGTACGCACCAGTGCTCAGTGGTGGAGGCAGCATTTCAAACCACCCCTGTCCTCTTTTCATAACGTAAATATAGAAGTATTTAATTAAGAATTATTTAATAAAAAATAATAATATTTAAGTAATTCATTTATAGAATAAAAATAACCGACTATATAATTATTGTTTTCATAAACAAACAACCACGAAGGAATTTCATACTGTGAAAGAAACACAAAAATATTCGTTATCTACACTATTAAATAATTATCTTTCAATGCATCTCATTAAACAAGCATTAGCAAACTTGTCACCAAAACGATTTGAAAACTTGTTCTTAATATAACTCAAAACTGAAAATGCTCTTTTTACACTTGCAGTTGTAATTGGTAGAATCAAAACTAGTAAGATTCCATGTCAGTAGACAATTTCAGGGTTGTTTGGGAAAGATCGAATATGCATAACCGCCTAAGGTGAAAAGAGATTCAATTAGGTCTTTATTTCAATTGAAATTTCATTTATAGTATAATAAATTAATTTTATGTTAATTTTTGAACTACTAATGAGTTGTGTTGTAGTAACAAAATACTCAAATACTATCTATAACTATAAGTGTTGTGTTCTAATGAGAAAGTTTCCATTTTTTTCGAACAACAAAATTCCCAGTCGAGAAGATTATTGTTTAGGCGAATACTGGACAAATTCATATCAACACACACATATCAATACAATCCGATCTGTACCGGTTCGATGACATATTTGAATTATTCTCGTTGAAATAAAATCAATATCATACCCAACCAAAACACATGTGAAATTCGACAGAACATCTCGATCAGCTCTTAAACTATTATTATATATCGAATTACGATGAAGTAATTGTTTTAATTTCGAGATCTCTTAACCTTATATTTTCCAACACAAAAAAATGGGAAAGGAAAAATGAAACCGGGTGTAATTTATACTGCCAAAAGTCCGCAAATCTAGCCGGATATGACTTATTTTACGAGTCAATATAGTTTCCTTAAAAATAAATTGAATTAAAGAAAAATGAAATATGGAAGGAAGACCCTCGCTCAGAAGCGTGTTGATAACGCCTGCACCTCACCCCACGTATCACTCAACAAAGTCGATAAGCAAGTCTGCTTATCCTCCTATTTATTAGCGTATCATATCATGGCAAACCGCATCTCGTCTCGTCTCACGGGTTATTAACTTTGTCTGGTGGCCTTTTTTTCCTCTCTCTCCCCCAAATCCCTAGCACAGCTCCCTGTCTATAAATACTCGCCAGGGGATGATGCTAGAGAGAAGGGAGTAGAGAGAGAAACTCGCAGAGGAAATAGAGAAGAAGAAGAACTGGAAGAAGGAGAGAGAGAGAGAGGGAAAAAGGAAAGCGAGGAGAAAAGGAAAAGCTCAGAGAGAGAGAGAGAGAGAGAAGATTTCTGAAAGGGGAAGAGAGGGACTGGGGAACGGCGGCCCTCTCGTTGTCCGTATTCGAAATTCTCCGATCTGTTTTGCTCAGGTAAACTTTCCCGCCTGGAAATTTTCCCCGGGGAGGAGGGGGGGCGGCTGAAGCTTTCATCTGCTTCTTCGCTTCGCATTCTCCCACTCGTTGCGGTTATTGGAATTGTAGATGTTTGTTTGGTTGTTAGGTGGAGTGTGTGTGTGCGTTTTTAATCTGCGAGGGTTTTAGATCTCTGAGTGAGGGTAATTGGTTGAATTGTGTGGGCAGGTGGAGCGGGAGGAATTATGTCGTCGCTAAGCAGGGAGCTTGTGTTCCTCATACTTCAGTTCCTGGACGAAGAGAAATTCAAGGAGACTGTGCACAAGTAAGCCGTGAATTTTGTGCTTTTTTTGTGGTTGCCGCGGCGGGCATTGTGTTGGTTGTGGGTTTGTGAATGTGGTGGCGGTTGAAGCTTTATTTTGGTGGGGGGAGGGTGTGAATTTGAGGGTTTTTGTGTGTGAATTAGGTTTGGTTTCGTGTTTATGTGTATGTGTGTGTTTAGATTGGAGCAGGAGTCGGGGTTTTACTTCAACATGCGGTATTTCGAGGAAATGGTGACGAATGGAGAGTGGGAGGAGGTGGAGAAGTATTTATCAGGGTTCACCAAGGTTGATGATAACAGATATTCTATGAAGATTTTCTTTGAGATCCGAAAGCAGAAGTATCTCGAGGCATTGGACAAGTATGTTTGAATTTGAACATAATGCATTTTGGCCTTCCATGTTTTTCTCCTTTTGTTGGATCGCTTCAAATTCTTGATGGTCAAGTTATACACTCGGTGATAACTTCCTGTTGTTTCGTGTGCCTCGTACTGTAGGCGTGATCGTGCCAAAGCTGTGGAGATTTTGGTGAAGGACTTGAAAGTGTTTGCTGCATTTAATGAGGAGTTGTTTAAGGAAATTACACAGTTGTTGACTTTGGAAAACTTCAGGTGTGCCTTGCTGATTACTGTCTTTTGTGGTACTTTCTCGATTGATGAATCATCGTGTGAAGTGTGTTTGGGAGAGTTTTCTTACCTAGGATGCTGTCTATACCTTCATTTGCGCAGAGAAAATGAACAGCTGTCCAAGTATGGAGATACAAAATCTGCAAGGAATATAATGCTTGGTGAACTGAAGAAGTTAATAGAGGCTAATCCGTTGTTCCGAGACAAACTCCAGTTTCCTACATTGAAAAATTCAAGATTACGGACTCTAATTAATCAAAGGTCCTTTAAAACTTGTTTTTCACTTTTTCTTTGACACATTGCTGTTTCCTTTTGACTTGGTTTACTTATAGTTTATCATGAAGTGCAGTTTAAATTGGCAACATCAACTGTGTAAGAATCCAAGGCCTAATCCTGATATAAAGACCTTATTCGTGGACCACAGCTGTGGTGGGCAGCCAAATGGTGCTCGAGCCCCATCCCCTGTAACCAATCCCTTGATGGGTGCTGTGCCAAAGCCAGGAGGCTTCCCTCCACTTGGTGCTCATGGTGTAAGTGTAGTAAATTGTGTTTCCTCTACTGTCAAGGTGGTTCCAAGAAATTGACATTTTTTGCATGCTTGCAGCCGTTCCAGCCTGCACCTCCTTCTTTGCAAACATCTCTTGCTGGTTGGATGTCAAACCCATCTCCTGTCCCTCATCCTTCAGCTTCTGCTGGACCCATTGGCTTGGCTGCACCTAATAACACAGGTAGGTCTTTTGGTGCTTCAGGCTAGCCACTGTCTTCTATATGCATAATTCACTGGTTTTGCCAAAATAGTAGCAATCTAGCCTGGGCCACAATGATGTAACCCACATCTTGTCACTAACTAACTACATCAAATTGCTGCTCTTAACTCACCACTCTATCAATGACATGGCACTTGAAAGTTCACTATTTTTGTATATTTTATACTAAGCTATTTTTTTCATCGAACATTTAATGTGTGCTAACATGCTTATTTGTACTTATGTATGCCTTCTGCAGCGGCTATTTTGAAGCGCCCTAGGACTCCTCCAACAAACAACCTGGCTCTGGATTATCAAACAGCTGACTCTGAACATGTCTTGAAAAGAACTAGACCATTTGGAATGTCTGAGGAGGTATTTTAGATCATACCATTACATTAAGATTTTGTTACATGAACCTGATGGGCTAGTGGTCAGTTACATTTGAAATTCTTTAGATGCCTATATACATGTGTTGCATTAGAGGGCACTTGCTTCACGATTCATTTCGCTTCTCACTGAAGTCTTCCATGTGGATGATTCTTTCTTCATTGATTCGTAGTTAGAAAGTGCAAAAGTCTACTTTGGGTTCTGATTCAATAAGTTGGGTTTTCAGATGTACGTGCATGTCATGTGTTCCTCATCCCCTGAAAGCTGAGCTCCTACCTTTGTTTCAAGTCATGGAGTTCTCTAATCTTGTTGCTATTTCCAATTCTATCAGGTTAATAATCTGCCTGTAAATATTCTGCCTGTTGCATATGCTGGGCACAGCCATGGGCAGAGTTCCTACTCATCCGATGATCTACCTAAGAATTTTGTTATGGCTTTGAATCAAGGTTCAGCAGTGAAGAGTATGGACTTCCATCCATTGCAGCAGATTTTACTTCTTGGTAAGCTTCTGTATGGACAAAGGCCGAACTTCAGTTGTGAATTTTCGGAGGTGAAACAAAATTGATGTAGTGCCGTTGACAGTTACATTTCATGTTTTGATGGACTGAATGATGTTTCAGGTTCTCAAAATGCATTTTGTTTCTGAAGCTTTTCTTACTCTGATGTTTGAGATGATTCTCTTGGCTTCATGTATTGCTTGCTTATTCCGAGCCTTTAGAGCTTCCCATAGCTAAGTGCTTCCGATTTTTCAGTTGGCACAAACATGGGCGACATCGTGGTATGGGAGCTGGGTAGTCGTGAAAGGATTGCTTTAAAGAATTTCAAGGTTTGGGACCTTGGAGCATGTTCAATGGGGTTGCAGGTTTGCTTTTTAACCCTAAGCAAATGAATATGATACTTCTCAGACCAACTTGTGATTAATTCTCTGATTGTTTTGTAGGCATCTCTTGCTAATGATTATACAGCATCAGTGAACCGTGTCATGTGGAGTCCTGATGGAAGTCTATTTGGTATATATCAAATCCTCTTCTGAGAATCTGATTTTGTGTGCGTATAAAGAGGAAACTTAGAATTATGGGTTTTAATTGCAGGCATTGCTTACTCTAAGCACATTGTTCACATTTATTCATACCATGGAGGGGATGATATAAAGAACCACCTTGAGGTTTGTGCTTCCCTGATACTGAATGAATTTTTTTTAATTGTTCCTCTTACATACTGTAATCCTTTCATCATTTATGGTTTGTATCTTGCTATTTTTTTTTTGTACCTTGGTGTTTGCGGAGCTGGGATCTAAAAAACTACTGTCTTGTTTGCACAGATTGAGGCCCATGTTGGAAGTGTAAATGACCTTGCTTTCTCCTATCCCAACAAGCAACTGTGTGTAGTCACTTGTGGAGAAGACAGAGTGATTAAGGTTTGCATGACTACATAGTTGTTTCTGATAAAATTGGCAATACCCAGGGGGGCATATTTTAATGCCCTAAACTCTACAGGTGTGGGATGCAGCTACTGGCAATAAGCAGTTTACTTTTGAAGGTCATGAAGCTCCTGTATATTCTGTGTGCCCACATCACAAAGAAAATATCCAGGTAATGTCAAGTAAACAATGGTTAGCTTGATTTCAGTTCCTAGATTTATGGTTCTATATCATTCATCGGGATTGACTTTAGAATTTGAGGATTTTCTAGTCGCAGACCTCTTGATTTCCTTTCCTTTTTGTTTTTGTTTTTCCAGTTTATATTCTCAACTGCAACTGATGGAAAGATTAAAGCATGGTTGTACGATACCATGGGTTCGCGAGTTGATTATGATGCTCCAGGACATTCATCAACCACAATGGCATATAGCGCTGATGGAACAAGGTTTTTTTTCATGTTCCTTCACTGTCTTGTATATTTGTTAGCTTGGAGTCCGAGTCATGATAGTATTAGAGTTGCTTTGTGACGGTGTCAAGTTGTTACAGTAATTTATGGGTGCTGGTAGTTGGTTAGCCTGTTGGTTTCTTGTCATCCTTTCACAGGTTACCTAATATTCTGCTATTGTTGGATGTCAAATAGACTGTTCTCTTGTGGGACAAACAAGGAGGGAGAATCCCATTTAGTTGAGTGGAATGAAAGTGAAGGTGCAGTAAAGCGTAGGTATACTGGCCTTGGAAAGCGATCAGTTGGAGTTGTGCAATTTGATACCACTAAGAATCGGTTCTTGGCTGCTGGTGATGAGTTCATGGTCAAATTCTGGGACATGGACAATGTCAGCTTATTGACAAGTATAGACGCAGATGGTGGACTGCCGGTAAATTTTGATATACATTCTATCTATCAAGGCTTTCTTCTTGCAGTTCTTTTCTTTGTTTACAACTCTTTTCCAATAAATCTTCATGCAGGCTTCTCCTTGCATAAGATTCAATAAAGAAGGAATTCTCATGGCTGTCTCGACCAGTGACAATAGTGTTAAAGTCCTAGCAAATTCTGATGGAATTAGGTTGCTTAAGACGGTGGAAAATCGCACATTTGATGCTTCAAGAGCTGCTTCTGCAGCTGTTGTCAAGGTAAGAATAGTTTCTGAAGTTGGAAAATGTCAACCCTGTTCCGTCCTGTTCGAGGATTACAAACTAAATGACACACATACAGGCCCCTTCAATACCAAATTTTGCTGCTGCCAATCCCAATCCTGGAACTAGCATGGGAAATCCAGCTGCTCCTTTACCATCCATGGTTGGAATGGTCCGTGTCGTTCTTCATATTCTATTCAGATGTGTATTGAAGCTCTATTTTAATTATTAAGTACTCCAGATCATTTATTAAATGAAGATAAAACTGTTGTGATAGTATCCCTGCATAAGACGAGCTAAACCTGACAAATTGTTCTCGTCTTGTGCAGCAGATCAATGATAGCCGAGCTTTGGCTGATGTTAAACCTAGAATAAATGAAGAATCCATGGAGAAGTCAAGGATCTGGAAAGCAGCTGAAATTAATGAGCAATCGCAGTGTCGTTCTCTGAGGCTTCCTGATAATTTAACTGCAATGAGGGTACGCAGCTGTCATATTTTTGTGATTTTGTTCTCCTTGTTCTGAGTAGGCCACATAATTGCAGACTCAAGAGGCTCCTTTCTTATTTTGAAGGGATCTATCCTCCTTTGTGTGATGGTTGGTTTATCATGGAATCAACTAGAGCTTAGATCAATGGGTTAACCTAGTAAGAGTATCTGATACCATTATAATTTACCATGTTACTGGCAATTGTTTCAGGTGGCCAGGTTGATGTATACAAATTCTGGGCTGGCCATATTAGCGTTAGCATCTAATGCTGTTCATAAGCTCTGGAAATGGCAGAGAAATGATAGAACTGGGAAGGTAACTATTGCTTTTTCAAGTTTTCCATTTCATTTTCTGTTCTTCCTGGAAGAGATGTTGGAAGGTGTATATTTATTTGTGTTTCTTGTTCATCTCCTCGATGTTATTAACAATGGAATTTCCCCCCCCTCTGCAGGCCACTGCTAGCGTTGCTCCACAATTGTGGCAACCATCTAGTGGAATATTGATGACGAATGATATAAGTGATACAAACCCTGAAGAGGCTGTGCCATGCTTTGCTCTTTCAAAGAATGATTCTTATGTTATGTCGGCTTCAGGAGGAAAGATATCGCTTTTCAATATGATGACATTCAAGGTAGAAGCTTGTCTCTTCTGCATTGATCCGTAACAGGTAGTTCTCTCTTTATCATAATACACTTTCTCACGTCATGATATGGTTTGCAGACAATGACAACATTCATGCCCCCACCACCGGCTGCAAGTTTCCTGGCATTCCATCCTCAAGACAACAACATAATTGCTATCGGAATGGAGGATTCTTCAATCCAAATCTATAATGTCAGGGTTGATGAGGTTAAAACCAAGTTGAAAGGTCATCAGAAAAGAATCACGGGTCTCGCCTTCTCCAACACCCTAAATGTGCTCATCTCTTCCGGAGCAGACTCTCAGGTTAGATCATCACCCCACCCTACATATATATATCGTAAATCCATGCTTTGAATGAATAGACTGGTTTTACTAATATTATTTTCCCTGACTACAGTTATGTGTGTGGAACACGGATGGATGGGATAGGCAGGCTAGTAAATTCCTGCAAATCCCTCCCGGGCGTCCGACCTCCCCTGTTTCGGATACCCGGGTCCAGTTTCATGTCGACCAGACACATCTGCTCGCCGTTCACGAATCACAGATAGCACTGTACGAAGCGCCGAAACTCGATTGTTTGAAGCAGGTAACTAGGACGGAATTGGTTTCTTTCAAGCCATGTTTTGTAGTTGATTGATTATTGATGAAGTCACGCTGTTGCTAAATTGTTCTTCTCTATAGTGGTTCCCTCGAGACGCAAATCCTATCACACATGCGACCTACTCTTGCGACAGCCAGTCGATATACGTCAGCTTCGAAGATGGAAGCGTGGGTGTTCTTACAGCTCCAGCTCTCAGACTGAGGTGCAGGATAAGTTCTGCCGCTTACCTACCTCCAAATCCAAGGTCCGTTCCTCTTCTCTGTTCACCAAAACTTTATTCTCGTCCCTCGGTTTAGCTGTTTGACACTTTGGAATGTTTCAACAGCTTGAGGGTCTATCCGTTGGTGATCGCGGCACATCCAACAGAAGCCAACCAGTTTGCTCTGGGACTAACAGACGGCGCAGTCCACGTGCTAGAACCATTGGAATCGGAAGGGAAATGGGGCACCGCGCCACCGGCTGAGAACGGTGCTGGAGGAGCGCCGAGCACTTCCGGGGCCGCTGGATCAGAACAACAAGCTCAAAGATGACACCTTTAGATGACTGAGTGGCGCTCGCCGCTCTCTTGGCCCCACAGTTTGATTTTTCGAGGGAAAGCTGTGGAAGATTTCTAGGGTATCTATTCATAGGGTTTTCTTAGTGTAATTTGTGGCTCTCAACTCGACTCTCAACCCCAACCTGGTAGAAGAGGTTTGGAAAGCTCCCTTCATATAAGAGAAGAAGACTAATGTGTTCTTGATGCATTATCATGATCCCCTCTTTTTTTCTTTCCCTTCTTTCTTTTACATGATTATATATATGATTGAAGAGACCTCTTAGACAGAGAATTGTGGTGTAAATTAGATAGTCAAAGAATGCATCAAGATAAGAGAGCAGGGTTTGAGGTCGTCTTCATGACAGTAGATTATTTTTTTTCTTTTAACTTTATTCATACTAAGGTATGGAGGAATGATAGGGGAACTTGATCTGTTTGTCTATTTCATCTGTTCATTCTTACTTAACAGTGCTTAGTCTTATGTCTAATTATCATTATCCACTGTTTCAGTTGTAATCACAGTTAATTTAGTTGTTCCTGAAATGTTATTTGAAGGGGTTATAGGTATAATATGCCCCTCTACTATGACATTTTATCAAACATGTCCCTCTACTATTTTTTACATCAAACATGCCCCTGTACTTTGAAAAAATTATCAAACATGCCCTTCTGTTAAGATTTCCATTGATAAAATCGTCAATCATGGTTGAACCGAGATTTAGATGACCCGACATCGGCAAATGGGAGCGAAAATGTCAGTTTTTTCTCCTGTTTCATTTCTCTGGGTCTCTTCAAAGTGAAATTATTTGAATTATTTGACTATAAAAAAGAACAAAAAAAATTCTAAAGTGAAATTATTAGGGATATTTTAGACATTTATGCCGCCCAAACCAAAGTTGGACCTTGGTTAACGGTTTTTGGATGAAAATTTAAACAAAAGGGCATGTTTGATCATTTTTACAAAGTACAGGGGCATGTTTGATGTAAAAAATAGTATAAGGGCATGTTTGATAAAACGTCATAGTAGAGGGGCATATTATACCGATAACCCTATTTGAAGTGTAAAATGCAATGTTGACATTAGCTGCAATGTACCGGATCGTAGCACTAAACGAAGGTATCAGGGAGCAAGAACCAAAATACATCTAATACGAACTCTACGAGCAGATAAGGCTTGGAACAGACAATGGTTATCTATCACAGTAGGTTAAATGATTGTACAACGAGAGGTTTTGAGGTCGAACAGAGCACGAAGTCACGAACAATGCTTCTTTCCTCGAGACAACTCCTGTATACACAACACTGAAGTTTCAAGAATGCAGAACCCTGTGCAAGATTGGTTACAGTTGGTACACTATTTAATTTCGTCTTCTATTCGACTTGGCATTCCTCTTGGTTTTGGCTGGGGAGGACTGCTTCAAAGGCATAGGTAATAATGTCCCTTCGCGGATGTCACTAGGATCTGTCATCTTATTCAGAGTCTTCTGAGCTTCAAGGTAAACTGTAAGATCTCGAATCTGCAAAATGCAGTCCTGCCAACCATTAACACAACTGCTCCCAAAGAAATAAAGGTTAAATCACAGTAGCAAACTAGCAGTAGTACCTGTTCTTCTAGATCAAGTATCATCTCATCCTTGGACCTTAAAGATGAAGATTGCCTGAAGGATGCAGAAGAGTAATTAAGTTAGCTATGGAGTGTAGTAGCACTTATAGCCCTATACATATTTGCGGAAACCGTACCTAGCTTCTATTTCTTTGGCCTTTTTACGCCAAGCGTCTTCATCCTTTATGAGACCTCGGTTGACCTAGAAAATAATAACAAAAACATAATCCTTCCATTCCGTGAAGACACAGACCCAAAATATGTTCACAGGTCACTCGAGAGACTTACTTCTGCCACTGCATTCTTTTCACGTTCACATAGTTCCAGCTTATTCTGGAGCTCCTGCATTGTTGAACTCACAGCTTCCTCCACTGCTCCCGAGATCGAGATTTCTTGCTTACCTTTGGCTTCTGCTATTAAAGATTCGTAGTACTGCAAGCGAATGGAGAAAGAGCCAAACACCATAAGATGTGTGGAAAACTGATTATAGTAACTCTAGAGAAACCTTCTGACTTAAACCAGGCCTAAAATTTCATTGCCATGAGTAAAACTCCATCAGAGAATTCGGAAAATTGGGAGCAATAACCCAAGAAGTCAAAAGCATTGGTGTTACAAATATGGAAACTAATGAAACACTCGCCTGTCTTTGAGTCTCTAGCTGTGTTGCAAGAAGACGGTTGTACTCATCAACAATCTGCAACGAAGTCATGCAAAGGCAACATATGAAGTCCACGCACTAGTTTGTAATTAGAATAAAAGGCTTAATGTACACAAAAAAGAGAACTCACTGCTTCAACTTTGCTACTATAGAGAGCCCCACCAAAACCAGCATCGTCACTACTACACTCACAGGTACCACAATCTCCTTCCATGTATGTACAGTTAGAGTTCACATCAACAGACTTATCATACGCTTTCGACTGGTTTAGGCGATGGACATAGTTGTCACCAACGTAGTCCCATATTTGCTGAGTTCTTAAATCAAGAGAGTACTGGTGCTCTGTACGTTTCCAATGCCTTACTGCATGCCCTTCTTTATACCTAAACTGACAGACAAATCTATAATGTCCCGGGTAATAATAGACATTAAATTGACAGTCAGAAATTGAAGGATCTATTACCTTCCACAACCCACAAAGCCACAAAGCAGACAAACCCAGAGATTTTCCAATGTGTCACACACAGCACAAGTCGGTTTCTCATCCTCCTGCTGACAATATCTGCAGACCTGAGAGAATATGGAGTCAATTAAACCCGAAAAACAATTTTACAAGCACGTAAGGAAAAGGGAGCATCTTTTCACCTGGCAAGACAGATATGTCCACTTTGAAGTGCATGAACATTGAAATGAATGATCACAAAGGGTACTGAGTATTCCACTAGTGTCAGGATCCAACCTCTCTGCAGTTCAAAACAACACCATAAAGAGCAGAACATGAAAGCTACCCCTCGAACCTACGCTTCAATGACTAACCAAGGCATATTGGACAAGTAGGCAACGCCGCGAACCCTGCCGGAGGAGTGCTGGCAACCTCAGCCGAATCAGTGTAATCCACTGAGAGTAGGAACAAGATGTGGCATACCTCTGCCTGAATTTATCATCACAACTCTCAGAAAACAAATCGAAGGTTCATAGCAAAGCTGAAAAAAGATAACAAATTTGAGATACCCAAAAGCCGAAACTATACTGTAGCTCCTCAATGTACCTCAGAAGGAGAGAATCGTTTCCCATTGAAGTTGCTGTAGAATCTATCGGCAGCCAATTGGGAATCGAGCTTGATCAACACGCTATACCGATCTTCCATCCCGTCATTTCTACAATTCCAATTACGAATTTTAAGCAATCCCCAAAATTGAGCAAACGGATTCCTGTATCGGCGATGTAAGTTCTCCCTGTACCTGATGAAGACGAGGTCGAGGACACTGTCGATGTGGGTCTCGCAGAACCGTACGAACCCATCGGGGGACAAGTAGTTGGGGACGGCGACGACGAAGAGCGAAGTGGAGCGGGAGCTAGGGTTCGGGAGCGAACTCTGCGACGCGCTTCGGTACAGGTGAACGACGCCTCTCCGCTCACCGTACTTAGGGTTCCGGCTAGGGATGGTCTCCGGGTGATTGGCGGCGGTGGAGGAGACGACGGAGAAGGCGGTCTCCTCGAGATCGAGAGGGTGGTGGGGGTCGACGGAGTGAACTCGGAGGATGAACATGTTGGTAGACCGCGGAATTGGGGGAAGGTAACTGAAACGGACATTCGCGGGAAAAAAAAGAGGTGAACTGCTAGTTTGGCGGTTAACGGCGTTGTTGACGGCGTTAGTGAAGGAGTGCCAAAATTCTTTTTGGATTCAACAAATTGATCCCTTCGCGCTCCTATTGAGAAATTTTACAATGCCTTAATATATAGAATCTTACACAAGGTGATCACTATGTATGCCTTGTGATTTTCATAAAAAAAAGGGTATATTTTTCTTTGATATGTAGGATGTATGGTAAATATGGCATCGATAAAGACTTTTGATCTTGTTAAGTTAAATTATCTAAACACGAAGAATTGAGATAACAAGCTAATTTATCGATCAGTTCTTAATATATCTAATGATTTCATGCAAATTATTAGTATCGATGAGGCTTGATACATGTATTTAGCATTGAATAAACAACTCAAGCGGAATATAAATATTCTCTCTCTCCTAATATTTTTCAACATTTACGTTGCTTCTAAACAAGATTGCAAAATAAGACTATATAATCCTCTATCTAAATCTGGTTAAGTGATTGTTACGTAAAAAAAAATTGATAGTTTGAAAGTCCGTTAGCAGGAAACATAGATTACCGTCAAACTACACCAAGTAAGCCACCATTCATCTCCTCTATTTCTCCTTTGTTTCTTTTGTGTGGATCTGGCTAGGAGTGTCACATCCGCTCTTTTTTAAACCTCTTAATTACATGTATGTTGCGAGTAAAGATTAAGATTTAAATATATGCTATTCTCACAATAGACTAGTACCATGCATACATACTAGCGTATTTCAAAATTTTCGAAACTAAATTATTTACACAAGTTTACAACTTACAAACGACAAGAAAACTCATCGAATCCACTACGTTATAAGTAGAGACGATGTTGCTCCATTATCTTCTCCTCCCCAACCCATTTATGAACTTGCTATTTGAGTTCGATTAAGAGCAAAGTGAACCCAAAAACGGTTCCATTAAGATTCAAGGCAATTGAATGTAGTTACTACCTTGAATATTTCCATCTGCTTATAGAAACACGCAGAATCTCCACTTACCAATCTAAGAGCAAGAAGAAGAAGAAGAAGAAGAAGAAGAAGAAGAAGAAAAGACTCTTTTGTCTGCTTTCTTATCTTAGAAATCACGTGGACTGGCAATTATTGGGGGAGGAATGGGATAGCCGTAGAGATAAGGAAAATATGGTAGCTGGTGGATCCTCCATTTCTGGAGAGGAAAGAAGAGAAGAGGTATGCTCTGTTTCTCCTTCCACGGCCATGGCTCACACTTGACCATCCTTACACCATTCAATTAGAGCAAAGAGACAGAAGGAGAGGGAGCTTTTTTTGGTCCGATTTATATCCAAGGTAGCTTCTTTTCTCTGTATAGAAGTGTTTTGTGCTGTTTGATTCTTTCCCATGTTTGTTGATTCCCGTCCGAATCCAGCCAAAGCATACATTTCTCTGTATCGAAATGGGTTTTGCGTTGTTTGATTCTTTCCCATGTTTGTTGATTGATCCCCTTCCGAATGGAGCCAAAAAAAAAATCCATCTCTGCGTATAGAAAAATGCCTTATTTGAAAGGGAATATATTGAAAGGCAGCTTTATCCCCTTTGAAACTGCTCTCAGATTCCGCCATTGCAGCCCGGAAAAAATGGAGGGTCTAATCCAGATGCCTTACGACGCTACAGTCAAGCTCATGTTGTCTTCCTTGGAGCGCAATCTGCTGCCGGACGCCGTCGTCCGGCGCCTCACCCGCCTTCTTCTCGGGGTTCGCCTTCGTTGGGGTTACAAGCTTTCTGCTGAGCTCCAGCTCTCCCAGCTCCTCCAATTCGTGCACTGTAACTATTATCATCAACTGAATTTCCCCTGTTTTTTTTTGTGTGTTTTGTTGTTTGGATTCCAATTTGAGGGTTGTCTTGTCTTGCTTGTTTTTCTGTTGTTGTTGTGGTTTGCAGCTCTGAAGGAGATGCCTATTGCTGTCCAGACAGAGAAGCCGAAAGAACAGCACTACGAAGTCCCCACCTCGTTCTTCCGCCTCGCTTTGGGGAAGCACCTCAAGTACAGGTAGATAGCTCAATTGGGTTTGCTCGGCGAGAACTCATCTCGTCACATATATGTGAGAACTTGTGTTTAACTGTTTTTGCTTTTTCTTGCAGTTGCTGCTATTTCTCTGACAAGGGAAGTACACTGGAGGATGCTGAGGCGGCGATGCTGGAACTGTACTGCGAGAGATCGGAGCTGAAAGATGGACAGACCGTGCTTGATATCGGGTGCGGTTGGGGTTCGCTCGTCCTCTACATTGCGTCCAAGTACAGTAACTGTAAGGTCACTGGGATCTGCAATTCCACGACTCAGAAAGCCTTCATCGAGGACCAATGTCGGTATGCTATACTGTTCGCTCCCCAACCTTGTTATCGACTTGTAGCCATGCCATCAAGAATGGGAGGAAATTCAGGTTGATTTGAGTTTCTCCCCTTCTCTTTCTTTTTGGTTTCCGATAGGGATCGCCAGTTGCAGAATGTAGAGATACATGTTGCTGATATTAGCAAGTTTGAAATGGAGGCTTCCTTTGATCGAATATACTCGATCGAGATGTTTGAGGTAATGTAGTGCCCTTTGTCCCTGCTTTGTCAGGAGATCATAGATTTGTTAACTGTACTGTTGTGCAAAACAGCATATGAAGAACTATAGAGATCTTCTTGGAAAGATATCCAAGTGGATGAAACAAGACGGCCGCCTTTTCGTCCATCACTTCTGCCACAAGGTGTTTCCATATCATTTTGAGGTACCTATGGCTTTCAACCCAAGTTTGCTGACTGTGGTAGGCTTTGATTCGCTGCTACAAACATGAGTTTCTGCTTGTTTTTGTTCAGGATACTCAAGAGGAGGATTGGCTGGCTAGGTACTTCTTCAGTGGAGGCACAATGCCTTCTGCTAATCTCTTGCTCTATTTCCAGGTGAAATTTCGATCTATCTCCCAATTCGGATCACGGTTTAGGCAACCTGGATCGCTGTTATAGTTGCCTTACTTCTAACAGAGTTGAAACGTATTTTGCGTGTAGGATAATGTCTCAGTTGTAGATCAATGGCTTGTGAATGGTAATCATTATGCCCAGACAAGGTGAGGATGCATAATTGCCTGAGAATTTTCTTACATAGAATACCCAGAACTGATTTGCTTAGCTTTCTCCTCCAACATTGTACCGAATGCTAATCGATACCGTACTGAATGCTTGCAGTGAGGAGTGGCTGAAAAGGATGGACAAGAACATGGGTTCCATCAAGCCGATAATGGAGTCCACCTACGGCAAGGATCAGGCTGTGAAGTGGACTGTCTACTGGCGGACGTTCTTCATGGCAGTGGCAGAGCTCTTTAGGTACAACAATGGCGAAGAATGGCTGGTGGCGCTTTACCTATTCAAGAAGAAATGAGCAAGTAGTTTGATTATTCGAGATTCGTTTTAAGAACATCGACGAGAATGAGAAGTTATTGCGGATTTAAAATTCGAAATTGAAATCGGAAAAGAACTTTGTTAGAATCGAATGAAAAACATGTTATGAAATTGTTGAAACAATTTCCTTAGGTGACTGTTAACATATTTACAAGTTGCAGAAAAAATGTCTGTTTGTCTGATAGGCTGCTGCATTCTTCAACCTCTCCTACTTCTTTTCCTGTCTCTTCCGTCGCTCTTTCTTCGCCTCCTCTTTCGATCTCTACCTTCATCATCGGAGCTCGACTCCTCCACCTCCGACTCCGAATCTGAACCACCAAGCTTCTTCTCTCGATCTTCCTTGGCGACTCTTTCCATCTCCTTCAGATGCTCTCTCATCCCTTCAGTCAGCCCACCAAGCCCTATCTGCGTAAAGAAGTTGATCGAAAACCTCGCGTTCCTCGTACTATCCTTGGGAAAAATCGAATCCCCCAGCACAGCAGCATTCTCTGTCAGCCTCTCGTTCAGCTTCCGAATCCCCAGCTGCTCCGTCATCTCCTGAAACAGATACTTCACAAAGATCCTAGACGACGAGTTCGTGTCCTCCTCGGTCAGCCGAACATATCCCAAAACATCCCACGGCAATGCATCCGTAGCAATCAAGTGCGCGAACAATGTGGCCACATTTCTCAACTTGTTCGTCTCTAGCCGGTGACTCGTCGAGTACTGCTCGGCGAAGCACCTCTCGAAATTGGCCCGGTAGGCTAGGCGAATCATCGAGAGCCGCTGGGCTACGAGACCGTAAATCCGGTTGTAGGTCTTCTCCTGTGCACAAGCCTCCACTAGCATCCTGCAAATCTCCAGCTCCTGCCCTGGTGCAATGTTCAGGGAGAGCAGCTTGTGTCCGAGCTCCTCGAATCTCAGGCTGTTCATGATCGTCAGGTAGATGGTCCGACGGAGCTCCACTGCTTCTGTCTCGGTCTTGTCCTTGATCTCGAGATCATCTTCTTCTTCCGATTCGTCGGATTCAGATTCTGAACCGGTGGATGTTTCTTCTTCTTCTTCTTCTTCTTCTTCGTCCTGATCGCCGAGAATGCTCTTCTTTTTCGCTTCGAATTGGGACTCATGTAGAGCATAGTCGGGGTCGAATTTGAACACATTCCGACCTAGCTCCGGATCGACGCCCGAATCGTCGAGAGAAACATCATGAGTGATTTGCTGGTCATCCTCCAAGAGATCCAGCTCGGGCCGAATCGCAGGGTAACCTCTGAAATTCGCCTTTCGAATTGCGAACAGGCCTTCGATCAGAAACTGCACTCGCTTGTCGATCTCCCCCTCGTGCAGGACGTCGCGCAATCGATCGAAACACGCGGCCAGTCCTCTCGGCGAGAGGTCGTGAAGGAGCGCTCCGCATTCCGTCAGGAAGGCGACCGCGAGCTCGACGCCGTCGTCGCTAGGGTTTTCGAGCAGGCGGTGGAGCAGCTCGAGTGCGAGTGTGTGGTGCGCGACTCGCTGGTTAACGAGGTGCGCGACGAACTTCGCAAGCGCGAGGAGCCGGGGCTTGTCGTTGCAGCGGAGCGATTTGTTGAGCTGCCAGACGATCCGCTTCAGGAGGAGCTCTCCGATCTCCGGGATCCGGGAGTTGACGACGGCGATTACGGCGGCGAACACGTCGGTGAAGCACGGGGAGGCCATCTGCGACCTGAGGCAGGATCGACACAGGAGGCCGGCGCCGCGAATTAGGTCCTCGGCGAAGAGCTCCGGGATGACGTTGCCGATGTTCGACGAGTTGACCTTGTTGATCAGGCCGTTGATGCTCTTCTTCAGAGCTTCCCAGGCGAGTCTCTGGTAGGCTTCGTCGTCGCTCCGGCCCCCGGAATTCTTCGCTGCGGCTAGTTTGTGAGGCGGGATGTAGAGAGCTTGTTGCGTAGCCTTCTGCATCATCGATCGGCGGCGAATCGCGTGAGAGAAGAACGAAACTGTGATTTCTGATTTCTCTTTGGAATGGATGTTGCGAATGGAAATAGGCAATTACTTGGAGCATTATATAGCCGGTAAAGGAATTCGAACTCAGATTCAGATTCGGATTCGGAATAGGAGAGAAAGAATCCTAATCTGTTGGGGTGATGAAGATGGGCCGAAAGTGGGCTAGAAGGCCCATTTTAGAATTGGCGGGAGCCCGGGACTGGTACAAGATTATAAATTGTCATATTTTCCCGCCATAATACAGAGCATCATATTGGGACCATCTCAAAAAATTGGTCTTTGCAGGGGAAAAAGAAAAATACACAAAAGCCAATGGCAACAACCCCTTTGTTGTTGCAAAAAGAATGAAGCTATAAAACAATTTACCTTTTCGTCATAATAGATTATGTCGAAATGGCGATCTACCTGCAAAAACTCCGGTGGCAGCCGAAGTACACTAGCAACAATGAGCGATTCATCCTTGCAGCAGGAATGTTTGCTGCCGTTGATAGCGATGAATCTCGCATCAGTTGCTGCTTCTAGTAGTAATGGTATGTTGGTGGCCACTTTTAACCACCCCGACGGGAAGTTGGCCCTCGGCACTTGAAAGAGAAGGGCCGAGATTTAGTCGTAATATGGCTGCGAATCCATGCAGAGATGCACCAGTTTCCTTTGGTACTGTCCGAAGTACTCACCGACGACCAAAACATCTTCGTTCTCCGGGTCTAAACCAGGCAAGTTAGGCGGCGGATCCTTGACTGACGGGCCATCTAGTTCGTCCTCCGAATTCGAGAGGATTTCGGAGTGGATTTCACGGCAGGCAAGGATGAACATGGCAGCTGTATCGGGTTGGTGCGCTTCGCGGAGTGCTGCCAATGCCTCGGGTAAAGCACCGGCAGCAACGTATAGTATAAGTGCCCTACATTGTTATCAAGAAGGCTCGTGATATAGGCGAGGAAAGTTATCTGGAGATGGCCAACAACGAAGCTTTGAAATGGATGAAAAAGCGATGTGTACCTCCAGACATTGTGCTCCGTGTGAAGAACATGGCCTGCCCACCTCTGCAGCACCCTTGCATAATCTGATCCTTTCAAATGAGTAGCTGCCAGAGTTGCAGCATCAGTCCAGCACCCAGCATCTTGCAGCTGCACGAGTAATGTACAGATGTGTATATACGATATTCAGTGCTCTCCCAGAGCTGAAATGTTTGCCTACTTACTTTCTCGTGCGTTCTGCCTTTTCAATTTGGTGAACAAGAGACCGAGGAATAAGATGACGTGAATGTACAAGAGATGATAAGCAAATAGAACTAAACCTGTGAACATGCTTCTTGATGCCTTCCAACAGCACAAAGTAGATGAGTACCAGAGAGTGATCTGTCAGTCCTGACCATGTTGGCTGCAACAACCTAAGATGATCATACGATAGCATAGCGTCACTGAAAAGTTACGTTGAAGTTTATTTCTCCGTGGGTCTATGCAGCTCCTAAGACACTAGCTCTCACCTTGACTGCAAGTTCAAGGAGAGACTTGGACACAGCAGAAGAAAGAGCCACTGCACGTAGGGCATTCGAGTAGAAGTAGTTGCTCTCTGGAGGAGTGGAAAGCAACAAACTAACAGCTGCTTCTAAGTTCCCAACCGTCACGAGTCTGTTAATGAAGTGAAGAATTAATGAGGTAATTCACCTGGTTTACTAGAATGCTACCTGTTTCCCCAAAACATAATTCGTTGGAGATGAGAGAGACTTACTCGTGCACTTGATTCTGCATGGCTGCTTCTCCCTCCAGTTTCTCGTGCCAAGGAATACGCTCATTGGCACTCTCCCACAACTCTTCTTGCTGAAAAGCCATTAATCTAAGTTGACCCTGATTCTGCTACAAAGATAGCAAAGTCAAAACAATGTCATTTTACATTCAAGTAACAGAAGAAATTAAATTTAAGAACAAGCATTAAAAAATATCCTAGATCTCTCTCACCAACGAGTCCGTATTCCCCATAGTAACCAATGACTTCTCCCTCGAGATGATTCTGGTCAACATAACTGCACCATCTAGCTCTGCCACTGTTGCCGACAGTGCAGATTTCAACGGTGACTTGCTAACTAATTTGCTCATCAAATGCTTCACAGCACGAGGCAATTGCATCCAGAAGAGTGCTTCTGAGGCTTCGCCAAAAATAGCAGCTGCAAATGCAAACCTTACAGCCGAACCTTTATTGACCACAGTTGCATAGAGTTTTGCTACTTCATCATCAAGTATGCAGCCTGGGAAATATGTAAAGGTAAGCAATCAGACTGACTAAAAGATGAGCGAAGGGGGAACAAACATTAAAGAAGAAGAAAATAATAATAATATAATAAACACCTTCTTTTCGATATGGTTCCAAGACTTTAAGGAGCATTTCTGGCACCACAGAATCACCAATAGCTGGTAGATCGATCATGTAACTACGTAAATCTCCTGCTGATGAAGAAGCCTCAGGAATTGACTGTGGTCTCTTATCAATGGCTGTGCTACAAGTATTAAACCATGAAGGCTTCACACCCAATTGCAAGATCATTCGCAAAGCCTGCATTAAAAACAACATCAGAAGTAGACAGGCTGCTTTTGGGTCAATAAAGGCTTCACACGGGAAAGATAAAATCACCAGAGAAGAATTATAATTACCAGTGCATGGGGAGTAGGTAGCAGTATGGGAGAGCAAATGGGAACAGGGCGGAATCTCTCTTTAACTGGCTGAGGCTGAGGTATATAGCCATGTCTTTTATCTTGCCTGCATATACAGCATCATCAATAGTTTAAGCATCAAATATCATAAAAAAATCTTAACTTCAAAATTCTTTCCCAAGTTAGTCTATGCATAGTGAATTATTCTCCAAAAAGATCTTAACTTATAATTTCTTAGGGAAAATTATGAAATACAATACATTAATTATGTCGTTTACCATGTCAAACTCCTAGAGTCGAATGTAATACTGAATGATCAGGTTTGGATAGTTTGTAGCATAAAATATAAACTGATTCCTTGTTTAAGGTGGAACATACACATTAACTTCAAGAAGGCGAAAGCTACTATCAGCTCCAGCAATACACAATACCAGAGGGTCATGTTTATCTGTTCTCAGGGGCAACCAATCGAGTTCCAACACTAAAGTTCCAGGAAACTGGGGCTGGAGAAGGGAATTAGCTAACGGGTCTGGTGAATCCTGCACATTGAAGTAAAAAATAAACACACACACAAGAAATCAATAAATACATGAAAATTGCACATCAATAAATCTTATCCATCCATAGGCTGCATTTCAAACAGAAATCTGAATGACACTAGGCAAGAGTGGTTCATGCAGTTACCTAGGAAATGCATGATAAGATCTGTCAATTGGAAGGGTTTCAAACTTACAAGATCGAATACAGAAAATGTATTATCATAGAAAAGCACAGCTATCCGGCCTCTGCTTTGATCTCCAGGGACTACAGGAGAGAACTTAAGCCTTCGAATCCCCTCTCGGTGAGTATTAAATGATGAAGATGACCCAGTTGTTACATCCCACCACCTTATGTTCCCTGTTCTGTCCCCCATTACCTGAGAAATATTCAGTCACTGCATCAAAAATGATAATCGGGGAAGAACCAAACTGTGATTAACCTGGCAGACTGAACCTTTGTGCATACCACATGAGGCAACCGGTAGGCCATTGCTGTGATTAGTCCATCGGATGCAACAAATGAAGAAGAAGGCCATTTTGGTCTAACACGAGGAAAAGAAACCAGAAGAAACATTATAAGCAAGGAAAGCACTACAGAAAGCATCACTAATACCTTATAAGTTAGCAAGCACGGCAAGGAAATTGAGTAGTAGTATCCTAGAAACCCACATAGTTCTTTTGACCATGTAGAAATGGACAGCACATACCTAAAATCTCGGATTTTCCGTCCGTGAACCTCAAAAACTCCAAGTGCTCCATTCACAAGTGCAAATGCAAAGCTTTCTGCGGCTTCATCTTGAGATGTATCTAAGCTCGCAGCTGCTGCACATAAAAGCTACTTCCATATTCAGGGGCAGTCTTTTATAAACAAAGAAAACTATCCAGATACTTTTAGACACTCGGACTAATAAAAAGATCATAAAAAATACTTCTGCTTGAAAGCTCACTAGATTCTGATGAAGTCGCTTTTGGGGTGGATGATCCATCTGATGCTCTAGGTGTACCTTCCTTTGCTTTTGGCGTAGAAGGACCATTCTGGACTGGCTTTGGAACGGTTGGAAGGGTCCATTCCAACACCGTGAATGGAAGAGCTAATGATCTAAGCTACAGAGATATTGATGACTAATAAGCATTTGTCAAAAAAAAGTATTGTTAAACTTCATACCAACATTACTTCCATCTACATGTTCCTCTTGAGTCTTGACAGTTGAAGCCATTTGACATATCAAAATGAAAAGAACAAACTACAAGAAGCCAACAGGAGAAGACCTTAGGGGGTTGAAGAAAATGTCAAAAATCTCAGGACTCCCGCACATAGAAGTTAGAACCCCAAAAGAAGAGTAAAGGGAAAAAGGAACTATTTAGGAAGAAGACTGAAAAGGCAGCATGGATGACTGAGAAACAAAAGTCTACATAATGGGGCTAAGGTCTGGGAAACCCAAGATTAATTTGCTGAGCAAAACTATAGTTAGTTAACAACTTCCTATTAAGAATTACATGGAGGTGAGAAATAAAAGAGCTGAAGGATATTAAAATAGATATGCAAGACGAAACAGATAGAGTTTTCTCGTATACTAGAATATGCTATTTGTAACCAAATTCACACCTTGATAGAATTAAGGCAGCTGGTAATAACATAAACAGTTAAAATGTAACCAATTGGAGAATATGAAAAGAGAAGGTATTTGACAACAAACCATAATGGGACTTTTTGTCATTGCCCAAACTTCCACGGGTGCATCACGAAACAAAATAAGGAGGTACCTAAATTTGACAACCGCACAATTTGAGATGAAAATAAGAAAAATGTTATGATATATCAACCATGCGGTTGGAAGGCATTATAGAGATAAGTTAATCAACATTTGAACTTTCCAGTTACCTTCCTGATGAAGAAGCCCGTAAAGCTCTAATTGGTGCTCGCTCTGGCTTGTGTAAAACTCGAAATGGTCTGTTAAGGCCACTTCTAACACAGGTCACGACAAGCCTATTGACATAACCTCCAGTTTTTTCATTAGCCTGGCTCCAACATGTAAAAAGTGTTGAAATGGCAGGATAGAACATATTCAAGTTTACAATGCCGTGATTAAGTAATGACAAAAAATTAGATAGATCTGCACCTGATTGTAAGAAAATGAAACCAATCTAGAGTTTCCAAGCCATCGCAGACCACGAACTGCGCTTGTGTGAACAGAAAAACTAGCCGCAACAGCATTAGCAGAGACATCAACAATATCAATCATTCCACTCTGAGTTCCTAAAGCAACAAGTGGGATAGCTACAGCAGGATAATTTCCCCCACCTGCGTGATATTATCTCATTAACCAATTTGTTTCCAATTTAGGTATCACCTCATTAAACAATTGGCAGTAGCAGCACTAAAGGTACTGCTAACTCAAAAAAGTAATCAATACTGGAAATGAAACAAATAAAAGCAGAAAGATGAGACTTACGAGCTAAAGTAGCTGTTAGAGAAGGAGATGGCACCGCCAGCATTGTTAATGTTGAAGAAAGAAGCTGCAACTGCCCAACCAAGCATATCTGCATCCGTTATTGGTCTCGTTAGTTCGCGTAAATGATCCAGAAAGAACAAAACGGGTTTAGTTCGTTCCCCACAATAACAAGTGAAAACAAGAAAAAAAAAACAATTAGCATGTTACTTCTCACACTCTTGACAAGTAATAAAGACCTCATGGACTTAGCATCACAAATGTGCTACAGTAACCAGTGCTTAGCATTGTAAATATGCTACATTAACTAGTCCTTTCACTGTTTGTACCACCTAAGAAAAGCAAGCATCTTAAGACATTGCCTAATTAGCTCCCCCTGATGGATGCACTTAATTTTCTTTGAAGGCTCTTCATCCTAACAATTTGACAGCTTTCTTAGAGAAGTCTAGTTACATACGAGCTTGGAAATGTTAGCTAACAGGTCCAAGCAAAATAAGAAACCCCTATTAGGAAGATAATGATTATGCTCAATTAATACACACACTTAAGAACCTTCAAAATGTAGATGATTTTAGATGCAAGAAATGAGTAAGCCAATATGGGTGGCAAAGGCTATGTATTAAGTACGCAATCACCATTTAGCTTACATTTCGAAGAAAGACCATTCTCAAATGCACTTAGGTAAGGATCTAAGATAAAAGCTGAAATTCCAAAATTTTAAGAATAAGAAAGGGGAGCAAGAGATTCCTTGCCTTGAATGTTGTATTCTCCTCACTGGCAACAGATGATGACCGACCTTTATTGCCGCTCAAATTTTCCTGCTGCTTGTTTCTTTCCAGGTTGATACCGTCAGTGGAAGCTATACCATCAGCATCCTCTCCTGTGTATGGGATAACCTCGACATCCCTTTCTACTATCTCTTTAGCAGTCAGAAGCCAATTACATACTTTGCCATCATCAGAAATTGAAATCATGTGTGACTTAGAAATAAGTTGAGTCTCCTCATAGAAATCAAAAGGATTATCAAAATCCTTGGTCTGAGGAGTGTTAGGCACATCCCGGTATAACTTGGCAACATTCTGGAGCGTTGACTCTGATTGACAGATGGTTACAGCAAGTAATGACGGCGAAGGAACAGAAGAGCCGATTGAAGGCATTAGTTCTTCCATTGCACAACATAAGTGCACCTGCTCTCCTCTTTTTGAAGGAAAAAAGAGAGCGAGAGAGAGATTGTGAATTAAGCTATGCATATCAAAATTCAAAAGTAACAACAAAATACAAATCTAATCAAGTAAGGTAAAAAAAAAAACCCAATGGACAGATAGAAAGGTTCGGACCAGGGAGGCTCTCATGCTCAGTACACGTGCATCAAAATTGAATGACCGCAGGAATAAGTTTAGGCAGTGGCAATATGCTAATGATAGCAGAATGAGTAACCAGCCTATCGCTTCAAAGAACTAGAATATAACAGGTAAAAGCAGTTTGATCCCAACAATGCGCAGTGGCGAATGTAAGTATCAGCTTTAAGCCATTTAGTATTGAGAAAAAATTCCAGATACGGTAAAACAAAATAGAAATTAAGATTGAAAGCAGTTCATAAACAACCTTTTGGATCTTTCATTAGGATCTCATTAACCACATTTCACATCCCTACCAGCCATTCAAAAGTGAAAATAACGGCTCTCCCCACGTCAAAAGAATTCATTTGAGCTCCAACTTGGTTCTAGTAAACGAATCTTTCCTAAATCATGAGCAATGAAGCAACATTTTTCCAGTACTAGAACGCCATTCAGATGGACCTGCCAATATCCGAATTGTCCTTTAACGGAATGCTAGAACACCAACCTTGCTCCCTTTGGTGTTTCATTAACTCTTCCATTTGCAAAGACAATTAACTAGGAACTCGGCGAATCAGACCTATTTCTTGCTATGGAAAGCCATTATATTCACTCCATCACCTAGAAGGAAAACTAGAGATTCTCAGTGCCTACAGCCATCAGTCACATTGAATTCCTCATTTGCTTCAGTCATACTGAATTCCCTATTTGCTCCCCACAAGCAATTCAAACGTTCCTACTGAACCAAACACCTGATGAATCATAAAGAAACAACTTACTCTTTTCGCCGCCAGACGCTTAGCTTGCCATCCAAGTGTGCACAGTACAAGAAGTCGCTGTTCGGATCCGTCAACACATCCAGAAACTTGGAGCAACCTCTCGGCAGGGAAGAATTGGAAAGCGCAGTCTCATACTGCAAATCGAAAACCACCAGTTCTCTAGGAAACGTCACGAACAGAATGTGCCTCCACTGCGGCGAGAACGTCAGCTTCACGGAGTACCGCGGGAAGGCGGCCGCCGCTGGCGTGGAGGAGGAGGACGATCCATTGCTGGCAGCATCCCTCTCGAGCTTCAGAAACTCCGTGCAATCGGTAGGAATCCGAAGCACCTCGACCACAACCTCGTCCTCCGCTTCTCCCAGCACCACGATGGAGAGCAGGAAGCCCTTGAGTCCAATCACGCAGCAATGCCGGGGATCGAACGGATCGCGGCGGACGCAGGAGAGGAGCTCGGGAGTCGAATCGTACTTGAAGAAGCAGTGGCCCGTGGTGGCGTTGTAGAGGGAGAGCGTCGAGGGGCCGGAGATCGCCGCGAGGATGTAGGCGTCGGGGCGGAATAGGATCCAGCAGAGGTCCTGAATTCCGGACTTGGAGGCGGAATCGGAGGAATCGAGCCAGAGGAGGACGGATTTGTGGCGGAAGTCGACGAGCGCGATCCGGCCGTGCCGGTCCCCGACGGCGAGGATGAGGTGGGAGGAGGACGGCTCGGTGACGAGGAGGTCGCGGCTGAGGGGGAGGGGAGTCCAGCGGACGGAGGTGACGAACGGGGAGAGAGCGGCGGCGGCGGCGGAGGCGGAGGAGGAGGAGGGGGAAGAAGGGGCGGGGAGCGGGATGGTGGAGATGTGCTGGAGGGAGCGGGAGTCGACGACGGAGATTGAGGATCCGGATGGGAAGGCGAGGAGGCCGGAGGGGGAAATGTCGACGGAGCCGAAGTTGTTGCGGGACGGCGGGCCGGGGAGCATGCATTCCCATGGGGAGGAGTCCGCCGCGGGATGCGGCGGCGTTCCGGCGAGAGACATCCGTTGTTTGTCTCGGGGGGAGACGAGGGAGGTTATGGGAGGAAAAATGGCTGGGGGGGAAGAGAAGGAAATCTGTTATGTGTCGGAGTCCATGGCCGCTCCGTTTGTCTCTGCTGTCGTCTCGTCGTACGTCATATTGACTTTTGTTGCTCCGGATTTGGCTCGTTTTCACAAGATTCCAAGAGCCAAAAGTTTCAAATTAGGGAGGAGGAAAAAAAATGAGGATATTATGAACCCAATAGGCCCGGTTCAGTCAGGCCCAAAAGAGAAACGGGCCATTATTTCTTTTGGCCCGCCATATCCTCTTTCAGGAAGTTTGGCCTTTTTTTATATAGTGCTAAATGAGCCCAGACTCTCAAGACGACGGGGTTCGGTTCGAGAAAAGCTTGTTTGGCACTCGGCTGGTCTACTAACGAGTCGAAGTTGAATCATGCTATTTTAATCTTGCAAGTCTCACGAGTCAGTGGCTTGTTGAGTTCAAGTTGTGAGCTATTGAGTTCACGAGCTCACGCATAATGTGGCTAGTGAGTCAGTTTGATTTTAGTAACGACTTATGAGTCAATCGATTTATAACTTATGAGGGGGGCGAAAATGTATACGTTATGAATTGGTTTGTTGATAAAAATCAATTTTTTTTATTATATATTTTTTTACTAGATATGATGTTTGCTAAAACCATCAATTGATTTGAGATCCAGCACCCTGTATTCCCGGTCCGCCCCAACGGGAGGGTACGATTTAGAAAACGTTGTCTGGCGTAGTAAAGGTTCCTTTTTTCGTTGGCTCGTTTTCTAAAATGCATTTAAAAAAATTATTATTATTAATATCACAGAACTCACAAGTCACAACTCATGATAATCTCATTAACTATTAACATACAAATTCGCCACAATTTCAAAATACTTGCTCAATATGAATGATAAAAAAAATCTGAACTCATGTCACAAAACCCATCGTCATGGTGTGATGCGAGTCGTCGTCAGGGAAAAAACCCCTTGTAAAGAGCAAAGCTAAATACCTAATAATGTCGTCCATTTCACGAGCAAGCCTAAACAAAATAAGGACATAATTGAATTTGCGATTTAATTCTAAACCGAACCAAGCCGTACCCACCGAAGACCGCCCGCATACTATGACCTAATCACATCATCATCATGATATGTATTCTACCTTTCACTACCATATTGTCATTGTGGAACTAACCAACCATAGTACAAGTCCTTGAATCGACATTAGCTATGGGTGGATAAAAACGGGTAGCTCCAACTCCAAGTCTACCGGCCTCTCAAACTTCCGGCAATTATTCGGGCCACCACCAACCCTAATTAACTCTTTCCTGAAGAATCCAATCCATGAAAACGACAATAGTGAAAAAGAACCCTACTTTGTTGATATTTTTGCAAAGATATTGTTATGGAGGAAGGGCCATACCCTTTTGTCCTCTTTGTATAGTTTCCTATGCAACCTAACCCTCTTTGTGAAATGTGAAGTGAATGGACTCCATTACTTTGACCCCTTTTCTCATTTGTCCTTATCTTTTCTCTGGCATTGGTGCAATGCATTCCCCTCACCACATGGATGACAAGTTGAGAGTGAGATGAGCTTGAAAACAAAAGAGGTTATGGTTGATCTGCTTGTTGGATTTGAGTGACGGATTTGTCATCCAGTTTTCGATCATGATGAGTTTGAGCAATTCTCTTGTTTGCTCGATTGAACAATTGGAAAGCTAACTTCGTGGAGTGGACTGGACTACACAGATTTTGATGTTGGAATTGTAAATCTCATGTTTTATTTATGATTTCGTTTAGGGCAAGAAAATCTTGGTACAGAAAGATATGAGTCTATGATAAAATAATTAACTACATAAACAATGGGCTCCTTCAATTACATAATGCATCAGATCTGCGGTGGATTTTCAAAATTCAAAACTCTTGTTTTCAAATCCGACAAGCAAACCACTTAGAGGTCGTCTGGATGAAGAAAGTACTTCATATCACAATTGATGTATCATTTCAAAATGCTTGCCCCCTCCCCTATCAATTCAGATTGATGCAAAATGGGGCACTTCAAATTGTCTCGGCCCGACTGCTGCATTCCAAATTTTCTGTTCCCCAAACAATGAAACTTGATACAGTTACTTTATTTTTTGTGTAATTGGGTCAAATTATTTCATCCGATTTTATCATCTAATCCACCCATTAGTTTAGAAAGTTTCCTAAAGAAGGGATTCCTTTTGATTGATAGTCACCAAAGTGAGAGGGGAAAAAAGTGAGAAAGCTCTCATCTCATCATAGTACCAAGTTCATGTTATCTCAACTTCCCCCACCCCCAAAAGGGATTGATGCAAAGCAAGGCACGATAAACCCTTTAAGCCATTCTCAAGAGCTTTGACTTTCAAAAGGTTACTAGACACTTGGCTGATTGTAAATGTAGGTACTATAAAAGCGTAATCTGACATGATTTGGCTAAGTAATCAACTTTAAAACACAATTATCCTGTCTTGGAGTTGTTATAATAGAATTTAACATCCGGCAACTACATATATGATGAACCTAATGAATATGATCACGAGATTATGGAGAAGCAATCAATCAAACTATTAAGTTCTCATGGAAAATACTTTTGTTAAAGTCCATATTTCTATCAATTCAAATATATAATCAAATCGCTGATTCATTTCTCGAAAACTAAATTTATGATTAATTCTCGGATTTCTACATTGTCCTTTCATTGTGAAATCTGCATTCATCGAGGCTCGAAAATGAATTTTATTAATACAATATGTGATAAAATCATTCATATCTTATCTATAACTAGTCAACAACAATGAACAAAGGCACAAAGGAGATAATCGAAGAGCCAAAAGGGAGAAAAAAGGAAGAAGATTTCACGCGCTTTACTACTAGTGCTACTCAGTCCACTCAAAACAGCAGAGCTACGAAAACCGACAAAAGCGCGGCGGCCGACACTCCGGCGAGGGACGCGGCGGAGTTGGGCGACGGCGGGGCCATGTCGCCCGAACCGGGAGACGGCGACCCCGATGGGGAAGCACCGCCGGCTTCGCCGGTGACATTGATGGATAGCTGCTGGCCGGCGGTGCAGTGGCCGGGAATTGCGCAGAGGTAGAAATGCTCGCCGGGAGTTGTGAGCGTGATTCTGCTCGGCGGCCTGCTGTCCAGAGATATCGGATTTGTGGTGGTGCACGCCGCGTAGGCGTCGCTCGTCACCTCCGCCACGTTGTGAGCGCCGGCGGAGTAGTTGAAAACTGCCGGCAAAAGAAGTTCACAACGTTAATTCCCAATTTTAAAAAATTAGTATGATAATTGAAGATCCCAACAGCAATAAGCATGTGGGAAAATCGGGGAATTTCGATTTTAATATCACAATTAGTTTAATCAAGTACTACTTAGTACTTACCGAGGACATCGCCGACCATGAAGTCCTTGCCGGCGGCCCAGCTCTGGAACAGAGAAGCGTTCCTGGGAATGTTCCACCCGAAAGAATCCGCCACGGTGTAAGTCATCGGCGGCCTGGCGGAAGGACCCGGCGCCGACGACGGGGAATCGCCGGAAACAGGGGAAGTCGACGGGGTCGGAGCGGAGGCGGTGGAGGCAGGGGAAGGTGCGGAGGCAGGGGTAAGAGCTCGGCGCGGAGCAGGGGAAGAAGAAGCCATGGGCGCCGGAGAGGGAGCAGAGGTGGAAGCGAGGACGTTGACGGTGACCTTCTGGCCGGCGCTGCAGTGGCCGGGGAAGCCGCAGATGAAGTAATGCTCGCCGGAGGAGTTCAACGTCACTCTGGCCGGACTCGTTGTCGCAATCAGCATCGGGTCGGATGCAGAGCAGGCATCGTAGTTCGCCTTGCTCACTTGCGTCACGTCGTGGATTCCGACGGCGAAATTGAACACTAATTGTGAGGGGGGGAAGGGGGGAAAAGAGAATTAGAATATTAAATTCGCTAATTCAACGCCTATGTTGTTCGTAGTAACATCAATTGAAGTTTAGTGAACTCACCGAGAATGTCACCGACGGCGAACGAATTGCCGGAGGCCCAATTGGTGTAAACTGAATCGCCGCCCTGAGGGATGGTCCAGCCGGTGGTTCCGCCGACGGTGTAGGTACTCTGAGCAGCAGAGCTATGAAGAAGAGCGGCAAGCACAATTGCTGTGAAAGCTAAGGTCTTTGTTGTAGCCACCGCCATTGTTGTGTTCTCTGAGGGAAGGAAGTGGTCGCCCCTGTTCTGTTAATGGATGCTCTGTTTTTTCTACAGAGAAGTGAATGAATGTGCGGTGAGGATTATTAATGTCCGGCGAATTTATATAGAGCAATTTTGGTGTGTGGATGTGGGCCGCCGATGGGCGACGCGTGGCGAGATATTTTAATGGACGGTGGAGATGGGCGCTGATTCTTCTCTTAAGGCGGCAAGAGGATGTGACCGGTTCGTTTTTGGGTTTCCGCGTGAGAGAAGCTATTCGGTTAGTGACTTATGGGTCATGGCCTCATGGGTCAGCTTTTTTAATTATTGCTTGGTCTTTAATAGTCATCAATTATGCACACATGTTTACCAATAAGACTGTGACTAATTTACCACTAAGAGGACTATTTCTTCCATAATATTTATGTTCATATTTCTAGAATAGTTTGAATTTTGGAAGAATTATGGGCATCGTAATAACATTAACTACCATCATAATAACATCAAAGTCGGCTAAAAATTGAGAAAATTTACAACAGAATACTAAGTTAGTGAGCCAACGAGATAAAAGATTCATGAGTCTGTAAGTCAGTATGGAAGTCTACTTTCCCTAGAGTATGGATGTTTATTAAGGTTAGCTCGACCAGATCTTTTGAGTTAATAGACTTAATATCACGCAGAGGAGACTTGAGGCGTACAAAATTGAAATACGTTTTATTGACCTAATACAAAATCACATAATTTGTCTATATCGCGATTGAGAAGACTTCTTATTTTCATATGGAGTAAAGTATTATAAAATTTGAGATCTTAATTATCCGATCATCAGTAACCTGAAGAACTAATGAGTGCCTTGTTGGTTGATTTCGAATGGAATTACCGAACCAAAGACAATACGAATTGATGATGTTTGTTTGAGGATGATTTGAGATCGATGACTCAACTAGAAAGTAGGACTTTTTACATTATCATGTCGATCAATGGGTTTTTGCATGGATTGCTCCCCACAATGGGCCAAGTGATGGATCCCATACAATTTAATTTCAAAGATGTTATGACTTATGAGAAGAACGGATGGGTGAGTATTTAGAGGTGATAGAGAAAGTGGGTCTTTGATGATTTGAGCTCCAAAAAAAATATTTTTATTAATATAATGTGTGGATAATCAATTTATATAATAACTTAGAACAACACGCTAATACAAATACAAATCAAGAAAGATAAGTAAAGGATAGCCAAAACAAAAATATCATAGTCCCGATCGATCAATGTATCATTTTTAGCCGTTCGATCAAGAATTTGGTATGAACTACTCGAAACGCTTCAAAAGAACTTGTAAACGAGCACGATGCTTCGATTACGAATTCTAAATTTAAGATGTTTAACTTCAGAATCCGACGTTATAATAACTCGACCAAACTTGTATAGATCACATGTTTGGGCTAAAAAAAATTCCTTTTATTAATACAATGTATGTGAGAAATCAATCTATATATAACAAACCAATAACCAACACACTAATACAGATCTCAAAAAGAAACGCGAAAGAAACAAAAAGTATCACGTCGCCGACTGTAATAAGGCATCTCTATTCTCTACCGATCACTCCATTTACAACAAAAGAGCTGCGACAACGGACAAAAATGCGGTGGCCGATACGCCGCCAACGGTGGCGGCGGAGTTCGGGGACGGCGGGGCCATGTCACCGGCGGTAGGAGACGGCGACGAGGGAGTGGTCGACCCTGACGGCGATGGGCTGGTGCTGCCTGCGCCCGAGACGTTGATGGAAAGCTGTTGGCCGGCGGAGCAGTGCCCGGGAATCGCGCAGAGGTAGAAATGCTCGCCGGCGGAGGTCAGCGTGATTCTGCTCGGCGGGTTGCTGTCCAGAGAGATCGGGTTGGCGGTGGTGCACGCCGTGAAGGCGTCGCTCGTCACCTCCGCCACGTTGTGTGCGCCGGCTGTGTAGTTGAAGACTGCATAGCAAAAAATCAATTCACAACGTTAATTAAAAATTGTAAATCTCCCAATCAAGAAGCTTGGCATAGTAATTAAGATTATAATATCACTTATCATCAATGTAGTCAAATCGCGTTTTAAAATCGCGTTGTAATCAAAATCTCCACTCCATGGCGTTTTAAAATCGCGTTGTAATCAAAATCTGCACTCTAAAGCTTACGTTTGTATGATTATATATCACCAAAATACTTCCATATATAATCTCAGTTTTGATTGCATTAATTATTATTAATTTAATTAAGTATTACATACCAAGGATGTCGCCGACCATGAAGTCTTTTCCGGCGGCCCAGTTCTGGAACTGACTCGCACCGCTCGTGGGAATGTTCCACCCGAAGGAATCGCCGACCGTGTAAGTCATCGGCGTCCTGGCAGAAGGAGACGGCGCCGACAACGGGACATCTCCGGCGACAGGGGAGGTGGATGGAGTCGGGGCAGAGACGGTGGTTGGAGCAGGGGATGGAGCAGAAGCAGGGGTGAGAGCCCGGCGGGGAGCAGGGGAAGGAGAAGGAGGCATCACCATGGGAGCCGGAGAAGGAGAAGAAGAACCAGTGGTCGAAGCGAGAACATTGACGGTAACCTTCTGGCCGGCGCTGCAGTGGCCGGGAACCCCACAGATGAAGTAATGCTCGCCGGAAGTGTTCAATGTGATCCTCGCCGGAGTATTCGTTGAAGTCATCATCGGATTGGACGCCGAGCAGGAGTCGTAGTCCGCCTTGTTCACTTGCGTCACGTCGTGAGCCCCAGCGGCGAAATTGAAAACTAAATTTCAGAGAAGGAAGAAAAGGCACAAAGATCAGAACTTGAATTCAGCACTATTTCGAATTTCGTGCTCCTTTTTCCTAGTTAAAAACTAAACTCAGAGTCTTACCCAGAATATCTCCGACGGAGAAGGAATTGCCGGAAGCCCAGTTGGAGTAGACCGAATCGCCGCCCTGAGGGATGGTCCACCCGGTGTTTCCTCCGACGGTGTGGGTAGTCTGAGCGACGGAGCTATGGAGAAGAGCGGCGATCGCGATTGCTGCGAAAGCTAACGTCTTTGATCTCGATACCGCCATTGTTGTGTTCTCTGAGGGGGAAAAAATTGGTCGCCCCTGTTTTTTGTGTGGATGCTCTGTTTTCCTTTTGCTCTGTTTCTCCTCTGTTTTTCTTGTTGGAGAGAAATGGTTTGTTGAGGTTCTGATTTGGGTTCACGGCGGGGGAATTTATACTGCGAGGTGGTGGGATATGGCGCGGGGAAGGTGAGCCGTTGGATGGATGACGCGTGGCGGGGAGGTTTTGAAAGGGCCGAATGAAGGGTGGAGATGGGGGGCGCTGATTCTTCTTGTTAGGCGGCCGGGAAAAGTGACTTCTTTGTATTTCCGCGTATTCAGATTTCAGGGATTTCAGTTTTTCACCAAACACGTGTGACTTTTTGGGTTTATGGGTCATCGGTGTTGTTGACCTCATTGATTAAGGGTAATTAATGGTCTTAATTAACCGTGTTTAAGAAAAAGATCGTGAATTACACGATAGGAGACTTCTCCCTTAATCCTTCCATGGTAATTTGAGCTATGAGATCTTGGAAGTAAGAGACTTTGTCAAGCAAGCATTAATTGCTATGGCATTGTTATTAATCATTTAGGGTCACTCGTAATGTCGAGTTACACAAAGAAAATTGAGTTGCACATCAATTAATAAGTCTTTCTCCAGCTCGCATGAACTTCTCACTCATTATTTCGTGATAGGAATGAATGTGCTAATTTGTATTAGTTAAAGATTGATAGGTTCTAGAAACATTACAATTTGTCCAGTACTAAAAACGGAATCAATCCAATCAACAACATAGGTGCGTAACGTGAGCCTATAGGGAACATTTATATGTTGGCAAGATATATAATTTGTTGCGTAACAGGTATTTCTGATTCAATCACGTCGAAATTAACGTACAAAGTAATTTTGTGGAAATTGATAACACATTCTTAAAATCTTTCATATGTATGGAAATTCGGTGGAAATGTTTGCTAAAAGGGTGTGGAAAGACATTGAAGGATTAGTGGAATGGAATGTTGTGCAAACATTACACCATCTATAAAATTCTTATTCCATATGCTAAAAAGGTGGTAGAAAGAAATATACACTAATAAAAAGGTGATTCTTCTTTCTCATGAATGACATGAGCCATGTAACATTCCTATTTCAGACAAATAAAATCAATATTGACAAAGAATGCGTTTTCCACACAAATTGGTAATTTATTATATTTATTTTTGTCAAATTGGGCTATAAAATGATGTAAGAACCGGTCCACTTAGAAGTTTCCCAAGGAAAAAGGAGGAAGAAGAGAAACACGGAATGTAAAAGTCAGGAGCTTGTATTATAATACTGGATAATAATTTTTTTTTAATTTTATAAATCTCAATGCTTGTGAAATCGTATTGTATAGAATTCTAAATTGAGACAAATTTTTAATTTTATCATCATAGATTTCAGGTGATTTTCTCGAAATGTCATTTTCTTTTGATTTTGAATGCTACAGATCAGTGATTTGACTCGAGGTTATTCTCCATCGATGGTGAAGTCTATGGAACCTATTCTCCGCCTACGATTAAGTCCATTAGGCAACAATTTGGGAGAAATACTTTTAGGATGACATTTTCGTAAATTTTAGGGCCGCTTTTTTTTCAAAGGTCCATTTTACTTGAATTTTGAAGGCTAAATTACAGATTCGGCCTAAGACTATTCTTCAAGGATGATTAAGTCAATTAAGCACCGATTTGAGCGGATTTATTCCGGGTCAATTTTTGTCAGATTCCAAAGGGGTATTATCACAGATTTCGGGCAATTTTCCCGAAATGACATTTTCTTTCGATTTTGAAGGCTACGGATCATGGATCGGGCCAAAGGCAATTCTCCATCGGTGGTGAAGTCTATGGATCCTGTTCTCCACTGACGATTAAGTCCATTAAGCAACAATTTGGGGAATTACTTTTAGGATGGCATTTGCGTAATTTTTTGGGAGATTTTTTTTCGAAGGGCAATTTTACTTGGATTTTGAAGACTTCAGATCGCAGATTCGGCCTGAGACTATTTTTAAAGTATGATTAAGTCGATTAAGCACCAATTTGGGAAGATTTATTCCATGTCAATTTTGTCAGATTCCAAAGGGGTACCATCACAGATTTCGACCGATTTTCCCGAAATGCCATTTTATTTTGATTTTGAAATCTATAGATCACGGATTCTACCAGAGGCTATTCTCGACTGATGGTGAAATTTATGGACCCTGTTCTCCACCAACGATTAAGTTCATTAAGAATCATTTTGAGGGAATTACTTTTAGAATGACATTTTCGTAATTTTTTGGGTGATTTTTTTAAAGGCCATTTTACTTGGATTTTAAAGGCTACAGATCACATATTCGGCCTGAGACAATTCTTCAAGGATGATTAAGTCCATTAAGCACCCATTTGGGCAGATTTATTCCGGGCCAATTTTTGTCAGATTCCAAAGGGGTACCATCACAGAATTTAGGCGATTTTCCCAAAATTTCATTTTCTTTTGATTTGAATGTTACGGATCAGTGATTCGGCCCGAGGTTATTCTCCATCGATAGTGAAGTCTATGGAACCTATTATCCGCCTACAAATAAGTCCATTAAGCAACAATTTGGGGGAATTACTTTTAGGATGACATTTTTGTAAATTTTAGGGCAATTTTTATTAAGGTCCATTTTACTTGGATTTTTAAGGCTACAAATCCCAGATTCGTCCTAAGACTATTCCTCAAGGATGATTAAGTCAGCACCGATTTGGGCGGATTTATTCCAGGTCAATTTTTGTGAGATTCCAAGGGGTATCATCACAGATTTCGGGCAATTTTCCCGAAATTACATTTTCTTTCGATTTTGAAGGCTATGGATCACAGAGCGGGCCAGAGGCTATTCTCCATCGGTGGTGAAGTCTATGGATCCTGTTCTCCACCGACGATTAAGTCTATTAAGCAACAATTTGGAAAATTACTTTTAGGATGACATTTTCGTAATTTTTTGGGCAATTTTTTTTCCGAAGGGCCATTTTACTTGGATTTTGAAAGCTACAGATCACTTATTCGGCCTGAGATTATTCTTTAAGGATGATTAAGTTCATTAAGCACCAATTTGGGCGAATTTATTACGGGTCAATTTTTGTCAGATTTCAAAGGGGTATATCATCATAGATTTCGGGCGATTTTCCCAAAATGATATTTTCTTTCGATTTTGAAGACTACGGATCACGGATCAGGCCGGAGGCTATTCTTCAATGATGGTGAAGTCTATGAATCTTGTTCCCCACCGACGATTAAGTCAATTAAGCAACAATTTGGACGAGTTACTTTTAGGATGGCATTTTCGTAAATTATTGGGCGATTTTTTTTTCCCGAAGGGCCATTTTTCTTGGATTTTTAATGCTACAGATCACAGATTTGGCCTGAGACTATTTTTCAAGGATGATTAAGTCCATTAAGCACCAATTTGGGCGGATTTATTCTGGGTCAATTTTTGTCAGATTTCAATGGGGTACCATCACAGATTTCGGGCGATTTTCCTGAAATGACATTTTCTTGAGATTTTGAAGGCTACGGATCACGGATCGGGCCAGAGGCTATTCTCCAACGATGGTGATGTCTATGGATCTTGTTCTCCACCGACGATTAAGTCTATTAAACAACAATTGGGGGGAATTACTTTTAGGATGACATTTTCATAATTTTTTGGGCGATTTTTTTCGAAGGGCCATTTTACTTGGATTTTGAAGACTACATATCACAGATTCGGCCTGAGACTATTTTCAAGTTTTATTAAGTCCATTCAGCACCCATTTGGGCAGATTTATTCTAGGTCAATTTTTGTCAGATTTCAAAGGGGTACCATCACAAATTTCGGGCGATTTTCCCGAAATGCCATATTTTTATTTATTTTGAATGCTACAGAACAGTGATTCGGCCTGAGGCTATTCTCCACCAATGGTGAAGTCTATGGATCCTATTCTCCGCCCACGATTAAGTCCATTCAGCAATGATTTGGGGGAATTACTTTTAGTATAGAATTTTCGTAAATTTTTGGGCGAATTTTTTTTCGAAGGGCCATTTTACTTGGATTTTGAAGGGCGAAGGCTACAGATCATAGAGTCGGCTTGAGGCTATTCTTCAACGATGATTAAGTAAATCAAGCACCGATTTGGGCGGATTTATTCCGGGTCAATTTTTATTAGATTCTAAAGGGGTACCATCATAGTTTTCAGACGATTTTCCGAAATGACATTTTCTTGAGATTTTGAAGGCTACGGATCACGAATCGTGCCAGAGGCTATTCTCCACCGATGGTGAAGTCTATGGATCATGTTCTCCACCGACAATTAAGTCCATTAAGTAACAATTTGGGGAATTACTTTTAGGATGACATTTTCGTATTTTTTTGGGCGATTTTTTTTCGAAGGGCCATTTACATGGATTTTGAAAGCTAAAGATCACATATTCGGCCTAAGACTATTCTTCAAGGATGATTAAGTTCATTAAGCTCCAATTTGGGCAGATTTATTCCGGATTAATTTTTGTAAGATTCCAAAAGGGTACCATCACAGATTTCGGGCGATTTTCCCCAAATGACATTTTCTTTAGATTTTGAAGACTACGGATCACGGATCGTGCCAGAGATTATTCTCCACCGATGGTGAAGTCTATGGATCCTATTCTCCATCGACGATTAAGTCCATTAAGCAACAATTTAGGGGAATTACTTTTAGGATGTCATTTTGGTTATTTTTTCCGCGACTTTTTTTCGAAGGGCAATTTTTCTAGGATTTTGAATGCTACAGACCACAGATTTGGCCTGAGACTATTCTTCAAGGATGATTAAGTCCATTAAGCATTGATTTGGGCGAATTTAATGAGGGTCAATTTTTGTCATATTCCAAAGGGGTACCATCACAGATTTCAGGCGATTTTCCCGAAATGACATTTTCTGGAGATTTTGAAGCCTACAGATCAAGGATCAGGCCAGAGGTTATTCTCCACCGATGGTGAAGTCTATGGATCCTGTTCTCAATCGACGATTTAGTCCATTAAGCAACAATTTGGGGGAATTACTTTTAGGATGGCATTTTCGTATTTTTTTGTCAATTTTTTTCGAAAGGGCATTTTACTTGGATTCTGAAGACTACAGATCACAGATTCGGCCTGAGACTATTTTACAAGAATGATTAAGTCCATTAAACACCCACCACCAGTCCACCACCACCATCAACTCTCTTTGTTCTTCGTCTTGCCACGTGGTCGCTGATTACTTGTTCGAGGATGACATCAGCTTCCGAATGGAGCTTCTTCAGCTTCCTCTCCGTCCCGCTCACTAGATGCACCAAGTTACTGGAAGGGAACAAGTCCCACAGGCTCAGCCCACCAAGTGCCTTCATAATCTGCTCCAGAACCGGCAAAAAGGCTTCCTCTTGGTTTTGGGCCTTCTCCCCAAAGGCCGTGCGGCAAGTTATCCTATAGGTTAGGGAGAAGAGCGACTTACTCAAGTTTATAGCCTCGTCATGACTTCCATAATCTCCGGCGTTCTCTCCCCCCGCTGCAGCTTTTCTCTCTCTCATGGGGGCGTTACTACGCAGAAGAAGACAGGTTGGAGGAAAAAAAAATTAAATGAATTTTTCATAATCCCAAAATTACCCCTCCCATTATTTAATCATCCCTTCCCTTATTTCCACCATTAGATCAATTAATATGGATCCAATGGCTGAGGGGGGCTTAGCCAAGTGACTAAGCACCCCACTAGTCACCAGATCTGCACTCATGGCAGAGGAGTGGGGCGGAGGGAGTGCTGCAACGTCGGCGACTGGGGTCTGGGAGGCGAGGAGGACGCGAGGCGGACTGGGGCGGAGGGTGCTGCAACGCCGGCGACGCGGCGTGGTCGGAGAAGCAGAGTCGCGAGTCGCGACGAGAAGATTTGGAGAAGGAGAGGCGGCGGGCGAACTGCGAAGCGAGAGGCAGGTGGGTCTGGAGGCTTGGCCTCGATGATTTTTTCTAATTAAGGGTTTGGGTAAAACGTCGCGTTCCAAGTGACGAGGGCGATAAAACGCCGCGTTCCGGTTTCGGTAATACCGACTTACCGTCGGTATTTACCGAGACTGAGGGCAGTAAATTGGATCTCCCAAGCGGCCCTCGATTACCGAGTTACTGAATCCCACCCCTACCCCCAAACTGCAGTGACATTGGGTCATGGACCAATTGCAAAATTTTCTACTTTTTCCCTTCTTCTTGGTGCCAACTCTAATCCCTAGAACAAAATTCTCACAAATCATTTCCACTTTAGGGTGCGTTTGGATAAGTGGATTTTAAATGTAAGGTATTTGAAATATTAGCATTTGAAATGGATGTATTCGAAATATTAGCATTTGAAATACATGTAATTCAAATTCATTGTTTGGATACTCATTTGTAATTTGTTTGTATTTTGTATTTTATGATTTTCAATTTTAATTTTTAATTTTCTGGTCACTTACTACAAATTTTGGTAAATTACAGTTTGGTACCCAAAATTATTTTTTCTTACAATTTAGTACCTAAACTTTTAAAATTTTACAAAAAGGTCCTGAAATTTTGATGGTAAAATTACATTTTGGTACCTTTATATGTTTTGCCTCACACTATAGTACCTAAACTTTTCATATTTTACAAATAGGTCCATTCTTTTGTTAGGAGGTATTTCAAATCACTAGTTGTTGAAATGTATTTGAAGTTGACAAAAAATACACTAGACATGTATTTGGAAATCACCCCATAAATTTGACACAAATCCAAATACCAAATGTAATTAATATCCAAACACATGATTTGGTATTTGGAAATCCAAATCACAAATACCAAATCCAAATCCAAATCATTGTATCCAAACGCACCCTTACTAAAATGGTCAATATGATGCCATCATGCATGAAACTGTCCTCGTCAAAACAGTATAATATAGAGAAACTAAAGACTAACACTTTGTAAAATGTAAAAAAATTCAATTTTGAATTCTGCACAAACTTGAACAACCAAAGAGCATATCCGGGGTGGTCGACTCTCTCTTTAGTAGAGCTTTCTCTCTCTCTCTAACAATTAAGAGTCTCTTTTACTGTTTTGCTGAGTCCCTATATTCCTTGTGAAGAATTCTTGTTCGTGTCACTCAATCAATCTGCATCAGGTTCTGCTAGTCTTGCTGAGTTTCTACTCCTTTGGTCTCGCTTCTATTGTCGGTCTTCCCAAATGGCAGAGGAGCTAGAGCAGCAAATGAAGAACTTTAGCATGTCAGAGGAGGAAATAAATAAATAAATAGTATTACAGTGGAAGAAGCTGGTGATGTTGACACAGCGATAGAAAGTGTGGTGGAAGAGCTTGGAGTGATTGGTCTACTCCTAGGCAACAAAAAGCCGGGATTAAAATTCCTAAAAGATGCTCTGGTGGCTGCTTGGAAACCACAACAAGATTTTGATGTTCGCCTTTTGGAGGGGAATCGATCGGCTGGTATTCCAGTTTATCTCAGCAGAAGATAGAAAGAAAGCACTGCATGGAGGTCCATGGCATTTCGAAAATCAGCTACTTGTGTTGAAGCCAGTAGACAGGGGAAAGGAGCTATAGGAAGCAGACTTCAGTGAAACAGAGATGTGGGTGCGAATTCGGAAGATCCCAGCGAATTAAGATGCGAACTGAGAGTATGGCAAACAAGATAGGCTCAATCAATGTTTGGATCGCTCAAGATTTTTTATGCTCTGAATTCTGGTATGTGGAGTGAATATACGAGAGTAAGAGTTACTTTTAAGGTAACAAACAATGCCATTACGGCGAGGTGTTCTGCTAGAGGTTTATAATCGGAAAAGTTTGGTATAATGTAGCTTATGAGAGCTACCAAATGTTCTATATGGCTGATGAGATGGATTGTAAAGGATGGTTGTATCGAGTCCTAAAGAAAGCTGTAGAACATGATTTAGAGAGATTTTGTTCCCTCATTTGGTTATTTTGGAAGGAGAGGAACAACTTTTCTCTTTAATAATAAGATCTTGAAGGAATGGGAGGTCTTCTCTAAGGCAGACAACTACATTCAGGACTTTCTAGAGGTGCAGGGGAAGAGCAAGACAGTTTGCAGGAGTAGGGATAGGAGAAATTGCAGGTGGGAGAAGCCCCCAGTGGGAGTATATAAATTGAATGCTGATGCTGGGATAAATGGTAGAGGGGAAGCTGCTATGGGTTGTGTTCTGAGAGACTGGAATGGGAGAGCGATGTTTTATGCAAATAAGAGTGAAAAGATCAAGTGGCCAACTATTATAGCAGAAGGGAAGACTATCCTTTTTGGTCTTCATAAAATATTGGAAAGGGGTTTTGGCCCTGTTGTGGTAGAGACAGATTGCAAGAAGATTGAGGATCTGCTAAAGGGAGGAACAGAGTGTAGAACAGAAATCAATTGTGTTTGTAAGGACATCAAAGATATAGGAAGTACGGTGAATGTGATAGGATGGAAGTTCACTTTTAGGGAAGTAAATGTTGTTGCTCATTGGGTGGCTCACATTACTCCACCTGAAAGTGGAGAATATGTATAGGATGATTGTGATTCTGCCTTATTAGCTAATGTAGTTGCCAGTGAGGCCCGTGATTGAGTTCAAAAGAATCCAATGGTTTGTTTAAAAAAAAAGAGAGCATATCCAACATATCAAAATTCACATTTTACCCTCCAATTACAAAACAGCACCCACAAAGTGTAACATACATCAACCTGCCCGCTTATTCAAAATCAACAATTGTCCAGACTTCACCAAAAAAGAACTCCATCATCGATCACAATAGCAACTGCATTCTGACTCCACAATATCCTATAAAATCGTATGCTGTTCACTTGGTAACTGTTCATAAGCTGCTGTAATCAGATCTTCAGTTTCACATTTATGTACCAAATCCGCCCTATACAGTTTCTCCTGGACATATGGAAATAATATATGTCAACTCTTAAATTTAGAACTGCAAACAAAAGGAGCGAACAAAAGAAAGCACACCAAAACTCACAGTTTTATTCAGCATCCTCCAATGGAGGCATATCATCCTGACTATCATCAGCCTGCAAATCATAGCAACAAGGATATTTAGAGATTCCCAAACTGCAAATCATATTCAACATCCTCCAATGGATGCATATCATCCTAACCATCTAAACAGACTACAACTATAAAATCATAAATACAAATCAAAACCAAGCCACCACAAATACCTGATTGTCAACATTATCATTATGGTCATTCCCTAGCTGGAGCACGTGACCCTCAATGTCATCATTAACATCATTATCATTTGCAAGCTGAAACATCATTATCATTTGCAAATCATATTCAACATCCTCCAATGGATGCATATCATCCTAACCATCTAAACAGACTACCGCTATAAAATCATAAATACAAATCAAAATCAAGCCACCACAAATACCTGATTGTCAACATTATCATTATGGTCATTCCCTAACTGTAGCACGTGACCCTCAATGTCATCATTAACATCATTATCATTTGCAAGCTGAAACATCATTATCATTTGCAAATCATATTCAACATCCTCCAATGGATGCATATCATCCTAACCATCTAAACAGACTACAACTATAAAATCATAAATACAAATCAAAACCAAGCCACCACAAATACCTGATTGTCAACATTATCATTATGGTCATTCCCTAACTGGAGCACGTGACCCTCAATGTCATCATTAACATCATTATCATTTGCAAGCTGAAACATCATTATCATTTGCAAATCATATTCAACATCCTCCAATGGATGCATATCATCCTAACCATCTAAAGAGACTACAACTATAAAATCATAAATACAAATCAAAACCAAGCCACCACAAATACCTGATTGTCAACATTATCATTATGGTCATTCCCAATATCATCATTAACATCAATATCATTTGCAAGCTGAAGCATCTGATCCTCATTATCAACATTCTGCATAACACAGCAAGAGCTTTGATCAGAGTGTCAACAATAATGATTGGAATAATAAAAAGCTATGTAGTATATCCGACCATATTGACTACCTAATTTTCAATATATTCAAGTTCTGACATCTATAGCAACATTTAAACTTGAAAAGGGAAAAAAATGCATGACATAACCCACCTAAACTACCTGATTTCCATTGTTAGCAACATTTTCCATAGGAGGAGGGACATTAAGATCAAGAAGGAGACCCTCCTGCAAAATAATAGAAATTGTTAATATAATAGATCAACTAGAAAAGAAATCAAATGTTTATGAAGGTACCGACATAGACTAAATCATTTGCATTATTTGCAGTTTGGTGATCTACTGCATCTTCCTCATTAACAGGAGTGTTCAGATTTGGAAGTAACAGAGCAGTATTGCCCTGCAAAATAAAGTTGACAAACCAAGGTGAACAAGCACAAAATTAAAAAAAAAGACCAACATTAGGCAAGATAAGAAGAATTTTGTACGGCTACTATGATATATGAACACATAATCTATGGTTCATCAAAAAACACTTACATCACCCGCTTTAATCCTCTTGATCACAGACTCACAATCTTTCAGCTGTGAGTTAGCAGCTTCAATTCTCATAATAAGATCACGATTTTCATCTTTAATCTTTTGAATACGGGACTGCAATACCAAGATTGACACCTGACTGTGCTGATTACCAACCGCATTATTAAGAGACGTTTCCAAGATTGCCAGTTGGTTAGCATTGGCTAGAACAACCTTTTTCAATTGTACAAGTTCGTGGTGCAAATCTTGGCTGTCTGTAGCAGCCCTCTCTATGGCATCAAACTTCCTAGAATAAAGACAGATGAAATCTATCAGCAAACTACCAGAAACAGAAAGAAATAACAAAATTTAAATTCAGAACATATTCTCACCTTTTGTTAGACGTCCCAGTGAACTACCCACTGATAAGACCATCTCCATCCCTGCAATAGGATAGTAATTTCATAAGTGGACCCTACAGCCACATTAACAACTTTAGCAATTATTCACTTCAACCATTTCAAACCACCTACATCTCTGCAATATGTTAGCAATTGCAATTGATGAGACCTACTACATATTCTTTTCTTTAACAATACTTTTACATAATAGATAATAGACTTTTGAAAATTCAATAAACACAATATATCGCATACACCAAAAAGAAATAAAGAAAAATTACATAAAGAAATACAAAATACCAAAAAGAAATAAAGAAAAATTACATAAAGAAATACAAAAATAAAAAATAAAAATACAATAATTGAAGCATAAATTTGTTTGCTTTCTTGATGTAATATGAATGGTGTGTACTTTTAGTGTGATTTCTTTCTAGTTTTGTGCATGATCTTCATCATTAACTATACATCTTTATAATAAATTTTCATGTTCAATATAATTAAAATATAATTTATGATTTATAATTTATTAATAACTTAAACAAATTATAAGCATAAGAATATTAAGTTTAACAATTTGTGTGTTCAAAGTGGGTAGAAAAGAAAGAAAAAAGAAAAAAAGAAAGATTTTGAGTGCATAAATAAGAAATAAGTCTCACATCCTTGCAATTACTTAAAGCCATTGCCACATGGGATCCCACCCAATAAGCAATTGCAATAAGCAATTGCAATAAGCAATTGGATGGAGATGGTCTAAAGCTACCCGTCTTCCGGAAAACAGTATTCAGCCTAGGTAATAATATCACAGTTAGAGACATAGTATAGGGCTATAGGCAACTATGTTAAATCTCCATAGAAAGGATGAAAAGGAATATTAAGTTTTGACAATACCAGTTTCATCGAAATTGACAGAAGAGTTACAGTAAATAAAAAATATACTACACTACAGTAGGGATCAATACAAGGAACTTTTGAAAGATTTAGGAGCTACGACAGAGCACTAGATTAACAGAGACTTTTGAAAGATTCAAAGAGTCAAAAGAGCAATCTGGCACTGAAAGATCCATGAAAGTTAAACAAACTTTTGAAGAACCACGAACCCGATTTAGAAGAAACAGAAAAAAGATTCTACTATACCTACGAATTAGACTAATATTCCAAACAAACAAACTCAAGATTCTATTGTACCTACGAATTAGACTAATATTTAAATTCATAGGTGGTACTTCACTTTACAAAAATCGTTCACGTTTGGTCACTCTCAGTTAGCTGCCAACCATCTCCATTAAAGGAGTCCGTTAAGTGATGACGTCGCGTATGAAATCGTCTAATCGACACTACTAAATTCGAAAATAATCTGACCCGACCCGCCAAGTCATTGAAACCCGCCAGCTCATCTAAACCTACTGAACCCTCTAACCAGATCCAACCCGACTCACCAACCCAACTACCCACCAAAATTAAATCCCTAATTCTCCCATGTCGCCGATGCGGGGGCAGACGACCATCGACTTCAAGCCTCAAATTCAGCCCAAACATCTTTACGAAAAATTATGTTTTTATAGCTTGTATTTTTTTCATTGCTTTATAATACACAGCCAATACTATTACTATTTCCTACCAAAAAAAAAAATACTATTACTATGTAAACAAAAATAATCCAAATTTTGAATTCCAAATCTCAAATAAAGATTGTCTTGTCCAAAGGCAATCCTAGATGAAGTTTCCAATGAAAGGATTCCCAAGCAGTCAAAATTGACTTTGGGCAGCGAACTTTTTTTTTTTTTTTTGACAAAGGGATCTTTATTGCACTTTGAATAATTGGTTACAAAGAGAAAATAAAAACTTGACTTCAAACCAAGATCAAGGAAACAATGGAACACAGGAGGATACCAAACCATGCTAAGACAATACAACCAGTGGAAGCACAACACAGACTGACATCACTCAAAACAAACAACCAAGTTCTTGAGACAAAGGCAGAACATTTATAATCCCTCTTTCTTCCAACCACACCAAGAGCAAGAAGATCAGAACAGCTTGTCCGATCACAGCGAGATCCATGGCATTGGACTTAGCAAGCCATTTGCCGTCTCCTGGGGAGTGCACAAAGTCATCCATTACAGTGAATGTCAAAGAGATTGCCTGACGGTGGAAGAGGCTGTGAAACAGATTGCTCCAAGCTGTGAAGGCAGAGGGGGCCAAGGTATAGAGGATCGGTTCAAAGGGGAGCAAGCTTCCAAGTAGATCCACAGACCACCACAAAAGAACCGACTTCCACCGCAACAGCCGGAGATGACTCACCTCTTCACGATCCGACAACCATCCAAGCAACAACACCACCTTGGGGAAGCCAGAGGGGGGAAGATGAGAATGGCTTCACCTTGCAGATGAGACCACCAACCTGGAAAGAACAACCATTACAAAGCAAAGGTCAAGCTTCCCAAGCTGCAACCTCTAGATCCTCAAACGAGCAAGCCTTGAACCTGCAAAATCCTAGATCTGGAATGCCAAAATGGCTGGAGAGACTGAAATCTTGAAGGTGAAAAGCCTAGAAGCAAAGGCCAGAAGATCGAAAGCAAGCAAGCATGAAAATCGATAAAAAGGAGAAATTTGGGCTGTCGCCGGTCACCTGAAGTAGCCGGCGGCAGCTATTGAAGGCTGGAAAAGGAGGCTTTCTAGAGAGAAGGGAGAGTAAATTTGAAAAAGGTAAAGTTAGAGAGGGCAGTGAACTATTGATGGGAGCTGCATTGCCTTGTTGCTTTCCCTCAAGCACAGAGTCAGGTCACATCTCAACGGCTGGAAAACAGTCCACCGTCCGGTCAAATCAATTCAGATCATATCCCTTCCCTTCCGGTCTCGGGGACAATTAACAATTACCTTTTTTTTATTAAAGGGAGGCAAATGCCACGGTTACAAGCAGATCAGCCTGTAACACCCTAGTTCGGCCGAGCACTACTTTTATCAAATTGTTCTCGAGAAATCAAAATTTATTCAAAGCAAAAGGAATGATTTAAAATATCATAAAATAATTTCTAATCACCATAGGAATATCTCGTTACAAAATCATAAATGAGCATCAGTCTCAAACTTACTAATAAGATTACATAAGTGAAAGTGGTTCAATTAGAAACTTCTGAAATCACTAACCCTTGCGACGATGACATCTCGAGCAACAACTTTATCTTAGTCGATGTCTGAATACTCATGCTTGCTTGCAGCTCCTGAATGCGGGCGTTGGGGTAAGTCCTAATCCTATATTCCATTCTTTACATATATAATATAAAATCAAGCAACATGCATATGGGTGCAAATGCGATGCAATGACGTAGTACATTATCGGGAGTACATTATTAGGAGTTCTTGAACTTGTAATTCTTGTTCACTTTCTAGGTATCTTGCATATTTTATCTTATGGCGGGGCCCTTACCTCGGCTTAACTGGCGCCACTGCATGCTTAACATGAGTTATGACCACCGCGTTACGTATCGCCATCCGGTTGCATACCTAAACATGGGCAATGGAAACTGCATTACGTATCGCCGTCCAGTAGTGATCCATCGTGAAAGTGGCTAGCTAAGCGAGGTTAACTTGTTCTTACTTATTAACTTGTTGACTTATACATGCTTGCCTTAATTAATCTCTCACCCAAGGATAAATATAATTAATTCGTACTTGCTTACATACTTGAAGAACTTACTGATGTCCAACACAATGGGAAGATCCAACTTAATAACTTGCTTAACTTAGTGAATTGACGACTTTAGTCGAGGAGTCTATGGTTCAATCTCTTTCTTCGGCAAGACAAGCACAATCTGGAATTTGGCAGGCTCTTATGTGGTGTCTCCTAGTCTCATTACAAATAGAGTTTTTTTGACTGTTTTTGCTTGCTGCAGTAGTACAGAGTACAGAAACGTTGTGAGGGGTGGCTGTTGGGGAATTTGGGATGACTATCCCGCTTTCGTTGTATTAGTCACTTTCAGAAATAAAAAGCGACTGATTCAACGAAGAAGAAAAAATCATAATTTCCACCTCATTATTACCATAAATTAAAAAATAATTCAAACAAAAAAAAAAGTCACAAACAATGTCTTTGTCTCTCACACTGTAAAAAGTGCGAGCTTCTTATGGATCTGGAGTCTCTTCCCTCCGTCTCACGCTCTTCCTATCATGATAATTAAAAGACGCCATAAGAACTGTCACCAAAATTTTCCCCTGTTCCCAAATCCCTCATAAACCCTAGTACTTTGTTAGGGGTTGTTCCCCCTCTCTGATTCGCGGAATTTGTCCTCCGATGGAAGCCGAAGAGGAAAGGAATTCAATTCCCCCAACCCCGCTTCTTCGGAAGGAGAGGACGATTCTACTACCCCTGCAACGGCCACATCGACTACGGAGTGCGAGTCAGAGGATTGCGCCGTCGATGAGCCTGAGTGCCGGACGGAGGCGGAAGGGTTGTCTTCTGATTCTCATGAACTGCCTCCCGGCGACGGCGATAGTGAGGGCACAACCGCCGGCGAGTAACCAGGGGGTGATGTGCTCGTTGAAAACGGAACTTCTGGAGGCGAGAAAGGTTCAGAAGAGGAGGTTGCGGTTAAAAAAGAGGACAATCCTGATTTGATTGGTGGAGAGGAAGAGAGTTGCAGATTGGCTGGAATGGCAATGTTGATTCACCCAGGAAAATGACGGGGAGGTTGTTGTGAAGGAGGAAACTGAGAGTGGGGCGGCAGAGACTCAAGCAATGGAGGAATTTGTGATGGTTGAGAAAGTTGAGGAGACGGAGATTGAAGATGATACGGAGGAGAAGAAGCAGAAGGATTTGGTTGGGGAGATTGGATGATGCTCTTAAAGAGAAAGATTAGTGAAAATTATTAAAATGAGGTGGAAATACTAATAACCTCTCTGAAAAAAATTGGACTGTCAATCCTTCTGCATATGAAGTCAAATAAATAGGCTTCCTTGCGTTCTTATATCATACAGAATGGAGCCTCTTATCACATTAAGTTAGGCACAACAAATGCCAGAGACATCCATCAAACAAATTCCCAGGTCAACTGTCCTGAATCGTTATGGAATTCACCTGCAGCAAAGCAAAAGTTGCTAGCTCGATCAACTAGTCGGTATGATACGATTTATGTCGCCTGTTACAGCTCAAGTTCCTCATCAACCACAGCATTAACCTTTCGCACAGCAAGGTGTGATAGAAAACTGGTAAGCAGTGATTCTATAATTCACCCAAGTGTACACTCTTGCCAGAGAGCTAAAAACAATCAGCCATATCTCTAAGAAATATGTTATCATAGCAGGAAAATCCAATATTATTTTGGTACGTACTGTTGAAGTTTGACATGAATTCGTATTGCATCTGTATACCTATCTGAACTCTCTTCCCTTGTTGGTCCCCGAGTGCCTGATTTACAAAGATGAATTGTTTCCTGAACATCATTGTCTTAACAACAGAAGCAATACCAGGGCACAGATTGTCCAAACCAACTGATACGACCTCAACAAACCTTGAGCTGGAAAACCCTGCATCAATGAATATAACCCAGGAGGGTGGAGACGATGAGCTAATGAAGACATACAAGGACTGCATTCAGAACTAGGAGTTCTAGGTATTGTCAGTATGGGGAATGAAGAGAAGCAAACCGAGAAAAGGGAAGATAAGTGTTTACCTTCAATGAAAGAACTATTGAATAAGCAGAAGAAGATTTAAGCCCTTTGTACCCAACATCATAGGCAATGCTCCCATCCGGCTTGAAGAGGCCGAAATTCCTCTCAGAAGTCGGACCAGGCTTCAGATTCTCGTTAAAAGTAGCAAAAACATATGCCTTCACCACGTTCTTCGGCCTCCTAGGAGTGCCTTTCTTCTTCGCCAGCCTCTTACGCAGGTTAAAATTGTAAATCCTTGCATTCTCTGGGGTTGCAGCAGCTTCATTCCCGTCACCCTTAGAAGCCCACCCTGTCTCCGTCACTATAACTTCCATCTTGTCGAACCCTGCATCTTCCAAAGCTGCATATGCAGCATCTATCTGCGCATCAAGCATGTTATCATAGTGCAGCTCAGTTTTCGGATCGAAGATCCCTTTCGTCTTCTGGAAAAGTGCATAGTTAATGTCGATGCTGGCCGGATCGTTCATGTAGTCGAGGAATGGGTATGCGTTCAAGCAGAACGGGGATCCTGCTTCCGAGAAGAACTGCAGCAACGACTTCATGTACTGAGCAATGTTCTCCCGGAATACACACGAGGAAGGAGGGTAGGAGTTGGAGAAGACGGCCTGCGAGTGAGCTGTGGAGACTTGAACTGCATCCGATAACCCGAGCTGGCTTAGAGCGCTGTGGATGTTCTTGACTGCACCTAAAAGAGCACCATAGAGCTCGGCATCGCTTCCTCCTAAAACTTCATTTCCTATTGCCACGCCACATATTCCCGGCATGAATTTCTGGACGTTGTCTTTGACCCAGCTCAAAGCATTGCTTGCATTGCTGCTCATGTCTTTGATAAATCCATTGGGAAGCCCGATCACGAGCTTGAACCCTGCTCCACTGAATGCAGTGAGCACGCTGTGGTCAGCATCAAAGATACGAACATTACGTATCTTTGCTGACCGGAGAAGAGTGACCACTTTGTCGGGGGATGGAATGTTGTCAGCGAGTCTTCCATAGTTTATTCCGTATGTTCCGACGAATGCTGGGTCTGCTAGTGATGCTGTAGCACATGAAAAGATAAAATCAACAACAGTAACACATTAGACCCTGGCAAATATGGTAAGAACAGCAGCAGAAAATCTTAGGCAAAGCCTTAAAAAGCTAAGGAGAGATTGGTGCCTTGGAGTATCCACAATTCCACATACTTGGGACTACATTTATGGCAATCAAAGTGGACAGAATTGTCATATTTTCTTCACTAGATGGAATTTAAGCTTAATTCCACCGCTGAATTCACTCATCGATGACCCAATTATCCCTAGAGCAATCTAGTTGAGTTTTCTGAAGCTGTGTTTTGAATTGTGTATCAGCAGCTTTGACTTGCTAACTAAAGAGCAAGTGAAGCTTATCAAGACAAGTAGACTATCACACAAAGAGCAATATTTAGACCTCAAATTGACCCGAGTCCACAAGATTTCAAACTATTAAGAACAGAAAAAAGATTGATTCAGAAAGGAAGATAGCGAGGGAAAACCAAGCTCAATCCACCAATCAATCACCAAAAGAACACAGAAGACACAAAGCAATCGTGATCACGAATTCAATCAATCTATGTACAGAGAAAATCTAGGATCAATCATGTTGAAGAGTAATCATACTACCAAAAGTAAGCAAGTAAAAAATTCAAAAAGGGGGGAGCAGCTGATTACCCATTGGACCAAAGAAGAGCAAGAACAGAATAAATCCAAGTTTATGGTGCTGACTCATTGCAACTATACTGGGATTCAGAAGAAAAAAAAAAAAAGAAACTGATCCTAAGTTTCAACTTCAACTGTTGAGGAGAAAGATCTTTTGAGCACAAACCCAGAACCCAAAACAGCTGCTGCAATTCTTCTTCTCCCCCACTTTATTCCTTCTCCTCGTCTGCTGCTGATTGTGGTAAGGTGGTGATGGCATTCCATACGAGTAGATAAAAGAAAAGATTCCAACTTTCACTCTCTCTTCCACCAGCTCAAATCACAAGGAGAATTTCACCTTGGTCTTCCCCATCAGCTAGGTTCTGTGCTTTCTTTTCCCCCTTTACCTAATCTAATCTTCCACTACCCCTCTCTCTATCTCCTGAGATCCTGATCTTTCTGTCGACGTGATATTCCGAAGGCCCAAAAAGGGCATAACTAAGAATTTTGTTTATGGCGGTCGTTTTCTCCTGTGGGAAGGAAAATGGGGAAGAGGGGGAGAGAAAGAGAGGGTTTTGGGCTTCGGGGTCTGAACTTACTCTCTATTTGATTCTGGTGGGTTAGCTTATTAGCGAGATTGATTAGTGAGTTAATTACTTATTAAATTGTCGTTTCCAAGTTTTTAAATATATTTTCATCCAGATGTCGTATGGTAATTGAATTTCTATTTTTTCAGGTTTGTGTTGATGGGCTATGTCGGATTGGTACGAAAATGGTTAATTTTCATATGAAATGGATGAGTTACTTCTAATTACTGGTGTGCGACCTCACTACACATTACACATTCAAGTGCATCTCGGTGTGGTTTTATCATCTCAACGATTGTAGCACATGTTTTAGTGCATTTGTGATATATTTTCTGTCATTCAAATTTGGGGTCCGAACATTTTCCTCTCTTCTCAACTCCTACTCTCGGGTTGGATGTGAAGAGACCCATTTTACCACTCGTTAAGCAATGTTAAAGTTTTTTATTTGAACTTATCTCCATTCAAAAGCTAAATATGATTAGATCGATAAATAGTGACACACGATCGGGTTGACAGACTATTTTGAATATTGACTATATTTAATGGAAGAAGAATAATTTTGATATATAATTTGTGGGTGTGCATTTTGGGATGCTTTTTCATTATGGGGCCTTATTTCTTTGATGAATCATCATCGAGCTTTAGTCAAGGTGATGAATGTGACAAAATTAATAACGCGTGGAGCCCAATCAACTTCACCGTACAATGACAATGGATGGTGCATTAGTTCACACACCAACCCCTCTTTTGTCTAACCTAATATTCATTGTTATAATTTGTAGATAAATATTTTGGATTTGATTAGTTGCAAAGTGTTTCGATCCCATAAAGAAACAATTAGTGTGAGAATTAATAATCTAGAGTATACATTAATTAATTAGGTGTATTGATCTCAAAGTTCGAATTTAGAAAATGATGAATGTTGTGTGATTCTCTTAACTAAAGCAATTGCACCAATGAATTATACATTGTTACTATTATATTGTAAAAATTGAGTGTTCAAGTAATATTGTAAAAATTGAGTGTTCCAATTAGTGGTTCTTATTTCTTAATGTTGTTGGTAGTTTAGAAGACAAAAATCTTATCACCCTCAACTAAATGATATTTTATTAGTTGAAAACTAAAAGAAGCCAGGGGAAAAAAGTATTATTTTAATTACATTGCTCTTAGCTGTTTTGTAACAATCACTTAAACACATATAAATAAATAATAATATTATTGCTTTGTCCAGTTATCCCAATTTATGCTTTGGCTAGTAGGTGAAGGAACCAACCTACTTGATCAATGTCTAATTGTTTATAGAGAAATTATTTTTTTTTTATGATGGAGAGGTTTTGCTTTGATAAGCAAATGATATTTGGATATATATATATATATATATATATATATATATATATATATATATATATATATATATATATATATATATATGGTGGCGTCTTCGGTGTACTCACTTTTTTTAGTGTATTCAGTGCACTCGCTTCATAGGATTTAAACATAGGATTTATATCAAAATTATGTCAATCATCACTTATGATGTATGAACAATAACTCACATGAATTTGCACAAAAAACATTGAAGATTTAATTTAATTTGAAGGATTTAAAGTTTAGAGATTTAGGGCTAGTGTTAGGGTTTACAATTTGGGGTTTAGGGATAAAACTCAAAATTGGAGGTCTAGGACTTAGGGTAATCCGCTAATTTGTTGTTATCATATGTTATATCATCATATTACACTAATTCTGCAAATTAAAATTGAAAATCCGACACCCTAAGACTAGTTTTTGAGTTGGGTGCATTGAACGCAATCATTTTTGTGAGTGCACCGAAGTAGTCACCATATATATATATATATATATGGATACGACTCGTATGCTCCAGACGCATAGTATGCTCCAAACTTTTGCACCATTGATCTAATCTAACGTCCATTATTAAATCTTAGTTAATTTATTATTTATCAATAATTATTAGTACCCATAAATAACTATATAATCATTATAGTACTCCAACAATTTTAACATTATAATACCTTATTTCGTACGTATGTATTTAAAGTACCCGTATTTGTTAAAGTTTTGTCAATTTGAAACTGTTTTCCATGTTCCCAAAACACCATCACCACTTCCAAAGCCACGATTCAGTCTATCTGATGGTACTCCATAATTCACCCTTAGTTCCTTACCCAGCAAGCTTGAACATCAAGGAGAATGAATGAAGAGTCGGAGTTGCTCAAAACCCTCTGCTAAGTAATTTCTTTGATCCCGAGATTGAAACCACTTCTGCTCTTCTAGATTGTTCAATTTCGTTTTATACAGTCTGGTAATTTCATTTTATACTGTCTGGGTCTCGATGACGATACCATGTCGGCGAAGGGAATGGAGCAATTCCTGGCCAATATGCTCCCAAATTGGCAGCCAGTTCCACCGGTTTGAAGGGATTTCACTGGATTGGCGCAAACATTTAGGGCAGACTATGAGGGGCAGAATTGATTGTTAAGGTGTCACGAAATAGGAACAACGATAAATCTGATACTCTGTTTTTCTCGGCCAGAAGCCTCTCCTCTGATACGTCAGATCTCTGCCGTCCACCGCCACTGTAAACCTTGTCACCGCGAAAATCATGAATCCGGGAGGGAACCATAAGATTTCCTTTAACCAGTGCTGAAATATTCTAAACAGAGAAGCTATGCTAGCTAACCCATGAAGATTTGTCATCAGTGACCACACAACAAATAGGCCACCGAATAAATCAACCCAACCAGCTTTGCAGAAATTTAAACTCTGTTGCATGTAAAGGAAACAATGAGACGACCAAACACTATTGTTTACAGACTGAAGAAGCATCAAAATATAATTTCAGAACTAACTATTCCCATCCCCAAATTCCTCAATTTATTTCCTTTTCTTTAGACATGAACATGGAGTACTTTCCTGATCAAGCTTATGCAACCCATCATGCTCTTCCATAGAAAATGACGAAGCATAGGACAACAACAGATCAAGGAATTGTAATTTTTTTTCCAAATTGCTTCTTCTGTAGTGAATGCTAATGCTAGATTAATGCCATGGAGAGCCATCCAATCAAACTTTTTCTGTCATATTTTCCAGTTCGACCACTAAAAAGTATCTACAAAACAGAGGGATATCAACATGCAGATTCTACTGACATTAACCAAAAGATGTTCTCTGGCAAAAAACTTTTACCTTCGCACACAACACATTACCAGACACGAAAATTCACCGGGACCTGATGGAAGCGACGAAATAACATCGGCGGCGGTCTAGGTGGCTACTGGCTACGAATTTAACTTCTCCATCTGTAACTTCCTCTCCCCTTACCTTCTGTTCTGTCACCTTGCCTTATCATTGCCATCAATTTCGCATTCACATAGTTGACCTTAGAGATTCTTCGTCAATCAGCACTTCCCTCCAGCTCTTGAGTCGGCAAATTTTCACTCACATCCTTAATCGACGAGTAGAAACATGCACTATCAGACGAATTTACAGTCGGAGAGACTTATAAGAGGCGGAAGAAGTGGTCTGATCGGCGATGGTTAGATGGCTTGGAAGGGGTCTTGATGATGTTCAACGGGAGAGAGGATTGGGTTCGAGCATAAGGAGGGCGGCGACTTGGGTGTTCATAATTAGAAGAAATTATAAAAAAGGAAAAGAAAACTTTGTTGGAGGACTAACGAGCACAAATGAAAATGTTAGGGAACCAATTAATTATCCTTAACACGTAAATTTTAAATAATTTTATATGTATTAATACAGGCCGTCAGATTTAATCAATGGTACAAAAAATCTGGAGCATAGTATGCTTCAGGAGCGTACGATATATATATATAATTTTTTTTTCTTTTCAAGTTATTTATTTTTGTTGAGTTTGTGTTAGTAAAAAATATACAATCTATAATTGAACTTTTTTTTTTTAATAACTTGAATCACAGGGAACAAACGACTAACCAAGATAGACGACAATAAAACATATAATTAGAGGTGGCAAAAGGATTGATTCATGGATTGGTTGATTGGATTGGTGGATCCATGGATCCAATGGATTGGTGGATTCATGGATTGGATCAAGTGAATTGGTGGATTATCCGTGAATCCAAACGACATCCTCAACCATTAATCAAGGACCAATATGTAAAATGTGAAAAGTTTAGATACTAAAATATCATAATGAAAAATTTGCCATTTGGATTCATGGATCAATCGATGAAATATGAATCCACCAATCCAATTGGATTGGATCAAATGGATTGAATTAGGTGAGTATTTTTAATGGGTTGGAGATTAAGTGGGTAATTTGAGAGATGGCCACAGATGCCCTAAATAATTTGAACAAATTGACTGGTCTTGCACACTAGGCATCACATAGAATCCCACTCTCACCATAAAACCTTATCCTCTCAACAAGACAAACTTCCAACCTCTCAACTCTCAAGTCTCAACTCAAAAAGGATTCGATATTTGTCCTCCAAACCAAACAATAAAAACCCAAGAAAAAGGAAAATTCTCAGAACAAGAATGGCAACTCCATTCCTCTCAACTGCAAACGCCTTCCTCTCCCCATCTCTCCCTTCCTCAACATCAGAATCACCATTACCTCATTCCTCATCTTCTTCACTAGCAGTTCTACAGCCCTCGAGGACAGCCAAGAAGCTCCCCAATTTATGCAGAGCTTCCAATGAATCCTCATCAGCAGAATCCCCTGATGTAGTGACCAAAAGGAGAAGCTTAGCGATTTTCCTAATCACTGGCCTTGCTTTCTCATCACTGCCCAATGCAGCAGACATGAATACTTCTTCTGCTAATGCTGCTATACTGGAAGCTGATGAAGATGATGAACTCATGGAGAAAGTGAAGCTGGACAGGAAGAGGAGGATTGAGAGGCAAGGAGTTCTCAACTCTGCCAAGAAAGAAACAGGTACCCTTTTATTTTTCTAAGTTAATTGACCCTTACCCATATGTGGAGTGAAGTAAAGTTTTGATCTTTGATGGTTGTGTTAGTAATTTGTTGCTTCCAGATTGAGTGAACTGGATGTTGAATTTTGTGACAAAGGGGGTTTGAACGTTGGCAGGGTATTTGCAAGATGTGGTTTACAATCTGAGTAAAGTAGGCCAAGCTATAGAGAACAGTGACCTACCTGCAGCTGGTTCAGTTCTTGGCAAAGGGACCAATGCTGATTGGGTTCAAAAGGCCAATGTAGCCTTTGCCAAGGTATCTAGATAATGATCAATGAGAAACCCACTTCACAGTTTTGAATGCTTCCCCATTTTTACCAAAAGCATCTTCACTCACTAATTGATTCTCCTTCGATGCTAATGCAGTTGAGCTCGGGCCCTGAAGAGAAAACCGAAGTGGACACCTTCAACTCCTCCCTAGCTTCATTGATTTCTTCAAGTGGGTTGTGTTTGCTGATCATGAAAGTAGAAGTTAATCAAATCAATATGAATCCTTTCAAATTAAACAATCCTTTGTTGTGATTCTTCTGCAGTTGTTGGCAACGACATCGAATCCTCGAAAGTCGCCTTCTATGCATCAGCCTCAGCTTTCGAGAAATGGACCACCTTGACTGGCATAATTACACAGCTCAAAGGGCTCTGAATATGGCAAAACACACAAATTGGCATCTTCATTTTCTAATTGTCCATCCATTCAAAAGGGCAATCCTTTCCAATTGCGACTTGCGAGCATTGACTGTATGTGAAGAGCAACCGAGTCTTCCTGTATCTGCATTTTATACTTCTCCGATTTTGAGAAAGTTGTAACCTCCGGCTAGAACTTGTTTGAGTTACAAAGTTCGGCTCTACTTCTTCAGTAGGTAGTAATGCAGTAAGAGTTTCTCACCTGAAATGGTGAAAAGTTAAATTCCCACAGAACGCCTTGCGTAGATTGTGAAGGTAAATTACTCTGAATCAAATCACAAGCAATGGATGGATGACCAGCATTAAATCTCTAGTACAGAGCTTATTCCCACAACAGCAGTACATAGCAGTAAACCGACAGCATACAACTGTTACAATTCTTACTTACTACAGGCTAACAAGTTGTGTCTGTCTTTCTTCCTACTTAAGTCTCTCCCTGAGGAGATTGCTACAATGCACACCTAATCTGCAGTTATATCACACCACTGTCTGAATGAACAATCAGAGAGCTGATGATGCTAACTCCTTACAACATTACGACTACTACAGTCATCCAAAATACTCACAAATGCCTAAAATGGTCAGGGGGGAATAAAGGGGTGGTGTAATACATTAACAAAAGAACAACCACCAAATGAAAGCCGTCAACAAGGAATTTCATCATCAGGTAGCAGTAGCAGTAGCAGTAGCAGTAGCTGTAGCAGCATGACTGCCGTTCTCAACTGATGCTCCTTCGACTTTCTCAGTTGGCTGGCTGGTGGTTGTCTCATCCAGTTTCTCAGCAGTCCCATTTGCTGCCGCCGCCTCTTTGTCCTTGGTGGATTCTCCTTCAGGTGCCGGTTCCCCTTTGTTGGTTTCTTCTTGTTTCTCCACCCCTTCAACTTCAGTCTTCTTCTCCTCTGCAATAGTTGCTGCTGCCTCAACCTGTGGTTGCTCTTCCTTTTCCTGAGTCGTCTCAGCCTCAGCATCAGTCTTCTTTTCACTTTCATTCTCAGCCACTGCATCAGAGATCCCCTTCTGCTGATCTTCAGCTACATCAGCTTGCTTCTGGGGTGGAGCTCCATCAGCTGCATCCATCTTTGCATCGGGATCTTGTGCTTTTTCTTCACCCTCTTCCAGATTTTCCTTAACAGCATTTTCTTTGTTTTCTGCCTCGGTATCGTCCTTCCCAGTTCCTTCGGCTTCCTCCATATTGGTGTCTTTGGCCTCCTCAGTTGCTTCATTGCCAGTTCCTGTGTCTTTAGTTTCCTTTTTGGCACCTGATGATGACCTCTTGCCACGCTTCTTTGGGGGCTCCTTTTGAGGGGATGGGGTTGCCTTAACCTTCTCACTGATCCTTGCTGACCGCCTTGGGGTCTCACCAGTGCCCCAATCAAAGTCAGATGCAGCTGGGCCACCAGGGTGTGCCTTGAGATACTGTTCTAACTGTCTTCTACCAGTGATTTCCTCCCCAGTTGGGGCAATGAATGAGATTTCACTCTTCTTCTTGGGGAAGAACTGAAAAGTCAACAAAAATAAGTGGAAGTGTTATGTGCAGCACAAACTCCAGTCATGATCATGTATTCATGTTACTGCATTATCAATCACCACCGTCATAGATGTGCCAGGATGAGGTAGCGATTTAAACTGGTGAATGAAAATCAACTTTGAATAAATTCAGAAAGAGGATTTATATGAAGGAAAACCATAGAAAGAGGCAGAATAGAGTCAATAGTCTTTGCACAGCTACAAGTTAAACATCCTTTGAATAAAAGCGCGAAAAGAATGATATGATGGTAGGCTACCAAGTTTATAACATATATGGAACTCATAACAAAGAAATTGATGTGAAACATGTTTAAAAATCTGTAAATGTATGCAGAAGGTTTATAAAGTTTTCTTGATATAAAAGTTCAGGTTAATCATTCAAGGTATACCAAGACAGACCCGTCAGCAATCAAACAGTCAAAAAAAGAGAGAAGAAATCCAGATTGAAATATTGAAAAGATCAATGTTTACCTCAAGCAAAACCAAAACAAATATTAATTTCTGTCATTTGACAGAGAAAGTCCTGAACAACTAGCACTGTTGATTTGAGTACCTCCAACCATCAGACCATCCCTAGAATGAAGTCATCTTTGTATTCCAACCTTTTTCTTCCTCTTGTTCCTACTACTATTTCATAAGCTCTACGCAAACAAACAATGAAGCTCTTATCATATATGTCACCCACACCCCCAGTATAATTGCTATAACGTACCCTAAGCAGCGAGTTCAGCCTCTTTTCTCCTTAGCTAATTGTTCTGCAGAGCACTGGGCAGTTCAAACCTTATTGAAGCTAAAACTTTTCGTCTTACACCACCAATTCACTCAAAGTGCCAAACCATACCCTAAAGCCACAGCAGCCAACTAACTAACCCTAAATTTTCAAGGCTTCCCCAATTCTGTTTTTGTTGATCCATCCAATTATCCTGGTCATCCCCTAGTGAGATAGAATATTGAGCATCTTCAACTAGATATGCATTGGCAAATTACTCTTGTGAAAGGAAGAGAGCAAAAAGAGAGAACTTTTACTATAACTAGTACCCTGCAAATAGCTAAATGGATACGGGAGTGTACCAGAACAAATTCAGGCACAAAACGTCAAAAGCCAAAGGCTTCTCCTAGCCACTGAACTAAAAAGCACTAACATGTATAGTTCGTTTAACCTCCAAAGCTCTCACATTGCCATAACTATCTCCCAGTTGCAACAAGCATCCCTGTGGCAAATAAACCCCTCAATGGAAACCATCAAATTTCAAGCCAAAAAAAGGGGTCTTTCATTCATGCCAAGACCTAGAACAAGTGAACAACCCTAATTCGCCCCAAAAAAAAACCCCTAATTGTCAAAACAGGGGAGAAAGGGAGGAAACCAAGTACAGTAGGAAGAAGCGGCATAGTTATTCTCACAGAACCACTCCCAACAACCCCCCACATCGAACCGAATGAAACCCTAATTTTCTAATTGCCCACACAGTGAGCCAGTTGAATTGAAATTAGAGCCAGTCAAATTCATACAAACAGAGAGGGAAAATTGAAGAAGCAAAAGAGGCCAAAGAGAGAGAACCATCTTCTTCCAGCCGGAAGGAGCAGGGAGCTCGACCGAGAAACCCTCGTCCTGGACAAGAGTATTGGTCTCTTCCTTCTTCTCCGCCGAGTTCGCCATGTCGGTTCTCTTGCAAACCCTTTTTCACCTAACTTCCACCCACAAAAGCACCAAAGCCAGAAATTAATAAGAACCCTTTCGAACCTGCACCACCAAGAGAAGTGGTAGCTAGAGATGGGGATAGAGAGAGAAAGAAGATATAGAGAGAGAGAGTTCAATTTTACCCACCAGAAAACTGCACGCAAAAGAAACACACACAAACAGAGAGAGAGAGACCCTCAAAAGGATATTTCGAGAACAACACTAGCGCACAAGCAGATGCCACACAAGCTCAGCTGAGTGAGCCAAACCCGGAAAACAATAACAAATAAAGATTTAATCTTTTTGATAAAATAAGAACAATATATGAAGTAAGCTTTAGCAGAGCAGAAGAAGGACTGAAAGGAGGGAGTTATTCTGTCTCTTTCTGGGCTTTATCCGTTTGATTTTCCCATTTTTGTCTTCTCTTTTTCCTATTTTTTTCCCGACGAGAAAAAAAACAGAAATAAATTGAATGGTGAAGGCGAGATGTCGGGAGGAGGACACTTGTCGCCATCTCCACGGCCGACCCAACGGTTGGGATTTGTGCTTTCTTATTTCGTCGGTGACCGTTCGCTGCCGCAGCGTAGCTTTTTTGAAAACTTGAACTAAATTAAATAATAAATAAAAATAATCCTATTGGATCGAAAAGCTTATGTTAGCCAATCAGCTGCCGATAAATTTCCAAGTAATTATAATTTTTTTCTTTCAAGTGTATGGGTCATTAGGTTTGGGCCATTTGGAATGCAACATGGGCTTACGGATTCGTTTTGGTCCGTATACAGCTGCCGGTGGGCTGGGCTTTATCTCCATTTCTCACCGAAATCCATCAATCATTTCAATTCCAAAGCCGCCAAAGGGAATACGATAGAGCAAACCGTTGCTCTTGTCTTGTGTGGTCCAGAGTGGCCCGTTGCCAAGAAGAGGCCCAAGTACACTAGTTACGTTGCGTGGTAGTGGGCTTTTGATTAACGTAAAAGGCATATGGCCCGTATGCACATGGAGTGGAGCTTGAGAAGGGGCAATGTCAAACATGGTGTAATGTTGAAGAAAGAGGGGTAGTGTTGAAGGTGTGTAGATAATTAAGAGGAGAGATGAAAGAATAAAAGAAGCTCTTGTTCTGGAAGAACAAGAAAAAAAAGTGTTTGTGTTGGCCAAATGAAGCAGGTTCGAGCTTAGATCGTTAACATAACACGATGTTAATTGGATCTGCAGGGCAAATGACATCCACCTCTCGCACCTAGCGTTGTACAACAAAGACGGATCACAAGTGGTAGTCAATTCTTGGAGGCTGAAGAGAAGACAATCTACAATACTTATGTGCTTAGCAAGAAATATATATACATAGTCATGAAGATTACTAGGGTTGGTAACTTGGTATAACTAGAAATCTCGAGTCATGTTTAAGTCTGCGAGCAAAAGGTTATAAGGCCAATGCATGCTTCTACTACAAACTCTTAGCCTTTTAGCCACCTAAGATTATCGAATGAAATTTCGATTTTTTTTTTTTTTGCTTAAAAGGTAAGTCACTCTGGTCGCTCTTATTTTCCCTCAACTTGATTTAAACGTTCGAGAGTCGCTTTACAAACCCTCGACATTCCACATGTTATGTATCCATGTATGTGGACAATATGTAGCTAGGGAAAGTTAGGCAATGGGGATGGAGAGAAGAGAAGATACATGGATAGTTTCGAAATTTAGATGCCAAGTCCAACATCAAGAGCTTTTTGTAGGTGAGACAAACAAATTGACCATGCCACATCTCTAGGTCTTATAACTTGAATATATAGCTAAGCTAACACAAATATATGAATATGCACGCATCCTCTTCTTGACCCATCACCGTCGATCATTGCACATTTGAGCCGCATGCAAGTACTCTCTGATTATCATCACTCACCCAATTAGCTATACCATCTACAATCAATGAAGTTTACATAACGTATAACCTATCCACTTCTCCATCTACATGCCTAATTGGTAGGCAGGGTTGCCAGTTCGGTTTTGGGTTTTCGATTTAAACTAAAGCTGAACCGATAAGGTGTTTTTATCGGTTAAAATCGAAATGATAAGAAACTGAAAATTTCAACCCCAATAAACAACCATTGCACAATATGTTTGAGTTTCGGTTCCTTGAAACCATGTCGAACAATTAAACCACCTAATGGTTTGGTTCGATTTCGAGGGAGGGGCTTGCTTCGATTTCTTGGTTTCTAGAATTACGGTTCGGTTTAACAGGAAGAAAACCGATATCCCAATCCTATCAGTAGGCTCATTCGATCAATCTGCTAGCTAGATGGTTACTACGATTTAAGAGTTCGGATCAACTATGCATTTTAGCTTTTGGGTATGTGACAAGACACACAATATGGTGTCCATGTCTAGCTAGTTGTATGCTAAACTTAACTAGGTAAAGTGATCAAGAGGCAACTATATATATAGCGACGTCTATGACTTAGAATAGTTAGAAAGAAACTATACATCTCATTTGATCAGTTGGTAGGGAATAGTTGAACCCAAATGGGCTTAAGCTAGTCCCTTTTGATTCCATATGAGGAATAACGACATTTAATCCCATATTTGTGTATCTTCTTCTTTGTGGATCGGCTCCTTTGCAAAAAGATTTGAAATGACACACATTTCATGCATTTTTATTATTCGGGTCGATTACATAAAGTACGATCACTCATGTTATTTGGAGTTGCTAGCATTTAAATTTCAACAAATTGGACACTAATGGCTCTACCAACTAACCGATCAATCATTTCGTTAGTTTCCATCCAATCTGTAGCCCAAAATAGCTACATCGTCAAGACAATGTCGTCGGCAAAATTAAATATAAGAAATCTCACACGACTCGTAATACAAATCCTAACCAAACCCTAATCCGGTTTGACCGGCAACCCGCCCACCAATCCACACTAACCGATCTACGATAACATTTTATTGTTATCTTACCATAATTTATCGTATTTCAGCGACCGAATCAATACGACGCTTTATCACGATATTATCACAAGTTTTCTTAAAGATGCCTTAGACCAAGTGTCCTATCTTATGATCGAGCTCCATCGGTCCTTCAACTTTTACAATCCGTGAAAGTCACAAGATGTGTCATTCTCTTCCATTATTTCCTTCGATCCCTCTTTACATATTTTAGTGTCTCCATGGGCTTGTCGTCTCGCCCTTTTACTTGCTTTCCTTTTTCAAGCATATGTCGTTTCTGGGAAAACAGTAACACAAATCTATCACCAATTCATCCAACCCGGCCGACACGGACCAACAACCGTGGGAGTCAATGACCATACAACAAAAGTTGGAAAAAAAACTTTTGCATGTTCGATCAAAAGCCCTCATGGGGTAAATTTCAATTTTAGTCCTTGTCATTCTGTACACAAAATTGACTAGTTTCGTAGTTCTATGCTTACATGACCGAGTCATATAAGACCGTTGAAATTAGTGGTTCGCGCGGTCCAATTCGATTCTAATAACAACGACGTCAGAATTTCGTTCATGAATAGTCATCTGTTTCACGAGTTCTTATCACGGAACTCGACATATGTTCTTAATTATCACAGGAAGTCTAATTAAGCTATGCGTAATGAACTTGTCTCTTAATTAGCAATTCGTGCAAGGTACACATTTTCCTGTCGATTCATATAGACTGTGTTTGCACATGTAGATGCGCTTGTTTAGGGAGACAACATTTACAAGTTTCGCCATCATGGGATGGGGGCTCTGCTCGGAAAGTGTAATTTCACCAAGTGTGGGAGATTCATGGTATTTTGTTCTTTTATTATGAGTTGCTTGTTGAGGTTCATCATGAACCCATTTGACCAAATCGAATCACCGTTATGATACATCGTGAATCGGGATTGAGGATCTTATTGTGTCATTATCATCGTTTCGACGTTAAACGATCATAAAAAAGAAATATTGATACCTTGATGAGAAGCAGGCAGTCAATTGATAAGATAAATAAAAGAAGGCAATGTCTAATGAAGGAGAATTTTAGGTTAATAGTATAAATTGCTCATCGATCTACTACATTTGTGTTCTACACTCCTCCTCGTCCATCAATGGCGAGCAAAGGTACGTATGTCTTCATATACACGTTGGTCCCCGTCGGCATTGAAACACGATAAACTTCCAGATAGATTATCACACCAGAACAAGAGGGTAAAGTTAGAAAACAGTTATGTCGAAGACGAGCTACACATTTTCGTACCGTAGTGAAAAGGCGGTGGTTAACAATAAATGGGCGTTTAGCAAAACAAGAAAATGGTGGTGGGGGATGGCCATGGCGATTAGAATTCATTGCAGAGCAGACAAGGAAAGGGACAGAAGCTTGAATGGGCAAATGCCAAGTACTCTACTGATGATGATCGCCAAGTTGGGTAAGTAATCGCCAAAGTTGAGATCCTAATAATGTTTCTCGACCGCTTTCTCCCCATCCTCTCCTTCGAGCCGTGGCAATTTGACACTAGTTTTGTAATGGACAAGCAAATTATGATGGTGTAGTTGCAATCTTCAAAGTTCAATGGGCTTTTGTGAAATGTCATGCAAAAGAATAATGATTGTAAGATATAATCTTATCAATTCAAATTACTGAGACAAATTGATTATAAACATGATACTAGAGCGTTTAGCCAAGAGATAATCGTTAGTAAATGATATAAGATTTATAATTAAAAAAATCTCTCAACAATTCAATTTTTTTTTTGACCAATTTGTTTTTGACATGTACTTCTACCTACATTTGAAATTTGAGTGAGCGTCAACATGCCTCGGCCCCTGATTCATTCCGTCCACAAACGAAAGTTCGTTGGACTTGAAGAACATTCTATATATTGGGACAACCGGGATTCAAACATATGACTTTTCGGCCAACGCCCGGTAAGTCCAATTATTGGTGTAAAGGAATCATATAACTGTTTGGTTTGCTATTTTTTCTTAATGTCGTTTGTGACATAATATTCCTTTCGTTCAACTAATTTGTGACGTGATTTTCTTGTTTTGTTATAGTTTTTTCCTCTTTAATGACCCAGTAAGAGATCTACCAAAACTCTCCATGAAATTACAAGTTCTTCTATTGCGTTTGCCTAGTTAGGATTGTAACATTACTCGATTTTGTTCTTCAATTTCGTGTTTGATCATATCAAATTAAAGATTGTTCAGTCATCGTGATTCTTTTGGTTAATGTAGGTATCCATGGAAACTTATTGGTTTTATTCTAGTTGTGTTGTTCCACTAGACAAGAAAGTCATCAACCAAAAGAGCGATGGAATTCACTTTTTTTCCCCCTTTGCCCTAGTATTTGCTTGTGTTTGTGTTTGCTTATTTTCTAGGCTCCAATTTTATGTGGTTCAGTTTTTGTTGAGCTATCTTTTATCTTTATGAATTATTGTTTATTGGTCAATTGGGGTTGTAGCCTTAAAACTCAAGCACATTGAAACTAATTGACATGGTATAGCATTTTTTTTTTCTATGAATGTGAGAATGTTCGTATTCAACGAACAAGTGGAAAGTGCATAAGAAATGGACCAACTTTAAAAATACAATAACAGAAGTCATATAATAAAGAAAAGTAGAGCTAGTATGATAGGTTACATGCTAGATGAGGTTTAAAATAAGAGATAAAATTCTTCCCAAAAACCAAAGAGTAGAGAAATCTATTTTGATATGTTAGGATAACTCTACTTTGATTGTGGACAATGTCGATATTGTATCACAGCTTTTCTCCGCGAAGTCTCATATTTGAAATTCTTATAAATCACCAACACGAATAATTGATTTAAACTCATGGTAGGAATCCATTTAAACTTACAAAGATCGCGCGGCGCTCATCGCGGTACCTCGAGAGTTCGAGACAATCAAACATGGCTAGATAGCTACATATGCTTTGATCTCATTTCAGAATTGTGATAAAAAAACATTCCCATTTCCATTAGTGCACATGCGAGGGAATGAGATTTGCCCTTTTAAAGATCGAGGCAAACTAAAAAAAACTCCCAATAAATTCTTTGTTGCTTCACAGGGAATAAGAACCTAGCTAGCTTGTAAATATACATCTTTACACAAATATGGAGAGCGACATTTGGTGTGTAGTTGAGAGGGGAATTTTCTTTTTGTTCTCAGATCACTCTCTATAAGGCCATATAGATCGATAATGAAGATCGAAGAGCATTTCCTGTTCTTCACTTCGATCGTATTCCATATGATCAAGATTCAAGAAAGGAAAAGGGCAGGCAGGGCCATAATTGGTCTTTGGGAGTGTCTCTCTTTTGTGCATTACAAAAAACCAAGACTTGATGCTTCAAAGTGCTAAGTGGGTGTACAATGATTGGTTACCTGATAGTTAATTATGTCACTATTGTGGAATAGAGATATTTCTTGTTCACGATTAGCTAGGAAGATTGTCGTTTTGCAGATTAGGTGTGTTAGAACGCATCAGGAAATCGATATTTCAAAAAAGTAAAAGAACATACAGATATACGTGGTAACACTATGTGTGTTAGCTAAACCACGGGAACAAGAGACCGGTTTCACTATACTTGATGGGATACATTATATAGAGATTGAGAAGGTAGCAGACTAACCTAATAAAATCAAGAAAAGAAAAGGTACATACATATTGAGACACCACTAACTTCCAGTCGACGACATATAATCTGTACTCAAGTCATGGCAACAAGATGGATCTTTTAGTTGAGAACTAGTTGATGTCAATATTTTGATGTCTGTTGAACAAGTAGTGTTTGCGTACTCTGTTTGGAGTTCGTACAAGTTCACCCATCAAACCTTAAACTTGCACGGCAAGGAGGAGTTACAATTACTATGTCTCGTTGTGCTTGTTGGATTCAATCGTAGGGTTTTTTTGCCCTAGTACAATTACTAGGTTTAAGACTAAGTTGAATTTGTCGACTATTCACACGAGTCCCGAATAAGCTCGAACATAAGCAGCACAATACCAAGATGCCTATAATTGAAATTCAACCATTACATGGACTCATATTTATCTCTTTTGTTTATGTACCTCGATGTAGTGATGACAATGAGACAGGATGGAGCATATACCTCAATACATAATATCGGTTCCATACCAAGCTCGTGTAAGGTCGACTAATGCTTGTAGGGTATGGGTTGAGGTAGATCGACCATTATCATATGTTATTTGAAAACTAGGAGTAAATAGGTAGTTCATAAATGAAAATGGAGATAATCGCCGGACTAGTTGAGTCTAATTAGTTGAAAGTTGAAGTGTTGTACTTATCTAAAGTATCACTAGATAAAAACATATTTAAGAGTAGTTAGAACATGAAATAAGTCAAGAACGGAAAGGGGCGTGACGAAAAATAGTACTCATGTCTCGCCCGACACTACTGCACATTTGATATCACCTACCCTGCACGAATCAGGTCGAGTAATACTCAGTTGAGCACAAATAAATAATTACACTAACTTGATGTCTAAGAATTGCCTCGTTTTCTTGCTGAAGTTTTTGTGTGCATTAAATAGCTAGAAAACAACCACAAAAGTTGAAACCCTAGAAAGTTTGGAAGAGAATAGAGATAGAGAAATGGAGGATGGATCGCCCCCCTCGTCCGCTGTCGTACTACTACTCCATCAATGGCGCGCAGTAGAAGTGAATTGGGAGAGGGGAAAGTGTGGTCACATTCACTACTCTGCTCTGCTGCATCGCCATGCCTACAAACCTCCATCTCTATTCACACAAACCCAAAATTCAGAACAACACAAAAACAATAGAGTGAGAGAGAGAGAGAGGATATAGAAAATATCTTGTGGCTATGAAAAGGAGTAGTTCTGGCAAGTTAAAGCTACCCAACTTTACATAGTTATAGTTTAGCTACAACACCCGTGAATGAATTAGGAAAATAGTTTCTTTATATTAGACAAGAAAGTATAAACCCTAATTAGTAAGAACAAATTAAAGGATTGGCCTTTATTCCACAATAAGGGGGTGAAAAGGATGAGGTGAAAATCATTGTTTTTCATTTACTTATAGGCTATGACAATGTTGAAAATAGAGTTGTCAAAAACTGGTGTCGATAATTCAAGCGTGAATTTTTTTTTTAAATGTGGATCATATATAATTTATTTACACATGCACCTGTTAATCGAAAACCTACCGACTAATTCCATTATTCGAATTGACCAGAGCGGCAGAGCCTCTACTATCATGTTGAGAATCGGTTGGGTCTCATTACTTGAGTCGTATAATACATTAACCGATTACACACTGACCCGAAATCGAGGTGAACCCCACTTAACTAGCCACCTAGTTTATCTCCCCCCTCCTCAAACCCTAATTCAAGTGGGAATAGAACCCCTTTTCATTTCTCAACTGATTGGGTAACTAAACAGTAGATTTCACCCCCAACCCCCAAGTACTACTTACATTAGTCTTTTCACTTGAGACTTGACATCTAACTGTATGTCCATTTGTGTTAGGAAGAGACCTGCCCACCCAAAAAAAAAAAAGTCTATCTACTGTTATGATACGTTATAATGGTAAATATATAGGCTGTAGTCAGGTATACCAGAGAAAAGCAAATCAAAGCAAAACCCATTTAAGCTACAGGCTGCCTCCTGAGAGCTGCTAAAAGCAAGAGAGGGGGGAAAAAAAACTTCTCTCACAAAAAGGAATATGTGAAAAATGAGGGTTTTATACTAATAATAATTATTTTGTGTATATATATTTGGGGAGTCCAGTTGCCTTTGCTCTATAACCATTTTCAGGCAGAAAGAGAGAGAGATAGGGCAAGAGAGAAGCTAAGAAAGAAAGGGCTTGCTGTAGAGCCAGCCACCTAATTTTCTGAAAATTAAACCTCCTCTTCTTTCTTCCTGTTTCTTCTTGTTGATCTCTTCAGCTTGTTAAGGAAAGAGGGAAGATCATCTCCATGTCTAGCTGCATAGATATGGTGCCTGAGCAACTCTGCTACATCCCTTGCAACTTCTGCAATATTGTGCTCGCGGTAAACTTTATACTCCTCTTCCCTCTTGATTCTTCTACCTATCTGCCTATCAATCAAGCAATTGGGATTCAATTCATGGATATGAAGATATAACAGTAATGGTGATCTATCTATGCATGTGAGCTAGCAACCATTAATTTAAGCAGCAAGTTCTCTCCTTTCTCCTTTTCTCTTGGTGGGTTTTGGTCATTTTTTGGGCTTCTCTTGTGGCAAATCTAGAGAGAATCTTAAAGAGGGGGGAAAGTATGGTAAATTTTGTGTCTTTTTTCAAGTTTTCATGGTGGTTGTACTTCTTGGGCGATGAATGATAAAAGCTTCCTTCAAGAGCTGAGTTTATGCTGGTTTCATGATGATCAGAAGTGACAGGCATGCATCCTTCCACTCAGAAGTCCTTCTCTTTCTTTGACAGTCAAGAGAAAAAGTGAGAGAGAGCCATCTCTGAAACAAAGGTCATCGTCTGTCACAAATTGCAAGTGTTTTTTCAATTGATGATGAAGACAACTCGTCCTTCACAAACCATGGCTTCCCTCTCTCCCTCTCTCTCTATCCATCCATAGCTGTCTCTACTCTCTTTCACCCACTTACATAGTGCCTGCGCCACAAACAAGATCTCTTTCTTCTTCTCTGTCTCTCAGAGACATTTCGTCGAACACTTAGGGGACGAACATCCCCGTCCCCTCGACCGAGTCCCGACCCAGCTATCAATTCATGCAATTCCGAATGTTTGAAATCATGGGTTTCTCTTCTCCCCGTATTGGAATCAAACCCATCAAAGCAAAATGGAAAAAGGTGAGATCTTTGAGGACTAACTTAATTTTATCTTCTTTTATCTATTGTGGCAGGTGAGCGTTCCATGCAGCAATCTGCTGGACATAGTCACCGTCCGATGCGGGCACTGCACGAACCTCTGGTCGGTCAACATGGCCGCTGCCTTCCAGTACTCTCTCTCTTCCTGGCACCACCACCACCAGGTAACTAAACTACTTTCAATTTCTCTCTTCCTTATAGTAGTAGCTAGGCGTGGCTGCAGCCGCCTCCTCTGCAATTCTAGGGTTTCTTTTTGGGTCACTAGTTGGAGAGATGGATGTGTTTCTTAAAAGAAGGGATCTATTACTATGTATGCAATGTTTAGACTGTGGCGGCAGATGCTGCCTGCAGCCGCTAATCCCTGGTTTTTGCGGCTAAAAAAGCAAATACCCAGCTGTTTGTTTTTGTTTCTCTCTCAATAACACCTACCTAGATGCCTATTTTGACTACCCAGTACCTTCTCTCTCTCTCTCTAGCTAGCTATGGCTGCCTTCCTTTTCTCTCTCTCTCTTTCAGAAAAAGAGAAACATTCAGATTCATGATTTGATGGGATTTGTGCTGATGAGATGTGTGTCCTGTCGTTTCTCTCTGGTTAGGGTTTGTTTTGTTTGGTTCTGCCTGCCTGCATTACTTTCATACATTCGATAGGATTGGCCAGCAACAGTAGCATTTAGTTATGTAATAACTACTTCTCGTCGATCGTTAAACCGTATATTGAAAGTTATACCGGAAAATTAGTAATAGAGTGATTTGTATTAAATTTGTGGTTCGACCGTTTAATCTGACTGAATGGTTAAGTACGGTTTCGAAAATGTTGCTTTTCATTTCATATCATGGGAACATAACATACGATCTAGTCACTTCAATATTGTTCCCTCTTTTACGTATTAGCTAGTTATTGTGATTTATAGGGAGGAAATGGATACCAGAACAACAATGTTGCTAGTAACTTGAACTATCACCATGCTGCTGCTGGCTCCTCTTCATCTTCCGCCAAATCGAGCCCGGCCACGACCAAGCTGCCTGCAGCCCGATCGTTGGCCGCGGCTAACCTAGCTGAAGAACGGATCATCAACCGACGTGAGTATATCGTTCTTCAGAGACGATCATGTTGATCTTAATGTTCGAACTTTAAAGGTGTGGTGAAACTTGTTGATATGGGTTGTGTGTTTTTTTTTTTTTCGGTTCATTTTTTCAGCTCCCGAGAAGAGGCAGCGAGTGCCTTCTGCGTACAACCAGTTCATCAAGTGCGTATATACTATAGTTTGGAGTTAAGTCATTGAATAATACCTAACAAGGAATGACTAGTTGTGAAATGTAACTTTGTACTACTTGTGTATTGATTCGCGTAGGGAGGAGATCCAGAGGATCAAGGCTAATAACCCGGACATTAGTCACCGCGAGGCTTTCAGTACCGCCGCGAAAAATGTAAGTTTGTTTATGGTACATCTTTAATTTTGAGCAAATTCGATGTAGGTATACATGACTTATAAGTAGATCTAGCCTGATATCAAAATTTTGTTGTTTTTTTTTTTGGGACATGGACAGTGGGCACACTTCCCACACATCCACTTTGGGTTGATGCTCGAGACTAACAAAAAGACGGCCTACTAAGCTCCGTCGATCATCATCGTTAGACGACGTTCATGTAAGTCTTATAAGATGGAGAGATGTGACTATCTAACTAGCTAGTAAACTGTACATATTTCGATAAATCGAACTAATGTTGTATTTTGTTGATATATTTTAGGGTTGAGAGGAAGATGGTGTAATGTGAAGGGGTTTGCCACAATTTGGAGGCTAATGAGTGCTAATTGAGGAGCGGGGGCTCGATATGGTTCCTGCATGGATGGTCTTGATTTTTCCTCAGATTATGAAGTTGTAATCCATTTTTAATTACCAAAAGCATGTTTTATTTTTTGTTGTTGTTGGTTTTTTGGCTTTCTTTGTTGGAATATGATGATGGATTTTAAGGACATATACATGGAGAAAACCTGTATATCTATCTCGGCTGAGATAGATGTACACATATGCAATGCTATGTTCCTATGAAATACTTGATGTTTTCGTTGTGGATGCTCATAATATTGAGAATGCTCATTGCAATTCAATAGGGGTCGTTTTGATTAATCAATTGAAAAAATGAGACAATTTGGTTAAATGTCTTATTTACAAAACAAGTCATTTAATTAAAACGATCCAATTCGAATTGCCTGTCCCCACTCCAGACAATTGTAATTGCCTCAAAACGAGTCAATATGAAATTCCCCAGACAGAATTGCTTCATTTAAATTTTGTGTTGTCAAACAGATCAATTTAGACCAGATTGTCTCAAAACTAAACAATTGGATCAAATTAATCTAATAGAATTTCCCAAATGGACAATTAAATTAGAATTTATTGCAACAAATGGACAAAAAATTGTTGCAGTTTGTTTGGATGTATTCAAATGGCATTCGTCTCCTTCCAAGACGGAAATTTGTATAATAATTTCGTAATGATTTTCTGTACAATCATTACGCAATGATTTTTGCCCCCCTGGATTTCGGTTAATTTTTCAATGGAAAAATGCATACATGTGAGTATATATCCAGAAGCTGGACCGATCAATTTTACCAGCCGAGACGACAGTCAGTCGGTCAGTCTGCTAGCGACTGAATTTCAGGCGGGCGCGCGGTGCCGTCGTTTTCACCTCTGCTGGCCGGCTTTTTACATGAATACGGTGGACATCTAACCTTCTCTTCTCTTGGCCAATTTCTGTTAGCTAGCTACAACCAGAATCCAAAATTTCGTGTTCTCGATTTTGGATTTGAGACATTGAAAATATGTGGACCATAATCATGATTAAAAAAACGCGTGTTTAATCCTACGGTTAGTCATAGGAAACGTCAAAACGTTTCACTTAGGGATAACCGAACTCGTTTTCATGCAAAACATTTCGCTTACTGAAATGATAATGTGTTTACATTTTGTTTATGGTTAGGAATAGACATAACTAGAACCTGTTTGTGTATATATTTATGTATATCCTTATTTGATACGCTTCATGTTTCCTTCTTTTTAATGGACATTTCAAGCTTTGACTCGGATAAACGGGTAGCTTAAGTACGTACTACACAATGTAAATCATCATGTCGTATCTTATTTGTTTCTTTATTGCATACCCGATTTGTAAATGATTTGAATATAAAACTCTCACGATGAAAAGATGTTACAAGAAGCTCAGGATCCTTATTATCTTTTACGCTATAGATATGATTCGCACATCGTCGAGATTATTGCAGTCTGAAATCCGACGCTCCTAACACTTATGACCTCTGATTTATTAGGAAATTTGGTTATGATCATGATTCAAATAAGGCGCTTGGCATTTGGCAATGCCATAATTTCTAGGGCACTCGATTTTTTTTTTTTTTTTTTCATGGGGAGATCAAGGATCATGAGTATCTAGACATATAACATATTTAAGATCACAAATTGGACCACAAGATACATAATGACAACATTAATTATGAAGATAATACAAGAAGCTAATTTCCACGTATATAAATATGAATGTGTGTGTGGATGTGACATGGTCCCAACTATATAGTTGGTCATCTAGGGATTGCACATTTCACAAGAACCACATAATCCAAATTGAACACATTTAATATGAATCGACATACATGTGTGTCATTTGCAATGTCTACGAGGGACAAAGAAAGTGATTGGTTGCCAAATTGTCTTATTAATGTTAGCCACGATATAGCATATTCCAACTAGTTATACTCATCAAAATTTGAGATTTTTTCCCCCATCATCCTGATTTCGGGTACCCTGAATCTTACGAGACAAGTCTAAGACGACACAATATACAATGCTCTATAGGAGATACGTCATACGACATACAGATTTTCCAGTCGTGTTTGACATGGTCAAACATATTTCCGGTTTGTTGTTTCCTTTCGGGATCGAATGTAATCGGTGGTTATATGTATGTGATGATAACAAAAGGTGGTATCTTTCCCTTTCAAAAAAAGCATATAGACGCATATATCTACCAAAAACTTAAAGACTTAGCCTGTCTACCACTCACTTCCTCCTCAATCTCTTGGCCTCCTGGCAAATGGGGTAGCCATATATATACACATATCATCATGATCACTAGATTAAAGAAGGGCATTATGGTTTGAGATAGGGCACTAGCTTAGCTAGTTGGTTGGTAACTGACTAACTGGTTAAGTCTCAATGCTAACAAGTAGTATTGCTATGATGATGATGATGGAGGTCTCCAGTTATATGTGTTCTGGTCAACAATGTGAAACTGGTCTCTCTCGTACGTGATTGGACTATACGTATTGTATTAGTTAATCGTGCAAATATGTGACTTCTTTTTACCCCCTTACTTTATTGATGATTAGGGTCATCCTACCAAAGCCCTCTAGCAAGCTGGAAGTATTTTAAGGATAGGGTTTGCTGTTCCAATTGCCTTGGTCAAAATCTACCATGGTTTCACTTATGAACTTTTCTCTTTTCATAGTGGGGGTTTCATTTGTATATGCCTAGAAAAGAAAGAAAAAAAAGTGTAAAAGAGCAAAGGCTATAATTTGTTTCCTTGCTTTTATACGGATATAATGGCTTTTTTCTGTAATCCTTTCAAAAACAATATGGAAAGAAGGTTTAATAGTCTTGTTTGTGGATGAAAGAAAAGTTGGGTCTAATTCATCCCAAAAAAAAAAAAAAAAACGGGTCTAAATAGATTGCGAATTTGTACAAATAGGGTCTAAATAAATGTGTACATGTTAGGGGCTGAAAATGTAAATTCAATGTAAAAAAAGCTCTATAAATTAGGGCATGAATGTGTATTTGCTTGGGACGAATGTGTATATGATCTAAGTTGGTTTTCTCGTTCGGTCTGATTAGTTGTTCTAACTTTCAATACAAAACTATATCCTACATCATCATATATAGTAACTGACATCATCATTATTCTTGAAATTGTCTGTTCCATATCGTTTCACAACATGGTCCGATATGATGTGAATGAGATTCGACATTAAGAAGAGTAATGATGAGATGCTCGCGAAACGGACCGAAGAGTAGTGTGTCGCGCGCGAGACTATTAGATTTCGGAAGAATTATATATATAGCGAAAACCATCCGAATTTTTTCGATCCTGGGTTGACGAATCGAGAAGAGATTAAACAAAGCATCTATGCTAGATCCCATCGAGCCAATAACCCCTGTGCAAGATGCTTAGTTAAGTTTCTACCACCAAAAGAAAGCAGGAGGGCTTTTGTTTTTGAAAGTTGAGAGAAGGGTGTAGACTGTAGAGTACATGTGTACTTTGTTACTATATAAAAAAAATGCATGCTCCTCCAAATTTTGCTAGGGCTTGGTGGGCATGAATGAAGAGCAGACAGCAGCTAGCAAAAAAAAGCTGCTATGCATGGACGGCCATGGCCAAGAAGAAAAAATGTAGAAAAAAGGCGAGTTTCTGACAATCGGAATCTGAAACGTCAACTTCATGTCTGTCTGGAAAACGCATTCAATGGGGTTTTCTTTTCTTTTCTTCTACTTGGCGTTGTTTTGTTTATGGCTCTGTCATTTCATTCCAACTTTCTCCACCCGCGACCCACAACCTCCCCTGCTTCGGAGTTTGAGCTTATGCACTACACATCCCAGAGGCTCCAGCTATTGGCAATCCGCCAACTTTGAAGTTAGAACCGGTGTTTAGCCAAAACCGTACTTGTTCTGGCGGACCGATCGCTCATTTGGAATTTAAGTTGGCAGACGGCCGTTTTTAGCGGATATGAAACGATTGAAGCACGTCGTTTCGTTTGTTTGGAATATAAGCAGTGGACCGAGTGCTTGTTAGTGGTTTGATGCTAAATCGTACGTTGGAACGGGTCTGGTCTAAGTGAATTGCTCGTTGAAAATGAAACACAATTGTATCCAACCCATTTTTTTTTATCAATCATGGCTAATGGGTCAATCCCACTCAACCCGTCAATTAGGAATGGGCAGGTCCGGGGCGGGTTTCTTGGTGCCCAGACCCGTCCCGTGGCAGGTCGGGTACAGGTCAGGTAATTTATTACGGGTTGCGGGTCGGGGCAGATCGACCCAATGGGTATGCAATTTATATGAAAAACATTAGAAATATTCATTATTTTTATTGTAAGACCAAGAAAACAAACAATATTATGATAAATGTAGTTAAATTATTGGAGAAATTGAGGTTTTCACTAATTTAAAACTTTATTATAGCTAAAATATGATGTAATAAAAGGAAAATTCTAAGTAATTTGACTAAGATTACAAGTAATTTAAGCAAGAACGGATCGAGAATAGGGCGGGTCAGGGAAAGTCGGGTCAATGAGAGTACCCTTGCCCGCCCCGCCCCACCTACGGAGCGGGTTCAGATCCGCCACAAAACATACCAAACATATCAAGTAAAACAGGTCCGATCGAAATTACCATACCGTCCCTACCGTCAATCCAATGTAGATTTGAGAACAAGTGCTATTTTACTTATGTTATTTATGGTCCCTCCCTCACCAATCCCTGTCACACTCTCTACTCTTTTATAATGACTATTTCTCTTAGCCAACAACTATCCACCAAAACCAAAAAGGAGAGCCCACTGCTAGGGCTGCAAATGAGCCGAGCTGAGCCGAGTTTTACCCAAGTTTGAGCTTGACTCATTAACAAATGAGCTGAGCTCGAGCCCGAGCCATTTATTAACGAGCCGAGTCGAGTCGAGTTCGAGCTAGGCTTGTTTACTAAATTCTCAGATCGTATTTAATACATTCATTTTGTATGTCGTGTATGGTACATGTGATTGATGTAGTGATAAAAAAATAATCAAATGTTCAACATTAATTAATCTTATATTATAATTTTTAGGTGTCATATTGTTTAGTTAATAAATTTTAACTAGTTCAAATCATGTTATTTCATAGTATCGAAACAATTTTGTATATAATTTCTTTGTAGAATTAAAAATAAGGCATATTTTCTTACATGTTCAACATGTTAAACTTCACATGATGTGAGATATATAATTTAACAATCCTTTGAATTATGAAAGTCCAAATTAGATCGATTAGTCCATAAGTCAGTGATCAAGTTGGCCCTCAAAACCACAATGTTGAGACATCTCATGAGCTCTAAATGAGCCAACTCACGAGTTGAGCTCAACAAGCCACCGAGTCGAGCTAGCTCGCGAGCTTCACGAGCTGAACAAAGCTAAGCTCAAGCTTGGCTCGTCAGTAAACGAATCGAGTTTCGAACGAGCTTTTCCCGATTCGAGCCTCGAGTTGCTCGCGAGTAGCTTGGCTCATTTGCAGCCCTACCCACTGCAAAATTTTCCACCCCTTCAAGCATATCTGAGATTGTCCATTTTCATCCATTCAATGGTCATTCTCCTTTTGAAGTGGGATCCATAATGTAAAAAGCCTACCAAAGCTTGAAAAACACCATCTCCTGCAACCATATCAATCCTGTCCTTTCAAGTTGGCATCCAAAGCAGAGAGATAAAGAAAAGACCCATGTATGAAAGTTGGTTCTCCTCTCCCATAATGGGAATGGAAGCCACCAACCAAACCCTACTACACATGATTCCAATATATGGCATCAATCAATCACATGCTTTTGCTTCCTGCAGAAACTGAATTTCCTTTCTCATGGATATTGTTCGAGATAAATACAAGAAAAAGGAAACTAGCAAGCAACTCATTTCTTCCACCCAAGACAGCCTCTTACCCAAGTTGGCCAAATTTGCATTCATCTTACAACTACCAGAGTTACACAAATGAGACATTCAGAAAGACTCTTTTCTCCCACCAAATCAGGATAAGAATGAGCCATAAAGCATCAAGATACCACTTTCTAGTTTCTTCTCACAAAACTGGAAGAGTAACTGTGGGGGGTAGAAAGGAAGTTGGAAAGAACACAAACAGAAGGGTCCTAGGAACATCAAATTGAATTTCTCAGTAGCAAACAGAGTCTTTCCCTATGGAGCTGAAAGAAACCCCACTGCTCTTGTCTGATCCAAACTTGAATTTCAGATTCGACGTCCCATCTGGTAGGGAGCTGCTGCTGCTGCTCGTTGAAGGGAAAGAGAAAACAAGGGCAGAATTAGGGCCCTTGTTTGAGCCAAAGCTGTAGGTAGGGGTTGACTGTTCACCAGTTTCCGGCTGATGCAGACCGTTTGCAGAGGAAGATGGCATGGAGGGAGTGGGAGGCTCGGAGAACACGCCCGCTGATGATGCGGGAACTTGGAAACTAAAACTCGCGTTGCCATCAGAAGACGCCCACTTCTGTTCACGCTTTCCAATGGCGATAGAGGACAGAACTGGTCTAGTCCCTGAAGAATGTGCTGGAGGCTTCTTTTGTAGACTTGAAACCTAATCATGATTTTAATAGAAGATACATGGAGGACAAGTTACTCGCACAATTTCATTGTGATTTTAAATAAGGATAGTACTCAAGAGATGCATTGAATACCTCATTCGCTTTCACGATTTCTGAATCCACATTTTTCTTTAGAACTTGTGAAGCCCCGGGATCAACAGCATTACTGCCAATAGTTATGCCAGGGGCAGAAGATTTTCCATTCACATCATTAGTGGTCTCCTGAAGATCCTTGAAAAGGGACTTCCCTCTATCTTCACTCCAATGTAAAGACTTCTTTTTATTATCAGCCTGATAAGAATTTCCTGATGAATCCAGAATGCCAAATTGAGGCAATCTATCACGCTTGAGTGGCGTGAAAGCAGTTATGTCAGAAGAAGACTCAGGCTTCTTCCATGAAGTAGCCAGCCTTAACTCATCAGACTTTTGCTTTGGAGTAACTGGGTTTCTGTCCAGATGCTCCAAAATCTTGCGAGCTACCTGGCTAGAATGTGAAGGAACGGTAGGAGTACTGACTTCGGAATGAGGCTTTCTTCCCGTTTCTGATTCTTTCTTCCAAGCGGAAAATATCCCCTCTGGCACATTGATGTTTTCAACTTTAGGAGTATCCACAGATGGCCTGACAAAGGGGGATCCTCTAGCTGAAAGCTCTACAGCAGCCCCCTGCCTTCTTGTTCTTCGGATAGGTCCTACAGATCCTTCACCAATATCCAACTTCCTCTCCCTTGAACTGAACTATAATTCCAACCAAACATTGCTAATAATTTAGGCAATGTCTTCGATGATCAAACTTCTCTTTAAGTGCAAGGTTATAACATTTCAGCATCAGAAGCATATGGTAATATGAAAACTACCTGCTCATAAGTGGATGATTGAGGCGGCTGAAATGGAGTTGACGGCATGTTCAGGGATCTTCTACCGCTCCCTTGCAATTGAATCAGCTGGTTGAATTGAAGGGAGCAATCGTGGATGAGCAACAGAATCTTCAAAAACAGTAATGAGTTTTACCAATCAGCTTCTAACCTTGGACTTTGATTTTGAGGCAATAGCTCTAGAATAGGGGGTCCTAGGAAAGCTTTGGAGCCCGAATCTCCCGCTTTGGCTGAGGGGTGCAGCATACTCATTCTGATCCCGCACCCTGGCACCTGGCCAGCATGGCGACGGCCTAATAGAAGATGAAGGGGTAAATGGTTGTAGTGCCATCTCATCTCCACGAGATGAAGGCCCTTCATCTTTTACAGCTGCATCCTCTAATCCTGATGTTCGTTTTTGCATGTACGCTTTCGCAATTTGGATTGGTGAAGCACCAACTTCATCTTCAACCTACATAAGTGCACAGAACTATGAGATGATCTTGCAAGCAAACAAATTTTGGATAGCATTTTTTCTTTAACAAGCTAAGAGCAGAATATAAGCACAAGCACCAAAAAGGAGCAAAATTCAAATTCATGGTTTGTCATATGCTATACAAGTGGCAGATGGAATATGTGCTTTATAATATAATCCACTCACAGTCGTCTGGATAAGGAGAGTTGAGCCTCCCCAAGTTGTTCTGTTCATATCTTCATGCTCTAGTTCAGTAGACTTTCTTGAAGTTTCAGCCCAAGCTGCAGGCTGGAAAATGCATTGTGCAATTGAACTCGTGTACTTCTTCTCAGTTTCCGTGCGCCTTTGTGAATCTTCAAGGAAAGCCGAAGGTCCAGCATCCCGCCCAAACATACCAGAATGCTGCTTCTCTTCCTCCTTGTTGGGAGAATTAGCAGCCCTTGAGTGAATTATCTCAATCAACCTATTGACTTCATCCCTGCACAGCAAGTGGGACCTTACGTTAAACTTCACTAACCAGACCACAAGACAATTTTACACCATATCAGACTACAGGAAGATCTCAAAGAGCTGAGAATGAATGCACAAAAGAGCTTCACCTAGAAAACTTTTTGTTCATCAGTAACTGCTCGATTGTAGAAACCCCATCAAGATCAGAAGTGTTCACTGTATGCTGTTCTTCAACTCTTTCAATCTCTGGATGAGAATTTAATTCATTGGTGACTTCATTAGTGCCACCAAGTTCAGTTGATCCCGAACCCAGATGCTGCAATAACACCCCAAACCCGAGTTCGTTCAAAACCCCTCGGTTCACTACTAAGAAAACAGGAACAAAGCATAAACAGAGTAAAGGGCAAAGGCCTCACATTGAATGACAAACTGATTTCATCCCTTCCGACATTTTCTTCAACCTGATTGCCAGACTCACCTGTTAAGATGAGTTAAACAGCAATTAATTAAAAAAAATTACTCGCAAACACCTCCAAGATCGAAGCTTTAGCTAGTTATACAACCAATGACGCCACGATTCAATCATACAACCCTAATCAATTAAACCGACGATTGAATCACGAAAGAACAAGTGAGCAATTCAAAATAAAATGAAATTTTTAAAAAAGTCAACCGTGATCATCTTCTTCTTCTTCTTCATCTCCAACTCCTCGTTCAGCAGCAGGAGGAGCTGGGAGGGCATTGCCCGATTGAGAGAAGTAGCTGGGCAAAATTAGGTTAGCGAGCTTCGAGAGCCACGGCCGCGTGCGCTGTGCCAAGCTCTGCTGCGGCCGAGCATAAGGCGTAGCAGCTCTCCTCGCGGGACGCTTCCTGAGCTTGCCGCCGGCGCCTCTGCCTTCTTCTCCGGCGGGATACGGCTGGCGGGGCTCGCTGCTCCTCTCCATCGGGCCACCGTCGAGGGGAAGAAGGAAAAAAGGAGGGCAGTTGAGACTCGAGAAAGGCGATTCGGAAAGCTAGCTAGCTTTTAGTGAGGGCGCGGGTTTTCGACATATCTACTGCCTTTTTTTCGGTTTTGTGGGGGCGGGGGACGGGAATTTGGGGGTCTTATTTTGGCTCTTTCAGGCTGGCCGCCGGCGACCGGAGACGCGAAGGGAAGGAGCCGTGAGGTGATTTTATTAAACTTTGTGCCGATTTAGGGTTTGGTTAAGTAATTTGGGAAATTGGCTGACGTGCTCGTGGAGGAAAGTAGGGGAAGGACGGCGCCGTTTTATTATGGGAGGTGTGTTGTGGAGGGGAGATGAGTCACATGACACGTGGCTGTCGCGGCTCACGTGGTGTTCGCTGAGGTCAGCGGAAACTGAAAGAGACAAAGTGGGAGGAGGGAAAGAAAACTAAATGCATTTTTGGGCTCCGGCCCAACTAAGGCAGGTATTAGGCCGAAGAAAAATTATCCTGCTAGCTCCAGTCTGTAAAAGCCCATGAGCTTGGAGGCACAAATCCAATCGGATCAGGGGTCAGAAGTCAGAACCAAGGATTTAGCACATTAATTCTCTGAAAATATTGAAAATTGATCTCATTTTGTAGAGCACAACAAATTTGTTCCATATGTGCAAAAAAAAATTGAATTTCGAGTTAGAACGAAGAAAATAAGAGTTTATTAAAAAACTAGGAAAAATAAAATGTTTTTAATTCACAACCCTTAGATCTGGATTTTCTGGACCCACTTAATCCAAATGTCCAGATTTAGTTAGTCATACGTGAGTAACTTACTGACAAGCCCCAAAGTGTTAACTGAAAGCCAACAATAATATACATAACTCAAACTCAGCGAAGAATATAATACCAATGACATCCTAATGAATACAAATAACCTCTAAATATAATTTGTTTCCACTTAGCACTTATTGTAGGAGCTGAGGAACTCGGGGAGGAGTTAGAGTGTTAACACTTTTTTTTAGTATGATGTTAACACTAACTCCAGTCAATCAGTACATTTCGTTTGGATGACTTTTCTTTTTAAATGAGTTGACCACAATTAATGAATGAGAATAGGAAAGAGGGACACGTTTGGTATTATGAAAAATTGAGGAAGGGATGAAAGAAGGCAGGGGGACCACGAAGCACGTCACAACCTTCTCCAAGCATGCTACAACCTCATCAAAGCATGCCACAACCTCAAAGCATGCGAGAACCACAAAACATGCCACAAGTTTATAAAGCATGCCATAAGTAGTGGACTTGTTTGTAAATTTTAAAAAGTTGAGGTACGAAAATGTCAAGGGGAAAATTTCAGGTACTAAAATATAATTTTCTATCGATATTTTTAGTACTCGAATGTAAGGGGGAGGAAAAGGGGAAGAGGAAGGGAGAAGAAAAAAGGGAAAAATACTATAATACCATTAATAAATGTGTTAGTATGATGATAACACTTAGTAGTCGTTTGGATGAAACATTTTCAAAATGAGTCAATTAGGCTTAAATATTTTATTTTAGAAAATAAGATAATTGTACAAGAAACTTTTACACAATTATCTTATTCTTTGACATAAAACAATTGTCATGAGACATTTTCTGAAAATACAAATTTGCCCTCATTCTTTTACCCTTCTCCACCTTCCTCTTAAGGGTTGAGGTAAGTAGGATCAAGTACCTTAACCTACAAACCATCAACCATTGCTATGGGTTAAGAATCTCTAATCAAAGTCAGTTTATCTTCGAAGATATACCTCTGACATATGTACTTAGATTAAAGTTAGATATCATCAGTATCGATAACTATCTGTGAACAAGAAATCTCAACTTATCTAAATTCTATTTTATGTAATGTACTTACAAATTATCCCCTAAATATAATCCTGTTCAAATGTATCGAGCTAATTCAAATACAGATTCCATTCCAAATGAACAGAAATTACAAAGACATGAAGCATCCCATCACCCTGTAGCAGAATGAAATGAATGTGTTCACTGTTGGAAAACGAGTTTGAACTAATGACGATGGAGATGGAGCAAAAGCCAGAGAAGCACTAGTGACGATCCCCACACCCTCCACATCTCCGTGTCTTCTGGCTCCCATGATTGAGTCTTCACCCTCTGAAAGAACCCTAAAGTAAAACAATCCCACTCCCTTCTTCAACAGTAAAACACAGCATGACTCTTCAACAGTCACAAGTCCGCCATAACTAACCCACCACTAGCATGTTGTTGACAAGAAAGAAGCATCACCTTTTCCCATGATTCCAATATTCCATCAAGCCCATCTCAACTCAAGCTCCCTTTCTGGCACATCACAACGATGGGTTGCCAGTAGTTCAGTATATATATATGTCACAGCAAACAATTTACTGCAAAGTGAAAGAAGAATTACCAGCTGAGTAAAGAAGAAACAATGGTCATCCGAGTGACACCATTACATGTCAAACAAAATACAGCACAGAGAAGAGAACCAAGTTCCTTCCGCACTGCTTTTGCCTTCTGATTCCAACATCTGCAGAAGAGAAAAATATCAGAAAGCCTCTGCCTTTATTTCCAGGGGCTCTCATCAGGTTTCGATTTGTTTTGGATTCTGACAATATCTAATCCTGGCAACGTTTAAGAATGACTCAGTCCAATAATTACACAGAGAAAAAAAAACCATGTTCAAGCGATTTTAAGGGGTGGTAAAGATTCTCCCTGCTGCTTTTCTGAGTGGTGTGTAGCACCGCCCATCCACTGCTGTCCGTCCCTACAAAAGCACCAGTCTTTCGTTTCCATAAACTTCCCCATCAATCAAAATCCATAGCTATGAACCAGTGGTGTTTCTTCAACTAGACTTACGAGGGATGAGAGGAAGTTTTGAACTTCAGTTTATGCTGTCAACTCAGAACTCAGCTTCTAATCAACAACAAGAAAGCCATCACTGCCCCTTTCGATAGGGGCACCAATTCGACACTATATAGGATGCTGGTAAGAGTTGGTTGGAGAGATGCGAAAAAAATGGAAATCGAGAAAGGAGCTATTGTAGCTCTTATTCCACCTGAGAGGAGAGATGCTTATAGAGTTGCTTACATAATCCACTTCTTGCTTGGTGCAGGCAACTTGCTTCCATGGAACGCATTCATCACTGCCATCGACTACTTCGGCTCTCTATACCCGAACAAACACATCGAAAAGGTCTTCTCCGTGGCTTACATGAGCTCTTCGGTGCTGGTTCTGGTGGTGATCATGAGCCAAGGTGGCTGGAGCAGCAGGATGAGTTGCAGGCTGAGGATGAACTTAGGGTTCTCCCTCTTTGTTCTCTCCATGATGGTTGCTCCAACTCTGGACTGGAGCAGCAGAAATGGCTCGATGCCCACGGGAGCCTATAGCATGACAGTTGCATCGGTTGTGGTTTGTGGATTTGCAGATGGATTGATTGCTGGTAGCTTGATTGGTTCGGCTGGGAAGCTTCCAAAGCAATACATGCAGGCAGTTTTTGCTGGAACAGCCTCTTCAGGTAAACCACTTTTATACATCACAGTGAAAATGTTAAAGTTCTGTTGCTTATACCTTAAATCACCATTGCATTGCCACAGGGGTTCTTGTGTCCATCCTGAGGATCATCACAAAGGCAATGCTCCCCCAGACGCCTCAGGGTCTCCGAACGAGCGCACACTTCTACTTCATTGTCAGCACTGTGATCCTCCTCTGCTGCATCTTCTTCTGTAACTTGCTGTACAAGTTACCAGTTATGCAGCAGAACCACAACAAGCTTGATGTTGTCGCTGATGGTGATGATTCAAAGCCGAGATTCTGGTCCGTGGCTAGGAAAATCCAGTGGCCAGCTGTTGCAGTTCTGACAATCTACCTCGTCACTCTCTCGATCTTCCCAGGATTCCTAGCAGAAGATGTCAAGTCAAACCTGTTGAGTGACTGGTATCCTGTTCTGCTGATAACAGTATACAATGTGTCGGATTTCATAGGCAAGTCCGTGACAGCAATATATGTTATGAAGAGCATCAAGAAGGCCACCTGGGGTTGTTTCCTGAGGCTGCTGTTCTATCCTTTGTTTGCAGCTTGCCTCCATGGACCAACCAAGTGGCTGAGATCAGAAGTTCCAGTTGTGGTCCTGACATTCATGCTCGGCGTGACAAATGGGTATCTGACAAGTGTCCTAATGATCCTCGCCCCGAAATCGGTTCCTGGTTCCGAGGCTGAGCTGGCTGCAATTGTGATGATTGTGTTTCTAGGGATTGGTTTGGTATCTGGATCTGTTCTGGGATGGTTCTGGATCATATGAAAAAAGCTCCATTTCCTAGAAGAAGTTCACATGTACTGCTGCTTTGATCTGTGGAAAAAAGTTAGAGCAACTAGACAGCAGCACATTGTTTGTAATCCTTTCTTAATCAGCTGCAATTATGATGATCATTACATTAACGGTGCATATCAACAGCTACTAATTATCTTTCATCATCCAACTTAACTTAATCAGCCAGCAAACAAATGGGTTTTGCCCATCCTGTGAAAAAAAGTGAACCTAACTTCCCATACGGAGACATTCACGGTAAAGCCATGTGCCACCAGAACAGAGGTGCAACATGGAGCTCCATATTAATCAACTTACCTGAACAAAGGACACATCAAATAATTGAACCTTATTTCCCTGTATAGGCCAAAGGTAAAAGGGTACTAAGAAAATTCCAAAAGAAGCAGCAGCCTATGGAAGTGGGATGGGTACACTGAACATTAGGAGGTTTTGTCAACAGCAATCACATGTATATGTATGGACCATAAGAACCTGCTTTAAAAGCACTCCAAGATAAGAAAAAAGAATGGGCAATCAATACCAATGTGTGTGAAATCATATTGTACTGGTTTAACAGCAAAATCATAGAAAAATTGCAGCAAGATTATCGCAATAATGATAAAATGTATCAATTTGATCTGCTGTACCTGATTTAATCAATATGATTTGCTAGCATTAATACGCTATACAATACAGTATGACAAACACTGAACAAAGCCTTCATTAAGCTTCCATGGAAGATGATGAAAAGCCTCATTAAGCTGCGTGGAAAAGAGGCTGCTTGAGCAAACAAAGGATCTATGCCTTTTGGCATCCGCAAGGGATGGCCTTTACCTTTTGCAGCAGGAAGAGATAATTTTTGTCCCCTTGTCGATGGAATATTCACATATACACACAGAGAAAGAGAGATTGAGAAAAAGAGAGACCGAGTAAGCCAAAATAGACTCATTCCATTTCTTATTACGATTCTACAAGAGAGGTACTAGCAGTGATTGAAATAAGAAAAGCCAAAAGTGTTAACAAAAAGGGCGAAGGGGCTATAAACAAAAGGGTGGCGGGTTAGAACTTTAGATGCTATGAAATCTGAAGCGCTATGTTACAAGATTTTCTGGCCAAAGATTCAAGCTTTTTCAAGAAGCAGCAGCTATTGGAGGAGGGAGAGGTGGAATTCCATGGAAATAATTTGGTGGTGACAATTTGTTCATCTCTGGAATCAAATCCACTCCCCTTTGTTCTTCTTCCTCTTCTTCTTCTTCGGAATCCCAAAGGAAATGAGCATATGAAGCAAGAACATAGCTGCCAATTACCGAAACAAAAACCAGAAACATCATTACTACAGTATTCCAACAATCTTTAGGATTAGATTAAAACACAAATGTTAACAAACAGAATCAAGAAAAGGCTCAATCCTTCTTACCAATCTTCAGGAGCAGCTTTGACAGCTCGATCGAAGTAACTTTCAGCTCGAGAAGAGTCCTTATGGCTCTGCCATATCAAATCCGCGTACATCGAAAGAACATCGCCGTCGTTCGGATTAGCCAGGATTGCTCTCCCGCAGTACTCTTCCGCTTTCACGAAATCCTGACGAACCTGCAAAACATTCAGCAACGCATCCATTTTTTAGCACAGAAAACTTCTATCTTTCCTTTCATGGATCCCCAATTTTAAAAAATTCAATCAACTCATTACCTCTTTCAGAAACTTCGCATAATTGCCAAGAAGAAGCGAATTCCCGGGATTCGCATCGATCATCGTCTCGTAATACACCTCCGTCTTGTAATTCGAATCCCAGAACTCCGAATTCCCATCTCTCCCGCCACCGTTGGAGCTTCCACCGCCGCCTCCGCCGCCAATCCTCCCGCCGCCGCCGACCAAAAGCGTGGCCAACCCACCATCCGCAGCACAATCCTCTCCCAACCCATCTGATCCCAGGAAGAACCCACCGCCCAATTCTTCCGTCTCCTCCTCTTCCTCGACAAAGGCCGTGTTCACCGGCTTCCTCCTCGGCACCGCCGGCGAAAGCTGCCTCAGATCCGTCTCCGAGAGCGCTCTCGTCATCCCGTGGGGAGACGAGGAAGAAGGAGAAGGGATGAGAGTCGGAGGCGAGGCGGTGAGCGAAACGGATCGGGTTTTCGCGAGTGAATGCCGGGGGAAGAACTCGGGCTCCACCGGCGGTGGCTGCGGATCTTTGGAGTGTGGGATCCAGGAGTTCAGTATCGGAGTAGAAGCGCTACGAAGAAGCATTTTTTTATGTTTCTGTTTTTTTTTTTTTTAATATGAATTTCTCACGATGGAAAGCTCGAGTTTTTTCTTCGCTCTGTTTTGCTGCAAACTTTTTTGCTGGTGCAGGGGAAATGAAGAAGAAAGGAAGGTTTGATATTTATAGCCCGGAGGGAGCGGAAGGGATGAATCGGAGCCGTTGATTCGTCTCTGCTCTTCGATCTGGACGGATGAGAAATAGTCCGTGTGATTCACGTGCGTACATTTCGCCTCCGTTTTCAGTCTGTCAGTGCCGCGTTTGGCACACCAAAACCGGGCTTTTTCGTTTCTATAATTAGACAAAAAAAAATCTATTTAATGTTATTATACCATTTCTGGAGTTATTATTTCTGCTTCTTAATATTTTCTCACTAACACAGTAACCTTGCATTATTGAATTGGGCCTCTTCGACGTATAATAGTACATAAAATACTGATTCAGAACATGGTCACGTGACCATGGAGAGGAACGTTTCCCCCGGCCGGTCGGCCGGCAGATCCTAACGCTCCGCTTCAACTGACGGCGCGTAGGCCGTGAAGTTTATATTGTCGTTTTCAGAGCAAACAAAACCACAGGCGTTTTTTTTCCCTGGCGGCTGGGTCGTCGGAAACTGAAATCGGCGCGGGATACAGAGCACCCAAAGTAAAAAAACCAACCAATAATCAATAAGGTCCTTATCGTTTTTGGTTTGATTTGGTTTGAATAAACAAAAACCAAACCCATAATTTGAGAAGTTAAAAAATGGAGTAAGAAAAGACGGAGAATTCAAAATCAAACGGACATCGCCTGTCCAGCAATATCCTATTAGCGAAACAACGTAAACCCCCGCATCATTTACTTGGTCGGATTATCGTTGTAACTCGTAGCAATTCAACGCTGTGCAGGATAGGTTGTGCACAAGTCAAAGCCATCGTGCTATGTGACAATGAACTAATTTGTTGGTTCAAGTGAACCAGGAGAAGAGAATCAAGTTGAGCTCCATTCCAATCCACACAAATAATAATGAAATAATAGAAGAAGATTCTCCTCTGTAGTGTAAACGTCGGATTTATTAGCTGCACGTTGCGAGATTTGTTGTGGACGGTTCACGGCTGGGCTCGGGGGCATTGGTGGTGGTTGGACTCATCTCCACTGGGCCCACAGGCCGTGCTGCGTGGAGCCCATCAGCTCGATTTTTTTCTTAACGGTGAGCTATGGGCTCGCGTGTCGCGATCCATCGCCATCTCCTCAGTCCGGATTTTTTTTGTGGAGCCCAGCTGCAGAGTGCAGTCTGGCCATTCTCCGTTCTTTGATTTGCTTTGTAGAGGAGAGGAGAAGAAGAGGGGAAAGGAAGAGGAAGGGGGGCTAGAATCCGTCGTTAGATCGATTTCTATCGTTGCGTCGGTTCAGTAAGTGGTATGATATGATCAGGGAACAATCGGTTTATGTCGGTTTAATAAACATATGTAGAGGCTAGAATGGTAAATTCGGACGGGGATTGAGATACTAGCCACAATTGCTCGTTTCTGAGGGGTCAAGTTTTGGACGTCTTTGGTTTTTAGGGTTTATAGTGACGTGTGAGATGGGGTAGAAGAAGAAGAAGAAGAAGAAGAAGAAGAAGAAGAAGAAGAAGAAGAATAGAATAGTACTTTGCCCCAGATTTTTGGTTTGGGAGGCAAGGCAATGCAAAACCCTTTGAATTTATTAGTAATTGTGTGACCAGTAACGAATTGTGGAATGGTAGACAAAATTCTGTGATGATTGTTAAGCTGAGAATGCCATGGTGGAAACATCTCCTTCTTTGACGCATTCTACATCATTCATTCATTCATTCATCACATATCGTATACTCCACATACGAGACAAGAAACGTCAATACGTCATTGAGGCGATTCGAACACATGACCTCACCTAATGGAAAGAGGTTACACGAATTCAATCAAGTGCAATCTATTACGTACGTACGGTACATAGGTGGTTGGCTGAAAACATATTGTGATTGTTTTACCAATCTGCTAGGTTAAAGCCACAAGCACGCGGCTATAAATACCTTTTTCGGCTTTCGCATAGGAATTACAATGGAGTAAGGTAATCACACTTAACGATAGATACTGTGTATTTATAATTTAAATAATAAGGTGTTTCGAGTTACAACTTGAAATACCAAGGTAAAACAGGACAGGACGATACAACATTATAAAGATCGACATATCAAACCGTTTCTCATTGCTCACAGATCAAATAATACCCGTCCAAAACATATATCGAGACTAATTCAGGATTACATAGTGATTACAATTTACATGTTTTTTTTACATTATTAATTTAATGACATTGTCAACAAATCAACAACATCGATAGGCTGTCTGTTGTTTTTTGTTCTTGAAAGGGAGACCCAAGGTTGGGGAATTGCTGGGAAATACACAACTGGATTTCCCATTGGCTGTAGTGGAATCAATCGAAGAACATGTCAAAACAGAATAAATTGACAGAATTGAAAGAAGAGGAACATGATACTTTTTTGAAGCTGAAGGTTTATTAATTAGCAGAGAAAAAAAAATCCCACTCAATTGCATTACAAAGCCCTAAAGTTATAATATATAAAGCTCGCGACAGCTGCATTTTTGTTTTTTTCGTAGGAGGGAAAGGGATGGTGTGGAAGTTGAAAGACCAAGTTGTGTCCAAGTGTGAAGGAGATAGATCGATCTTAGCTGGCCAGGAGAGACAAATAAGAGCCTCAAATATGATTTATGATACCACTGATCTTCAATGAAAGGCTGCAAATAATTATTTAACAAAAAAAAAAAAATTTTTTTGAAGAGCTTTCAATTAACGTTTGTTATGCGGGGGGAAAAGTTTGGGACTGAAACTGAAAGGAAAAAAAAAAAATAATTGGGTAGTTCATAGTAATTCATACCTGTACTTATCTAGTACATGGGTGTAAAAAAATTTCCATTGTACATACGATTTGTTACCACCCCCATTACCATTTTGGTACTATCCGGTACCACCTTCGTATTAACTCGAATTTTGAATAATTTTGTTCAGAAAGAATGAGTTCATCGTGATCTATTGAATATATAAATTTATGTGGATAAAGATATCATGACCAAATATACCACCTTGCAGTGGCGTAGCCAGAAATTCGAACGAGTGGGGGGCAGACTTGAATTGTCGTAATTGTGGGAGGGGGGTTAAAGCCTTACCGACAATGTTGATTCCGAAATTTGTGCAAATTTTGCATGTAATTTTTACCTGTATTTCAAAGTCGAGGAGGTGTCACGGCCCCTCATAGCTTCAACCCTAGCCCCACCACTGCCACCCTGGTATAAGCCCTGGTACAAGGTGGTAGGTAACTGGTGGCAGAAGATGATGAAATGTGGTAAATGACAGTTAGTGTATTCTTATTATCATGTATACAGTCATTCTACAATATGGTTTATTCATACCACTATTGGTACACTTCTATACCAAATGATACAATCTCGTGTACATACCAAGCTAGTACCACATGGTCTGGACCGGTAATAAAAGTCTTTAAACTTTTTTTCCCCCCAAAATTTATTAAAGTGGATGTCATTTTGAAGAGCACAATTAATCTAATTTTTTTGAACAAATTTTCAATTTTGACTTAAGACGAAAGAGATATAACCGGCCCGTTAAATGATATAGCCTTATACATGGCTATTCGTACACCCAGAAATTATGCACTTAAATCACTCTCGAACTATAGTGAAAAGTCCTTTTTTCCATAGATACTCTGATGTCTTTTAGAAATATCTATGGCGAAAATAATCTTGCACAATGGCATTCGTCCTTGGAGCTTGATAATTCCCCTCAACTGCGACATCGTTTCATTATTATCTTTTCTTTCTTTTCGGCCTTCCAATGAGGCAACTCTGGACCCAATACGCACACGACGCCCGTCTCTCAAGTCTCAACCAAAGCTTTTTGTGATGGTTTTTTCAGCTGTCTTCTTCTTCTTCTTCTTCTTCTTCTTCACTGTGCTGGTGTTTAGCTTTGAGTGGTTGGTCCTTCATGTCTATCGATTTGTCTTTTGTTCTTTCCTTCGTACTCCCTTCACTATCGATTGTGCAAATCATGGAGTTTATGTCACTTACTTATCATCAACATCATTAGTACACATCACAACAGTGAATATAAAACTTTCCACTTAAAAGTACTCTTATCGTGTTCCCTTGATCAACTCATTCGATTATGGGTAGGCTACGAGTGAATTATATATGAGGTGGGTAATCGTCGGAAAGATAGAAATCTCTGTGAGATTTGCTTCCATTCTGGGTATAGGTCGATTTATTTCTTGTGCATTGTATTAATCACCGAAAATCTTCAAGACTAGACTATATGTCGATAACAGGAACTCTAAGTGATGGGTGCGTGTATCATATTCTTTTTTTTTTAACTTTTTTATTGGGATAATGTATTTCGTCACTGTGTTATTTAAAGGATTCGAACATGTTTAAATCCGGTGATAATACCACTAGACAAAGACCTTGCCCGTCGTATTCATAAACAACATACACCTGGTGAACAGGAATTGAAGCTAACATAGAGAAGAATATACCGCCTTGACTTGAACCCAACATTCTTAGAGCATCCCCATTGGTATTTGCTAATTGCAAATCATACATAACACACTCAAAATGCAATTGCAAAGGTGATTGGACCATTGTAGTGGGCACTTGCTAAGGCGCTAACTTGCATTAAATAAAACTGAAGATGCAAGCTACACCTACATATATGAAAAGAAAAAATGATAATTTATTTTATATTCCTTCCTTCATTAATTTTTATTTATTATAAAGTCACTTAAACACATATATATATATACGATTGCAAATTAATTATATTGATGTAGGATTGTATGTGCAATGAAATAAATTTGAGTTGAAATGCATAAAGTTTGAAATGACAAGCTCACTATGGAGTATGGAAGCTCTTTGTCTTGACTCTTATCTATTTATAGTAATCGAGAAAGGGCAGAGAATTGGGCTTCATGTTCATTCTGGTCCAGCGAGTCTTGCAAAAGCCCATTTTCAATTACAGAAATAAGGCCCATTTTCTTAGCACAGGCTTCAGACCAAGGCTTCGAAAAGCCCATCTGCCCCAAAATATCGAATTTGAGACAGCTAAAGTTGACCTTTTTTTTTATAATCAAAGTTGACCTTTTATAGGAAAATGATGTATTTGACTAATTATTGGATGTCTCCGCATAACGAATAGGAATAACAATTTTGACTCATATTTTTCTAAATTACATGTAATTTTACTTAAAATTGTAAAAGAGAAATGATCTGATTATGACATGTCCTAACTAGTTAGTCTCATGGATTTGATTCTTGGGATTTGGTTTTTTGGTTAACCAAACCGAAACGATTAAGAATCTTATCATGTTTTGACTAGCCCTAACCAACAAAATCCGTAATGGTTGTGGTTTTCATTTTTGAGAATTTCTCTTATTTGACTTTTCATGTTTAATGATCTGGTTAACCAAACCAAATGGAGAGCCATAATCACAACCATTATACTAATTGCAAGATTATCTCAAGCTACAAGTTTCCCCAACACACAGGGTTTTTATTTTTATTTTATATTCACACGTGGCTCCCATTTCATTAATTTATTTTAATTGTTGCTTTCCCTCTACGTAATGATGATTTTTCGTATCTCTTTTTTTCATTAATAATTATTACTTCAAACATAAAGCAAAGCTCGGTCATGATCATGAAAGAACACATGGCGTACACAGTTCAGTTTTGTTGAGCTATATATGAATTAAGAAAGGGTTTTAGTTGCAATCGTTAATTAATTAATAATTAGCTCGACAATTTAGTTATAATCACTAGTTTAATCAAGCCGTTTAGCTTGAGCCGCCTAACTTGGCCACCTCGACTTCTCTTAGTTCATGTCATCATTCCTTTGGATTCTGTCTCTTCTGCTCTAACGCCCTTAACAATTTAATGATCTTTCAGCTTGACAAAAAGAACTTAAAATTTGAACCAAGAAAACATAGCACACCACGTAAGAAAGTGGTAAATGTCCTTGCCTAAATATCTCTCAACAAGTTTTAGGTATGTCCCGTGACTATGATCCTAATGTCCAGACCGTTAGGTGGACGTCCTAACACGATCGACAACTGTTGGATGCATGTGTAGTGGCGGAGCCACATCAGCCCGAGGTGGGTCTGCTGTACCACTTCGACTTTGCAACACACGCAAAAGTTACTAGTAATAGGATGCAGGGAGGGGCTAATCGCTGATCTTCCTTTTACTCGAATGTACGTACGTGTTTACACCGTTCGGCTATGAGCCATTTAACAATTACATTTTAGCATCTAATTTATTTACTCATGATCAACCGTACCTAGTATCTACATCAACATGACCTCGCCGGTCTTTTATCACCCATCTCGCGATCCCTAATACAAGCGCTCGTCCCCAAACTATCCAACCCATTGTCTTCTAATCTAATCGGACCACGACTACGGAATTCCCACAAGTCATAACCTAAATCCAATAACTATGTCGGCTTGTCGAATGCTCGGTCTGCCCGCTTATCATAACTCGTCACTCGCCGTTCACATGGACGACCTATACCATCGCTGAACCCATCTTAGCGAAATCCATGACTACGCCACTGCGCCAAATCAGAGTGCTAATGGCATGCACTACGACCCTCGCCAGATTTGGACTTGTTAGATAGTAGTACTGTAATCCCAAGTTGATGGGATCTTTGTACATATATGTTTTTGCTTCAAATACAGAGATGTATACCAAACTCTTCTGCTTGTTGCATCAACTGTATCACTCGCACGTGCGAGTGCCTACCTCGTATTCGTATAGTCAGCCATATGTTGTCCACTCCAAACGAAGGTCCATGTGGGAGATGTTTGTCCACTCCATTTCACGCATTAACAATTCCTACCTTTGTGAGTTGTGTTACACAATAGTCTTAACCTAAACGAAGATGTCTCGGCAAATGATGCTTCGTATGATCTCGCCTTGTTAGATGTACTTCGAGAGCATCAAGATGAAGCTATGCCATTATACCAGAGTCTAGACCTTAGAACTGACAAGTGTATTACAAGATGCATGCTCTGTCTTTGGACATTTCGTATGACTGCTCTCTTCGTCGTGGATATTAAAGATGTACTCAAGATATATGAAATCATCGTGCTCATTTTGTATGGCTATATCGTGTTTTCTAATTAAGATATCATAGTGGTTCTACGTACTATAAACAATTAAGAGCTCATTAGATAGATCACTTTTCCATGAAGGGCTCCTTCGTGAAAAAATCCCTTGCATGCCTACCTAGCTAGGGGCAGAGCTAGATGGGCTTTGGAAAATATGTCGAATCGAGATTTTTCATGCTCAATTTCATCACTACTAGGTATCGTGTTTTCTCTGTCCCTACAGATCTATTGTACTTGAAGCCGTTCGTTTGCTCGTGAGTTATGACCATGCAATATGCTCGATCGTACGTATTTTTCGTCATTTTTGAACTCAGGAACGTAAATCATTTCAAGTACATGAAACTGAACCTTATTCGAGTGAAACCTATTGTATAATCACGTGTTTTCATCTTTAGATGGCCAGATACTAGATCGTGTTATCTCGCCAGCGACAGATCCAGGATAGGGTACCACACTAAGATCGTGTTATCTGTTTGATCGTGTTTTCATCTGTCTCTTTTAAACTCGTGATAAAAGTCATCTCAATTACATGAATCACGTTGGAAACAAAGTTCACTTTCAAGAAACATGACAATACAACCAGTGATATTTGAAACTATGCATAGGGTATAGTTTGATCCCCTCATATAAGTTACTCAATAATTCAAATATATGGGTCCTCCATATCCATTAACTTTGGATCCTCAGAAAGCTAGCTGCGAATTACCAAATTCTCTTCTGTGCATGTTGCGTCAACTAGCACAAATGTTACATAATGATGTAAAGTGTAAACCCGAAAAGGCGTAAAAAGGCCAAAAGAGAAAAGGAAAGAGAGAAGAGCTCGTCGGCAGAAAACTAACATGGTTGGATGTAGAAATGGCAATGGGCAGGTCCCGGACGGGTTTCTTGGTATCCAGACCTGCTCCGTGGCAGGTCGGGTCCAGGTCGGGTAATTTATCATGGGTTACGGGTCGGGGCAGGTCGACCCAATGGGTAAGTAATTTATATGAAAAATATTAGAAATGTTCGTTATTTTTATTATAAGACCATGGAAACAAACAATATTATGATAAATATAGTTAAATTATTGGAGAAATCGAGGTTTTCACTAATTTACAACTTTATTGCAGCTAAAATTTGATTTAGTAAAAGGAAAATCCTAAGTAATTTGACTAAAATTAAGTGTAATTTAGGCAAGAACGGGTCGAGAATGGGGCGGGTTAGGGCAGGTCGAGTCTATGAGAATACCCATGCCCGCCCCGTTCCACCTACGGGGCGGGTCGGACCCGCCCCAAAACAGGTCAAACAGGTCGGGTAAAACGGGTCAGGTCGAAATTGCCATCCCTATGGTAGTGCACTAGTGCTCTTATTTAGAGAGTTCATTTGGATGGAGAATTTTAGCCGATTAAATTTGATTGAGACAAATTCATCACTTTTACAACATAACATTTGGATGAAGCGATTTCTCTTCAGAGGTGGAATAGATAATTGAAAATGGCTCATTTTAATTATTTCGTGTTGTCTATCTCGTGTATATTTAGTCACTAGACCATGTGGTGTGATTGGCAAATGTCCTCCTCTTCTTTTGACGAAGATTGACATAGGTTTTTCTCATTCAAATATGAGACATTCACGTTGAACTAACGATTATACCACATGATCAAATTCTCATTCTAACGTTATTCATACTCGTTGTGAGTCGTAGTTATATAATTTTATGTATGAGTCAAAATCACACATGACATAATAGAGAGGGAAGGTAAAACCTACTCAATTGTCAATACCATTTACATAAAAAAAAAATTCAAATTACAATCCCTACAATTGTCAACTGGTCCAGGTCTCTGTTCTAATCCGAGAACTGTTGCTTGCTCAACATCTTCCCTCTTCATCCTTTCTTCCGAAAAAATTATTCTTAAATATCGGTGACACCTTGGAGCGCTCCAAGGGTGAAGACAATCGTCGATATTCCCTTTTTTTTTTCCAACAGACTTTGTGTTCGTGACCATTACCACCAACCAATATCCTTCCTTCGCAATTCTCCTCTGTTATCCCCGGCCATTCGACGACTGCCTCTCCGGTGATCGGAGATTCCCTTTTGTTCACTGCCTCACAGTTCCAAATTTCCGACGAATTGAGGATCTCGTCGGGGTATTCTCCATCATTGGTAAAGCATCCTTCCCTTTTTCAATTTTTTCCCCTTTTGGCTGCGCGTGTTCGGATTCCGGTGCTTAGATTCTGGAAATTGAGAATAGGGTATTGGCTTCCTTTTGTCGAAAGAATCGAAAGTTGATCGCTTTTTTTGTTTTCTCTGCGGGTGCTGATTTGGGTTGGCGTTGATCGGAATAGTGAGGAGAAAGGTTTCAATGCTGGCTGAGAAGCTCCGGGATTGGGAAATGAGCTGCCGTGCCTGATGACGAAGGTAAAGAGGAAAGTCGGGAAGTATGAGGTCGGCCGGACGATCGGCGAAGGGAATTTCGCCAAGGTCAAGTTTGCTCGGAACCAGGAGACTGGTGAAAGCGTCGCCATTAAAGTGATGGCCAAATCCACCATTCTCAAAAACAAAATGGCTGATCAGGTGCTCTATCATTCTCCCTCAGCTTGTGCATATGGTATTGAGTATTGGCAATTCTTTTGCTGAGTGAATGGGAGGGGAGGAATGGGATGGAAAGATAACTCCTTTTTTTAGCTTTACTATGTGTTTCTACTTGATGAAGAAGTGTTCTAGCTTGAGCAGGATAGACTTTATTCTTGTACTCTCTTTTTGATTTTTCAATGAGAATGGCTGGTTTTGGGGTTTCAGATTAAAAGAGAGATATCGATCATGAAGATTGTCAGACATCCTAATATTGTTAGGTTGCATGAGGTATTCTCTTCAACACAGCCCATTTGGTGATGAGTTCATTTTAGCAATGGAACCTTTAAGTAGTCGTGCTACTTCCCTGTGTCCCCTTCTGGTAAAGTAAGTAACTTTTTGTTATATGCAATACTGTTCTTCTGTTTGTAATTAGGTTTTGGCAGGTCGGACGAAGATATATATCATTCTTGAGTTCGTTACCGGAGGAGAACTGTTTGATAGAATTGTAAGCATCTTTTCTACCTGCTTCTTTGCTCTTTCTTCTTTGCCTTATCATTGTCAGTGCAGCCCTATGAACAAACCCCTGTTAGCTTGGTGTTGTTTTCCAAGAAGTTTGAAATGTGGTTGTTGCTCCAATAGCTAATCATAACATGTTCAGAGGCTAATTGGCATTTTTTCCTTGGATGGACTTTCAGGTCCACCAAGGAAGGCTTAAAGAGCACGAGGCAAGACGATACTTTCAACAGCTTATAGATGCAGTGGACCACTGTCATAGTAAGGGTGTGTACCACAGAGATCTTAAGGTGAACAACTGTATGTAAAAATTAACTTCCTCTTTTAGCCAGTTTGAGTTAGATGTTCTGAGACCAATCAGGAAATTTTCACTCTTGTGTAGCCTGAAAACCTTCTTCTTGATGCTGCCGGGAATTTGAAGGTCTCTGACTTTGGATTGAGTGCGTTGCCTCAGGATGTAAGTAGCCAGTTACTAGCTTAATCTGTCAGTGGGTTTTGTCTAGTTAATTCTCCGCAACCAATCCGTTAGAACCTTCATCTGTGATGCAGGGTGTTGATATTCTCCATACTACCTGTGGTACACCGAATTATGTTGCCCCGGAGGTACTCTTCTAACCAAACATGAAATATATGTTTTAACTCACCACTTGATGTTTTTCCTTTTCATTCTAGTCAAGGACTAAGTGTTGTCTCCACGGTTGTGTGGTTTGTCGCTTATGCAAAGCTCTTTGGGAGTTATTCCACTATTAATATCATTTCCAAAAGTTGGTCGGTTGTTTCAGGAGTCGCTTAGATTTTTGACATTGAGGAACTGTATTTCAGGTGCTCAGCCACCAAGGTTATGATGGGGCAGCTGCCGACATATGGTCATGTGGAGTAATCCTCTATGTTCTGATGGCTGGATATCTTCCATTTGATGAGACAGACCTTCCAACTTTGTTCAAGAAGGTTAGGTTCTACTTTCATTTTCTTGGTACAGCTGAGTGGGTTTCCGGATTTATTAGGTACTTTGTGTTTGAGATTGATTGTTCTCGAAGAAACAGGATACACACATTCGTCTTTTGGCTAGTTATAAAGTTCAGCACTGCATATTTTGATGCCAAACATATACTATGGGTGTAAATTAACTGCTGCATAAATTTTGGTGATTACGTAATTTCCTTGTGAAGTTGTACCTGTATCTCGATCTAGTAGGGGGCATGACTTATCAACCAAGCGTTTCAGGATTGCCGTTTCGTATATAAAGATAAAATTGTTCATCTTTTTGTTCATTTGCAGATAAATGCTGCAGAATTCACTTGTCCTTTTTGGTTTTCTCCAGATGCAAAGGCCCTGATAGATAAGATACTTACTCCCAATCCGAAAAAAGTGAGTACTGTTTCTTTTAGTCAAATGATTGTTTCTTCATGTACATAGCCAGTTCTTAAATTGCTGCTCTCCTCAAGCTGCATGGTTAATGCACACTTTAATCATTGTTGTTAAGATTGTCTCTGTATCAGTTTTCATGTTATCACAAGAGGTCAACCTTCCAGGTTCATGACTGTAGTCGTAATTTACCATCTTTTGCATATGTAGGTAGTCATAATAGCCCATTTGTAAGAGCATGTTTTTTTTTCTCTCTCTAAGCAATTACTCTAACACGCGCCAACAAGTCTAGCTATGGTTACATCCTGATAAAGCAATTGCTTATTAGTTTTGACTTTCAAATATCAATGCTGTGATGTGATTTAATTTTATGTATCTTTACTTCCTGCAGCGCATAAGGATAAAGGAAATTAGAAGAGATCCATGGTTTCGGAGGAACTACGTGCCTGTGAAACACACTGAAGAAGTGGAAGTGAATCTGGATGATATTCGTGCAGTCTTCGATGACATCGAGGTGGGTCAAACATGCTCACACCAGAATACTTGTGCAAGCCTTCATAACTCTGTTTTGCATCTTTCTCTAATTGTAGTGTTCTTCATATTACAGGACCAATATGTAGCAGAGAAATCAGAATGCAGTGACACTGGACCATTAATAATGAATGCCTTTGAAATGATTACCCTTTCCCAGGGGCTAAATCTATCAGCACTGTTTGACAGACACCAGGTATATATTTCACCACCACAGATATGTTGCTAGCATTCATTCTAATGAAGAGGTTTCACTCTGTTGAAAACTTCCTCAAAAATCGAATTCATGGAGTGCTGAAGTTTGAAAGCCTTGCTATCTCCACAAACTGGCCTTTTTTTTTTTTTTTTGCTGCTGATGCTGAATCCATTACCTGAATCCATCAAAAAAAATTTCCATGGTCAGGACTATATAAAGAGGCAGACTCGTTGTGTATCCCGAAGACCAGCAAAGGATATAATCTCAACAGTCGAAGCAGTTGCTGTCTCATTTGGCCTCAAGGTTCATACTCGTGGTTACAAGGTCCAAGCTTTTCCTAACACTACCTCTACTTTCCATAAGCTTGATAGCATTGTTGTTCTGGGTCATGTTCACTTCCTGCCAAATCTGTATAATGGACTTCACATGATTAATAGGAGCTAGAAACTAAATTGCATAAACGAAGAAGAAAGGAAATGCAGCCGAAATAGTGTATCAGTTCTACACAAGCATCTGAAATAAGCCGATGTACTAAATAAAACTCCCTTGCAGATGAGGCTTGAAGGAATGTCAGCGAATAAGACCGGTCATTTAGCAGTGGTGTTGGAGGTACTTTTCGTTACAGGTTGCTGTCTCCTCCCTCCATCCTTTAGCGGATCTTAACCAGATTCATCCATTGTTTTATGCTCTGTAGGTTTACGAAGTAGCACCTTCACTGTTCATGATAGACGTGAGGAAGGCATCAGGGGAAACTCTCGAGTATCACAAGGTAGGCAGCTCTCAAATATGATAACATCTGCATCTAGTTAGTCTGCCTCTCTAATTGTATTTTCTAGAGACGATTAGAGTCAAATTCGATTTGTGATGGCGTTTGTGGTGTGCAGTTCTACAAGAACTTCTGTGCAAAGCTCGACGATATCATATGGAAGCCAGCAGAAGGAGCAAACTCAGGCCTGCTTCGAACGATGACTTGCTGATCCAGGGATGCCAGAATGGGGTTTTCTTGGGCGTGAAGCAACTAAACTATATATACGTAAATAGTCTCTCTACGTGCTCTGTTCGATCCTGAATTTTTGACAATCATGTTTCATCCTCTGCATACATCACCATGTCCTGTCTTCTGGAAAAAGATGAACTCCCAAAGCGTAGAACTACCACTCTGCCAGGAATGAGTAAATTGAGCTCTGGGTTTCTAGTGAATCTGCAAATCCCATGCAATCGAACAACTGACGAAAGAGTCTGTTTTGTTACCAAATATCAAATATGCACTCTGGATGAATGTAGAAGCATATCAGACTGAATTGGTACTCCTATCACTTTTGCAAGGATTGCATAAGCAAGCACACTACAAATTGGTCTCTGTCAACAAGTACAAATAAGATTGAGCTCAGACAACGAAAACACGATCACTTCAACCGAATCTAATTCCATGTCAACACGAGTATAATCTGTTTTGCTTCAGCAATGGTTTTACATGTATCTGTTGAAACGTCCATCACTCTGTCTTCATCCTCTACTCCTATACTCCCGATCATATCCCGTTTTATAATCTTCATATCTTTGAGTTGATGGCGCCAACACTTACGTCCGGTTTCGCAATGACTATCATAAGAATCTCTCATCATAAACTGGCGGCATATATACTGTCAACAAATCAAAAAAACCCAACTCCATTATGAAGAACAAATGTATTGGTAAAAAAACGGCTAAACAGCTGGGAACAAAACTATGTAGAGAGGAAGGAGCAATGCCCAAACGACAAAACTAGGGGGAAACAATAGCTGAAATTGTCTTGATAAACTGTAAAACATCGTACCACGGGAGCTATTGAGCCGCCTCTCAGTTTGTATGACGGTCGAGTGAAACTTAAATAACTTGGATGAAAATTCCGGAACAAGCCGTTAAAAAATGGAGTTTTGTCATAACTTGAGAAAGTCCAGAAGATTTCCACATGTTCGATTGTCGGAATATGCAAATCTTCATGAGGTTCTCTCCAAATGACCTGCATATAACATGTAAATAAGTTGGATAAAAAAAAAAAACATGTAAATAAGCACGTGTGCTTAATATAAAATCTATAGTCAACTTTAAGAAAGCGACACGTTTTTTATGGGTATGGGGTTAAAGACACATTTGGTCACTGACATTACTAAATCGGGACATGTTTAGTCACTAAAAAAAGTTAATATCAAATTTGGTCACTATAATTACTAAAATAGGACACAATTAGTCACTCGCCGTTAGTTAACGTCCAACTCCATTAAAAGAGTCCGTTATGTGCTGACATGGCTAACAGAATCGCCTAGTCAGCATTGTTTTGGACCAGATATGGTCAAACCCGACCCGCCATGTCACTAAACCCGCCACGTCACTAAATCCAACCCAACCCATTAACCCAACCGGACCCAGAACCAAAGTCGATCCAGTTAACAAAACAAAATTGGAAAATCAGACCCGAAACCCTTCTCCTTCCTCCAGAAGCTCTGCTCCTTCAATTTCATCTACCATTTTCGATAGAACACATCAGAGAGCATAGAGAAGATGGAGCCAGCCACTCTACCCCTTGACCCCCTTATCCCAGATCCTTCGTCGAAGTCGACTTCTTCTTCGTCGCGCGCCGGCTTCAGTTCCCCCATCGCAGCAGACAAAGAAACCTTAAGATCCACCTGCGAATCCGCTCTGTTCTTCTTCTTCGTCGTGCTTCCCCCATCACAGCAGTGGACAAACCCTAAATCAATTCCCCCATCGCGCTGGTGTCAATTTCCCGTCTCCTGTAATTGTCCTGGTAGAGGCACTGACCGGAGCGGCAGGATGAGACGTCGAGGGTGGCACACTCCGGTGAGCTGCAGAAGAGCGGGGAGTAGGAGGAGGAGGAAGGCTGGTTGAAGATCGGGTCTGTTTGCTGAGCCAGGCCCGGAAGAAGTACTCCCCGTTGCCCTGGTTCAACCCGGATGTGACGGAAGTCGATAAATCGGACTGAGAGAGGAAATGTGTGGGGGGGGGGGGGGGAGTCGAAATCGAGTAGAGGGGTGAGGTCGGAGTAAGAGAGGAGAAGCTTGTTGGGGGAAGAAGAAGCTTGTTCTTCGGGTTCTTGTTCGGTGAAGGTAGTGGATTGAGGGTCGAAGGAGAGGATGTGGTGAGCTCGGTGGAGTGAAACGGAATGGGCGGATTTGCCGCCGATGTGAAATGGAAGGCGGAGAAGTGGAGAGGCGTGGTAGGGATGGAGAATAGGGTCGGGTTTGGTTATGGGTCCAGTTGGGTTAGTGGACTGGGTTGGAACAATGACGTGGCAGGTTTAGTGACGTGGCGGGTCGGGTTTGACCATATCTGGTCCAAAACAATGCTGATTAGGCGATTCTGTTAGCCATGTTAGCACTTAACAGACTCTTTTAACGGAGTTGGACGGCAACTAACGGCGAGTGACTAAATGTGTCCTGTTTTAGTAATTATAGTGACCAAATTTGATATTAAATTTTTTAAGTGACCAAACATGTCCCGATTTAGTAATTTCAGTGACCAAATGTGTCTTTAACCCCGTTTTTTATCGAAGTGCAATTAGGTGAAAGATAAGTTCATGCGAAGTGCAATTAGGTGAAAGATAAGTTCACATACCTCATGATTTCGTATAAAATCGAATTCAAGAGTGAGGCGAAACCAAAATCGTGACAACAGCTCCTGCTGCGTAAGAAATCTTCTCAAAGCGTGGAAATCGTTTCCATCCGCGTTAGAGCCGAAATATCGCACATCTGTTGAAGATATTGATCGATGAAGTTCCAGATCAGGGGAGGCTGTTGGTGAAGGCTGCTGAAGCTCTGCTAATCCGAATCCTTTCTGGAGAAGGAAAAGCGGCTGCACTGTGTCGTTTTAATTAGTTAAGTCTCAAACACTGAGACTGTGTCGTTTGGTCTTTTTCTGTTTTAGTCCTTGTTTTTCTGTTTGAGTCTGTAAAAGCCAGTTTGGCTAAACTAGCCGTTAGGGATAGTCGTTGGTTGCAGAGTCAGTTTGTTAGGTTGCTTATTCTCAGGGATTGAGAGGTTAGAGCTGTTTAGCAGAGCCGATTCCAAAGGCTTCAGTTGAGAAGCTCATGTATAAAGCTCGATCTCAGTCGAATTAATAAATTGTCAGTTTGCATTCTATTTGATTTCATAGTGGTATCAGAGCTTTTGCAGACTGTAACCAGAGAGTTTCAATCGAAAGTGAGAGCTGTGTGAAATAGTAGAAGATCCTGGGTTGTGGGAAACACGAGTGAAAGTGAGGATCTTGATTATTGGTGAGTGAAATTGAAAAGAGCAGGATGAGTGGTGACAGCAGTTTTGCTCAGGTAGGGATTCCCAAGTTTGATGGGGACTATGATCATTGGAGCATGTTGATGGAAAACTTGCTCAGATCCAAGGAATTGTGGATCGTGGTAGAAACTGGAATTCAAGAAGCTGATGAGGAATCTGAGTTGACTGAAACTCAGAGAAAGACACTGGAGGTGACTCGTCTGAAGGATCTGAATGCTAAGAACTTTCTGTTCAGTTCTATTGATAAGAGCATTCTCAAAACCATCACTCAGAAGGGAACCTCCAAGCAACTATGGGACTCAATGAAGACACGTTATCAAGGGAATGAACGTGTTCAGAAGGCAAATCTGCAAGGACTCAGGAGAAACTTTGAGCTGCTGCAGATGAAGGATGGTGAGACAGTGACAAACTATTTCAGTCGAGTAATGGTCATTGCTAATTCAATGAGGAATTGTGGAGAAGATATGACAGACACAAAGATTGTTGAGAAGGTACTCAGAACTCTCACTGAGAAGTTCAATTACATAGTGTGCTCCATTGAAGAATCCAAGGACATAGCTGAGATGTCTGTGGATGCCTTGCAAAGCTCCCTGCTGGTTCATGAGCAAAAATTCTCAAAGTCCACCTATGGTGAAGAGCAGGCTCTGCAAGTGTATAATGGAGGAAGAGGAAGAGGAGGCAGATTTGGATATCAAGGCAGGGGAGGAAGAGGACGAGGCAGGAGCTGGAATAAGGACCAGATTGAATGCTACAAGTGCCATAAAATGGGACATTACAGTCGAGAATGCCCTGAATGGCAGACTCATTACTCAAGCTGGGAACCCACTGACATCAAAGATGATGTTCTGCTGATGGCCTACACTGAAGAGAAGATATCCAGTAGAGAAAGCTCGAGAAAGAATGGTGACTGGTGGTTCCTTGATAGTGGGTGCAGTAACCACATGTGTGGTGACAAAACCTGCTGAGTGTGGGACAAATGCAGGAAAAGAATCTTGCCTTCACAATAAAGCAAGGAAGCTGCAAGATTTATCATGAGAAACATGGTTTGCTGCTACAAACATCCATGAAGTCCAACAGGATGTTTGTACTGCAAGCCAACCATCATGCTGAAGCCAATCACTGCCTACAAACTGATGTTGAACAACATGACACACTCAACCTATGGCACAGGCGGTTTGGTCACCTCAGCAAGGCTGGTCTGCTGGAGTTGGAAAAGAAAAGGCTGGTGGAAGGGCTTCCTAAGTTAACTGGAGAGCTTGGAGTCTGTGGAACTTGTATGATTGGCAAGCAATGCAGGACAAAATTTCCAAAAACAGGAGCATGGAGAGCCATCAAGCCACTGCAACTTCTACATGCTGACTTGTGTGGCCCTATCACTCCTGCATCTAATGGAGGGAAGAGGTATATCATGACTCTTACTGATGATTACAGCAGAAAACTATGGATTTACTTCTTATCTGCAAAATCAGAAGCCTTAGCATGCTTTAAACGTTTCAAAGCACAAGTGGAAAATGAAACTGGAAGAACTATTGCATGTCTTAGGACTGATAGAGGGGGAGAGTTCTTACTGCATGAGTTTCGTGATATATGTGAAGAGGCAGGAATCAGAAGGCAGCTAACAGCTGCTCTCACCCCTCAGCAAAATGGGGTTGCTGAGAGGAAGAACAGGACCATCATGAATATGGTCAGATGTTCACTGGAGGACACCAAATTTCCACCAACTTTCTGGCCTGAGGCTGTAGATTGGGCTACTCATATTCTTAATAGAAGTCCAACTAAAGCTAATGATGGCAAGACACCTCAAGAGAGATGGACTGGAAAACCACCTTCAGTGAATCATTTCAGAATCTTTGGTTGTGTGGCCTTTGCTCATGTTCATGACAGTTTAAGGAAGAAGCTGGATGATAAAAGTGTAAAGTGCAACTTCCTAGGCCTGTCTAAGGAATCTAAAGCCTATAAGCTGTTCAATCCTGAGACTAAGAAGGTTATTATCAGCCGAGATGTGGTCTTCAATGAAAAGGAAGGATGGATCTGGAAGTCTGACACAGAGCCTGACTTGATCAAACTGGTGTGGGAAGGAGCAGAAGAAGCCTGGTATGACTCAGAAGAAGGTGATGATGATGATCAAGGAGGACATGAGGAGGAGGCTGAGCCTTCTGAAACCACCTCAGAAGAAGAAGAAACTGAAGAGGAGTCTGAGAGCAACTCAGTTCCAACACAGTCTGAGGCCTCAGAACCAGTCACACCAGCTGCTACTGAATCAGAAGAAGAAGAAGAGAATGTGACTGATGCTCTGGGACTTCCACCTAGCAATGAGCTAGGACCAAGAAATCGAAAGTTTCCAAGTCGATTTGATGGTTTTGACTGTCAAGGAATGCCAAATCTGGCATTTGCTGAAACTGATTGGTGGGCTCTAGTTGCTGTCAGCAGTGATCCAACCTCCTTTGATGAAGCTGTTCTTGAAGAAAGGTGGAGAAAGGCCATGGAACAAGAGATGGATGCCATAAGAAGAAATCACACGTGGATTCTGGTTGATAAACCAGCAGGAGTGACTCCTATTGGAGTCAAGTGGGTATACAGGACCAAGTTGAAGGAAGATGGATCCATAGACAAATTCAAGGCCAGGTTAGTTGCAAAGGGCTATGCTCAAAGGTATGGAGTGGATTATGATGAAGTCTTTGCACCAGTAGCTCGATGGGACACCATCAGAACTTTCTTGGCCCTTGCTGCACAACATGGTCTGACTGTGTATCAGTTAGATGTTAAGAGTGCTTTCTTGCAGGGAAATCTCACAGAAGAAGTGTATGTTGAACAACCTCAGGGTTTTGAGATTCCTGGGCAAGAGGGTAAGGTATACAGGTTGCAAAAGGCTTTGTATGGCCTTAAACAGGCTCCTCGAGCTTGGTTTAGCAGGATTGAAACTCACTTTCTAAACACTGGTTTTGAAAGATGTGAGTTTGAGCAGACATTGTTTGTGAAGAAATCTGGAAGGGATGTGTTGATGGTCAGTGTGTATGTTGATGACCTAATCTATGCCAGCACTAGCCCTGCAATGCTAAAAGAATTCAAGGAATCTATGGAAGCTGAATTTGAAATGTCAGATTTGGGAAAGATGAAGTTTTTCTTGGGCGTGGAGGTAACTCAAACTGGCACTGAAATCTTTATTTCTCAGCAGAAGTATATTAGTGAGCTGCTAGACAGGTTTCATCTTGCAGATTGCAACCATGTCAACAATCCTATGGTTCCAGGAACAAAACTTTCAAAAGCTGGTGATGGTGTCGAGGTTAATGCAACTAGCTATAAGCAGCTTATTGGAAGCCTACTTTATGCAACAGCAACAAGGCCTGACATTATGTATGCAGTTTGCAAATTGAGCAGGTTCATGGACAAACCTACAAAACAACACATGCTGGCAGCAAAGAAGATACTCAGGTATCTCAAAGGAACACAGAAGTATGGAATTCTGTACAAAAGACAAGAAGAAGGAGACTGTCTACTTGGTTACACTGACAGTGACTATGCTGGTGATTTGGATGATAGAAGAAGTACCAGTGGGTATACTTTCTTTTTGGCAGGAGGAGCAATTTCATGGAGCTCGAAGAAACAACCAGTGGTTACTCTCTCTACAACAGAAGCAGAATTTGTGGCTGCATCTTTCTGTGCAGCTCAGTGCGTGTGGCTTAGAAGAATTGTGGCTCAAATGGGATGGCTGGATTGTGTGGAAGGAACAACCAGGATTATGTGTGATAACAGTTCAGCCATCAAGCTTTCAAAGAATCCTGTAATGCATGGTCGAAGCAAACACATAGATGTTCGCTTTCACTTCCTAAGAGAGCTGGCCAGGAATGGAACAATTGAATTGGAGCATTGTGGGACTAAGGAACAAGTAGCAGACATCATGACCAAGCCATTGAAGCTTGATACATTTCAGTTGTTGCGCAGCATATTGGGAATGGTTAATGGAGCAGAATTGGGGATTGAAGATTGATGAACTGAAGCTGGTTGAAGATGCTTCAGTTCAGGGGAGGCTGTTGAAGATATTGATCGATGAAGTTCCAGATCAGGGGAGGCTGTTGGTGAAGGCTGCTGAAGCTCTGCTAATCCGAATCCTTTCTGGAGAAGGAAAAGCGGCTGCACTGTGTCGTTTTAATTAGTTAAGTCTCAAACACTGAGACTGTGTCGTTTGGTCTTTTTCTGTTTTAGTCCTTGTTTTTCTGTTTGAGTCTGTAAAAGCCAGTTTGGCTAAACTAGCCGTTAGGGATAGTCGTTGGTTGCAGAGTCAGTTTGTTAGGTTGCTTATTCTCAGGGATTGAGAGGTTAGAGCTGTTTAGCAGAGCCGATTCCAAAGGCTTCAGTTGAGAAGCTCATGTATAAAGCTCGATCTCAGTCGAATGAATAAATTGTCAGTTTGCATTCTATTTGATTTCAACATCAACAACAGATCGACCAGCTTCTTTGCAGCAGCAACAGCTATCAGCAGCCTTACCTAACAGCTGTCTTCGCCGATTTCTTCGTTGCGAACTGGGTATCGTGGAATTCCAGGACCGGGTAAAGATCGCCAGAGATTGGCCCATCTTTGGGACAGGACGCTGGTTTTCGCTGCTTTTTTTGAGGGTTCTACGCGAGCGAGGATGTTATGGATGACGTCGTCGGGTAACTCCGATATCCGGTTTCTCCATGGCCATTGGTCTCCAGGCGGCGGCGTTTCCCCATAGTTTAGGGACGGGTTGGAAGAAAGCTTGAAGGAAGAAAACAGGGGATGGTTCCTAATTCAACCCTATATTATTAGGTTTTTGGGTTCTGGAGTTGGTAGCCCAAAGTTCCGATTAGTCGGAACTAATGCTGCCTAGGTCGGCCAATTGATCCTTCTACTTATTGAAAAAGGATTCTGTTAGTCAGACCCAATGCTCCATTGTCTCCGAGTCCGAAACGGCTACTTGGTTCTCAAAGGATCGTTCGGTGGCGCGGCTATCAACCGAATCAAATACTACTCGCGATACACGATCAACGATAATACTTGAGATGATCATTTCGTGTGGCATGCCTTCTTCGGAACACCTGAATCGAGCAATGACATGAACTTTTCGGAACCATGTTTAAGGACTAGAAAACAATACGCACCATTTCTTTAATAAATAAAAGCTAGGTACGCTTTTTCTCCCAATGTTTTGTTTACTGTTTCACTTTCTGTCGTTTTGTGGCGATGAGTGAAAGAGTGCCTTCCATGGGAGGCGTTGCCCGGCCCAACGTTGCCTTACCTTCCCTCAGTCCCGGCAGGCGGCAGGCGGCCATGCCGTTGAGCTTTCCCAAGTTTTCTGGTCTTCGTCTTTCCTCACACACGCCACCGCATCTGTTGGCACACGCCACCAGCCATGAATCGTACAGCCCTAGCCTTGCTCAATGGTTGATTAAGGTACAATTGATTGCCACTGATTCCCTCTGCTAGATCACGTCCATTCACCCGTCAATTCTGCCTCTAAGACTCTATCCTCTCACCACCATTCTCCAAATCTCCCCATCCCAAAGTGGTTTTCAATGGGGGCAATCGGCTCTGCAACTAGCTTCGGCACGCCAAGATCCGAAGCCGCCATTCCTCTTTCCCAAGCCCAATCCCATCTTTGGATCGAAGAACGAGCAACGAAAACGATAATGGTGGTCGGCTTCTAAGGTACCTTTCTAGAACCCAGTTTCGTCTGAATCCTTCTGGCTACATCGCTCTCTCATTTCCATAGATCCCCTGTTTAGGTAAGCTTTGACCGATGAACACGACGTTGTCGTCCTAGGAACAGGTTCTGTGTTGAACACTCAGACGAAGTCGAGTTTGAAAACAGAGAGGAAAACAAGGTTGGGGATGACGACGGTAATGAACAAGGAACGACGACGGCTGCGCCTGGTAGGTCTTCTTTATGACCTTCTCTTTCTTGACTTTTTGGTTCTCTATTTTCTCGGTTCTGTGCTTCTTCTCCCTTGCCCGCTGCCACGTTGCCTCAAATGTGTTTCTGCCTACAGATAACACCCCATCTCTTTGTGTAGCTCTTTGAAGAAAAGTTCTGGAAGGCAATAGCTTGCTATGATAGAGAAAAGTTTTTTGCAGAATTTGATCAATAAGCAATGAATTGTTAGGATCAGATGCAGATAGTGCCTGGCTAATGCTGAAGAGGCTATGTTCACCAACAGGTATGTAGGCTGAGAATACTTATGGGGGTGATTTGAAAAACCCAAGCTGAATCGACAGAATTTGAGAGCATCATGTTGTAAGCAGCTCTCTTTGGAATGATGTGATTATTTCGTAGCTTTTTATTTCTTTGAGTTTTGTAACTGTTGAGTTTCATGGAAAATACAAAGCTTTCGATATGAGATAATTTTGCAGCTACTGTAATCTGGGTACTTGCTGTTGCTGATGCAAGTTTACTCCTCTCATCTCAATCTATTCTCATCTTTGGCTACTTGGTGGAGGAGGATTAAGATTCAGGTTTTCTACATTCTCTCCAAATGATGTTAATGATATGAATTCTTTCTCAACGTTCTTTCATTTGCCCCTTCCACTTTGCTGCAACCTTGGACCTATGATTCAGCTTTGTTGAGCTCCATTTCAGTCTTGGTAATTGCTTAAACTCTTTAGATAGGGGCAATTGGTTCACGTTGCTGCTTTTTTTTTTTTTTTTTTGTTAGTTGGTTCTTAGATTCATGAGCAAGTTCTGAATTAAAGCTGTAAATTGGTAAATACTTGGAAGTGCTTGGGAGTTTAATGAAACTGGTTGCTGCAAATGGTTAAAATATGAGCTTTTGGGTTCTACTGTAACTTTCATTCCAACATTTTCATTTATTGTGTGTTTGCCTAATCTGAATCCAGTTCACTATTTGATCAATTTTCTAAACAAGGATGTGCTATATGCTTATGTACCGATTTTTCAAGAATAGGGAAACACAAACTTCTTACTGCTGTGAATCTGCTCTACAGTGTTCTCCCTGCACATTCTTCACCATGCATGTTTTCTCAACAAAAGCCAATAGGGAAACACAAACTTGCTTGGTGCATTAACCTTTCATGATTTATGAAAGAAAATTAGAAGTTCTTGAGTTTCAATTTGATGAAATCGGTAAGTATGTGATTGTTGTGTTAATATTCAGCTCAGTTATTGTTGATGTGTTGTTTTAATTTGACTTTTGATTAAAACATTTGAAAGGTTAGGAGGAATGGTCGCAGAGAGGGTGGATGAACAACAATCGAACAATAGGAAAACAATATGTGCCCACAATCAACGGCAGGTGCACTTCTTTAACCTATTTTTGCTTTGGTGTCCATATGAAATTCAAGGTTTATTAGGGTTTTTTCTTTATCCCAATTTTGTAGCTTCTTTTTGCTTTCTATTGTTGTTATGTCGGGTTCAGGTTCAAGTCATCCAACATGTGTCGATTAAGAAAAAAGATGCTTTTAATAGCTCTCTTGAAATTGTTCAAGGTCAGCTAATTTACTTCACTTGCTGGAAAGGGTTGTCGACTGCTTCATGCTACTAACAATTTGAGTTATTTATGTTTGCTTTGTAACAGATAAGCCGTTGGCAGCAGTCTACTCTCTAATTGCAGCTCCAAAGCAACTCAAGCGAGAGATAAAGAGGAAGACATGATCGACATGAGTAGGTATTTCATGTTTGATAGTTTCCATTTTGGTTTGGTTGCACTTGCTTTGAGTTTTTCATTCCTTCCCTTAATGTTAGCTTTTGGGATCTTTTCTCCAATTTTACCAGTTTGATTTATAATGCAGCTGTTCTAAGCAACTTCTCTATTCACAGAAAAGTGGTATGCGTGAATCTCTTTTAACCGCAGCTCCAAAACAACTCAAGCGAGAGATAAAGAGGCATACATGATCGACACAACAGGTATTTCATATTTGATGGTTTCCATTTTGGTTTGGTTGCACTTGCTTTGAGTTTTTTCCTTCCTTTCCTTGAGGGGCTTTCTCTCCAATTTTACCAGTTTGATTCACTCTGCTTCCTTCTTTGCCAATTCCATTTGGCATGCAGAGTAGATTCATTTTTAATTGTAGATTCACTCTCTCAACATATGTAGCGGGCAGTTGCGGCCATTTGAAGGCGTCGAGACGACATCGGCAGTCAAGGGGTAATGTTGGGTAACAAAGAGAACTGAATGGAATTTTGGCTGGGGAAACCATTTGTCATTTGGCCCTTGCAGGTTTTTACCTGTTGATCCTTTTTGTCTTGCTGATTATGTGTACAAATCTAGGGTATGCTTACTTTAAACTGCTCGCTGAACATATATAGTTGGTCTTGCTTGCACTTTTGGCGAGATTGCAAATGTTATTTGCTGTTTAGTTAGCTTCATTTATCTAATTTGAGAAGCTCTATGACGTGCCAACTATTTTTCATTAAAGGAGAAGATTCATTCATCAATCAATCCCAATGCCTTTTGGAAGGAGAACGACAAGAGGTAAGCAGTCTGAGCACTCTAAAACGGTTCTGCCTGAGTTCATGAGAGTTGGGAAGAAGACTACTGCATGGAGTTTGAATTTGGTGCAGTTTTAAAGTTAGGCCTTGCTTTGATTTTGTTTGCAGCAACTAGCGAGGAAGTGTTCATCATTATCAAATGTATCTTCGTAAATGAACTTAGTAGCCAAGCAAACTAATTGAGCTCTTGACGATGTGGTTTGGAGAGAGCGAAGCTAATGTCAGGGAAATCTTTCACAATGGTGGACAGGCTGCACCATGTGTCCTTAACTCGGGTATAGTTTCTTTGTCCCTTTGAATTTCCTGTTGGACATTAATTGTGTCATGTTGTTCTATTTTAATCTCATTTTAATTGTGTACCATTGCAGAGAGGAGAGAGGAGGCAGTGTTGGAGATATAGATCCTAATGTTGTCACTATAGCTGCTGCTGGGCTTGCTCTTGCTGACGAATGAGTACAAGTGAGAAGGAGGAGTATATTATTTTTCCTGCTGTTGGACTAACGTCTAACTGAACCAGGAGTGTTTAAATTAAGATAATATGTGGGTTAGACTTTCAGTATTTGCTATGATCTTTTAGTTAGTTTGATTCATCTGCTAAGAGTTGTGTTATTTTGTGGACTCTAGAAGGGAAGAGCTGGTTCTCTTCATTAAGCATTGATTTATATAAATGACTAAGATTTCTTTTAATACCATAGTGACAGATTGAGAGTTCACCTCTTATTCGTTTACTTCCACTATTGTAATTTTCTTTAGGATGAAGAGAACTATAGTGAGTTCCTCCTACATATTTATAAAATTACTTTAGTTTTGTTGGGTATGGATAGATGATGAATTGATAACATCTTCTCTTTTGTAAAAGGATTGCTCGAATTTTATCAAAAGGGATATGGATTGATTTTATGTACGAAATAATGATTCTCATCTGTAAACAAGTATGTATTTGCCTCTTTGGGATAGGTTTGATATAGAACTTACAAAGCTAATGAATAGTTTAGATGGACTTTAAGGTAACTCTTTTGAACTTATGTTTTGTAAATAACATTATGAGATGATTGTAGATTGTCTTGCATAACAAGAAATCTATTGAACAAAAAATTACTTGCTTTATAATTTCTAATTATTTTCTTTATAAATATACTACTTTTGAAGATGTCAATTGTGCCTAAATGTCCCGCGGCGTAGCCGTGGGTATTGATTCTAGTGTTTTATTGAAGAGAGGGGCACGGTAACAAACCATGAACATAACATGGAAACTGTTCAAACTTCAAAGCAAACCCCCCATAAGAAAGACAAACATCAAACATAAAGGCTTAAACATCAACATCAAGCAAGACACCACGCGATGATTTGATCTTACAATGGAGCAGACAGACCGAATTTATTCTTTATTTCATAAACATAGCAACACAAAAGAGACTTCATCATAACCTTAAACCAACAAAGTAAATTGAGAAAAGCTGTAGTCGATATGAGTGACAGAAGCTTAAAAACATCTGATGAAAGAGATTGCAGTCCAGCAGAAACCCAGAACAAAGAAACGATCGTCTAAACATGGCGATATTTAGATAGAGAGAGTCCCACTAGTTGAGACTCACAAACTAAGAACTGTCTTTTTTAACTTTTGGATGAGGGGAAACTGTGTGGCTTTCTGGTGACTGTAAAGGGGAAACAATGGCTATGATCTATGGAAGGAGTAGGGGTGCCATAAACAGACTTGGTATAAGCCTGCAAAAAAGAGGGCAGATGATGATGGGTGTGAGGAAAAAAGGAGTGATGATCTTAGCCACAGCTTCCCCTGTGAAACAACCAAAAAGCCTGTGGTTTGTTTTTCTTTTTCGGGTTTGGCTTGGTTTAGTAGCTAGGCCTATTCTGCTCTGGGTTAGCAGATTAGGCCAAAAACACGACCAAAAACTTTGCTGGATTCTGCTGCTGCTGCTGCTGGCTGCTGTGCTGACTGTGATCTACGAATCTACGACGAAACTGAAACGCGAACATACTGTGCTTCTCTCGATCTAGGACAGGATATCACATCTCCACAAGCTCTCCACTAAAACCTCGACTGTCTTGCTGCTGATGCCGTTGCAGTGCTGTAGGTTCAACCCAACAAGAGTCCTCCCAATTCTCTTCAAACAAGTCAGTACCTTGCTTGACAAGTAACAGCAGCCGGACAACGAAAGCACCTGAATGTTGAGCTGATTGGCATTTGATAGGTACCCAATTCCTGCATCTGTAATCGCACACCTGGACACGTCGAGATCGCTGAGGAACATACAGTGCTCCGCGATTGCAGCCAAGCTGGCGTCGGTGACCCTCCTGCAGCCGTCGAGGTTCAACACCTCGAGTGATCCACCGTGTAGCCTGGCCAAGGTCGAGACCACTTCGTCGGACAAGCTCGAGCAGTCGCTGAGGTTGACCTTCTCTAGACAGGCGTTGCAGCTCCTCAGCAGCGGGAGAAGCCCTTCGTCAGTCACTCCATGAAGCCCGGACAGTTCGAGTTGCTGGAGTCGAGGGCAGAGGTTGCCTACAAGAGCTAATCCGAGACTGCCGAACCCTGGGCAGTTCTTGATGGAGAGAGAGCGGAGTGAGCTGCATTGAGACAATGATGATAGTGAGAGCCCTGCTGTAGTATCCTTGATTCCCATGCACCTCACTAGGCTGAGTGATTTCAACTTGGCTCCACAGTTTGAGATTGCGCCGATGATTCCTGATTCTGTAACTCGATTGCACTCTTCCAGCTGCAAGCTCTCGAGACAGCCTGCTGATCTGGTGAAACTCATCAACCCATTATCTGACACGAACGAACACTTGCGGAGGCAAATTTGTTTCAGGTTCGGGCAGCCCTTTGAGATGGCTTCCAGGCCGAGATCTGTTGTCCCCCTGCAAGAAGTGATCACCAAAGAAGCCAACTTTTCCAGTCCTTTAGCACTGCCCATGACCCAAAACCCCTTCTCGCTGACAAATTGGAGGCCAGTGAGGACCAGACTGGTGATAGACTTGCCGTAGTATCCAACTACTGCGAGAGAGAGATCTGTGATGTTTAAAGACTGAAGCTTGACCTTTGATATTGCTGTAGACGACGAGAATAGAGCTGATAGACCCTGGTCGCCAATGAGAGGGCAGTCCTTGATGGATAAAGATTGGAGCTTGGGACAAAACTTCGCAACAGCTTGTAGCCCGGCATTGCCAATCCTCGAGCAAGATTCGATGCTCAAAGATGACAAATTGGGGCAGCTTCCAGCGATTGCAGCCAAACCCTCATCGGTAATTGAAGGACAATGGCAAAGGTCGAGCTTTTCAATTGAATGGCACTCCTTTGCTATAGCAGACAACCCTTTGTCACTAACCCGAGGCACATTCCATAAAGAGAGTGTTCTGAGAGAAGGGCAGCCGCGAGCTATTGCTGATAGACCAAGATCAGTGACTCCATGACCAGAGGAGCTGCTGTTTCCGCGAATGCAAAGCTTGCCAAGACCTCCCCGGCTGCTTGTCCCCACAGCAATGGCAGCAAGTCTCAAGTCGGTTGCTTTCTTCCCTTCCAATGACCTTGTGAGACACCCATCGAGCTCCTCCACGCTTTCACCGCTCGCCATCTCCACATCGCCGCAACACGAGACCGGCTTGCAGATTTCGGATCTCCTGATGCTGCTCAACACCATGAGCCACTTCTTGGACACTGAAGCGCACGCGCCCCTCTCTTTGCCACCGGGGATTCGCCTGAGGATCTCGAAGAGACACTCTTCTGGGAGGACTTCGATTGATGGCTGCCTATTGCTTTCCTCGGAATTGAACGCAAATGAGGAGCTAGTCCGAGCCCTCTTGCAGGCAGGGCTGTACACATCTCTAGCAATTGAACACAACTGTGCCAATTCCATGGGGTTTGAACGAAGTGAATACATCTCCCCGTCGCCTGAAAAAAAAAACCCCAAACAAACAACAACCCAGAACAAAATCAGCTCAAACTTCTCATTGGGGCATTTCAACAAACACAAGAATGCAAAAATAAATCAGACAGCTGAAATCCCCAATTTTTCTCAATACCCATCAAAGCTATCATCAATCAGATTCAGAAAATCAAAACAAATGATCAAGCAATAAAAAAAAAAACCAATTAGAGAAAAGAGCCCAGAAAAGAAATAACTCACCATTACTGTAGTTAACAAGAGCAGGCATGTTTGAACAATCCCAGAAACCCGAAAGAAGAAGAAGAAGATTCCTTGAAGAAGAATGAAACCACCGCAAAAACTTGAGAAAATCAACACCAGGATCAAAGAACCCAGAAAGCCTGAATGCATTCGAAAAATGAAAAGCCGACAACTTGAAACCCCCTCTTCAAGAAGGGGGCAAAAAAAGGAAGAAGAGAAAGAACGAACACAGAGAGAAAGGGAGAGGAAGAAGAAGGAAGAATGAAGCTTTGGTACTCTGTTTCGAAAGAAGAATTTTTTCCCACAACTTTTTGGGTCATTTGGATCCAGGTTTTTAATTTGTGGGATTTTGGCTCAAATCACTGGTTTAAAAACCTAGGTTTTTAATTTGTGGGATTTGTGTGGGATTTTAAAATAGCTGATCACCATCAGCTATTTCATAATCCCACAATTGTGGGTTTTTGAAATCTCTAATATTTAAAATCTCTCATCATATAATTGCTTTCCAAACAAGTGATTTTAATAAAATCCCACATTATGTAGGATTGTGCCCAAATCCCACACCCAAAACCTGCATCCAAATGACCCCTTTAAAGCAAACGCAATCATCGAAATGTATTTATATATCACAGAGGGAAATTAAACAAAAAGGAAAGAAAGAGAAAAATTCTGTGTGTGCTTACAGAGACAGCGATTGATGCAATGGCTCTACTCAGCTTGGCTTTCATGCATTGAATCCTTCCATGAACCTGAATATTTTATTCATCCGGTCCAACCGTCCCGCCCCAATTTGCTCTATGGCTAGCTAACTCCTTTTACTAATTCTTTTCTTTGTAGTACATTATAAATTTTCATATGCATATTGTGATTATATATAAGAGGTGATTAGAGATTGGTGATTAAGTTTCAAAGGTAATAGATTGATTAGATTCTTGCATAATGGGCAATACTGATTTTAGGTAATATATATTTTTATTTTAATTAGTGTTTTGCTTAAATGCGATAAAGCCGGGCTCGATAAACCTTGTGTACAATTGAATTGAGATTTACTTGGCATAAATACGAATCGAGAATTGAATTAAGAAGATATGGATTACTATGGCTTAGTGAATACTTGTGAGATAGCATTCACACGAAGTAAGTTTTGATATTCTGGATAAACCTTGTGACTTGTTGACTTGATACTAAAAATGCGTAGATTTTCTTGCTATAAGTACGAATGAGAAATTAAATAAAAACTGATAATAAAATTAATATGGTTTAGGGAATATATAAAATATCATTCTCGAGTAATGCATTAATTTTTATTACAATTTGTAATTTGTCAATTCCTGATACACATTGTGACCTTCATGACAATGCCTGGTCGGATGAACCTTGTGACCAGTTGATACCAAGAGTGCGTCGATCTTGCTATAAATAAAAATCAAGAATTGAATTCAAACGATATGGTTTAGATAATACTAGGAGATAGCATTAGCACTATACTAGTTTTGATATTCTAGACAAGTCTTGTTACCTGTTGATACCAAAAGTGCGTCGATGTTCTTGCTATAAGTATTATTCAACAGTTAGTTAAAAATGATAGTGAATGAGTATGGTTATGTGGAATATTGGAAAAATATTATTCCAGAGTAATACATTATTTTTAATTACAATATTTACATTAGTCCTCGATAGACCTCGTGACCCGTCAATATCTCAAAATGTTGAAATTTTATTAACGTATTATTGGTTTAAACATATAATAGGAACTAAATTCAAAAGATAATATATCTTTATATGGTTTATCAAATATTGAGCGTATGGTTTACGAGTAATACGCTAAATTTTTTACAGTTGATACTTTTCGAACTCATGATAGACCTTGTAACCTGTCAATACTTAAAGTGCACAAATTTCCTGAATACATCATGTCATAATTTTCTCATTCTAATTTTAACCCCATAATCTGAATTGAAAAGATAATAAGCACATTAACATGACATTTCTAATAGCAAACCGTATATCCCTCCAACATTTTCGGAAAATGTATTAAATCGGTAGAAACACGTGTACTCGATTACAACAGATAGCTCACCAATCCTACCGATGAAAGAGAGTGTGACTTGTCAATAACATTAAATTAGAACCTTCCCATCTTAAAACATAAAAGTATGTACATTTTTTTCTAAGTAAATCAAGCCACAACTTTCTGAAAATAGCTAGCCAATGGAATTTTGGTTCCTAGTGTGCACAATAAATCAAACCATTCAATTTACATGGTATTGGTGGTGGGGGGTTGAATTTGGAAGTCTGACAAATAAGAACTTTTGCAAGTTGATTGAGCAAGTAGTGTGGTACATGGATGGACCAGAGCAGCAGAAAAAAATGGGTTGGCTGCTGGCTAGTGGGTTAAGCCAGGTGCATGAATGAATCAATGAATGTGCATTATGTTTGGTTGGCTCTGGGTTGGGTGGACCTGGCTAATTTTGGTTCGAGTGAGTTGTTTCCATAAGTTAATATATTTGATTATAGTAATGGCAATTGGGGCAATTGGGAAGAGGGCCTTAGGGATTTGGGGGGCAGAATTAGTACTAATTAATCCATAATTTTGGATGAACTTGTGCCAGCTGCTCTTCGTGTTCTGTTTTTATAATTTGCTAATCCAAGTAATTAAACCAATTACCTACCCCTTTTGGGGTCTGGATTTGGTTTAGACTTTGTGCCGTTCTATTTTTTAAAACAACAGATTTGTGGCAATTTGATGGGCTTGTATTAATTATTGTATTTAGTTTGATTAAGTGTCCACTGATTGCGATCATGATGTAATTAGGGTTGATGTTTTCATGAGGAGCAGGAATGTTTATAATGGAGTTTGGGTAGGAATAGAAGTTTTTTTTTGTCCAGATGACTTAAGTGGTCTCACCTGTCTTTGACAAGTTGTTGGTTTAAAATTCTATTATCGATGGGGATGAATAATCGAAGATTTCAACTAGAGGAGACTAATTTTGAATTCGCCTTCTTCCTTTGTTTTTCTTTTGTGCCGGATTATGCATTTTTTTTTAGATTGAACTATGCATTTGAGTACTTGTAAATCACATAATTAATCTCAATTACATCAAAACATACAATCGCATATACATAGGATGGCAAGTATGTGAAAATTCCCTCAAATTATAATGGGCAAACTTCATTTACAAACGCAATAAACAAAACGTATCTACCATATCATTATCATCGCTAGTGGGTATGTCATAATTGCTAATAAGTGCATGAAACAACTTCTAGATGGTCCTTCATGTTAATGTTGTCTTTAGTGTTAGTCAATGAAGTAATTAACATGATCCTTAGAGTTTTCTACACTAATTAAACACAAATTAAGTTACATCTGTAAAGAGGAATTTCCAATCGTTCATTGATTAGCACGATTAAGTAATATATAGGGCCGATTAATCGTACGAGTCAGTTGAATATCACCCACTTACTCCATCCACCTGGTAAATGGGATTGCCATAATGAAGTATTACGTCACACCAATTGGTCATAGGATGGATAAGAAGAATTTTATCAAACTAATTCATCCATATGGTAGTGGATTGTAGTGGAAGTGAAACATTACCCATCTATATACCAAGATTGCAAGTGTCACTTACGACTCGTGCACAACTCATCTAATCTTCCAGTTGGTTAACTAATTTAATTGAGGACTCCGAACCCATCTACTAAAGTCACCACCCATCATTTTAACTAGTCTTCTCCAAGTAACTCGATTAAACCCACAAGTCACCCACTCTACTGACCAATCTTGCAATATCATGAATTTCAAGTTGTAATTAGGAAAGCTTCCCCAAGAACATTACATAACTAACTTATAGTTCATGTTAAAGTAATTCTCTATGGATGAACCAATGAAGAAGTCAAACCAATACCTTCTTCAGGGTTTCCATTACTAGTCCTTCTTTCACCAATCTCCATAGGTCAAAATTTTTGGTTCCTTCCCCACACAACAATGCATAAAGTTTCCATCTTTGATCTTCCTACCAAGAGACAGCGAAATTTCTCTGCGGTTTTCACTTCTTTAATGTTTTGTTTGGGAAATTTTTGGATCAATCTTGGTTTGCAATTTACGACATTGACTACATCTTTAGGAAAGGGAAAATGGGTCTTTGAAAGGTGTAGAGAGAGAGAGAGAGAGGTTCATTGTTTGCCACTTTGGTTCACTTGTCTTGGACAAATTGGTGATGTGATGTAAAATATGTACACTGCATTGAGCAATTTTGTTTTTTCCTTTGTAGGGTCACATAATATTCCTTCTTCATTCCTATCACTCCATTTTTGTTTCTTCTTCAACTTGTTGCCTTAAGGGCCCATGCCCTCTCAAAAGGGTTGAAAATATGGGATGACAATTTGGTTTTCATCATAAGAAATGGATTTGATGTGGGTTTGGGTTAGGATCAATGCATCTTATAATGTTCATGTTGAATTCATCTCCAGATGGGATTTAGGAAATTTGATAGGTAGAGTCGTTGGGATGTGTGATTTGACTTGTAAAATTTGATTTCGTATCTTTTAAATTGAAAAAATTGACATCTTTTTTGTTTGTTTCATTCAGAGAATCCGACCGTTCTTTTAATTGAAGAATTATTTCATGAATTGAAAGAATTACAAATCAATTCGTAAACTAGTTGACTCGATATATCTTAGATTTATTTGAACTGAATTAATCTGTGTGTTCTTATTCTTTCTTAGATAACAGAAATTATCCTTAACAAATACGATAACCTTTTTTGTTTTGTAAACATGGTAATCTTTTGGGGCGAAAAATTAAAAAGATTGAGAAGTCATCATTTGTTAAATAAAAAAATATGTGTTTGTTTGTAGCTAGTCATTATTTGATGAAGATGAGAACACAACAAAATATTTGGGACAAAAAAGAGGTTGAAAAAAATCGAAGAGGAGTAGAAGAAAATTTACGAGGATAGTTTGGAGAATACAGAACTAAAAGGAAAATAACATGTACGTCAAGTCGTCAACCTCCAAGTTAAAAAGAAGTGAGCATATACTAATACATTTCTCAATCAAACAAACTCTCGAGAAAAGTTCGTTCACTTCAAATCAAACAAACAAAAGATACCATCTCTAAATCTCTCGCACACCACAAATTTCACCCAATTATATCTCCATGTTATCGAAATTCACATATTTACAAGTCATGCCTCCAAACAACCAACCCCTTATTTGCATCCCATTGAAGAAAAAAAACATGATCTCAAAACTTCCTTCACAGGACAGACAATCCAACTTATATGTTTGAAACTGATGATTTGACTTTCCATCTGGAAGGTGGTTGTTTTGTTCTTTAACTTCATGTTAAAATTCATCCTTAGAAACAATTAAACAAACACCCTTGATTCCCTTATCAAAATAAATAAACACCCTTGATTCCTTACAAAGTAACCATATTCTTTAGTAATAAGTTAGGCCGTCTTCTAGATTTAAAAAAAGTTAATTACTTTACTTGTGGTTGTGGTAATAACTACAAAATTAGGTCAAAATCCCAACAGAAACAGCTGCCCATTTTGGTCCCCGACAAGATTACCAGCCTTAGCTATAGGCTACTTCACGTAACCTTATTTCTTACTTCATGAATTGTTAACTCCTAGTTCCAAATTGTAGTAGTTTAATCCAGAAATGCATGAACATTTGAGTTAGACATTGAAATGGGTCGATTTATTGGACAATTTGACCCAATTGGCATGATCCATATGCGTAATGGGATGGATCCAGATAAACTCATATGTACTTTCTATGAATTTGGATTTGGGTTAGACTTTCAATCACGTCCTGTTTGGACCAATTTATTTGGGATAGACCCAAACGGATCTAGATGATTGTATACATAGAAAACAATATCAACCATTTCATTAATTACATTCAACCCAAGTATACACCTTCAATGTATGCCTGTTTCCACCTTTGTACTTGTTTCTTAACAAAAATTACGACAAAAATTACATTACAATTGTGTCCCCATTTTCTTTTGGACTTACAATATTATTAGTTCAATTTAGACTCAAACTAAAAAGTCAAGCATAATTTAAAAAAAAAATACACAAATTTAATTCGGCTTGAATATTGAGTTTTTTTTTTTTTTTTTTTGTCGTTCCTAATTTTCACGAAGAGAGGGTCGGTCACGTGCATGATTGTTGTCGTTTTAATCAAGTGTACAGGAAGCTATCAAATGAAACACGATTACGTGGTCGACATTTGGGACGAAATAATTAAAAGGGAATCGGTTGGTTAGGTGAATGAATTTGTGATTGAGAATGTGAAAAAAAAAGGGGATCATGTTCATGGAATCCTAATTAAACGCTTTGGTCCCCATTGATCCACTTTTTCTTTTCATGTAGGTTAGTGTTGTATGGACTACGGATGTCGACTTAACTGTCTTAATTATAATTATCTGTTATTAGTAGAGACTAATCTACATTTCTCTCGAGAATTGTATAAGGTTGTTATATGGATATCTTCTCTCGAGAATCCAGTAAGGAAGGGATATAAGATCTATACATTGATATTGCTTAGCAGTTTGAGTTGTTGAGATTGGTTGGTTTATGATGTGGTATTAGAATTAGTTTGGTCGCGAAATTTCGTGTTCATATTTTCTCTGACTCCAATATTAACAGATGATTTAAAGTTCATGACATGATAGGTCTGTGTAAATTTCAAACCCACGTGTCGGCTTTTAACGGGGGAGTACTTGGTTTATGATAAATTGAGTTAAATCTCGGGGGAACTAATTCCATAGCTAGTTTATCGAATGATATTAGAGTTGTTGATTCAGAGTTGACCATCAACATATAATCGTCGCTCTAACCGAAAAACCAGAATCGTCGTAATAATTTTTCGAAATGAGAATACTAGTAATCGGCCTTCCATCGATCTAACCGAGAAAACCAGTACTGCGACTTGTATATATCTGATTCGTGTCTTCTTTTTGGGCCTCAAATTTTCTTCAAAGAACGTGTCTTGGAAAGAGCTATAAATAAAGATCCAGCCTAATATATGGAACGAGGTAGTTGGTAACAATATTGTAAGGTAATATCAGTAATAACTAATAACAGGCCATGCATGATAACAAAAGCCAAAGAAAACAAACCAAGAAGATTTTGTGGGTGTTGGGAATAGAGGAAGATCAAAGAGATACGATCGAACCGAAACCAAATCACGGCACCCGTGTAAAAAATAAACAGTGCTATCGGGATTCTTCAACCAAATCCCCCCCAAGCAAGCAAAAAACAATATAATAATATTCGATTTCGTTGGGCCAACCAAGATTGATTTGGTTTCTGGTCGTGCAGCTCGCTGTAGGAATTGACCCAGTCGAGCTGGCAAAGAAACCGGCCGGAAAAAGATTTCGATCCATAGTGCCAAACATCAAATTCGATTTTGATACTCTTTCAAGTTCAAGAGGGAAGGCGAAATTGTTGTTCTACTACACAGTTTTTTCAGAGTGGATTTGTAAAGATAGCTCTGAGATATGAATTAAGGTGGTTTTGATGGAACCCATATCCATTCATATTGATAAAGAGAGTTTTAAAGTATGTGATGCTTGTAATTAACATGTTAGAAGCACATAAATTGAAGCTAGATCTAGCCGATTTCAAAACGACTGGGATTCTAAGCAGCGAGGGATTTCTGGGTTTCTGGGTTGCGATGAAGAAGAGATCAGAAGAGGGTTAGGACTAAATTGTAGTTTCATTTTTTATGATTGAAACTCTATAATTATAAACAAACAGGTTATTCGGCTCGAATTCTCATACAAATTGTTTGTGTTTTTTAAAACGAGAAATTTGGCCCAAAATCTTTCATTACCAAAATTAAAATATTACACTTTTATGTATATATATGTATGTATAGCCTCCACATTTATACACATTCATGACTCAAAACGGCAGAATTATAATATTACACTTTTAGAAAAATGCTGAATAAAATTAAATGATTGGATAGAGATATATTATATATATTTTAGAAGCAGAATTTTCAGGGACAAAATGTCTAGACTATTGCCTTCTTTCTCTGCATTCTGATGGATCTATTTGAGACACGTGCAGCTAACGTGAATTTGTTGGGGCTCTGCCCAGATCTCTAATTTTAAATATTTAATCTCAATTAGTTAATTATGGTTAACTCTACTACATTATATATTAAAATTGTCTTCTCTGTGACATCATAAAATGCCTTAATTAATTTACCGACTAGTCTACGAACAATAAAGAATGCAATGGTGCTGGTCAAAATTTGCAACGCCGGCCGGAGCTCTACACCTGTCTTCACTACCTGTATTTCGACTGACGGTAATCGTTATTTATGTGATTATACATTGACAAGATCGAACATATATACAATATTAACGTACGTAGTATATATACTTATCGAACCCAACATTTTTCATTCACCATGATGTTTTTTTTAGTTTCGATTGACTCGTATCATATCGATCCAACATTTTACGAACAGTATTGCCCATTAGGGAAGTGGCTTCTGATCTTAGACATTAGAGAATGGAGTTTCGCATTCCGGGGGAACGAACAATATTTGCTCATAAATTGGCTCATTTTTGTAATGGATAGTGAAGAAATTGTAGTTTGGGAACATTGTTTTACCCGCAGTGGTAGCTGATGTTGTAGCCCATGAGGCATTCTCTACTTGATTTCAATGAAATTACATTGGTTTACCCTAAAGAAGAAGAAAAAAACTGTCTTCCTCCTACAACAATGTCACAATTCTCGAGAGTAAACAATTAGTTAAATACCATGTTGACCTGAACACCATCCCTTTTTATCCCACTAGTTTGCCGTAATTCAAACCCGGGACACTATTATTATTAATAAATATAATTTTTCATTAGGCTACAACTTTTTTGTTGTTCTATTCTAAACACTATGTAATAAAAAACCCCAAAATTTTGTTATCTTTAATTATTTTCGAAACCTAACAATTAATCTAATTACAAACTACCCTTAATTTTTATTAATTTTATGGTTGTACGAAAAATGTTGAAAGTGTTTTTTCCAGGTTGAGTTACATCAATAACAAATTTATAAGTCCAATATGCTTCAGTTCGTGAATGATTGCCTTGTAGGATATACCGAGACAAATTTGTTGAGCTGTGTTCGTATTTTGCAATTTTTTTCCAGAATATGAGTGAGTATTTTCTTATTTAAAAATTAATTTTTTTATTTTACTTTATTTTTGCTTCTCTCAAGAGACCACCCCTGGGGTTTGATAATGATCTGCAGTCCCCCCGACGCCCAGTCAGCGTAATTCTGCCGGTTCAGCAATCAAAACATAAGCGAGATGGGAGATAGGATTAGAAAACCAGACCACAAACAGAAATGGAGCGAATATATAGTTGTACAGTGTCTGCATCTCAACTTCTTCTTCTTCTTCCCGGTTAAGTTCAGCTCAAAAAGAGCAAAGGCTTGCAAACATAACAAAATTCTCAAGCAAATAGCCAAAAGACGAGAGACATGTACCAGCTTTCCTAGCTTACTCATTTTCATCAAAAATTAGATTGAGCAGAGGTAAGTAGCCGTTATTGAGGGAGTCACTGGTCCAAGTACTGAGGGAGTTTTCGATGCAGCTCTCAACGAACCCAAAAGCTTCACATTCCTCCTCCGAATACAACTCGAGCAATTCCTCGTACCTTGGAATTACAGTAGGCCAGCAAGGGGCCTTCGACACGAAGACCGCCCAACGAGGAGCATCCACTCTTAGTTCAGAGTAAAACTCTAGCTCGCCACCCCTCCTCAAATCGCAGGACAAGATAGCGGCGGCTTCCCCAGATTCACAAGGAAAATGATGAAAGAAGACAATCTCTGGCTTCTCTGGATGCAGAAAAGAATAACGGATGCTCTCGAGTTCATAGTTACACCTCGATGTCTCGAGCAACCCTGGGCTTTCCAATGCATCTAGGAATGGAGCATCATTAACACCAAGGTCATAGTTACGAAACCTTGATATGTCGCAACTTGATGCCTTCAACACCCCTTCACATACTTTCCTCCAAGAACACCGGTCTCGTTCCAATCTCCACACGCTCGAGGCGATCCCCCTCGAACAACCAGGTTCGGGTTCTTCCTCGAGTACAAATACGTGCAAGGCACCATTCGAGACGGAAATATCCCACCACGGATTCGCAAAGAGAGGCGAGGCATCGATACAAGTGGGAGGCACGTCCAGCCGGAAAGGATCGAACACAGCAAGCCTTGGATTATACAAGCCAGCTTCTTCTTCCTCTTGGGTGTCAAGGTAGCACCAAAACAACTCCCCATTGCAACACACTGCATTTCTCAAATGGAACCTGAGATGGGCATCAACAGAGACAGCCTCCTTCATCCATTCTCTACGCTCGGAACAGAACACGTCCATCTTCAGAGTATTCAGATGGTTGTACATACACACCACCCGGAATCGACACTCGGAATACACAGACACCTGCCCATCCCCAAGATCTAGACAATTCGAAACACGGGGTTCGCAAACTAACCTCGCAACCAATCTCGAGCTCCCAGTCGGCCACAGAGGCTGCAGAGGAAGCCGGAGCCATTGCTTCGTGAACGGATTGCAGACAATGTACGATCTGTACACTTTAATGGCGTCTTCACGAGCATCCCCAGGAAAGCCGCACAAGAGCAAGTCACCGCAGGAATCCAAAACTACCAGACGCACTCCAGGAGGCGCGGGGACGAAGCTCTGGATGATGGATTCCGGGTCGTCTGAGGGAAGAAGCAGAGGCGGTCGCAGCTCGCTGATGCTCTGGTGGTGAGAAACGAAGCGGCGATTGAAGCTAGGGTTGGAGATCAGAGACCTCCAGCGCTTGCAGACGGCTTTGCTCAGGCAGGCGTATCTAGGGTTAGGGAGGCGAATCAAAACTTCTAAGAGGAGATCGTCCCCAAGTTGATTGATCATGGGGGAACGGACCCGCTGTTGCTTACTGGGTCGTGGCTCATAATCGGAATTGCAGATCTCGGTCGCCATGGCAACACCGCCGGAGGAGAGAAGATACGGTGGTTGTAGGTTTGTAGCAGACGACGAGCATTGGGGAAGAACATCTTATAAAGCCACTGACTAATCCTTCTTCTGTTCGGCTTAATTCATCTTACCACCAAAATATTAAATTTAATTCTTTTTTTACTTCATCTCCAGATGGGCTACATGGATTGGGCCCAGTGTTTGATGAAAGATGGGCTACATGAATAAGGCCCAGTGTTTATGAGAGAATACTCTGTTTCAAAAATATTAAATATGATCATTGGCCGGCCCAGGCCCATTACGGAAACTGGCGGATTAGAAATATCCAATCCTTATAGGATACGGATTCCGAATCCGAGCCGGAAACCGAAATTCCCCAAGACCAATTCGCCGTGATTCTTCTCTATAAATACAGCACCTTCGAAGTTTCACCAATCCATTCCCAGCCTTCACACAAATCAATTCCAATAGCAGAAGCAGAAGCCATGGCGATCGTCTACGACGACATCGAAGAAACTACGAATTCTACTCCAAGTGAGCAGCAGGAGAAGGAGGAGAACACCACTACTCTGCTTCCAAACTCTGCCAATGGGCTCGACATGGAGAAGTACTCCTGGGGGCAGAGCCTCCAGGAAGTAACCATCACCGCTCCGGTCCCTGCCGGAACCAAATCGAGGCAGATCACGTGCGAGATCAAGAAGAAGTCTCTGAAGCTCGGGCTCAAGGGCGAGCAGCCAGCTATGATCATCATCGAAGGCGAGCTGTTCGGTCAGGTGAAAGTTGGCGAATCATTCTGGCATCTGGAGGATCAGAAGACGGTGTCTGTTCTGCTGACGAAATCCGACGAGAGGAGGAACTGGTGGAAGTCGCTGGTGAAGGGAAGGGCCGGAGATTGATACCCAGAAGGTGGAGCCAGAGCCCAGCAGGCTGGGTGATTTGGATCCGGAGTTGAGGTCGACGGTGGAGAAGATGATGTTCGACCAGCGACAGAAGGAGATGGGCCGCCCCACGAGCGACGAGATTCAGCAGCAGGAGCTGCTGAAGAAGTTTGATTTCTCCAAGATGAAGAGGGTCGACAAGTTCAGCAATATGGCTTAAGAGCAGTTACTACTGTGTGTTTCTTGTGTTCTTCATTCTCCTTTTGATGTCTGTTTTTCAACTACTGTTGTGTTTTGCTCTTATCCTTCAACGAAGAATACATGCATCCATTAGAATACATCGATTTAACGACACAATTATCATCATTCACCGCTCTTCGTTATCTATCAGATGACATGAAGATTGATGAATTATAAAAGAAGAGTAATGCAGTTGTTTCAATGGCCACATTTACAAGATTTGTAAGGGAGAAAGAGAAGTTCTTGGTGGGAGTAGATTACCAAGTACCAAACACAGAGAAACGAATATCAACCAGCAAGATCAAACATTACAGAAACAATATTAAAGTGGGAAAAGGCTTGTTGCTTGCTAAGCCCTTTCCTTTTTCTCAATAACTTTCTTTTTTACCTTTTTACCTCTCAACTGTTTCTTATCAGAAACTATTTACACAAGTCTACTAGAGAAATGGGGACTGTTTAAGGGAGGGAAATACATGTACAATTCTGAAGCATCTCTAAACTTGAGCAGTTTTGTTCTTCATTCAGTCATACAAACCTTCTTGCTCCCATACATCGACTAGAAAATCTACCATTTCCTGAAACCGAAAAACAGAAGCGGAAAATGATTCTCGTTACAAGGAGAGATGCAGAAGAAAAAAAACTACTCAGGAGGTCAAGGACTTACAGAGAGCGGGACAGGCCGGGGAAAAGGGTTCCTGCTTCCAAGCAAGCTTTCATAAGTTGCATTCCAACTGGATATTAAATCAAGTATTAAGAACAGACAATGGAACGTGAATTTGAGAAGGTGGGGGTGGGGTTTCTTTCATTTGCTTTGAATACAAAAAGGGTAATTGCTAGCTACAGATGGAAGGAAACACATCATCTGTTGTAACACAGTCAATCCGAAAGCATCAAATCGTTCGGTACAATGATTTGAACAATGATGTTAGAAGACGGTTGGATGTGCAGGAAAAATAATGCATCAGCTTCTTCATAAAAAAAAAATAATAATAATGCATCAGCTTGGCCCTATTTTGCAGAAGCATCTAAATGATGTAGAGTACAATGATCACACAGCACATCACAGAGATGAAGACATTTGACGAATGATTCCAAAGAAAGTTGAACAACCACCAGTACCAACACGAGAATGGCAGCAATCAATAAAGTTTTACTAGAGTAGAAATAAGCAACTGTTTACAAAGTGGCATCTCAGTCAACATAAAGTTTCAGCTCCTAACATTTCCAAAAAAGCACAGACAAACTCTGATCAGCAACAAGGGAAAGGTTACCTCAACTGTGGTCCACTTGTTTGACGAGTTTGATTGCTGGTAGACTCACCACTCCCAGTCCATTGAAGCCTGCCCTGCTGCCACAGAAGCAGACCTGCACGCACGCATTCAATGAGCCGTAGTTAAGAGGTCTATGATTCAGAATTTTGACCAACACAGAAGAGTAATGGAAGTAAACTTGGAAGAGTGAAGTAAAACAAATTTGTAGTTAGTTACCATGATTCACAAAGTCTGTTGTACTGCCACTCATGGTGCCACCACTGCTGGTGTTGGGGTTTGAAGCACTGATAGAGGATACACATTTTTGAGATTGCATAGCACTATTATCTAGCTCACAGGTGCTGCTGCTCCAGAAATCTTCAGATATACTAGGCTTCTTCACTGCCCGGCCTTGTATCCTCAATCCTTTGGCTGGCTCGTCCACAGCGATTATCGGTGTGGGCTTCCCGCAGCATCCAAAACAACCACTGTTCTGTTCCAAACCAGGTTAGAAACCGAAACCAGTAACAGAAACCGTGTGGGAAGCAACTAGACCACTTGTAGAGGATTGAAATGTATAGAAGACAGAAAATTTCACATTCATTGAACTGGCTTCCTTTTGTTCCCAAACAAGCTTTGGTGGAGTGGCAAATAGTCAAATACCATATAATTAGAAGAAAGGAAAAGGAAATGGACAGATTGGTGTTTGATCAACTTCCATGTCATAGACAAAATGAAAAACAGATTTAAGGACACAATCAAAAGACCTAAATCAGATTGACCTCAAATAAACAAAACAGGTAAAGCATTCAATCTTGCCATCCAAAAATCAAGCCATCCCATTGACTTACATACACTCTAATGGAAAGTTGATGTCCCCTAGACATGACTTGAAGGCATTATTACACTATAGAGCCAACAATTCTCTACCTGTTTTCTTATGTACTGGTTGTGTTAGGAATTCCATCTCTATCAGGTGAGGAAATTTTCCAGTCCTTGGACGCCATTATTATATTTGCTTTACAACCACTACTACTTTAACCAATCCACCTATAAAGGCTATAAACACTTCAATGGCCAAGCAAATGACATGATCATTAAACAATTTATAATCTTTCATTAATTAGGGGGCAACTGGCAAGGAAAACAATAAAAATGAAAGAAAAATAATCTCTATCAGATTGAAATCAGCAATTTCAGCCTTTCTCCCGCAAAGATTGTCTCCCCTCTTGAAGCCAACTTTCCTAAACTAGAAAAACAAGTAAACAACAATTCTATTCCATCTCAACTCATGCTCCCAATACACAAACAAGGACCAAAAATTTCACCTGGATTCCAGAAATCCAAAACCCAGGAAACAAGGACCAAAAACTACATTTTTACTCAACCAAAAGAAAACTCAGAACAAACAGAAGAAGGAGAAAAGAAGAAAATGAAATCACTTACCCCATACAATCGAGAAAGTGACGGATCCAAGAGCAAGCAGAGGCGTTACTAAGTGTCACCATTTGATCAAGAAATCAACACCACGAGACAACCCAATCATCGAATCGGAACCGGGTACGAATTCAGGGGAAGGAAAAGCTGCAAAAAGGAATCGACTTTATGCTGAAATTGGAAATGGGTAGCGTTGATTTGTTGTTCTGTTCTCCACCATGGCAACCTGCTACTACTGGGTTCTTTCTGTCTGCAACTTTTGGGGAAGGCGCTGAGAGGGCGTGTGGGGAATGGAATGGTGGTGGTGGCTGCTCTGGCTAGAGATGAATGGGGAGTGGGTTTTGGAGCGAGTGATTGAAGTGAATCAAAAATCGTGAGGAAGAAGAAGAGGAAAAAGAGAGAAATGGGGGAAGTTAAGCAATTGATTAGTGAGGTGTCTGTAATGTGGGGATGCGCTTCGTGGGATTGGATTATTTGCCCTTTGCCAACCTATCCTATGCTCTTCACGCGCTTTCTTCTCTCGCGTGCATTTTGCTTGCTAAGGTGAGAAAATGGGTGGGTTGGATGAGTTTTAGGTAAAATTTTGCTTTATCTTGATGGTTCGTAGAGAGCGGAATGGATCATACTCATCGATATGTGATATTATCGAGTTGTTGTGAGTGGATGATAGTTTGTTTAACTGGTTGCGATGGTGTGTGCATGAACTCTTCGGAGCTAGCTTTCAATGATGACAGAGTATATAACGATGATGGTAGGTAAGATCATGGTATTTGTCGGATACCCACCTACCCCAACATTATCCAGACGTCATTTACTCGTTGGTTAGAGTATATCGTGATCGGTGATTCGTAAATTAAATATAGAGACTTCTTTATCATGTATCTTATGTGATTATATTTTCACAATGCTTTTTGGTAGAGGTTACATAGAAGCTAATTTCTAACACCTGCAAACAATGGCAATGCCAGCATTTGAAACGAGATAATAGATCACCATATTGCGCTACTTCGTACTGCTTATTGAACACATGCCTACGCTTTTACAAATAACGAAATATTTAATGAAGATTGTAATCTACTATTGAGTTACACATAGCTCCGTCACAACTTACAAAAGAGCTTACTAACCATAGGAGTTGTGACAAATTGAGTTGTTTATGAACAAGGGAAGGCCCGTTCCTAAAGTATAATGCATAGTTTAACTTTGATTCTGTCCAAAAGAGAATATGCATACTTTCCTTTCTATCAACAGAATCCAACAAAGAAATATTGTATAAACTCAAACCAAAGTGAAAAAGGAAGGAAAAAAAGAAGGGAGGCCATGGCCATGAGAATAAGGCAATAGGAAATTAAAGCAAAGACAAAGAGACATCAAAGGTGGTGTAGTGATGAATGATTATCATTATATCCTTTGAGAGAGACCTTCTTTTTCATTATCTCTTATCATCTTCTCATTTTTCTTTCACGAGGATGATGATTTTGACTCTATAATGACAATTTGATGCTGAGGAAAATTTTCTATTGGCAATTGGTCCAAGGGTAGAATAATGCATTGGTGGTAATAATTTGAGTGGTTGATGAACAAGTAAAATCAAATCTTTATATTATTTGCTTATATATCATCAAATGAGAGAGTCTAGTGAGCTTGAAGATTGTGTATGACTTATCATACATTGTACATCAGTCAAGCGAGAATATTGTGAGCTACTAGGTATAGTAACCAACTCATGTAACCAACTAATGACCTTCTGACCAAACACTTTGACATACCACATACTAGGTCGACAACCTATTAATACTCGAGGCGATTGAAGTGACTCGGAGAATGGATCTCGGTGACCTCTAGAACCCAACCACTACATCACTCAATCATCGACCATACCAGGGATTGTAGGAAGAAATGTTTATAGATATATATGACAATTTCGATCTGACACGTTTAACCCAACTTGTTTGATCTGTTTTGGAGAGAGTAATACCCACCCCGTAGGCAGGGTAGGGCAGACATGGGTGCTCTCCTTGATCCGACCTGCCCATTCTAGACCCCTTTTTTTACAAAATTACATGTAGTTTTACTCAAATTATCTCATGTTTTAGCTATAATAAAGTTGTAATATGTGTCTCTATTTCTTGAATAATTTAACTACTTTGATCATATTATAGTTTGTTTCTTGAAAATCAATGTCTAATGTTATTTTTTTAAATTGCATACCCATATAACCTGTCCCGACCCACGTTCTATAATAAATTATTCGAACCGAATCCGACCTATCTTACTCATACCCACTCCGACCTGCCCCATAATCATTCATACTTCGAGTCAAGATAAAAATGGATGATAACAGAGCAGAACCACTATGCCAAATTCATGAATAAGCATTAGGTTTTGGGGCCTCAATTATGCATGACAATTAATTTCGGCTGTGAATTGAGGGGCCCTCCTCACCTCACCTTATCTTCTTTGCTGTGTTCTCAATTCTAATTCAACCAATTTCTCACCAATAATGCTTTCTGGAAGGTGGAGAATCATTCATATTTCGCATTCCACACAGTTGCAACTTACTTTCGATTTCAGAAGCCACGGCGTGGCAAATTTCTAAAGGATCAAAATCCTTTCCATTGATTCCACCTGTTGACCAATGATTCAAACACGGTTCAAACTAGCCGAGCCCACATCAGTTATCGTCAAGACTGCAGCAGTCAGCCGTCGTTCAGATCATGTGCAACTAGGATTCTGCAGATTCAATTCCAGCTAAAACTGATCATATAACAATCTTATCATTTCACCTGCTTCAGTGCTTGAATATGATAACGAATCCATTATGCAGGATGACTGTAAAAGTATGGCTACATGTCTAACACCATCACATTCTCTTGATTCACACAACACCTCAGCCATAACTAGTCTCATAAGCATGAGCATACGAAGTAGAAAGTAGAGTTTCACTTCTCCGTCTTTCTTATCTCCCTCTCATAAGACTGTTGCACAGAAGAAAGGGCTGTGGCAGGATAAACAGCATAAAGAACTCCCCAGATTTCAGACTGAATCATGTTTCAGCAGGGTGAAGAAGTAAAGGAGGCTTTTAAGTATTGACATTACTAGTAGGCAATGCGCTTCCATTAGAACGACTGTTTCGGTATCTTATTTCGCTTGCCTGAAGAGGAGAGATGCAAGGCTCCCACTCCATCCAAATGCAACGGACTTCATTGTTGGCTCGTGCTTTTTAGATATGAGAGACGGCAGGCCAAGATTAGAGGGGATCTCTTTCGTTGCACTAGACCCTGCAGACCTGGCAAGAAGGTGGTCAAAGATGGTGTTAATGAGAATCACTTGGTAGATGATGTCTATGTATGTGATTAACATCAAGTGCCGTTGTGTTGTGTCAAACACTTCAGATAGTGCCCAAAAGGACAGGGCAAGGCATTCAGAGCATGGAATTATTCATTTCGGTATGTTTCTCTGTGAGGGCTGCAATCCATATCAGTTTAAGTACCACCTAATCCCTTACATTTGAAAACTTTGATCCAAGTCAAAGTTGCTTGATAGTGCATTACTAAAGTCCAACAGAGTTTTGGTAAAACAAAAACCCGACATCAAGAGAAGTGCCCATAAGCTGGAGGATCAACATCATCTGCCTGCAACTTTGCATTGCTTGGGCCGGAAGCTACGCTAACGACTCCATTGTTCAGAAATGAAAGACATGAAGAACATAGTAACAACAGTTCTACATCGTCCTAGTTCCTTATCAGCAACATAACTGCTTATATTTCCATATAGCATCTACTCTCCCACTCCTATGCAAGAAAGAGCTATGCAATCAGTGTTGCTATTTCCAGCATCAAAACAATCGTATGCATTGAAATGAAACGACTGCTCGTGAATTCGACAGGGCAAATTCAATCTTTAAAAAGAGTGAGGGAAAGACGATAATACGCACAAGGGGCCTTCATGGGCAAACGTCGCCATGCCTTGCCGCTGCTTGTGCTTAGGATTGGAGCTGCAAAGCACATAGACTCTCCCACGCCGCTTAATTACTTTGCAGAACTCGCACATCTTCTTCACAGAAGATCTCACCTTCATGGCTGCTGAAAAACACCAGAGCAAGCAAATTACAAATTTCCCCCCAAACAGAAATAGACCCATACTTGCAACTAACAAATTCAGCAAACCCATAAACTCAAAACGTGAAAAGGCGGCATCTTGCGATATGAATCGAATTGAAACGAGCAACTAAGGGCGAAATTTGCAGTGAGAAGCGACGAGATAGCGGAGAGAACGAGAACTTACCTGTTTTGGACTTGAGAAGCTGGACGGCGATGAGAGACGATCCGGATAGGAGAATTGAATCCGCAGGCGCAGAGGGAAGAACTGTGATTGGGTTACGACGAGACGAGGTCGATCGAGCTCAGCTGATGGGGGAGATTGTAGGTTTTTCAGTGCGACCGAGAGCTGAAAACTCTCACTAGCTGGGACGATGACCAAATGTTTAGCCCAATATCTAGTTTTGTCAGTTTCCTAACAAAAACTGTACTATGAAATGAGTTTGTGAGGCCCAATGTTAACAAGGCCCAACATAATGGGCTTGGAAATCCCACTCGGATCGGAAAAAACCTCTACCCAATCTCTCATTTGATCGAGAATTGAATCCGCACTTGCGGATACTCAATTTGACTCGATCCAGTCAAAGGCTCAGAGGCGATTTGTTTCTTCGCCACGATCCCAGCCTTTGCGTAATTGTCGCCGCCGTTTCCTCGGCGCCTGTTCTTCCGACTCCACGATCGTTGGTTCATCCATGGGAGTTTTTGTTGCCACGGGAATCCCCCGTGCTACCGAAATTCAACTGCCTCTTCTTGCAGTTGGTTGTGCTTCAAAAAGGGCAGTTTCGAAGGGGTTATTATGTTCAGTTCTATTTTGGGGGTTCCATGATTCAACTCCTATGCTTCATTTTCTTCTCCAGTCTCTCCATAGTATTGGTCTGGTTTTTCAATTGGGTCTCTCGCCAGTCTATTCGTCACTTGGTGGTCAGTATGGATCCCATGGATATTGACCAGGTTGTTGACTTCGATGATACTGATGTTGACATCGGACCGGCTCAAGCGCAAATCAGTTTGGTGGGAAGGTTGTTCGCTCTTCATCCTCTATCGCGTGTTACGATGGACAGTGTGGCTAATGGGATGTGGGGGACGGAGCGCTGTCCGATCATTGTGCATGAGGCAGACAATGGGCTGTGGCGCTTCATTGTGGTCGATGAAAATATCAGGCGGCGGATTGTCCGCAGGTCTCCGTGGACAGTCAAGGACTTTGTTCTTCATCTGCTGCCCTGGGCTCCGATTACTCCGACTCTGGTAAGGGAACTCGCTCGCGTTCCTTTCTTTGTTTACATGTCCCGAATTCCACCGCATCTGTGCACTTTGAATCTGGGGAGGCGTTTTGCTAACCATATGGATGGGGGGATGGTGGATCGTGAGATAGGGTTGTTTGCGGATAATCCAGGCCAGAGTGAGAATTTTATCAAAGCGAAGGTAATCATTGATGCTGAAGTTCCTCTTAGGTCTCGCTTATTTGGTCAGAATGAGAACAGGGGGGGTTCTGGGCGAAACTTGAGTATGAATATCTACCACTGTTCTGCTTTCATTGTGGGAGGCTTGGCCATGGGGAGGCTCAGTGTCACTTTCCTCCTCCTCCTCCCGGTTCTGAGGTGTATGATGCTTCCATGTCAGTGAGGCCGCATGGTATCCTTCTGAATGAGCATACCCTCTTGCCTGAGGGTCATCTGGCGATTCCACGTCGTGGTAGGGGTCGTGGGCGCTACACTTGGGTTCATCCCCGCAACACTTCCGTTCGGGGCAGAGGTCGTGGTTCGAGGGCTTTTGCTGGGGCTCCGGATATTGATCCCGATCCATGGCACTATCAGACTGTTTATGCGGGTACTGAAGGATTTCCAGCCGATCGTGCTGCTTCAGGTTGTGCTCCTAGGAATACTTCAAGTTCTGTTCGAGTTGAAAATCCTGTTCCTCTTCGTACCATTTTACCTCCTTTGCGTATCTCGGATGCTGGTGGCGAGGCTGGAAGGGGTCATACGTCTAGGGTTTCAGATATCAAAGGGAAGGGCAAGGTGGTAGTCACTGAGGTTGACTCAGATTCTGATGGTGAAGTAGATTTGGGCTCCACCTCTGTTGTCCCCCGCCCAGCATTCCGAATGAGTCTCTCTGATGCAGAGATGGAAGTTGATTACAACAAGCGATCTCATGATGAGATGACAGCAGCTATTCCGCGGCTTGAATTATCTGTTACTCCTATGCTGGAGGGTGGTACGAGGCAGCAGGAGTTCATGGGTTCAGAGACTTTGGAGGATGAGGATCCGCCCGCAAAAAGGCTTCATATGGAGACTGATGACATCCTGGAAACTGTGGAGGCAGCCAGCAGCGAGTGGCCCCAACCCCCAGTATGACGGTGCTCGCGTGGAATTGTCAAGGTTTGAGTCCGGCCTTGACAATTCAGTCATTGGAAGGGCTCGTGCGTGTTTATAATCCTTATGTTTTATTTATTTCTGAGACTAAGAATGAGCGTTTGTTTGTGGATAATGTTGTCCGTTCTTTAGGCTTCGTGGATTGTCATATTGTGAATCCTGTAGGGCTCTCGGGTGGCTTAGTAGCTGCCTGGTCGTCGGATGTTTCTGTTTCTGTCCTGTGTTCAGACTCGTTTTATATTTCTTTAAGACTATGTATGGCTGGTTGTGATTATATATTGGTGTTTGTCTATTTATCGTGTGATGATGGTATTAGGTGTTCTCAGTTTAGATATTTAACTCGTTATTGTTCTTTGCTTGCTGTTCCGTACTTGGTAGTTGGAGATTTTAATATGTTGTTACACTCTTCTGAGAAAATGGGAGGTCGTCCTCTGGATTTGTCTCGTGTGTTACCTTTTCGCACATTCGTGGATGATTTAGCTCTTATGGATATTGGTTTCATAGGACCTCGCTTTACTTGGTCTAATAAGCACTCTGATGGATCGGTCATTTATAGCCGTTTGGATCGTTTCCTTTTGTCGTGTGATTGGGTTCAAAAGTGGCCTCGTGGTAAAGTTGAACACTTGTCTGATCAAGGCAGTGACCATAGAGCTTTGTTATACCGCTGGAATTGTGATTTTGTACCAGGGAAGCAAATCTTTATGTTTGATGCTCGTTGGGGGACTAATGCTGAAGCTGAGCAGATTGTGGCTGAGGCTTGGCTCTCTCCAGTTCATGGTTCCCCTTTTTTCCAACTCTGGTCCAGGATGAAGCTAGCCAGGCATGGCCTTTTTAATTGGGCTAAGAAAGGCACTTCCAATTCTGCGCGTCGCATTCGTGAATTGCAGCATGTTTCCCGGCAAGCTCGTAACTCTTATCCAGTTGATTGGGCTGAAGTGTCTCGGGTTGAGACTGAATTGTCTGCTGCTTGGAGGGCTGAAGAGTTATACTGGAAACAGAAATCACGAGTGAATTGGTTACAAAAGGGTGATCAAAATTCTAATTATTTTCATACTGTAACGCGTGCTCGTCGTCGCAGGAATCATATTCATGGTCTGTTCACTAATGATGAACGATGGGTGACTACAGAAGCTGAAAAGCAGCAAGTTTCCGTGGATTTCTACAAGGCCCTTTTCACTTCTGCTGATTCTTCTTCTGATTATCGGGAGCGGGTTGCAGCTAGACTTGATTCTCTTCCTTTTCCTCGGCTGGTTTCTCCTCATATGAACTCGATCCTTTTATCTTCAGTAACTCCTCACGAGATCAAAGAGACTATTTTTCACATGGGTGAGTTTCAAACCCCTGGTTCTGATGGCTTCACAGGTTGTTTCTTCAAGTCTTTTTGGCATATTGTAGGCGAAAGTGTGATTCAAGCTATCTCTTCTTTTTTTGTTCGAGGACGCCTTCTTCGAAATATGAACCATACTTGGCTTACTTTAATTCCAAAGGTTGAAGTTGTTGAAAGGGTTTCTCAATTGCGACCGATAAGTCTTTGTCAATTCCTCTACAAGGCTATTACTAAAATCATTGCCAATCGGTTAGGAGCAGTTCTTCCTTCCCTCGTTTCGGAAGAACAGAATGGGTTTGTTCGTGACAGGCAAATTGTGGACAATGTTCTTATTGCTCATGAGGTGATGCATTTTGTGAAGAATAAACGCCAGGGTCGTGAAAAGGTGATGGCTTTGAAATTGGACATGGAAAAAGCTTATGACAGGGTTGAATGGCCTTATCTTTTTGCTCTTTTACGACGACTAGGTTTTGCTTCTCAGTGGATTGATTGGATCAAGGAATGTGTCACCACGGCTACATTTTCTGTTAAGATGAATGGTCAGCCATCGGGGTATTTCTCGGCTTCCAGAGGTCTTCGACAGGGCGATCCTTTATCCCCTTTGTTATTTGCTCTTTGTACCGAGGGATTTACTGCTTTGATCAGGCAGGCTATTCACCGTCATGAAATTCATGGGGTCCGGATTCACCATTCTTGTCCTGTCATTTCCCATCTTCTTTTTGCAGATGACTCGTATCTTTTCTTACGTGCTTCACGTCGGGACTGCGACAACCTTTTACGTCTGCTTCAGGATTATGAATGTTTGAGTGGGCAACGAGTTAATCTTCTTAAGTCGTCAGCTTTTTACAGTCCCAATTTGCTGCAGCCTGATCAAGAGGACATTAGTTCTATGTTGGGCGTAGGTTCTTTTGGCCTTCAAGATCATTACCTTGGTCTCCCTTCGCTCATGGGTGCTTCTAAATTAGATACTTTCAGGTATGTCGAAGAAAAGTTATTGACAGTGCTTCAAGGGTGGAAACAGCGGACTCTTTCCGCGGCTGGGAAGGAAGTACTGTTGAAAACTATTGCCTCGGCATTACCGATTTATGTCATGTCTTGCTTCCGTCTCCCCGCTGAACTGATTAAGCGTCTTAATGCTCATATGGCGAGATTTTGGTGGGGTGCTACTCAGACTCATCGGCGTATTCATTGGCGTGCTTGGAAGCATTTGTGTGAGAGTAAGTTTTCTGGCGGCCTTGGCTTTCGAGAATTTGGTTGCTTCAATCAAGCCCTTCTTGCGAAGGTGGCGTGGCGAGTGTTTCGAGAACCGACTACGTTACTTGCTCGGGTTTATAGAGCGCGTTATTTTCAAGATTCTGATTTGCTCTCGGCTGAGGTTCGGGGTAATTGTTCATGGGGATGGCGCAGTGTTCTTTTTGGTCGGGATCTGCTTCGTCGTGGTCTCCGTTGTCAAGTTGGGACGGGAGAAGACATTCATGCTTTTACAGAAGCTTGGCTGCCTACTACGCCTCCTTCTATTCCAAGTCCAAGGCAAGGTACTGCTAATCCCAATATTCTTGTTTCCACCATTATTGATCCAGGGTCTCATTCATGGAATCATAGAGCTGTGCATCACTTCTTTCATCCGGATGCGGCTGCTGCTATCCTCTCCATCCCTCTTCCGATTCGCAGGATTCCGGATCGGGTGGTCTGGCATTATGAATCTTCGGGAGAATTTTCAGTAAAATCAGCGTATCATCTGGCTTTTTCCTTACAGCAACCAGTGCAGAAGAAACATGGCGTTTCGTTCTTGGATCAGGGGCTCTGGAAGTGGGTTTGGACAAGGTCTCTCCCGCCGAAGTTACTGTTCTTCCTATGGCAGTGTTTACTTCGCATTTTACCAACTAGGGAAGCGCTTGCAGCTCGTGGGGTTGATTTAATTCCTATTTGCCCTGTCTGTGGTCGGAAAGAGGAGACCATTGAACATTTGTTCTTCCAATGTGTTGTGGCTAGAAGACTTTGGACACTGATTGGTATGCGACAACATCTTCTCGTTTGGGAGAAGCGATCATTTGTTGGGTTTGTTCGCCATTCTTTACGGCCAGCAACAGGGGAGGATCCTGATTATTTTACGTTGCAGATTGTTTGCCTCCTTTGGCGGTTATGGAAGAATCGTTGTTCAACTCATTTTGAGCATAAGCAACTTCTTCTTCCTACCCTTGCAGCACAGTGGCAACATCAAGTTAAAGAGGTGGACATGGCAATTCTTCAACCACGTAGAGCTGCTTCTGCAATTCCATTTTCTTCTTCTTCTGCAGGTCCTCGTTCACGGTGTCATGCTATGTTTGATGCTGCTGTGAAAACAGGTTCAGCAGGGGTGGCTGCTTTTGTTCTGTTTGACGATTCTGGCGGGTTGCAAGTGGCAAAGGCACAACATTATGCTGGGATTGAGGATCCTTATATTTTGGAATCTTTGGCTTTGCGTGACTGTCTGCAGGAGTGTGTGCGCCGCCAGCTCCGTAATGTGGTTGTTGGAGGTGATGCTAAGGTCGTTATTGATAAATGTCGTCACAGAGACACTTCGGATGGCAAGATCGGTGCGATACTGCAGGAGATTCTCTCCCTTCTAGGAGATCTTGGCAACTCGCAAGTGCTTTTCATAGGTCGTAACTTCAACAGAGTGGCTCATTCCGTGGCCCGTCGTGCTCTGAGTTTATCACCTTCCTTTCAAAGGGGGTTTGATTATGTAGCCTGGTATAATAGTAGATAGTTTGGTTGTAAACTTGGATCGATTCTGTATCCTCTTTTTATGAGTGATCGTTTGGTAAAAAAAAAAAAAAAAAAAAAAAGTCAAAGAAGATAAAATCCAACATTCAAAGATATAAGCTTGTGCGAGGATATAATTCGTTTTTGAAATTGGCAGGTTGAGTTGGGTGCAGGTTGGATCAAAACATAGTTTTGCAACTAATCCTAACAATATGGATAATATCGATAAAGCTCTTTTCAAATCCACTCGTTCAATCATAAACCATGTAAAGGGGAGAATGCGCGAAGTTCAATCATAAATCATGAACTAGTGTAGCGAGCTGCTCACACTTTACTAGTTCAATCGGCATTAAACCATTAACAAACATGTACATCATCAACCAGAATATTATAAGTAGAATACACATAATAAGTAATAACTCACTGAACCATATATAAATTCAACTTTTAAGCATTTTAAACTAAATATATTATCTTCTTTTCAATAATAATAATAAATTTTGTTTGCATATTGACACAAAACGAACCCAATTGGGAAACAACTTGTGTTTTTAGTAGGAGGACCTGGATTTGAATCCTATATTCACTAGTTTTCAAATGACAGTTGGAAACTTAAATCGTTTGTCTGGTTCATACCGTCAGTATGATTAACTGCTCGAACCGATTTTCAATCGACCGAGTACTCAAAAGGGTATGAATACTTAACTGATCTGAACCGGTTTGATATCCCATTCCTAATTTTCCTGGTCCGGTCGGTTCGACTCGATGTTAACCACCGTGGTAAGGCCGTAAGGCATGTACTTCCAATGGATATATGGTTTGCCTTTGCAGTAGTAATTAAGCAAACGGGGGGCAAGTAGCTGACGACTGCTGGTTTTAAGAACCTTATTATTGAGTATATGAAACTTGCCGGCGAATTTGAAACCAAAGCGTGCAACTTTGCCAACGTTAAGGGCGGTTAGATAAATATTTAACTAATTGATTGATTAATAACGTGAAGATGTAGCTGCACATAGTTGACACTTCTAAGTTCTAACCAAAGGATTCACTTAAGCAAACCTCACAAATCAACAAGTAGTGGGTAGGTAATGGACAAAATAAACACAACTTGCTTAACCATATTATTGAAGTTGTTAATTAGTTTCAAAGTTGATAGTTTGGCACTAACGATAAGATCAATTTTGATTGATTATGATGCGAAAAATTATTACAAATATACGAGGACTTTTCAAGGAGTCATCCAGAATGATTTGCACCTAACCAATCCCCACAAATCAACGAGTAATAGGTTATTATATAGTCTTTTTGTTGAACTTAATACTTTGGTTGAGAGTTAGTGAAAAGCATAAAGCTTTTGCTCTTTTTATTGAAACCCTAGATAGATGAAGAAGGGTCATCCTTTGCCACTTTGGAAACTCGTAGAAAGAACTTTTTAGAATGTGACATAAGATTAGTGTATCATTCAACCATTACTTAGCTGAAGTTATACATAAGTGGATGCACGCATCATCTCCCACCAAACACCACATACATCAATTCAGCCAACGGTATATGATACAATCTTAACTAATCGAAGGTTGATTCGCTCGGTTAAAATATCCTATGTTCTTACATATTACGCGATTAGTTTGTTGAAATTTTTGTTGTTAGATGTAGGTACTAGGGATGATAATTATACCCAAAATTGTGAGTATCCAACCATACCCATCCCAGTCAATGAGGGGAATGGATAATGCCCAAGAAAATTGTCTCATTCTCATACCCATAACTGGGCCGTATGTAATTCGTATATTACCTACACCTCAATTACATAATATGATCTCTTCCTCCTCCATCTTCCACGAAGATTCAAAAAATAATGTGATGCTAAACACCTTCATTTCACTTACTCAATTCTATCGGTACATATATGCCACCTTTTTTCCTTAATTTCCCCTAAAAATTTGAGCTTTTGTTATGTTTCTCATAGTTTTTGTGGTTTATTTATGATATATAATCCATGCTCAACATTCTACCTCTAAAAGCTCTTCAACTTAACTACATTAATTTTAAGTTGAATTTGGTTCGGATTTTCGGGCGGAGTATTATCCACAAGTATTGTCCTTTGATTTAGCCTTTCTATTACATATTGTTTACTTGGATAATAGAAATGCTCTTCTAATTCAATATGTAATTTACTTGCATAATTGGGGTGTACATAGAATTCATGATCAGTTGTTGATTTGGAAAGATACATGAATATAATTACATATATGTATTCCATCACATGGTAGCCATTTCTAACATCAAAACTAGAAATAAACAAAGAAAAGTAAAGAAGAAAAATACAAAACTAGGGCAGAGACTTGTGGGCTCGAAATGGGCTGGTGTTGGTTGGTTTGTTGGCTTCTTGCCATAGCCAACAACCTTTAAACCGCTAAAAGAGAAGACCAAGATCTCCAGTTCTCCACATGCTTTGCGCAATCAAAGTCCAAGCAAATGGGGAAGAAGAAGACCCACAAACAAAACGACTGATGCAAGTGGCAGCTGTATTTTCCGATGAAAAAGAAGTGGCAGCTGTGTTGGAATATAAAACGGTCAAAGTTGCTAGTTGAGTGACACCTAAAATGAAGATAACGAAATTGAATGGCGAGAGAAACCTCCTATGCTCATGAGAATCATAACAATGGACACATAATTATGCATGCATTCTTCGAAACAATTGTCACGAACGAGAGATAATACTACTTCATCCACCAAACATAAACAATAGATGGAAAGAAGAAGAAGAAGAAGAAGAAGAAGAAGAAGAAAAAACCGTTCTGGAACGTAGTATGTCGTAATGCAGATATCTCCGAGCCACTTCGAAAATGTCGTTACAATCTGAATCTCGTTATGGAGATTGTTCGAAATTTTGAGTCATATTATCACATTGTGAGAAAGATCATGGTTACAATGAGCATTTGGCAAAAATATGCAACCTTTGCACAATTTTACGATTAAGAAGTGCCTACAACAAAGTACAGCAACCCCCATCTTGACCAAATCACGTTCAAACTTCATTGCGGGGGCACCAAATACGACTTGACTTCTAACCCTTTGCTCTTCTGCTCCCCACAAATTGTTTGTATTTAGTTTTAATTCTAGTTCACTTAATTGTTATTTATTTTCATTATTTTGGCATGTTATTGTTTTGGAATTGAACCTCAAACCCTTATTTTGTTTCCCCAACTATAAAACAAATCCCTTGGTCCAAAATTCTTTGCTGACATCCTAACAATAGTATAGTACCAACAACCCAACACTCAAACTACACACAGAACCTTTTCGAGCTACTTAAAAGCTAAATTAGACAACTAAATCATCTTCCTCTGAAAATTTCTTTATATTAGTTCTTTCAATAGCCTTGCTTTTTTTAATGACCCGCTCGATATTGAACGAACCGGAGTTTAACCTTTCTGTGGTGTCACCAATATGACATCTACGGATAAGGTAAAAGAGGAATAATAGTCTTACGTTTTATTTAACGATAATTGAAACCCAACAACGATGGACAATCAATTTAATTACGATCCACGTTTTTTGGGTACTATTGAGCACCAATTTATCCCGATCTGATATAGTTCTACACTCAAGCCGGCCATACTCCACATCAGATGAGTGTCCAAGTTCAACGAGCAGTAATTTTTTTCCCCCTTGTTGGTTGTTGGTCACAAAGTTGAAACGTAGTAGTGTGATTGATGTTTTCATCTTCCCATATTACCAACCGGCTAATCTTGGGGTTACCATACATTTTTTTTTACAATTAATTAATAAACTTCGCGGTAAAGATTTTCACTGATGCACAGAAAACTTTTACAACGATCAAACTAATCCCCATCTGTTTCCAACTTTAACTTCATCTGAACTCGGTAAAAAAAAAAACACAGTAAGAACTAAAAACATCCCTTCCTCTTCAAATTTACCAACGGGGACGGAAAAAATTACAGTTACGAAGTTACCGTCTGTTGGGATGTGGGCCCCACACTTTCCCCCCTGTAATGAAAAGAATCAGAGGAATCCCTTCGAAATTTTTTTTGGGGGCACACAAAGTTAAAAAAAAAAAAAAACGGATTGAATTATGCACAGAGCTTGAAGGAATCGGAGCATCGAAATCAGCAAGAGTAAGTCAATCGTTGAATCCCTCGATCCCTCAGTATCCCGGAGTAGAGAGCCCGTCTGTTCTCCGGCATTCCCCTCCCCTGCTCCGGCGGAGAAACATCGCCGCAACATCTCTTCGGCGACGACGAGGCGTTCATCTTGGCGGCAGCAATGGCTTCGCAGTGCCTCCTGAACTCATCCCCGTTCCCCCTCGGCTCCACCACGTCCTCCGCGAAGCGAACCTTCTTGTTCTTCTTCTTCTTACTCTTCTCGCTCTTCTTCCCGTCTTCATTCAAAAAATTATAAAAAACAAATTCCAATCAGCTCAGAGTAAAGACGGAAGAAACAGAGAAAATTAAAGCGAGAAGAAGTTTCGCGTACCGGAAGAGATGCAGGATCGCAGAGATCGCGACTGGTGGAGAACGATTGGCCGGCGATTTTGGTGTTGGACGGAGAATTGAGCGGCGACGGGGATGGATTTCTGGAGGCGGAGGGCGAGGAGGATGAATGTGCCGGAGACGGCCATGGCGGTGGCGACGACGGCGCCTTGCGAGCAGAGCGTCGGGGACATGGTCGCTGCAGCGGATTTTTTTCTGACGAATTGTTCAAAAGTTCAAACAGAGGAAGGAAGGGAGGAAGAAAGACGAAGCAGCGACTGAATAAAAAGTGTGGGCGAGGCGAGAGAGAGGGAATTTAAGTAAGGAATTAAGACAGATAATCCGAGTTTTAGTAATAGTTTAACTTTGTGACCTTTGGTTGACCAGACCTAATACTACAAGGAATTAGGGAATCTATTCATAATAAATCGTGGGGAAGTGGAATTAATTAATTAATTAATTGTTTTCTTTATCTGGGGGAGAGTACGAATTTGTGTTACCTAATCCGAGTCTGGAAATAACTGCGTGGTGGTGGGTGGCTTTTGAGTTTTGATTGAAAAAAAGAATTTGGATGAAATTGGCAAATTTTGGGATTTCCCCCAAAAGTGCAATAATACCTCAACAATTATCACGGTAGATTAGTTTTTTATAAGAAATTGTCATTTACACACATCGTTTTTTACTTGATCGCGAACATACTAAAGCGATCTGCTCCTTGATTGCTTATGGCGGAAGCGATGAAAAGCAGCAAATCCCCGACTTTCGTAGCAGTGGATGTAGTTTGCTTGTGTACAAAGCAGTGCCAACTATTGATTGTTTTAGGTAACAACGGTGTATTCTTTATTAACGTAGAGGGAAAAGCGATGTACTACAGGTCGCTTTCCGGTCGACAAGTTTTCATGATAGTGTTCGGCGGTGGTGCGCCAGATTAGTCGTCCTGGTGCGCATCGCGGTGGGATTTCGCGATCAAAAGCATATCGCTTTCGATCTAAACAATCAAGAGGTAAATCTCTTTCGTTAACCGCAATCAAGTTGAAACATGTGTATAATGATAATTTTCTAATAAAATTACTGTAAATTAGAATTTTTAAGTACTAGTATGTTTTGGCGAAAAAATCCAAAAAATTGCTATCCTTACTCCCATGTTCTATGTGAGAAGAACTTTATAAGCGTCTAGCTTCATTGGATGGAGAGAATTATGATGGAAATGGAGACGAAAAGGGTGTATTGAACGTCATTCTTATTTGTTCGTCTCGTCACTAAATCATGAAATAACGACCAATTCTTCCTCACGAAAAACAACTTTATTTCGATGATTAACCATTTATCACTTGGTCGTCATTGTCAACATCCAGACGATTAGTACAAAGAAAACAAAAAGGAGGACGAGAATGGATTCTCCGGCGAGAGGGAGAGGAACTGGCGTCAGCCATGATGTGTCCGATCATCCCCTTTCACTTTCCTTGGAGCCATTCCCAAACACTGGATGGAAATAAGGTTGTTTTTCTGTTGATAGATAGATGTTCTGTTTTCTTCTATCTTAAATAAGATTCTTAATCCCTATTGAGGGTTTTGGAAGATAGGAAAACGACCTTGTAACCAACAAATTGCCTCTTGGCCTCTCGTTTCCTAATTGCTACTAGCCCTTCATTGATTTTTTTTAAACAAAATCCCATTTTTCTCTTTTAAGAATGCTTTGTAATTAGTCCAAATATGTGATCTAGAAGCATAGGAAATAGATGGAGGAACTAGGTGTGGGCGTTCAGTTTCGGGTTTTTTGTTTTAAGCAAAACCAAAATCGGGTTTATATACTTAACTGATAAGCCCTTAATGCAATTCGGTTTCATTTTCGGACAGTTAGCTAATTCGGGTTTCTGATGATTTTCCGGTTTGGTTAACCGAACTGAATCGACCGCCCCGAGGACGAACTGAAGTTTTGGTATTCAATGAGGAAATCTCGGTGCAACAAGTAAACAAGCATTTGGTAGGAGGCTGGATGCATGCACATGATGAATGTCAATTATCAAGTAATGGCTATTATGTATGTTTTTTTTGTTTCTTTTGGGATGATCTAAAACTGGGACTTGCCACTGTTAGCAATGGCAGCAAGCAACATCTATATAAAGAAAATCATGCTCAGATCAAATGAATGGGGAAACCTTTCAACTTCACCATGTTCATTGATTGCTTTGATGAACTTGGCAACTAGCTAGGTGGTGCTTTTGGAATCCGCTGCTTTTTATGGAATGTACTATCTCCCAAAATCACTACTCTATAAAGGCAGGATTGTCTAAACTGTAGTGTCCAAGCCTACCTGTACGATACAGATTAAGTACTTTAGATGCTACGACACTGCGACCTTCATCGCCTAATCCACCCGGGATGCGGAATGCTTCTTCCAGAGCAGTGAACTGCATCGCAATGAGCTCTGTCAATTCCTTCTCGTTCCGTAGGTCGCCATCATAACTCGTTATCGCATTGGAAAGACTCTGGCGCACATCATGCACTATGAAATCCTACAAGAACACAGCACAGGAATGTCATTCTCAAAGTGAAGATAGATTGTGCTGATATAGAATATCCTTCTCCATGTATAGCACCAGCTATGGTTGTGTTCAAGGAAGCCAACACAAAAAGAGAAGCAACACAGTAACTAAAATATTCGGCCCTTTCCAACGACACAGACTCTGATCAATTCGCTTGCAGTTTAGCGGTGAAGAACTCTTATGATTCATGAACCCATTTTATGAAGTAAATGATCATACCTGTGTGTGATCGGTCAAAGAATGTTTTCTTCCTTTCCCCTCAGACTGGAGACCACTTGAGTCGTCTGCTTTCTGATCTCTATACGGGCATCCCTTTCCAACAGTTGTCCACTTTTTGTATTCACTGCCTAAGGTTAGAATAGCGAGGAAATATTGAGCAAGCACCTCCTCCCCAACCAAACAGTCCTTGATAGCTCCTGAATTTGAAGAACAAAAGCATGTGTGTTGGGAACATATGTGTGCCTTTTCATATCTTTTGCATACTTACATCAGCACCCAGAACCGAAGAAGGAAAAATCATAGAAATGAGTGCACCTGTTAAAGCCAGCTTGGAGCAAGTCCCCACATCGAGTATCTCAGGGGGCAATATACCAGGGGTATCGAGCACAAAAACATTCGGATGGCTAGCAATCTGGAAGTGTCAATTATAGAAAGAGAATACTAACCAGTAAGCCATAAAAACCAGGAGAGCTGGAACGAGAAGACAATATAAGTGAAAGGGGAATGAAAAAGGGATGTTCTCATGCAGTTCCTGAAGAAGCCAAGGTCATGTTCTGATTTACATCCATGCTACGGTCAGTATCATCATAATTAGAGTTTTCAACAATACCAAATTTCGACACATGGGGTTCACCAAAATTATGAATATCACATATGAGATTTAAAGCGAAAGTGTTGTGGCCTTCCCCTTGTTTCATCAACAAGATGTATCAGAGCAAAGATTACTTGCCTTCAAGCTAATGATATCAGTTGTTTCTCCAGGATGTGGACTCACCGTTGCATACCTGAACTTCCCTCTTTCTTGAAAAACAGATAAAGACAAAAACTTGATGTTCATAATGTAAACCAGCGAGAGATGGCACAGAGAGAAACATGGGAAGAGAGTTACCAAGAGCACTTATCCTGCCAATCTGATGCAAAGAATTGGCAAGAGCCGACTTCCCAACATTTGGAATCCCTACAATCATTAGTACCCTTGTCTGACCCGGATTGTCCTTGTTTAATGCTCGGACTTGTGATTGCAGGAAGTTAAGGAACTGCAGACAAGATAGCAATAGCCCAATTTTCAGAAATTCCATTCAATGAGAGAAGCAACAGATGCTTGCACATAAATTGAATGGAAATCAGTAAGTGAAAGACTATATATGTCAATGCTGTCAAGATAATGGGAGAACAGATGCCATCTTTGAGCAAATGGAAAATTAACCTCCTTCACATTGTCTTTGTTATGGGAATTCACAGGATAAGAAATGCAATCATGCTCCTCAAAATACTTGCTCCACTCCTACAATTAAGAGGCCAAAACAATCCCCACAGCTTGATTCAGTTCTTCAATTCCCAAAACAAATCAAACAGGGAACAGAGAGGGAAACAGTTGATTTTGAGCCAAGTACATTAACTCGGGACCGATCAGCAAGATCCATCTTGTTCAAAGCAATGATCCAAGGTTTGGAAGGGCAGCGTTGGCGGTACAGTGGATACTCGGACGCCAAAGGGATCTGAAGCACACAAGATCCTTACACACTTTCAGTTAGGCATATCATCAAACAGGTTGTGAACATGCAATTTCAAAGCCAAAAAAAGGCTTCCAACTTACCCTAGCATCTCTAACTTCAATGACAGCATCAACAAGATCAAATCTTCTCGCGACAGCGGATGCTGCAGCAGCCATGTGAGGCGTGTACCATCCTTTCCCTCTGTTCCTCGCGGCTTTCTTCACCGCATTTCCTATCTCTCGCACTATCGAACTCGTCATCTCTTTTCCTTTACTCCATGCTTCGACCTTCTTTGATTTCCAATCGCAGAGTCTCGGTAGCCATCATCCCCTAATATACCAGAAAGGCTGAATGCTCTGTGAATTGATTGCGATAAAACCCAGAACCTCACGTTCAAAACTGGCGCCAAAAGAAAAGAACCGATTCACACGTCATGGAGTTGGAAGGAGCGGAGCGGTAGGAAAAGAAAGAACAGTGGCAGGAATGTAAATAAGCAGAAGTAGAGGGGCGGATTCCCAAAATATTTCTGCCGAGACTAAAACCCTAAATCCCTTTCCTTCTGCTTGTATAACTCGCAGCTCAAAGCCTGAAACTAGGGTTGTGAAATCGTATAGAAAGCCATATCAAATTCGTTTGTGATAGGATATTTTGTGGTATGATTGTTGTCAACCATTTTGTGACAGTAGAATACAGTTTTCGAAATAATTTTTTATGTTAAAATATCGTACAGATCAAAATATGCTATTGCATAGAAATAATGTTATACCAATATCATTAGCATGTTGGACAGTGACAATCATACGACCCTTACGACCTAATCTTGAAATAATTGTCCAACGAGATGATAGACAAATGAAATCATAAACAATCTCATCAAATTTTACATTTAGATCTCTAGAACAGTTGCTATAACAGTAGTACCAAGAACATTTTGCAAGTTCCTCTGTGTTTTGTAGTTGTTGTCACGGAGCTCTCGATGAAATATCATGGAAATGAAAGTACAAATTATATACATCAAACACCCATGTTTGAATGTGTTTGAAGATGTATGAACCGAATAACATTGTTTACTAGTTTTCTTAAAGGGGTTAATGCCACATTTGGTCACTGTCATTACTAAATTGTGTCATGGTTAGTCACTAGAAAAAATTAATATCAAATTTGGTCACTCTAATTACTGAAACGGGTCACGTTTAGTCACTCTCCGTTAGTCTCCGTCCAACTCCGTTAAGGGAGTCTGTTATGTGCTGACGTGGCTAACGGGAGTGCCTAGTCAGCACCATTTTGGGTCAGAAATGGTCAAACCCGACCCACCACGTCACTAAACCCGCCATGTCATACACCCAACCCGAACTAAAACCAAACCCTCACCCACTGAACAAAACAAGATTGGAAAATCGATTGGGTTATTGGCCATTTCAGACCAAAACCCTTTCTCCTTCCTCGAATCAATTCCCCCCACCAAAAAATCCCCAAATTCATCATAAAAAATCTCCTTCAATTGACCTTGCATCTTCTGCACTCATACAAAGAGATTGATTAAGGGAGAGGGAGAGTGAGGTCCGTCCTCTCATTCAGCAAACATGGAAGATGACAGGAGGGAAGAAGTAGATGAAGGGAGACCGAACCTCATAGTGAGTAATCCAGATGTATACGTCAAGAGCTCACTGGTACTGATCCAACATCCCCTTGCTTCTGCGCTCCCAACCAAACCACACAAACAAAAACAAAAGCAAAAATCCGACGCTCAGCTCAACGAGATTGAAAAATTGTGCTATCCAAGCTTGGATTGAAACTTCCGAGACGAAGACGAAGACTGATCAACTCGGATTCAGCTCGCTCTCATCTGGAATCGGGAATCTAGGGTTTCGGAGAGAGGAAGGGAGAGATTGAATGAAAGTAGAGGTGATGTAGACTGACGTGGCGGCGGGGTTGATGAACTCGTGGAGCTTACCGGTGCTGGAGACTTTGGCGTTGCAGAGGACGGTGAGCTCGTTGGCCTTCTTGAAGAGCCCTTTGCGGCGCTTAGAGTAAGTCACCTGCCAGTTCGTCGAGTTCTGGATACTCTTAATCTGGATCTTCCATCGAGCTATCGCCAACTTGCTTCAATCAAACGTACGTGCTTCTAGGGATTCCGGTTTTTGACGAATTTGGGGATTTCTTTGTGGGGGATTGATTCAAGAAAGGAGCAAAGCGAGGAAGGAGAAAGGGTTTTGGTCTGAAATGACCACTAACCCGATCGATTTTCCAATCTTGTTTTGTTAAGTGGGTGAGGGTTTGGTTTTGGGTCGGGTTGAGTTAGTGGGTTGGGTGTATGACATGGCGGGTTTAGTGACGTGGCGGGTCGGGTTTGACCATTTCTGACCCAAAATGGTGCTGACTAGGCGCTCCCGTTAGCCACGTCAGCACATAACGGACTCCCTTAACAGAGTTGGACGGAGACTAACGGAGAGTGACTAAACGTGACCTGTTTCAATAATTAGAGTGACCAAATTTGATATTAATTTTTTCTAGTGACTAAACTTGACACAATTTAGTAATCACAGTGACCAAATGTGGCATTAACCCTTTCTTAAAGTGATGATGCATTGATCACACGAAAATTCCAACAAAAACGTGGATTGTCTCCTATTGGAGAATTTATCCAACCTTGTCTGCAGAACAAAATGTGAAAAGCTAAATGGTGCAGACCCTGTCTTCATACAGTTCTTAGTGTTTGTGTCACTTGCTTTCTTCATCTGAAATTCCTTGGATACAGAACATCCAGGTTACATATCAAAATGCAGAGCTGAACCATCTGGACCGATATCGCGAGCTACTCGGAGGAGGTATTCTATGTCGATCTCATCAGGGAAATGCTGCAACAACTTCAGGTTGGCTGCAAAATCCCCTCCCAGAAGCTTACTCCTCAGGCTAACTAACATTGCACAACAAATCCTCAGCAGCATATCCTGCTTCACAACCACAACACGCAACTGTTGAGAATACATCGAAAATCGATTTGGGGAGAGATCAAGATGAAGAGAGAGAGATAGAGAGAGACCTGGTTCCCAAATGGACTACTCAGAAGAGAGTCCCAAATCCTCAATATGGACTGAAACTTGAATTCTTGAGTCAGTAGCAGAGTTATCCACCTGAATGCATAGAACTGAGGATTCACCTGTATCATTTCCATCAACATTTGCATCTTTAGTTCCTCAACTAGAATTTTTATGGATCCAACTCTCTTAGGCTCATAGAGCTGACCTTGCTTGTGTATACAAGATGGCACCACAACTCCTCGTCGTTAGCTTTCAACAACTCCATTAACCTGGATAGTGTAGAGAGGATGCCAACAGGGCTATTGTCCATGTGTTTACAGAAGTGATCGATTGAATCACTCATCAACCTTACAAAGCAGTAAAAACTGTCTGCTTCTACATTTGCCTGGACAAAGCATAAACCCAGACAAAATGAATGAGAGACTATTTATTGCTTCAAACAAAGAAGAAGCCTTTATGCTTTAACTTTTACCAGATCTTGCTCATCATAGGTGGTACTAAAAACATAGAAAATGGGCGCCAAAACCTCGTTCATGCCTTGCACATAACCAATAGCTGGGTTCACTTTTGCAAACAGCAGAAGAATGTCCCTCATTGCTCCCTGCACAAAAGTAAGAGTTCTTAACCAATGGTAAAAAACCATGAAGCTGGACAACAGATAACCAAGTCAGGAGCAAGAAAACACACACACACCCTGTTCTTCCTACTGAATGATGAATCTCCTGAGAAGAAGTTCAAGTCAGGATGAGTTCGATCCACATCTCGATCGATCTGTTCAGCAATCTCTCCATGCTTCTGACGAACAGATTTTCAAACGATTGCCCCCCCCCCCCCCCCCCCCCCAAGAATTCTCCATTCCAAACAAACAGTGGAACAAATCAAGATCTAACCTGGAAGTATTGATGCCAAACACTAGCCTTGACATCATTAAGTGGGTGATCTTCAATTCTATGCCGCTGAAGCTGTCCAGCGACATCAGCTTCATCATTCAGAGCCTCGTCTTTCTCTCTCCAAAGCTCCGACTGTCTACATTCAACATCTCAAAATTAAGAAAGGGCTTCATAACAAGCATTTAAGTATATATCTAAATGGCCAAGCAACCACTTACAGGACTCAGAAGCAACTCCTCTTTTAACTTGGCGTACTTCTCTCTGTTCCCCGAAAGCTCTTTGTCCCACAAGTCTCGAGACCGAGGCAAGTAATCCAAGAGTAGCTGGCATCATTGAACACACACATGTGCCATGATTATGAATTGAAAGCTGGGTTTTCCTTCCCTCTTCAAAATCATAATGTCTCACAGATTTCACACAATTCAGACACTTACATCATTGCACCACACATGTGCCATGATTATGAATGAAAGTGGTGGCCTTTTTGGAACCTTCAAATGGGGCAACACAAAACCAACTACCAATTTCCAGACCAAAATGTTTAATAGCGAAAGGGACTTCGTTCTTGATAATGGCTGTCTGCTTGGTTGTTGCTAAGTTGCAGTGTATTGTAGCTTTCTTTTCAAACCCATTAATCATTCATTCAATTGCTTATTTATGATGAGTGCAACTAATCGCACTCAAGTTCTTTCATCGATACAGTTACAACCATCTTACTATCACGAAATCGGTCGAAAATGGATCCCTCTATTCAGATTTAATACAGTTACCCTTCTTCGTAACATACTTAATGAAAGATTGAACATTTAACCAACAAAAAAGCAATGCCTTACCTTCCAAGCTGTAGCCCTGATTCCACCTCCATTAGGAAGCCCCGTGAAAGCAAATCTCCTCAATTTCTCCAAATTTATCTCCTCCTGGGAAAGCTGAGTAAGTAGAAGTTTACATTAGAAAATAAACAAAATCAATCATAATCAGTTTTATATTTACTAGGGGAAATTGTGGAAATTCTCACCTCGTGCTCAAGATCGGACCATTTCTCCGCCGCGGCAATCCTCTCGGCAGAATCATAACCGCCGCAACTTCCCTTCTCCCCCAAATCTAAAGATCCATTTGGCTCGATGAGTTCCAGCTCCTCTCCCGGCCGATGCACGGCGACGCCGTTGGGCGAGCTTCCTGATTCTCCCCCTCCGGCGACCGAATTCTCCGTCAGATCTCGCGCGAACAACGTCCCGAGGCTAGGTTTCCGATCCGAGAGGTCATCGGTAAGCTTGTCCTTGAACATGGCGGGCGAATTGGGGATCGACGAGGTACAATTCGGGGAACTCGGTGAAGGAAATCGGTGAGTAGTTCGCAGTCATGATCGTGATTGAGTCGGATGGAAATCTCGCGGGTTATGAATTTAGAATCGAGTTGAATGGCGGTTGCAGGTTTGAATTGCAGTTGCTTGTCAATTTAGTTTCGAGAAAAAGGCAAGAAGAACAATTCGATGCTTAAACTTTCTTAGTTTGGTCATCATGGTACATAAATTTTATATTAGGTCAAATATGCACACGAAATTAAATTGTAATCCCTTTTTATCACTTTGGTACCTAAAATTTTTTATATGCATATTATTTGTGGACATGAGTCGTGATAATAACTAGAGCGAAGTTTGCTACATATTTACCCTTTTAAGCAATAAACCGTAAAAGTAAGCCTAAAAGTTGTGGAAAATGGAAATAGTGCATAAGGTAAAACCAAAGCAGAAAGAGTAAGACGAAACAATATATAGTCTAGGAGCTCGCTCTACAGGCTACAACCCCACTCGATATGTGTGTATGTATGCATGCTTAGAAAAAGTAGCTCGATGTAAGTTGTTAGTATAACTCTCTAAGGCTCGAATTTAATCATAAAAATTTGTATAATTCTTTTTTTATTTCTCGTTCATCCTCCTTGCAAATTTTGGTCTCGATTCGTACAAGGCCACGGGATTGCTTTGGGATCTATTTACCCTCTATTCTAAGTCATAAGAAAAAACAATTCAACCTCTATGCAAATGCCTTTTATTAGGAAAAAGATAATTTATTCACTTAATTACCATGGTTCAATTTTTATTGAAAATTGATGATTACAAGAAAAGGACTACTTCTTCTTACCAAAAAGAAAAGGACTACATAAAGATGCATGCTTCAAATGAAAAGAAGGGAAATGGACCTTCTAACTAATATAATATTTTTGTGATTGTGATGTGGTTAGTTAGTTAGTTAGTTTGTTAGTTATGGTTAGTGTGTTTGGGTGGGAGGTTGTTTGGAAGCGATTGATACAAAAATGTAACACTTTATTTGGCAAATAATGTCGTTTTTTCATTGTTATTATATGTTCAAAGCTGACTGATATACTTTTCATGGGTTTTCAAGCATGATGCTAGAAAATCCTTATTTGATACGGACTGGATAAACTTGTGTATTAGCATTGTTGTACGTGAAAATGATACTAATCAAATATGTGATCTGGAATCTAGCATGAATCACATTATTAAGGTAGTTCATCTCGTCGGCACCTTTCTACATCGATTAGCAGCCTGTCATAACATAAGAGCCGGAGGAAAAAAATACAAACTTTATGCATGCATGGAGTCAAGTTGCTCGATAGCGTGTCACACTGGACGAGGTTTGATTTTGTGTTATGAGTCTCACCATTGACAAACAATTGAATCTTCGAATCGACCCGCCTTTGCAGTATTTCCAAATAGCAACATATTGTAACCAATCATCTGAGAGAGCCCATGCACATGACCAACCGGAGTATTCTTCGAAAACCGAATCGACTTATCGCTTACCACATTCCACTCTCTTGGTGTGTGCTCAATGTAGTCCCAGACACCAACCGCATACCTCCACATGTTCTACAACACACCTTGTTGCTAGCTCTAGCTATGATCATATTCCATCTCATAATACTACATTTCATGTACACATAACAGGTACAGTATCTCCAACCTACAAAGTAAGTATGCACATATAGTACTCGGACAGAGAGAGAGCCACGTGAAGATCTCCTGTCAAGTCAAGAAAAGGAAATTGCAGAGCCCAGAGGACACGTATGTATCAACACTACCAAACACCAATGAGCTTAGGTAGAGGCTTTGACATGACTAGGAGAAACGTATTTAACAGCCTGCAGAGCCTTCATTTACCAACAATACCGTTCTCAAATATCTGAGCCGACATATATACGGTCAGGATGCCTGTATACAGTATGTATACTAACTCGTACTTCTTCACAAAACAACTCCTTGAACTCAATAGGAAAAGTCCACAGAAAAGTGGCCTCTGTCAGAGTCCCTCATGGCCCCGAGGATCGGCTAATCACACCTGCAAACCTGTTCATGTTCATAGTTCATACTCTAGCTAGCTCTTCAGTTTACTGCTCAATGATTTGACTCTACTTCTGGCCGGCATAGCTTCCACAGGTGGAAACAACAGTTGAACCTCCATGAAGCGCGGTTTCCTGCAGAGAAAAAGTCTTTCATATATGCATAACTCGAAGATTGAAGTAATTGACGAGGATGGAGCTACGTGTAGTTTAGACGCACTTACAAGACTTCTGCATAAGAGATATGACATACACATTAGCCAATGGAACAAAGGCTGTTTGGAGATTTTGCCTGTGAAGGCGCCCACCACTTCAGTAATTGGGCGTAGGCCACTCCCAATGTGCCCTACAATATTTCTCCATCACTCGGTATCTCATAATACACCCACACTAAGAGAGGCTCCCCTTTTCTCAATAGGACAAGATAACTAATTTTGATAGTACAATTAGTGAGAAAATTTCCATCCCTGCGTTTATGTTGCTAGTTTGTCGTGGTACATTCACAGTTAGCAAACTTTAAGAGACAAAAGGAAGATACCCAAGAAAGGTAAAGCCTAAAGGTAAAAGTCTCAATTCCCTTTAACCCCTTGGTTATAGTTTCCCTCTCTTAGCCTTCCATCCAATGAAAGTTCACGTTTTGCCCTTTAAAGTTTGTAACTTTATGTACATCAACCATGTTGTTCATCTAAATTCAATAGGTTTTCCGTCCTTCATTACTTCTACACGAAAAGAAAAGGAAAGAATTGCTACAAATTTCTGGGATACGAGTTGATCGCCTTAAAGTCATTGTCGTTTCTCAGACACCATTAAGTCAATAGTCTAATGACTAAAGTATCTGATTCAAATGTGCATTCTAGCAATCACAAAATTTCTACTCATCACCATTTTCTGAAATTTTGTAGAGAGAAGGAAGAAGAGAGTGTGTACCGTGTAGGTGAAGGCTGTTAAATACCAGCTAACCTAGTACAAACTTTTTAGCTCGCCGACACCGTCCTCTTCTAACCTCTAACCTCTTTCTGCCATCTATGCCGTCCCCTTCTTCCTTTTTCTCCCTTCATTGATCATCATTCAACATCGTCATCATAATCCTAACCTCCCCAGCTTTGCCTTTCTATAATTACCTTCCCTTTGTCTACTCTCTCTTCCTGTGCATTACTGTACTTTGAACAGCCAGCCAGCCTTCCCCGTTCTCTGTGAAACTCTGAACTTCCCTGTACTTTCCTGTCACACAACTGAAACCTTCCCTTCACCTGTTCTCTCCCCCTTAAACCCACCAACAAAATCACAGCCCAATGGTGCAATCAAGGAAGTTCAGAGGCGTCAGGCAGCGTCATTGGGGCTCTTGGGTCTCCGAAATTCGACACCCTTTACTGTAAGCGACATTTCGTCAAACACTATGCGTGCATTTGTTATCACACTCCATTCACATTGCCCCTAAATTTCCCAATTCTGGCAGGAAACGGAGGATCTGGCTGGGGACATTCGAGACAGCGGAGGAAGCTGCGAGAGCATACGACCAAGCCGCAATCCTGATGAGCGGCCGGAACGCCAAGACCAACTTCCCCGTCACCCAATCCACCACCGACGGCGAAACCAAACCCACCTCCTCCTCCTCCTCGTCTTCATCATCCCCATCAGCCCCAATAAAAAACGGGCTGTCCGAAATTCTCCACGCCAAGCTCCGCAAGTGCAGCAAGACGCCGTCGCCGTCGATGACCTGCCTGAGGCTCGACACCGAGAATTCCCACATCGGGGTCTGGCAGAAACGCGCGGGGCAGCGGTCCGATTCCAATTGGGTCATGACCGTGCAGCTCGGCAACCGATCGTCGAATTCAAACAATACCCATCAGGAAAAACAAGCTACTGACGATCCAATCGGCAGCAACAACAACAACAACAATTCGGAAACAGCGGCGGCAGAGCCGGTGCCGGCAATCAGGAAGGAAATTGAGGAAGAGGAGAGAATCGCGCTGCAGATGATCGAGGAGCTGCTGAATCGTAATTGCCCCAGTCCAAGTGCGAATCCGAGTAATGGGTTTGGAATCGAAGGAGCGGCGGAAGCAGGGGAGGAGAGTGGCAGTGGGGAGCTGAGTGAGCTGCTTCAGGGGAGCTTTTTCATTTGAGGAGGAAGAAGGTAAAAAAACAGAGTGGGTGTCTCTATCATGTGATATCTGTTGTCTTACTCTTTTTCTTCTTTATTTAATTTGTCAATTAATTATTAGATGTGATATTTTCATATTTGTATAGGGATTGGAAATTTGCAAGTGAATTTCCTTTAATATGTTTCTTTTCATGATTATATGTTGCCCAATGTAAGGAGGAAATGGAAATTGGGGTATTATAGGGGAAAATATTGTATCCAAAATAGGGAAACAATAATACAAATGTAATTTTTATTCAGAAGATAGTAATAATATCAATGGAGTATTTTTATTCCTACTAGTTTCATCATGAAGAGCTCCGTTTATGTATTCTTACATGTGCTATGTCGATGTTTTTTTTTTTCGATTGATGTGTTTCGTGTTTGGCACAAAGTATTGTTTTTAACGAGTTTTTCATTAAGTATTTAAATTTTAACGAATATTATTTTATAAGGGCGAAATAGGTTTGTTTTTAATGTTACTCTTACCAAGTCTTTGTTCGTAAAATTTTAATGGATATATCCTACAAAATTAGTTTCAAATGGAATTAATTAGTATCGATGAAAATATCGTTTATTTAAGTATTTGATAAATTAGGATGTTTTTAAGTCTCTGAAATTCTTGTTGATATAAAAGAGGTTAGGATGATGTATTTGGCATCCAGTTTCTGAAAAAATATAGGGCCATATTTAGATAAATCAAGTTTGGTGGTGTATGGCAGAGAAGCTATAGTTCTTCCTCAACTCTCAAATCATGTAAATTTTCTAAGTGTAGTTTTTAACTCTTTGGTGGTCAAATTTTCTAAACGTAGATTTTTAGCCCCTCATTCAAATTCATGCTAACGATCAAGTTAATTATCTAAATAACGATAGTGAGGGTAAATGTGTATAAAAAAGTGGGTGCCTGTATACACACGGCTGACAACTAGGTTTGCAAATGTGTCGAGCCAATCTGAGTTTTGTCTGACTTGGACTCGGCTCATTAATAAATGAGTCGAATTCGAGCCTAATTCGTTTATCAGCAAATCCAATTAAGCTCGAGTCTAGCTCATTCATATACTATGTTGATAACATATTATTTAGTTCATAAATTTTAACTAGTCCATGTTGTTTCATAGTAATTAGTATCTAAACAATATATGTGCTTATATACTGAAAGTTTTGATCATATGGGTTGATATATATAACTCAACAAACCTATGAAATTATCAACAAACCCACTCATAATATATAGATCGGTTCGCTCATAATTCGGCAGTCCAGTATTGAGACGTATCATAAGTTTAAAACGAGCCAGTTCACGAGTTGATCAGTTCAACAAGCCACTGAAACGAGCTGGCTCGCGATCTTGTCAAACTCAACAATGTTTAGCTCAACCTCGACTCGTAATAAACGAGTCGAGTATCGAACGAGATTTTCTCGAGCCGAACATCGACCCGCTCGTGAACAACTCAACTCATTTCGCACATCACAGCCCTACTGATGACGACCCTTAGACATAATCTACAGTCTACTTATGATATATAATTAAATGACACATAATCGTAATGATAATGTAACGGGTGTGTTGTAGCTCTAGCTTAGGACCACACCTCGTGGAGATTATAATGATCTCTTAGCTAGGCTAGCTAGGTCTGTTGTGTAGATATTAAATAACCATCTCGTTTCATTATTACTACGCACCTAGCTTACCATTATTACCATTTTGGTAGTACGTAATCAAAGACCATGATCAATGGTGAAGTCAAGACTTGAAGGGAGTGTTAGAACTCAGAAGCAAAAATAATAACATTAATAGCCTCTTTGAAATTAACGCGTGTTGACAATAAGAGAGCTGATCAAGGATTGAAATTCCGGTAACGTAACTGTGGTTCAACCAGAAAAACTTTTTATTGGAGGCTAAATTGATAGGCTAGCTGTATTTAGCGGTATGAAGTGGTTGAACCATGGCTAAACCATAATTTTAGCATTAAATACCCTATCGCTAACTTTTCCAGTGCAACCTCCGATACGATATTTCAATCCTTGGAACTGATACTTTATCGTTATGCCACTTTTCTTACCGTATGATCTATATTTTTAAATGCATGGTACATGCAAAGAATCTATAGTAGCCTAGCTACATGGCATATATACAACGGTAACACTCTTTCACTAATCATTTCGAGTTAATTATTTATGCATTTTTACGGAAAAAAACCAAGAACAAGTTGATCTCAATAACTCGAATTGTTGGAAAATGTTCAATTATGGGTCATGTACCATTTACTAACACACACGCCCTTAAATGAAAGCCGACTGATCATATGTGGTTGAACCTTGCACAAGTACTCTGGATATCATGTGCTTAATAAAGCCGACGAGGGTTACCGAAATTCGACCAAAAAAACCTCTCAGACACAAATAAATCTGATACCATGTCAAGAACCAATTGATATCAATAGCTCAGTTATGAATCAGATCTCATATCTACTAAGAAAGAACACTAGCTAGCTAAATTGTTTCATTGTTTCTAATTATTTGTCTACTCTCACTTAGTTGCGATAGCGATAAGTCGATCGACCGAAGCAAGAAAACCTTCGTCTCTTTCTGTGATGAGAAATGGCGCAAATGTTGTAAAGGGAGAATGGTCCAAATTTCTAAAGGGTAATATGTATATGTACGTAAACCACCAAGCAAGCATGCATGTGACGATGTTTATTACTACGTACCCTTTCGAAATATATCATAATAAATTGGCTGCTTGGAAATGAAACCATTAATCGACTCTTTTCTCGGACCACAACACATCACATTATTATTATAGTACTCCTCGATCCTTATATTACTGTTTCGTCGACAACCTACATAAGACTTCTCTTATGCACCATCTCTTCGATTTGATGCCTCTTAGTACGTACCATGTTGTCTTATTATTTCCTAGCTTAGCTAGCTAGGTTTGCGGTTGTCTTGTATTTATACATCTTACCTAAAAGTAGGCGACGAGTGATGGAGATTTATGTAATTAAGCTAGGTTGCTGGTGTTATTAGTTCAAGTATCATCATCATTAGTTGATGTTAATCACTTATTCCAAACGATCCGTAATGATAATAGTGGCGTTGTTTTGCTTAGTGGTTAGCGATTATCCACTACTCGACGAATGATGTGATTAACTGATAATTAGCATAATTTTCATTCTGGAAGCCAAGCCACTATACTGTTAGTGGTGGTAACCAGTTAATTAGTTATCAAAATATTTATCGGTCGTTAAGTGATTAATTAGCTGTCTCAACTAGTCATATGGGCTGGAGCTTAACGGGTGAGATTGGAGTTCGTCAAATCACATTCGATACAAACAGCTAGTTAGGCTACACACTTTTTGAGTCTTGAGTATACTTGTTCGTGTGTTCCACACAATTTGGGTATGGTGCTATTTTGTTTTTTAGTTACATGGTCTTATTGTGTTTCACAAACCAAACAATAACAATAATCTCTCCTAAGGTTGGAGTCCCTGCTAATTGCATAGCTTATTCCATCGGGCCAAACATCGTAATCATATGGGCTGCAGCCCAACCCAAGTGGTGAGATTTGAGTTATTGGGCTATACACCCTCGGCTCTCGACTTCCACGCATTTCCACAACCTAACAATTCCTCATATTGAAACGAGGGAATGATAACTCTAGGAATACAATATTGATACGGTCCAACATAAGAAGTAAAAAAAGTAAGTTTGAAGATGTGTGTTTCTCACTCTTAAGATAGTCTATCGAAAATCATTCATGTTTTTATCACTCATTGGATTTCAAAGTTTTTTTTTTTACCTTGTTTCTTGCAGTAAATGTTCTTTCTACACTTGCAATGACAACTGGTAGCAAGTAGCAACAAATGCCACTAAATTTTGAGTTTTTCATTTATATTAAACTCAGTTACATAGTATATTAAATTTTGAGTTTTTCATTTATATTAAGTAGCTTTTGTTGATATTTTGATATCTGCTTCCCGGCAGGAAAATGCTCTCGTCGAATCCCTCTCATATGTCTTCTCCGACGGCGACGGCGGTCTCTCCCCAAGGGCGGCCGCCAGATCCTCTGACCCCAACAGAAACTATGATGAACGAAGGAAAGATGCTGGAGATCATACCTGAATCGTCAACGCAGATGGATGTTGAGGGCGCTGCTGTGCAACTAAAGGAAACAGGGGCCCCGATTGCCACAACGCCGGTCTCCGACGGGTCTATTTTTTCAGGCATGGAGACTATGGACAGGTTTCGAACAAATGAGAACACAACCACGCTCCCCCTGGTCTCTTATGCTTCTGCGGTGGCGGGGAGCGCTAGTACGCAGCAACCTCCGAAGCAAAGGTGGATCCCTGTGGGTGAGCATGACCTGGTGCCAGGGACTTTTAACGGCGAGCCGGAACTTAGAGTCTCGGACTCGTTCAGGAATAAACTCAGCGCTCCTTGGCAGCGGACCCTGGTTGTTAGGCTGCTGGGGCGCTCGATTGGATACTCGACTCTGTGCAATAGACTGAAGGCCCTCTGGCGACCAACTAGCGCGATGGAAATCTTTGCTCTGGGTGACGACTGCTTTTTGGTCAAGCTTGGGAACGATAAGGATTATTTTTATGCTTTGTCTGAAGGCCCATGGGTTATCTTTGATCATTACTTGGTCGTGCACCAATGGACTCCCTCTTTCAGGGTGACGGATAAACTCCCCACCTCCATGGTTTTGTGGGTTCACTTCCCAGGTCTCCCCGTCCATTTTTACCATCAAGAACTCCTCTTCGCGCTTGGCAATATGATCGGGAGGGCTATAAAGCTTGATTATCACACTCAACACCAACAACGTGCCAAGTTTGCTAGGATGGCCGTGGAGGTTGATCTTTCCAAGCCTCTGGTTCCAAGAATTAGACTTGACGGCCGTTGGCAAAAGGTGGAATTCGAGAATATCCCTGTTGTTTGCTTTGAGTGTGGCAAGGTCGGCCATACCAAGGTCACATGCCCTTTGATTTGTCAAGACCGGCTGGTTGCGGATGTTCATGGCACGTTGCCGTCGTCGGGGTCCGACGCCGGCGAAGGCGACTCCGGGGATGTAGCCGGGTTCGGGCCGTGGATGCTAGTCACACGAAAAACTCGGCGCAATCAAAGGGAGGTGGGGGGACAAGGTAAGTCGGATCAGAATCATCTAAGCAACAACGGTCACAAGGCCAGGAATTCAGGGAAAGGGGAGGAAGGTGATAAGGAAAGACTTGAGAGTCTCCCGAAATTGCAGAGTGGTAAAACAGGGAAAGTGGCGGGATCTTTGCCTGGGAAGAAAGAGGAGGCGAATAAAGGGAAGGCCCCTGTGACTGGTGTCTCTGAAACAGCCGAGAGAGGGCTTCTAGGCCCAAGACCCAATCTTTTGAAAGTTTCTCCTCGGCCCACTAAACTCAAAAATGATCATGAGGCTTCATCCTCTGCTGTGGTAAACGCAAATGCAGCCAGCCCGGTTGTTGAAAACATTAAAGCCCGCAATGGGCCGCACTCAGTTCCAACGGCCTCGGGCTCGGCCCAACACAAGGGAGGAGAAGCTGATACTCGGATCCGGGTGGTGGAGACGAAACCTTACGCCCCTCTTCCGCCGCGAGCCATCGACCCGACAGCTCCCTCCGCCAACCTTCGCACGAAAAATAAGAAAGGAAAAAAGAAAGGAGGCGGTGATGATAGACCGACGCCACCGCGCGGAACTCCGATTCGCCATAACCCAGCTAAGGCGCTGCAAATCTGGTCTCCAGTCAAGGAGAAGAGAGTGAAGAGCAGGGAGCGACGTATATCTCTTACTCTTCAACAAATTCAGGAATGGACGAATGCAGCGAAGCCCGGTGAAGAACCTGAGAAGGCAGCGATGGCCCTGGCGACAACCACACCGCAGGGACATGACGCGACTGTGGGGGCGGCCTTGACTTCTTCTGCGCCTGAGCTCTGCTGATTTTGCTTTTGAATTCTGCTTCTCCCCTTCTCCCTTCTTCGCTGATTATTTCCTATGTCTAGTTTCTTTCAGTCTGAATTTAAAATTCTCTCTTGGAATGTGGGTGGGGCTGGGGGCAGGTCCTTCTTACGCTCCCTTCGCTTTGCTATCCAGCTCCACCGGCCTAATTTTCTTATTTTACTGGAACCGCAGGTCAGCGGCGCTGTGGCGGACTCGGTTTGCGAGAAACTAGGCTTTCCCGATGTTGCTCGTGTTGAGGCAGCTGGTCGTAGCGGGGGCATATGGGTTTTCTGGAACGCGCAGCATTTTGATGCTCATATCCACTCCGCGGGCGATCAGCATATGACTCTGTCTATTTGCCAAAACAGCTCGCCGGCTTGGTTCTTGACTGCGATCTATGCTTCTCCTCGGCAGCAACTTCAAAGCCTGCTTTGGTATAATCTGGTTGAAGAAAGCAAGAACATCACCTGTCCTTGGATTCTAACTGGTGATTTCAACGCCATCTCATCGCCGGATGAAAAGAGCGGCCCCTGTACTGCTGCCACTCTCCGCAGATGCAGACGGTTTAGCCATTGGATTAATGAGGCTGAGCTGGTGGACTTGGGTTTTTCCGGCCCTCGTTTTACTTGGTCAAGGGGTTCACAAGCTTCCACTTTCAAAGCAAGCAGGCTGGATCGTAGTCTCTGTAACTTGAGTTGGAATGAAGCTTTCCCTGATACCACTGTCCTGCATCTCAACCGAGTGGGGTCTGATCATCACCCAATCCTCACTTCTGTCGCTCGCCAGGGAGTCTCGCAACCCTCGCCTAAGGCTTTTAAGTTTGAAGCAGCTTGGATTACGCATGATAACTTTCACAGTTTTTTAACCGATTCATGGAACTCACAGGCTGCTCTTCCTCTTGCCTTGCAGGATTTGTCTTCCAAGCTGCAAAGTTGGAATACTACGGTGTTTGGTAATATAGGTCAAAGGAAAAGGAGATTGGTGGCTCGGATCAGCGGGGTGGAGAAACGGTTGGCTGAGGGATTTTCGCCCGGATTAGCTAAGCTCCACTCCAAGCTTTCGACAGAACTAGATAAGGTTTTGGAGCAGGAAGAGCTGTTGTGGTTCCAAAGGTCTCGGGAGAACTGGGTCAAGTTCGGGGAGAGGAATACCTCCTACTTTCATCAGCTAGCTAAGATCAGACGGAGGGCCAACAAGATTGCTTGTCTGAAGGATGAGAATGGGGAGTGGGTGACGGACAGGAATCAATTGGCTTCCATGGTCTTCCGTTTTTACTCTGGATTGTATCTGCAGGATAACACAAACTATAGTGATTTGATGCCTCGAGGAGTCTTCCCTCATCTCAGCCCTGCAGAACTTAATCAGCTTCTTCGGCCTTTCACTATCCAAGATGTTCACCAAGCTGTCTTTGATATGAAACCGCTGCAGGCCCCGGGTCCGGATGGTTTTCAAGCCATCTTCTACCAGCACGCTTGGAGGACGGTGGGGAAATCCCTTACTGACATGGCCATCTCATTTTTTGAGGGAGGGGAGCTACCTGACGAGGTCTTTGCATCTACAGTGGTACTCATCCCAAAAATAGAGAACCCCGAGACTGTTGGGCAACTCCGGCCGATCTCTCTTAATAACGTCAGCCTCAAGGCCATCACTAAAGCTATGACTAGCAGGCTGAAGACTGTTATGAGCACCCTGGTCTCTCCTCGTCAGAGCAGCTTTATTCCTGGCCGGCAGACGACAGATAATATCCTTATTGTTCAGGAATTTCTCCACTCCATGAGAAAGCGCCGAGGCAAGAAAGGAGGGTTGGTAATGAAAATTGACCTTGAGAAGGCTTATGACAGACTCAGATGGGACTTTCTTCGGGATACTCTCATTGAAGTTGGCCTCCCGAGCTCCTGGATTCGCTGCATCATGTACTGTGTTGAGAAGAATGCTATGCGCATCCGTTGGAACGGGGATCTCTTGCAGCCCATCTCACCGACCCGAGGAGTTAGACAGGGAGACCCTCTCTCACCCTATCTTTTTGTTCTTTGTATGGAACGCCTCTCTCACAGAATAGACCGGGCTGTCCAGGAGAAGCTATGGAAACCTGTCAGGTTGTCGCCAGGGGGCCCGGCACTAACTCATCTTTTTTTTGCAGATGACCTTATTCTTTTTGCCGAGGCGGAAGGCTCTCAAGTTCGGATTATCAAGGAATGCTTGGACGAGTTTTGTACTAGTTCTGGCCAAAGAGTGAACTTCAGTAAATCCTTGCTGTATGTCTCACCGAACATTGGCCAGCTTCGAGCTCAGCGGTTAAGTGACAGGGCTGGCATTCCTTTGACTCTTAACTTGGGGCGCTATCTGGGTGTGCAAGCGATTCATGGGAGGATCACAAAGAGTAGATACCAGCCCCTAGTTCTTCAAATTCAAAAGAAGCTTGCTCCTTGGAAGTCTAGGCGGCTCTCCCTTGCTGCGAGGCTAACGGTTGCGCGATCTGTGTCTCTAGCCATTCCTACTTACCCTATGCAAACTGAACTTATCCCTATGAACGTTTGTAAATCTATTGATAAGATCAACAGGGACTTTATCTGGGGAGAGAGAGAGCAGCAAGGAAGGATGCACCTGGTGGCCTGGGAGAAGCTTACTGAGCCAAAGAATCAAGGGGGGGCAGGTTTGCGACCCTTGAGACAAACAAATCTGGCTCTCCTGGCTAAAGGGGGCTGGCGCTTGCTGCAGGAAAAGAGTTCCCTCTGGACGCAGCTCTTTCGTGCCAAGTACGGGCGACAGCGGGAAGGATTGGATATGTTTCGCCAGAGTCAGGGAAGTTCCTTTGCCTGGAGAAGCTTTACTAAAGCTTCTAGCTTACTGCAGCAAGGCTGTGGGTGGAATATTCACAGCGGGAAAGACACTAAGTTTTGGTGTGATCTTTGGTTGATGCAGGTCCCGCTCGTGGAGATGGCTCTTCAACCGGTTCCAAGCGAAATGATGTCGGATTCGGTTGCTGATTACCTTGGAGAAGACGGTACTTGGGATGTGGAGCGGTTGGCCTCCTGGCTGCCAGCGGAGGTTCTGCAGAAGATGACCGCGATAGCCGTTGACCCTCTATCCACCGAGAAGGACACGATCTTCTGGACGGGGTCTACTAATGGCTGTTTCACTACGAAATCAGCCTACCTCTTGGCTGCCCCGCCTCGTTATGATTCTCGGCAGCATTTGTGGAAGCAGGTCTGGCAGCTCCCGGTCCCGGAAAGAGTGCGATGCTTTGTCTGGCTAGTTTGCTTGGGCAAGATTGCGACGAACCAGTTGAGATTCTCTAGAAGGTGCTCTCTGTCCTCCTCCTGCTACCGCTGTGAAGATGTTGCTGAGTCTGTGTGCCATGTCCTCCGAGATTGCCCTCCTGCTGCCTTCTTTTGGAGTAGGCATGTGTCGGCACCTGAGCAGCATGCTTTCTTCTCAGCGCCCATTGGAGACTGGTTGCAGAAGAATCTCCTTAAGGAGGACACCATGGAGTCAGGTGTTAGCTGGAATGCTTTTTTCAGCATAGCGATTTGGTGTTTGTGGAAGAACAGGTGCACGGGCTGCTTCAAAGGGACGGCTGCTACTCTGTCTGCACTGTCTCTGAGCCACTCGATTGCGCACAGGATAAGCCTTTGGCATAAGGCGTGGAATGCCCCCTCAATCTCTCCAGGTAAACCTAGAACGATCCAAGATAGAAGAACAGAGAGCATTAGGTGGCTTGCCCCTTCAAGGGGTTGGCTGAAGCTTAATGTAGATGGGGCTTCGGCAGGTAATCCCGGGATTGCAGGAGCTGGAGGGTTGATTAGGGATGATCAGGGTCGGTGGATAGCCGGGTTTGTGGCTAAGATTGGGGAGGCCTCGGCGGCTCTGGCTGAGCTGTGGGCTATTCGGTATGGTTTGGATATTGCTTGGAGACACAGGTGCACGAATTTAATCATCGAGTCGGACTCTCTTTTAGCTATCCAGTTGATTAAAGATCGGCAGGATCCCATTCACCCTTACGCCTGCCTGCTTATGTCGATACGGCGGCGTATGGCTCAGGATTGGTTGGTCAACATTGTTCACACATACCGGGAAGGGAATAGAGCCGCGGACTGGCTCTCGAAGCACAGTCTCGTCTATCCCTACGGTATGCGAGAGCTTGTGGACCCGCCCAGAGATCTGTGTCGTATTCTGCAGGAGGACAATCAGAGGGTCTCTTTTGAGCGCAGGATTGTGGTGCAAACAAATAGATAGCCTCCTTTTCTCCTTTCTGCCCTCCTCTCGCCTGTTGTAATTGCTCTTCTTCTTGGCTTTGGCCTCCCTTAATGCAAAAAAAAAAAACATAGTATATTAAGTTATTAACCGGAAGTTAAATGGAGATTGCAAAATATTATTTTTTCGTAAAACTATTTACAATAGTATAGAGATCTTATATTTAATTCAAAACCTTATAAAAGAAAGTTTTATTATTATATTTTTTGTGCCAAAGTGGTGCAAAAGAGCTCCGTTGAATCTAAGTGGCTCCGCCACTGATACCGATATATCAGTTTGTTCTTGTTATACTCATACTAATCGATACATATATTTTCATTATTAGTTTATATATCTCATACTGGTATGGTTGTCAATACACAATTATTTATTTAATAGTATAACAGAGCAATATTCCAATACAATAATATTGTTGGGATTTTTAGTGGTGTGAATGGAAATAAAAGGGGAAAGTTTCAAGAGAGTCTCTTGAAGTACCATGTTGGTAAGATGTGGGAAGGCACGGCCTCGAATTCGATCGATTTGATGTAATATGTGATTAATTGGTTAAATTGGTTTGTGTAACCAAATGGACCAAACCAAATTGAACCGAACCGATGTGGCGGTTGGAATAACCAAACCGGTCCAACTTCCATGAGGCCGAACCAATGCAATGGTTGAAATATTTTAAACGAACTAATGCAATGGTTGGGGTGTAACCACCCATATGAAGAGTTGCCTCCCTTCAATGCATCCCTTCATTTTCTATAAATAGCACCATACCCCCTCTTGTTTTAACTACGAGTTTTACATGGATTTTTCCCGATACTGAAACTCTGCCAAAATCCAAAACTAGTTTTTCTGCATTCCTTTTCAAAGAGAAAATAGAGTCAAGTGTGGTTCTCGCCGTTTCGCTGCGTTCAATGGTTTCCGGGGTTTGAGGTACCGCTACGCCGGAAAAGGTACGTCCTTTCTATCTTGGGAGGAATCATTCCACAACCTTGGGTACTTGAGGGGAATAAGATTCTTTAAGGAGAGATAGTGAATTCTATCGGCTAGGACGCTTGCATATGTCTTTGCATGTTTTTCTTAATCTTATGTGTTTGCTTGTGTTGCAAGAAAATAGTATACGCGTGAACAAGTTTTCCCAACAAATATAACCAATAAATAAATTATCGAAAAAGATAAAATCATCGACTTCATTATCATAATTTTAAAAAATCATTACACCAAAAAAAAAAAAAAATCAAAATCATGTGTTCGTACTATAAATCAACTTATTCCTGCGGCCTTTCATCATTCTAGACAACCCAACTCGTGATCAATTGGTCATGAATTCTTGCACTGTTATTGTCACTTGTTCTTCTTCTCCTTCGTCGTCTTCTTCTTCATCATCTTTCAAATGCCGACATTATTCTAGTTAGTACGAAAACATTGGAAAATCCGAAAGAAATGGTCGTCCCGTGGGCAACAACGTCAACATGATCCTACAAATCGGCAACTTAGACGCCAAAACATGTAGTGACGAGCCTCGTTTCCCCTAAGCTGGGAATCTATGCAGGCAATTACGAACTAAGAAACAACATAACACCTCATTGTCCTATGATATCGAACTAAGCTTTAAAGTCATCTAGCTAGTCTCGTTTTCTTCAGCACCACTTAAAGAAAACTAACTGACTTGTTTGAGCAAATTTAACATTTCGGTGAAGGAACCAAAACAAGAAACACAACCAGAACAAGAGGGCCGGGAAAATGGTATCTTAGCTAGAAGGAGCTAGGGTGTGTCATGGACGTTGGTTTGTAACATAATCGATTCAAATTGGTATTTGGATATGTTCAAGTCGTATTGAATATAAAACAGTCCCTTTTTTTTTATTCTTATAAATATTAATTATGCATAACTCAAAGACAAATTATCTATCATCGACTGAAAGTCATGGTGTACGGACTTATACAAGTATTATGTTATGGATATTTGTATCTTTTCCTTTCCGGGTTGGATTAGGATAAGACCATATGGACAATGTGCTATGTATATCGATCTTCTCATCTCTCTGTAATATGTATCTTCTCAAAGTATAGTGAAACTGGTCTCTCCAACCGGCAGATCAGCTAACACGCATCGTGGTAATAAACCACATAAATTTGTGTATTCCTTACTTTCTTGTATTCTCGATTTCTGATTCCGACATGACATTGAACACTAATGAAAATATGGTCGATCGTATCATCGGTTTCAATCCTCAAATTTTATTTTACTTTTGGACCGTGCCTTTCAGGTCCGGTTTTGTACACCTCTACGAGTAACTTCTAAATACTATAGACACGAGAAGTGGGAAGAGAAGGGAGGAAACAAGTAGGGATGGCAACAAAACCCGAACCCACGGGTACCCACCCGACCCAACCCGGTCAACGCGGGTAAAACCCGTGTTGACGGGTTTTGGGTCGGGTTCGGGTTTAAACCCGCTACACTATTCACCAGGTCGGGTTGGGTTTGGGTTTAGGTAAACCCACCCCATGGGTACCCGCCCACACACATATAATTACTTTCTCGGTATATTTAATATTCCAAATAATATATCGTCCTTAAACAACTAATATTCTTTATGTTTGTGGAGACATGTATAATTTGTTCTTTCTAATTGTTTAGAATGAAGTTGATATTATAAAGTGGAGAGTGAAGCAACTTAGTTGACAAGGAAGAAGTTTTCAATTAATCTTACTGTTTATAGATGTTTATCTTTAATTTTGAACAATTTGTATTAATCATTTGCGGTTTGCTTGTATGCTCTAAATTGGTGTTTTTGTATGATTAATTTGTATGAGAAAATTGATGTTAAACTTTTATTTTGAAAGAAACTTATTATTGTAAATTTTTTTTATCACAAAAACCCACGGGTACCCATGAACCCGCGGATATCCAACGGGTTGGGTTGGGTTGGGTTTGAGTTTTTCAAATCCAACGGGTTTTACCCCGGATTTTTTTGGTGGATAAACCCATGAGTTTGGATTTGGGTTTGGATTTGACAAAACCCGCCCTAACCCGACTCATTACCATCCCTAAAAACAAGGACTTGTTAGCTATTGCCTGTTAGCCTGTTACTATGCCAAGAAAAAAGATGCCAAAGAGACAAGAGTAGATTCCTTCACAAAGCGAAAGAATATCCCATTCCGAAGATGCGAATCTCCTTCCTTATCCGCTCCTCCCTCCTCCAAAGCTCCGGGCAAAGCAAATCCAAAAAAAGCATCGACAGACAACTGTCTTACCTACCTTGTTGGAAACCCACTGAAATCTGATTTGTTGCATACTCTCTTTCCATCTATAGCTACCAAATGATTGATGTGGAGGACTAGGTTTTGCACCGTATGTTTCGCCAAACATGGAGAATTGGAGATCATTGCCACCGTCGGATCGTGTGAAGTGCAGTGATCGTTGATCGTCGAATGCACACGAATCGGCTATGATCGAACAAAGTCTGTGTATATTCAATGACGAAGATCGTCGCGTACACTGCTAACAATAGTAGTTAACTATTGTGCGATGCGATGTGAGATTCATCATTTCGTTGAATCTCCTTATGTTTCATTATGAAAACTAGCAAAACTCACATTTATCAGAAAGCGCATCGACTAAGCAAATATATATACACACACGATGAATCACCTATCATCATGATTGAACATGTGGTTAATACTTTTAAGTCAAACCAACTTCTTCTTCTTCGTCGATCCCTTCCTTTTTTAAGTTTAACGAACGACTAAAAAATTTCCAAACTCTCGAATTATCACGAACGACCATAATCGTTATTCGTCCGATCTTCATCAACCCCGATACAACAATTGAGGACCGAACGAACAAAAAGCGAATTGTAACGGAACGTAATGTGGAGGAGAAGCGGTCCAATTGAAACAAGTTGACCTGCCAACGGGGTTAGTAACGGAAATTGCAGAGGGAAACGAAGCAGGGAATATTCGTCGAAAGGCAATTTGGAATTATGCCGAATCCGTCCGCCTCGAGATTCACCGCCGCCGCGTAACAATCTGTTGGCTCCACCCCTTTCCATCTCCGCCGATCACCTCTCTCTCTCTCTGTCGTCACCACCACCACCGCCACCGCCACTGATTTATCTAAAATTAAAATAAAAAATAAGAATTACTTCTGTGGTGCGCAGTTGGGACCGTCTTTCCTCCTCAGAGCAGGGAATAAAACCAAAAGATATACCCTTTCACAAGAAAAAAAATTGGATATTACCTTCGAATATTCTCCCCCCTCTGCTCCTCCCCTGTTTCTTCTTCCCACCAACAGCACTTATAACTATCCCCCTTCCTTCCTTTTCTTCTCCCCCCATTTCTCCCCTCTTCTTTAATTGCCTTTCCCATTTCCTCTCCGGCGAAACAGACTCTGTAACGATGAAGTTCGGCAAAAGCCTCAGCACCCAGATCGACGAGACTCTGCCCGAGTGGAGGGACAAGTTCCTCTCCTACAAGGAGCTAAAAAAGAAATTGAAGCTCATCGAGCCCAACAACAGGGCCGGCGACGGCCCAGGAGATAGGCCCGCCAAGCGGCCGAGAATGGACGGCGGCGTGTCCGAGGAGGAGATCGATTTCATCAAGCTTTTGGAGGACGAGCTCGAGAAGTTCAATTCCTTCTTCGTCGAGAAAGAGGAAGAGTACATCATCAGATTGAAGGTAATAATAAGACACAAAGCCCCCGATTTTTTTTTCCCTCCGCCATCTCTGTTTTCTCCGGTGACGGTATCTCGATCTGTTTGGCTCCCGGTGAATACTCTGTTTTCGCCGGCGGCGAGCAGAGTTTTAGTCTGAAGGTTTGAAACGCTGTCGTATTGAGGGAGAGAGTGGACCGTGAGAGAGTTACTGTGACGGTCAGTTTAATCAGAAACCAATACTTAATTGCCACGTGGCGCGTTTTATTCTCTTTTTCATTTTTTGTGTCAACTTTTGGCTAAACAACTGGGCACTGGCCACCACTCACAGTCACATTTATATATTCCTTTCGGATCAGTCCCGCGGCATATTTCCCTTTTGGCCCCCATAAGTAAAATGAGCTACATTTTCATACCTGTATTTTTCATTTTTTCCCCCTCTAGACTGTACTAGGATGAACTGAAAATTGAGTACTTATAATCTGCTGTAGAAATTGACTGGTTGAAGCTTTTCATCGTGAATCAGGAGCTGCAAGACTCCGTTGCAAGAGCGAAGGACTCGAACGACGAGATCATGAAGATTCGCAAAGAGATTGTCGATTTCCACGGAGAGATGGTTCTGCTCGAGAACTACAGCGCCCTTAACTACACAGGTAATGAACAATGAAATCTGAATCCTCCAGATAGCTCAACCCTGTGATTCAATCGCCATTTTTTTTCCGGGGGTTCTAATTGCGGCGAGCGATCCATCGAAACAGGACTGGCAAAGATACTGAAGAAGTACGACAAGCGAACCGGTGCACTAATCCGGCTGCCATTCATCCAGAAGGTCCTGCAGGAGCCCTTCTTCACCACAGACTTGCTGAACAAGCTAGTGAAGGAGTGCGAGACGATGCTCGATCGCTTCTTCCCCGTCAAATTGGGAGCATTGGGGGCATCAAGCCGGGGTAATTCGAGCGATGAAGATGGGGACGATGCAGGTCCTTCGACCTCAGCAGCTGCTGCTGCTGCAAGCAATGTTGAGGACGGGGTGCTTAACGTGCTCCCCAAGGAACTGGCAGAGATCGAGCAGATGCAGAGCCTGTACATGAAGAGCTCGATGTCCGCGCTGAGGATCCTGAAGGAGATTCGCAGCAGGAGCTCCACGGTGAGCGTGTTCTCGCTGCCGCCGATTCAGGTGAGTGGTGGGTTGGAGGAGCCTTGGAACAAAGTTGCCATCTTGGAGCAAGTGGCCAAGTAGTAGTGAAACAAGAAGCTGCAGAACAGTTTACAGGATGTCTCAGTCTTGTTATGTAATTTGCTTTGTTTGAGTTTTTGATTGTTTTGAGTAGCTACCCAATATGTTTCATGCAGAGCTTTTGTGCATGGAGTTAGAGAATGATGGAAATTATATGATACTAACACAGAAGAGAGATGTGTAAAGTGCTAGAAAGTGGAAGGAACCAAACCAGTATGGCAGTATCTCAGTTTAGTATAACCAATATATACTATTTCTTTTGTATGCATCAAATTTGTGCTAAGTTTTGATTTGACTGTTTATAGTTGATTCTGGTATTGTACTGAGGGTGTCTGCAGAATGTCTTTTTGCCAGAGTCTAGTTTATTGGGAGATGGGTTTGGGAATGCAATTTGGAGATGATTTCCTTTCTACTTTTAGGCTATAAGAACATGATGTTAGATTCCCCACCATTGATAAAGCTTTTGGTTGGAAGGCTTTCAGGGTGTGGGAGAGTTCACTCTTGGAGGTTGCTTTTGCTTGAAGGTTCCGTGGAGCAAAAGCAATCCCATGATAGTTGATTCGCAGTCAAGCAAAGGATTTTAGGTTTAGGATATGATTTCGAGGAAAAGGTCGTTGGAATTGGCTGTGGGCAGTTGCTGCTGTCCCTTGACATGGCGACTCTTCTTTGTCAAGATAGGCAAGTGGGTCATAAATCAACTGGTATGAATAATTCGAGTTGTTCGAAGAAGTCTATGTATAGATCTTACCTTACCCACGTCGTTACAAAAATTGTGGTCACAGTAGCTTAAATTGAAGGACATGAAGTTAGAGCAAAGAGAGTCAATTGACCTGGAAATTGGAATGGCTCTGATCTCAGGCTCTTTCAATCCTAACATGGATTGGGGGTGGAGTTACAACTTACACTACCATGATAAGTGTGACATGTTGGAAAGGAAAAATGAGAACATACCTATCCACTCGATCATGCTTGCTTATCTTTTTTGGATGAAAATCATGCTTGCCTAACTTGAGAACTAAATCGACTCCATCCGCCAGCTCCTTTTGCCGTTTGATTTAAGATTCTGGAAATGCTTGTGGAATCTTCCCTTATCTTACAAATTGAAGGTTTTTTTTTGTTGGCAAATGGTGCAGAGTTTCCTCTCGATTCGGGCGATGCTATTGACTAAAACATTGGTCACTGACAGTACGTATTCATTTGTTATGACGATACAGAATTCATTACTCATTCTCGTCATAAATTGTCGTGTAGCTACGGAATTATGGGAGCTGGTTGGTTTAGGATTAGGGTTAGGCTCTCTCCTCTTGGTCATGTTGACGGTTGACATACTTTGTTTTTGGATTGTCTCCAATGTTACTCTTGTTGGCGTTTATGGACATCCCGTTGTTGGCAGTCCATAATCTTTCTAAATTTCTCGTTCACTCTTACTCCTTACCGGTTTAACATGGTTGTACATTTAGTGACTAACAACGCCCTTTCATCGACAGTTCGACTATTTATCAACTGTCAAGTTTAGTTGCTCGTTGTTCTCATACATTTTATCTATCATCTATGACCACAAAAAAAGAAACTTATTATGAGAAGGAGCAGAAGCTTCATATATATGGAGTTTGAAAATTTCTCTTAGCATCATGAGAAACACATTCGAAAATTGGTGAGTGCTTATACTATATGAGAATACCCACGATGTTAGGTCTTCAGCCAATTATAAAATGGGTCAGACATGTCTGTCCATTTGGCTTTGTCACAGTCCACTAATATGCAATACATTTCTGTATTTTTCAATGTGTGGATAAAATATCTAGCTTCTTCCACCTAATAGATGTATATAATAATGCATCTCATTAATTACTGCATCTTTTAACAATATTACAACTATAAAATGCTTTTGATTGATATATTATGCATACCCCGTAGCATTTCGCACATCTGGTGTGATTATCAAGAGTCATTTGTCGAGATTCAATACTTGAAATATTTCTTCGACAAATATTTCACATTCTTTTGTCGTTGAAGGCGAGGCTCAAACACCTACTTCATGCAAAATTTGGCTTAACTCTTCGAGTTATCAACACGAAGTCGCGACTCGCGAACCCTATTTACTTCATTCCTAATTCCTTCACATTCTATTATACAAGTTAAGATAGAAAAATAAGTTGAAGCACCATTAACACAAGAGTATATATTAATTCATTATCCTTTTCATGCATGCAAATAATAATCATTAACCAACTTTCCCCTGTGCATCCGAATATTGACATAGTCAATTGTTTCATATAAATATAGATATGAATATGCTGATAGCCACAACCAATAATGGAGGAGGCAATAGCAAAGTTAGTAAACTCATAAAAGCTCATGTGAACGTGAAGAAACTTTCGATCGTTGGTGGGAGCTTACAAGGAAGAATCGACAAAGAAAGAAAGGCCAGAAACAAAGGAGAAAGTGAATAAACGCGTCAAGGAATAAAGTGAATCCAGACGTATATAATATATTATTATATGATCTGGTCGAGTAAGAAAGCGTTATTTAGATTTTCAATTGAATCGGACTTTGAAGTATGATATAAGATAGATCATAATTCACTAACCTCTATACCCTGATATTAATTTAATTATAAATTATGATGGGCGATTGTGATTCGTCGACATTTATCCAGCATACTAGATGCAGTAGGATTTAATGTTTTAGAGAACTATGAACTAGCTAGTGCTTACTCCTTCAGGGTTAGTAGATATAATATCATGCCCTAAAATTCGGCTACTTCAAGGTATATATAACGTTTTATCACCATTGGTATGCGGTACCCTAAACCTACTATATGGATATGATAGAAGGACGATGTAATAACATGCTAACCTATGTTCTTGCAAGACAGATAGACGATATGTGCATCAGTCATGGATGTAGTTTTAGTCCGACAGCAGGACGATAGAAGTGTAATTTACTGGGTATGAATGTTCACGTTCGAAAGAGTCTTGATAAAATGGAAGGTTGAAAACTTATGAGATTGATCTAACCGATCACTCCAAAAACGGTCTAGTCTCTGTTGCTAATACCTCCAGATCAATCAACTTGTTCAATGGGCTCGTGCATATACCTTACACATAGCACATTTTACCAGCCATTTTGATAAGTGAAACCATAGATGATTATCTATTACATCTAAGCATGCATATCAAACATCAAAATGATGATGATCAACATTACACTAGTCCAAGGCGGTGCATGCCAATTGCACCACCAATGCAATTGAGATAGCCACACCATCACCACTTTGGATTATTGGCCTCTCCACTCTCCCACTCCACTAAAAGAGAAAAAAGAAGCCAACCCAATTGCCCCCCAAATTTCAAAGTGGGTCACTCAATAAACAAAAGATGTCGACTCATCATATGTCCCTCCTTTCTCTACCCTATAAATATGTGGAGAGATCACTCTGCCCAAAATGTGACAGAAACAGGGGAATCAATCAAGCAACAAATTATATGCTCTGTTTTACGTCTATGAAAATGGTGTCCTCCCTCGGGCTTGTTCCTTTGATGATCGCGTTAGTGGCTAGTTGGAGCTCTACAGCAGTAGTACACGGCCAGCTGAAAAATGGGTTCTACTCTTCATCTTGCCCCAAGGCAGAGGCCATTGTCAGGTCGGCGGTCGAATCGGCCTTCAAGGACGATCCTTCCATTGCTCCTGGTCTGCTCAGACTTCACTTCCACGATTGCTTCGTCCAGGTAACGAATCGAATATCCTTCTGTTGGGTTATTTCCACCATTTCATAACTGATCATCATGTGTTGTGTCAGCGTCGTAAAGCAGTTGTTTCCAATAACTTCGGAAGAAGTTCAATTATGGATGTTATACCATTTACTTTTTCAGGGCTGCGACGGTTCGGTGCTGATTTCGGGCTCTAACGCGGAGAGGAGCGCGCCACAGAACCTCGGAATACGAGGATTCGAAGTGATCGACGCGGCGAAAGCCCAACTGGAAGCGTCCTGCCCCGGCGTCGTCTCCTGTGCTGATATTCTTGCTCTGGCTGCTCGGGATTCCGTAGATTTGGTAACGAAGATGTAGCTTTAGTGACGCCAGAAACTTATTTTGTAATGAAAATCATCCGTCGCTAAAGGTCACTTGACAATTTCTTTTCTTTGTTTGTTTGGAATTTGTTGAAACAGAGTAATGGCCCAAGCTGGGCAGTCCCTACGGGAAGAAGAGATGGGAGAGTCTCTTCTGCTTCCCAGGCAGCGGTTTTACCGTCGCCCCTCGATTCCATTGCTGCCCAGAGGCAGAAATTCGCCGCTAAAGGGCTCGACGATCACGATCTCGTCACCTTAGCCGGTAACTTTCCAAGCACTAAAATTTCCTCTGTTTTTTGGACTTCCGTAACATTTTGTGTTCAATTGGCCGCTACATTTACAAAATTAGTGGATAAAACCGAAGGGATTTCATCAAAACTTTATATATAATCATGTCAGCGAAGTAACAAATTCTTCGTAATTGTTTGATTATGCAGGGGCACATACAATCGGGCAAACAGAGTGCAGATTCATGAGCTACCGGCTCTACAACTTCACGGCGACGGGGAACGCCGATCCGACGATCAGCCAGTCTTTCCTCGCGCAGCTTCAGACGCTCTGCCCCAGAAACGGAAACGGTCTGAAGAAGATCCCGCTGGACAGGGACAGCCACGGGAACTTCGACACCAGCTTCTTCAAGAACGTGAAGGCAGGGAACGGGGTGCTGGAGTCGGACCAGAGGCTGTGGGACGACGCGAACACGCGGCGGATCGTGGAGAATTACGCGGGGACGATTCGGGGGCTTTTCGGGTTTCGATTCGATTTCGAGTTCTCGAAGGCGATGATCAAGATGAGCGGCGTTGAGGTGAAGACTGGGAGGGATGGCGAGATTAGGAAAGTCTGTTCTAGGGCTAATTGAGTTTTCAAACAATGTCGTGATTAAATGTGTGAAATGGTATTAGGGTAGGAAGTGTGATATGGATGTAGACATGTAGTAAACGAAGCAAGGCATGCTTTCTTCTCAGTCTTTCACGACGCCTAATTTCGGGGACAGGGCATCGAATTCCATATCAATTACTTATGCTCGCACAATACATGAGACATGAGACTTGAATTTATCTTGTTTAGATCAACATTCATTTACGTTTCTCTAATAGGACTAGTGATCAAACATCGCCTTGTATCAAATTTCGAGTTTTTTTTTCTTCCATTAGATTCCTCCAAAAAGAGGAAATACAAAGATCATTGTTCGAGACAATCTATCTACTACGTAACCAAACAATATAGTCAAAACCCCGCCAGTAGACGAGGCGACAAAATCAGAGCTTTACGCGCTACCGAATGAGCAACTTTGTTGTTCGAACGCGCTACAAAAATCAAATTTTCAAAGTTAGAACCCTAGTTTAACGATAGATACGACTTACGAGTGGACCGAAGCGGATTGGATTGCCAAGCGGTGGCACATGAATTGAATTGGCCATGTTTCATATTGGGTGCTTGAAACTCTCATCCGACGAGAAACCTTCAAGTAATAGGCTTTCCTAATCCATATCAGATTCGGCTCTCGCTGTCTCACATACCATTATGTATATATTAGTAGGAGTTTCAAATCGCTTTCACCTTCACCGGCGGCGTGCTAATCTTCGTATCAATCCTGTAGTTCAACCGCCGCCATGGCGACCGAGAACTGCACATCTTACCCAGATTTGGATATGGAGCTAAGATTAGGTCTTCTCCCTTGCGCGTCAATGAAACGGCGGATCGACGACTGGAGTTCTACCGCTGCCATGGCGGGCGAGAACTGCACATCCTACCTTGGGAATGGATCAGGTCAGTAACCTTATGGTGAGTAACTATGAGTAACTCGCTCACATCAACATGACATCAGCATCCTCTCTCTCCTGGAAAGCCTTTAATTTTCCCCTCCTTAATATTTGACGGATGATTTCTCACTCGTTTTAAGTCAAAATTTAATTTTTTTTGCACAGTTAGATCAGATTAATTGTGCTCTTCAAAATGATATCCACTTTGATATATTTTTCGAACAAAAAAAATCGGTCATTTTATACCAGTCTATACCATATGGTATTGACTGGTATTGAAATAAGAGCATACCTATGGTTTGAAAAGCGTACCATGGTGGTATGACACAAACCAAAACTGTAGGATGGTTGAATACATGATAGTAGAAGTATATTAATTGTCATTTACGATTTTTAACATTGTATACCATAAGATACCATAAAATACCACCCCGTACCAGGGTGGTATTGTATGGTATTGTGTGGTATTTTTTTGTCTTGTAATTTGTTCACCCAGAAATTTGTAGATCTTTTTTTTTTACGGAAATCTGCGCTAGGCTATATTAAGAATGAGTAGCCATTACAGAGTCCAGCTCCAGCTGGTCGATTACATTCATAGGTGGCCTATCAAACCAAATTTCAGTTTCATTCCATCTTGTCCTGGTATGTGCCATGATATGTGCTGCCGCGTTTGCCGTTCGGTATACATGTCTGCAATAGATCATGATGAACTCGTCCCTACTGTGCAAACGTTTTCAAAAACGAATTAAAAACGAAGAAGATACCATATGGTATGTAGTTGGTACCGAGAGGTCATAAATTTTTTTTCCTCAAAAAATATTGAAAATTGATCTCATTTTGTAGAGCACGATGAACTCGTTCCATCTGTGCAAAAAAAACTCAAATCCGAGTTAAAATGAAAAAGATATGAGTCGATTAAGAAAGCTAGTGAAAATAAAATGAGCTTTAATTCTCCATCCTTAGATCTGAATTTTCTAAATGAAGGGTCCAGATTTGATTATTGATGGGTGCATAACCCATGGTTATGCACCCTAACTTGAGCCCAGATTTAGATCTGGAGCTAAGATTAGGTATTATTATCCCTTGCGCGCCCAGTAAACGACGCCGGATCGATGACTCGGAAGAAGGAAACCCTCCTTCTCCGATCGGCAATCTCGGTGACGATCTCCTGGCAGAAGTTCTGATTCGTCTCCCGGAACCTAGATCCGCCTGGCGATGCAGAGCAGTCTGCAAGCGATGGAATTCTCTGATTCCCGATCCCCACTTCGTTCGCCGTTTCATTTCTCACCACCAGAGCAGATGGAACCGATACGGTGGCGAATGCGAAGAACCACCTTTGATGGCCTCACTCTTCGGCGAATCCATCTTGAGCTTCCTCCCCCTGCCCGATGAATCAGTTTACGGAAGATGGAATTTCCTAGTTTTTGATTCTTACAAGGACTTGGTTTTGTGCGGATTTCGTACCGAATATCAGAGATCTCTCTTCATCTGCAACCCGTTCACGGAGCAGTGGATCGCTCTTCCTCTAGCGCCAGAAACGCGGCGGTCTTCTACAATTGGATTAAGGAAGACAAGGTTAGTTTGTGAACCCAGCTCTAATGTTGAACTTGATCTAGGAGAAGGCCAACCACCATTTTTTTATTCCTCTGCATACCGGTTCCGGGTGGTGTGTATTTACCACTTGCGCGATTCTATAAGGATAGACTTGTTTTGTTCCGAGTCTGGTGAGTGGACGAAGGAGGCTCTTGTTCTTAATGGGCATTTCAGTTTGTCTGATATTAATGTAGTTTCTACATCCTGCAACGGTGGGTTGTTTTGGTTGTGTATGAATTCCGGAGTTTTGGGGTCTCATCCAATAATTGCTGGGTTTAATCCCTTTCGCCTTGATGTACCTCCCATCCGACTTGATACTTCTCGACTCGCCAAGGGAAGCTGGAATATTTCGGTCTCACAAGGTGCTCTACACCTAATATCACTTGCTCCACCTACACTTTTGAGTGTTTGGAGACTGGAAGAAGACCGTAAATCTTGGAGTATGCAACATAAAACTGTGTTGGGGAAGACGGTCAAAATTTGCGACTATGAACTTGAGGACTGTGATGTAGCTGGTTTGCACCCAGAGAAGCCGCATATTGTCTTCTTCAAACATCCTGGTTTTGGTGATCGTCGGAGTGTTGCACTGTCCTACGATATGAAGACTGCAGAGCTAGGGTTGTTTGGTGAGTTTGTTCCCAGATTCCAGCCTAGGGTTTCTTGCTGGCCTACCCCGATTCCAAGGTACGAGGAACTGCGAGCTATATACGATGGGCGATATAGCTGTTGGGTTCAACAGAGCAGCAGCAAAGCAGCAACTCTCTCCCTGAACAATCGGTAATAATCTATCTTTTCTGCATTTGCTTGCATCTGTGTTCGGGTTTAGGAATTCGCTAATAGAGTCCGAAAGAAGCTTCTCCTAGAAAACAACATGTCAGCAACCACATCAAGAACTCTAGTCCCTCCTAAATCGGTAGGATGAAAAAGGAAGCTGTCTTTTGTTGAGTAGCACAAACACATACTTTGCATACCTGTCTCTGCTTCCTTTCTAATCGCTTGAGAAGTCTGATGTGTTTGCAAACCTCTGCTCTTCTTGTTGCGAATTTTACTTTTCATTCCATTTATGCAGTGTCTGGATTGTCAAAGAGAGAATTATGCAGTGGCTGGATTGTCAGAAAAAGAATCTATGCAGTGGCTGGTTTAATTACTAGACCCCTCCCTCCCCAGCATATCGAGTTAAGGAAGCAGAAGGCGGTGAAACTTGAAAGGCTAGCTCGTGTTGTTCAGAAGGATGGCGCCATTGGATGAAAATTCATCTGCAATTAGTCTTGCCTTGTTGGAATGCATGTGATCAATCTTATTCAAGATGACCAGAAAGCAAGAGTGACCAGTGTTCTTAACTTTCCCTGTACTATTATTGCCTGCGCCATGGTTTTAGGCGCTGCAACTTGTTTATGTATCCAAAGTTTCTTTGTAAGATAGTTATTTATTCAGCTGTCATGGAATGTACATTGGATGCTTACATATATATATATAATTTCTCCATGATTCATTACCTTCCAGCTCCATCAAAAAATGAAACAGTGATATCCTATTTCAGTTGTCAATTTTGCTGCAATGAGTTCCCTGTAAAAGCCCAGATGGGGAACATGACCAGTTTTTTGGTCATTGATACCACAGATGGGGAAAACATGACCAATAAGTTCGAATGAGAAGGAAAAGAAGTGAGATAGTAGAACTTTTCCACTTTTCTTATGAGTGTAGATGGCGGTTTACGTTAATTTATTTTAATAAAAGAAGTGACATAGATAAATTAACGTAAACCACAGATGGCGGTTTACGTTAATTTGTTTTAATCACTTGATCTATATACTTCGGTTTTGAAAATAATAAATCTAAATTTATCTAAATGAAAGAGAAGAAGAACAACGTTTAGTGGTTTGATTCTCTAGTTGCCATTTTTGGGCTGCAATGAATTCCCAACGGCCCATTTCCAAAACATAACCAACAGGTTTTGCCGCCCTTTTACTGCTGCCCCCTTGCTTGTGAAATTAACTGATATGCCCCCACGACCACAGGACAATTAATTACTGAGTTTTTGTTTTAAGCTCAAACTTAATTCTTGCTAAAGATTCCAATTTCCAAACATTAAACGGTGGAGTTGAATTCGTCTATTTCTAAATGGGTACTACCTATCATAATTATTTGTGATTCGGTGAATCTTTTTATTATATCGTTGATATGTTTGATGGACAAACAATCCATTTATACATGGTCGAATCTATAATTTTGCTTTGAATCAAATTGAAAATGCACATAACGCGATGTCATTTCGATTTCAATCATCCTCCTATTAACAAAGGAAGAAAAAAGAGAATCAAGCAAATACAGTTTACACATTTCTATATGTTTATAATCTTTATTTTTATTTTTAATTCGAATACAATATTATCTTAAAACGATAGAATTTTCAGACTGAACCAAACTATATTCATGTGTATATACTATATAGTCATACTCTAATATGGTAACTTTTTTCAAATCCCTTTGCCTTGGTTCAAAACTGCTGATTAATTCATTGGATTTGGACACCATTTTTTCTTTTCTTTATGAGAACCTTATCTTATCCAATTCCAGGTAAAGTGGTGACCATTATTATACACACCATTCCTCCCCCATTCTCCCAATTTACTATATAAGGTAGTGTTTTACAAAATCGTACATACAGTCCGACCGAAAAAATCATCTATCAAAGTTTAAATCAACAAATTATTTTAACGGTACGAAACAATCGGAACACAATTAGTTCTTCATTGAACTACTACGTTCTTTTTCTAAACAATTTCGGTACAATTTTTCAATCAAGAAAACATACACAGAGTCTTGTTCCGCTTATTAAAAACTCTATCGCTTTGTCTTCAAGTGCACTCGAATCGCTGTTCTAAGCCATTAACTTCAGCCAAAAGCTCTCCTCTTCTCCTCCTCTTCTCTTTGAACCCTCTCTTGATCTTCACTGGTTGCCCAATTGCTTACCATCCTTCCGGTCTTCCCCTTTCTTGAGCTGAAGCTTTCGTACACTCTTTCCCAACCCAATTAAACAACGATTACCAATTCGAACTCATCCCTCACGTCTTCGAAGTCCGAACTAGAGCTAGAAAAAAAATGGCGTCTTTTGCTCCAATCTCTCAATCCCAGTCTCTATTTAACAAGCCCCGAGCTGGGTTTATTCTGCCTTCCCGCTCAGCTGCTGTTTCCCATATCCAATCATCCGGGTTCGTCTCCAGAACGGCGTCAGTCCAGTTTCGTGTCCCTGGTTATATGGTGTTCGATAAAATGCCCCAGAGAGCTGTTGTGGTGGCGGCTACGACCGCGGAGAAGCAGAAGAAGAGGTACCCTGGAGAGGCGAAGGGGTTTGTGGAGGAGATGAGGTTCGTGGCGATGAAGCTGCACACGAGGGAGCAGGCGAAAGAAGGGGAGAAGGAGGTTAAGAAGCCCGAAGAGCAGGCCATCCCCAAATGGGAGCCTTCCGTTGATGGGTACTTGAGGTTCTTGGTAGATAGCAAGTTGGTTTACGATACTCTTGAAGCAATCGTCGACAGCGCGCCTCATTCTATCTGTAAGTTCCATGTTTTTTTGGATGATTTAATTGGGTTTTGGATAATCTGCTCGAAAGTTCCTTTCTTTGGTTGAATCCTCAGCTTGTCATGAATGTTGAGGTTTGTTTGCTTATGCCTTCAATGGTTGGTTTGAGGTGTTGAGCAACTTCGGTTAAGTTTCAAGGGATCATCTGGTTCAGATAATTGTTCGTTGCAACGTTAGCAGAGAATGTTCTGTGTTTTTTTCTTCCTAGATTCTGATTCATCTAAGTGACGTCAGTGAGTGAAAAAGCGGTGGTTGAACCAGCTGAAGTTTCCCTCTTTTGGGGTCTATTAGGCTCATAGATTGTGTCACTAGACACTAGGGCTATAGATGTTGAATTTGGATCACAAAAAGCAAAGTAGTGGATCTAAATGTCCAGTCTGCATATGCTAACTAACTCCAGAATTTCCCTCGTACGATTCTTCTTTGTGATTGTGTTACTATACTCCTACATCTTGTCTGTGGGGAGGTCCTTCTTTACCTTGTGCGATTCTTCTTTGTGATTATGATGAATGTTAAACCCTGAAGGCATAAATTTGCATTCTTGTAGATGCCGAGTTTAAGAACACGGGGTTGGAAAGATCTGCAAGTTTGGCTAAAGATTTGGAATGGTTCAAAGAGCAAGGGTATACCATTCCCGAACCTTCTTCTCCTGGAGTTACTTACTCGGAATATCTCAAGGAACTGGCAGATAACGATCCTCAGGCATTCATTTGCCACTTCTACAACATATACTTTGCCCACAGTGCTGGTGGCCGGATGATTGGGAGGAAGGTAAATGCTACTTGTACTTCAAATAAGTGAAATTTTTTTCCATAATCTCTCGAGAACAGAGCTGGTTTATGTTCACATGAGCTTAGTTTTTCGTTACTTGGGTTTTTTCTTCAAACAAATGATCCATGCTATGGCGATTTCAGCTGCTGTTTAGCTTTTGTTTAAGCAGTTTCTAGAGTGCACTGAAATATATTTTCTGGTTCTCTTTTGTGTGAAGCAACCGCATTGTGTTAACACTAACACAAGTCTAATTGTTATTTCTTATGGTTTTTAGGTGGCTGAAAAGATACTCGACAATAAAGAGCTGGAATTCTACAAATGGGAAGGCGATCTTTCGCAGATTCTGCAGAATGTCAGGGACAAGTTGAATAAAGTTGCCGAGGTAATTTGGCTGCTAGCCTCTTAACTAATAGCCCATCCACCATAACTTACTACAGCCACGCTCAAATGACATCTATGTTTGATGTGGAACTGCGTTTGCTTAACAGAACTGGAGCAGAGAAGAGAAGAACCATTGTTTGGAAGAAACTGAGAGGTCTTTCAAGCATTCAGGGGAGATCCTCCGTCTAGTACTATCGTAAATGGTCTCTGATAAACTCAGCAAGGTTGAAGCCTTTGTCTGTCCATGTCTATACTTCAAAAACATCTTTACTTTACTTCTCCACATGAAACAAACATGGAAGATGCTGTAAACTTGATTCAAGGGCATGAAGAAGAAGAAAGAAGAAATTTGTGAATATGATCTCTGCCTATTGAACTGATCCATGTGAATGAATCTTTCAGCAGTGGTTTTCTGGTCCTGGTTTCTTCTGCCCTTGTTTTAGATAGACTTCTAGTTGACTTTGATGGTTTAATGGATAGGGAAATCTCTTGACTCATGATGGTAGAAGGAAAGGGCAGTAAAGGAACTTATTATGGAAACTTGGTGTAGTGCTGTCTGGTTTTGGCAGCATTTTGCCCATAATGGATAGCTCTTCCACAGGGACATTATTTAGTGCCCAACTGTCCCCAATCTTTAATAAGTGAGACCCCAATGCTATATCTGGCTATATAGAGGTTAAGGGTTATGATATGATACAGATTTGATAGTGTTAAAATATGCATAGCAAATCGGATTTGGATTAAGCTGTATATTGAAGATCCAATCATTCCTTCTGAATTCGGTTTAGTAATCACTAATTAGTATCCAATCAATTTTCTTGCTCATTGATTGGTCCGACAAATTTGTTTTATTTGTTCTCATTTCTCTAAACAAAATCACAATACAAAACATATGTAGTTATTGAGATATCCAACCAAGTCGTGCAATCCTGCAATTAGTATATGAAAGCATGTATCAGTAACGAACAGAAAATGGATGATTAGAGGGATGAAAATGAAATCTTGGCGCATATGCTTGTCCTACACAATATACAAATAGGGTCCATCACTTTAACAACCATAAGATCTCAATAACAATTCACACCAGACTTCTACCCCACACACACTTCACAGGCTTCAGCTCCTCCTTCCATTTATTCATTTCCAGGTTCCAGCTGTGCAGTTTAGTTGGAAACTTGGAAACCATATTTAAATACTCCCCATGTTCTTCTTCTTGCTGACCACAGATCAGAAGAAAGAGCTATGAAGCAAATCCAGATTATACATCTAGCCCTCCTCATCTACTTTCTCTCCATAACCATCCCAAATGTCAGATCTGCAACCCTCCCACCACAGCCTCAGCTCATCCATGGCTTCAAGCCCATGTCAACCGACATCCAGGTAAAGAACCAGGTCGAGAAGTTTCATGTTCCACAGATTAGTAACAAACAAAAACATCAAAAGATGACCCTCAATTTGACTTTGCAGGCTCAGGCAGCTGCAAGGAGCTGTCCATACACAGTAATCATAGAGACCAGCTGTGCTTCTACTTCTTTCACCAGAGACCAAATCAGCCTGGCCTTTGGCGACTCTCATGGCAACGAGGTATCAAAATCGAAATCTGAGAGCAACCCATTTGAGAAGATTGATTTTTTTAGTAGAGGGTAACCGGTTGATTTTGGTGGTGGCTGCAGGTTTATGCAAAGAGGCTAGATGACCCAAAATCAGGGACGTTTGAGAGGTGCTCCAAGGACACTTTCAAGATCACGGGGCCGTGTGTAGAGGAGGTTTGCTATCTCTACATGCTTAGGAAAGGATCCGACGGCTGGAAACCAGGGAGTGTGAAGGTCTACGGTCCTTACATCAGGACAGTGGACTTGGATTTCGATGTGTTTCTGCCGAATGGGGTGTGGTTTGGATTTAATCTCTGTAATTCTGCTGTTGTTGAAGAATCTCTCTCTGTCGACATGTGACAAAAACAGAATTTACCTGTTACGTAGTGAAAAAAACTAATAAAAGCGCCTGTAGCTCAGTGGATAGAGCGTCTGTTTCCTAAGCAGAAGGTCGTAGGTTCGACCCCTACCTGGCGCGTAATTGTAAATTTTTGCGGTAAATTTTTTTTGTTCTTGTTCCAAAAAATTGAACACAGGGATGAAGACCTTTACCCCTGCATTAGTTCTCCCTGGAATCAAAAACTTACAGAAACTATGCATCTCCACAAGCTGGAGTGCCAACTCACTGAAACCTGGCTAAGCAATGTACGAAACGATATGACGATGTTTCACATTACTAATCTGCGTTCTTGATACGATAATACCACAGCAGATAAATCTCTGCGACTGTGAGTACTTATACAGAAACCGACCCTTTACGCTCCTCATTTCCACAGTTGTCCGCAACAGATAGGCGATAGCACTCGCCTTTGTCAATCATCGATGGTGCTCATGAGCCCCCCAAGAAAGCCAGCTCCATTGCAGCTTCCACAGAGCATCTCCCTTTTACCCCTGCAAATGAAAATGTGTAATTTGGAGAGAGAGCATAAGCTACTGCAGAACTACTGTGTAACAAGAAGCTCAGTCATTAACTAGGTAGTTTTGAAATGGTTAACCGGGTGCCGGGGTTGATGGGTAAGTACCTGCATAACCAGCACATTCCGCCAACTTTAAACCGACCATTGAAGTGGTCCTCGGAATTGACTCCTGAGCCTTTGCACTGAGAACATGCTACAGCCCCTGGATGATTTGTACGAAGCAGAACCATATTGGTATGAAACCATAGATGTTTCATTAACACAAAGCTCATCATAATCAATGATTTCTGCATCAATTAATGTGGGAAAGTACAAGGTAGGGAGCTTGTGTATGGCATTCAAAGACAAGAGATGTTCTATGTAACAAAGATAAGCTTGTGGCAGAATGAAATTTCTTCATAATTTACTACTACATTCATGATATTTCATTTATACCAGGAGAAGATGCACAAAAAAGATCAAAGTAAGCACTCAATGCAGCGTTGAGCTTACCGTTGCCCTCACAGCCAGTACAGACTATGCTCCTTGGTTTGACGGTTTTGTTACCATCTGTTGCCTGTCACGCCAAGAGACAAAAGAGTCAACATATCGAGCAAGCAGGAATAGAAACCAAATCGAGCTTTGATCAGCACGATTGGTTTCTGCATTTGGTTACAGAAATCCCACAGAGTTGGTAACACAAGTACACAACAATTTGCGCTTCATGCAGCCAACCAATGATATTTTGTTAACCAGATCATTAATGCCTCTTTATTATCCAGTAAGATAGTCTCAGATATTGCACCAGTCTCAAGTACTTCAACATCAGGACATGTACATTACCTTATCTTTCTTTCACACATATAAGAATAAGCGTAATTCAATTAGAGAACAAGGGCCCTTATTACTCAAATGCAGCAGCAGTCTCATTACAGACAGTTATCCGAATTGTTTGAAGCAAAACTCAAGTGCATTTCACCTTCAAGGTACCAATTCAAGTTTTCAACCTAAACTGTATCAAGTAAGAACTTTACCTTGACCTCTAAAGACCGAGACTTTGAAGCTTTTGAGGATTGGAAAACTTTGCTGACTTGAATAACCCTCCCAGGAACTGAACCCCCAATAATTCCTGAGTTTGCATACAGCCACAGCCAACAAATTCAGTCAGGAACCCAAGTAAGAACTGGGGAAAAACAGATGCAGCTGAGACTTTACCTGGTTTATCTGGAGAATTAAGAGAGCAAATGGTAGTGAAGCTTGAACAACTCGCCATTATACAGACAAATGAGCAATGAATTTCTTTTTTCCTGAAACCAAAGCTCGAGTCTTTGGAATGAGAGGAACAAGAGGGTCCTGGTGGGTTTATAAAGCTGTTATTGGTTGTAACGAGTTCTGGATATGAATTAACCAGATAAGGCTCACTCTCTCCTTGGAGAACATAAAAAAGAAGGAAAGACAAAAGACATTTTTAAACTGCCATTTACTGAGGTACCCTTTTATTGCTGTAAACCCACCATGAAAATAAGGGCAATAGCGTAAATAATCCAATTTTCACGCCAAAATTTTTCACCAGGGGAAGAAGAACGGAAGAAACCTTTTGCCTCTGGAAAGCAAGAGAGCAGAAGAAGCTCTCTTATCGATTTCGCGCTTCCTACCTTCACAAAGTAAGCATCTTTAGGGATTAGTCAGCAAAAAGCTCGCGCCTTTTTGTTTTTATCCTTTACTGTTAGTAGTTTATACGTTTGGTCTTTACCTCATTTCTGTTGGAGTTCCTTACTGACTCATTGTCTGTTCAATTCCGTTTAGAAGCAGATAGTGAGCAAACTGGATGTTTCGGGAACCTGAGGAGTTCATTCCATGGGAAACTGCTGTGTAATCCGAGCCCTATGAGGACTCAGATCAGCAGAATCCAAGTAGGAAGCCGTACTGCCGTTTTTGCCTCAGTGGTCTGTAACTCTAAACCCTTTCCAACTGTGCTTTGGTTTTCCTTACATTGTAACTAAAGAAATTATGGGTGCTAATGTATGAGTTTTTTTTTTGGCATCGACACAGCTTGGTCGAAGAGCACAGAAGAAAGAAACTGTAATTCCTGATCCTGACTACCGGATCCCCATTGTTCTTCTTGGTACCTCCACTATCTCTCTTAAGAAGAATTCATTCTATATGGTTGTTGGAGTTTGTTCTTAATACTTATCGTGGCAGGTTGTATTCAAAATCAGGAGGGGAGCCTTTGATTATTATGGCTGCTAAATGGCTGCTCTTATTTGAAACAGGTATGGCTGGTGGCTTAGCCTATACAGATAACCTTGTACCAGCAGTACCAGTTGGCTTGCTTGGATTGCTTCTCTTGTTTCAGGTGACATTTATGTGTTGAAACGTAACCTTGATTTCGTCGATGAAGCACAGCATTGTGGTGCCTACAATTGATCTCAGCTAATATTGGTTTGTTTCTTTGTTAACAGACTACCAGGGTGAGATTTGTGTTTGATGGTCAGGCCTTGGTGAGTTCACTCGCCTTTTTTACCGTCATTTTCAATGTCGTCCAATATCTTTTGGTTATTCAAGAATGCTTGATGTTGTGTGATCGTAGGAGGTAAAAGTCGGAGAGCAGCTTGAGGAATCAGGCGAAAATGTATTCGTTGGTGGGAAAAACAGATGGAAGTAAGTACCTCTTTCATTGCTTCTATTATATGCTTCGATGGAGTTAAGATCAAGGCATGCCTTGTTTCATCTTCTGCAAACAGGTATTCTAGTTTTGTGAACTGGGAACTATGGTGGCCTAACTTCCCTATCCTGGTATACTTTAAGGAGACCCAAACAAAACCTGAAGGCCAAATCCACTTCTTCCCTGTCATATTCGTAAGTAACAGCCGATGCTAAGATTATTCCGAGGGCGGGTAATGGAGATTATTGTTACCAAAACCAGTTTCAGAGTCTTAAATATTACTTTATACTTTATAGAAAGCCAGCCTCTGATTTTTAGTCTCATTTCCATAACTTTAATCCGTCGTCTTTTTTTCTGTAAACAGAATGGCAAACAGCTTTATGATGTTATGGTGGAGAGAGCTGGTCCCTCGAAAACCAGTGCACCAAAATGATCCTGAGAAGGCTTCAGTTCTATGTTGATGATTGACCAGTATTTCTTTCGAGGTTCAGAGAAGCAGAACAAAAGAAGTTCCAATTTAATGATGAAGAAGCACATCACCAGATCAAACTCACATGTATAGAATTGCAGAAAGAATGCTTGTCGTCTATCATTCAATCAAGAATTGTACAATGTAAATGCAATTAGTCTGTTGATCTCTAAGTACACTAGTCATAGATATATAATCAAAATCCGAGTGCAAACTCCTACCCTTGTTTTCCTTCCTCCTTCCAGTTCTTTCTAATAAAATTAAACTTCAATGTACAATCCTCGCAAGCAAATGAACATTACAAAAATGAGATCCTGAATGAATAATGAATCCTGGAATATCAGCTTTCTACATTAATCATGCCAAAAACTTTAGCTCTTGGTGCAGTGGGCGTCCGTACCATGTTGGGTGCAATCATGGTAGCCAACCGTCTGCAGGAAATCTCGAATCTCTTTGGCACTGCTATTGCTGGCTTGAAGCAGGCTCTCGTCTTCTTCATAAATAATGTAGGGGGCTTCACCCTTCTTTCTGGAGAGTAATTTGGAGGCTCCTTTGAGGACATGATATTCCCAACCCTGGACATCGATTTTGAGCAGAAGCACAGGCTGTGAATCTGGGATCACTTCATCCAGAGGGATCGTCCTTACTTGAACTGCTACTTCCTCATTCGACTTGAAAGCCAGTTTTGCACCGATGGCAGAGATAGCACTATTGTCGAGCCGCCCGACCAACTGATAACAACAACCAAACCAAAAATTAAGGGATGACTGATTGCATACAGCTTTGCCTCAAACAGAATATATCATTGAAGAAGGGGGGGAAAGATTTAGATAAGTATACTTAAAGGATCAAATAATGAGGGAACTCTTTTAACTATGAGCATTTTATGCTAGTGTTTGTGATACCGTACAGATTGGTTGTACTGGTTAAACCATGTATTAGCGACCAAGCAAATATGGTTTTATCAAGGTTTTACAACCGTTCTACACTGGTCTTGTTATCATACATCTATTATCCCTGAAAACTATTAATCTCACTGGTTTGGTCTCCACTGTGGTATCACAATGTATGTTTTCTGCCTTACAAACACTGTTAAGAGGAAGACTGTTGACGCCATTATGTCGAGAACTTGAGATGGTCATCACTTATCAGTAAGTTATCCTCATCCTGCTTAGGACAAGCATTCCTGGATTGAAGGTTGCAAGTCCGTTTCATCCTAAAGCAGCGATAGCGATAGTAACAGATTACAATCATAAAGTACCCATTGACATGCAATCCTCAGTGCCTAGCTAACCAAATTTGTCCAGAAAATGGACAGTTCATCTACACTCTTCTTATCATTATATAACAACATAAAAAAATCAACTTAATTGCACTCTGATTGAGCAGTAGTGTTCTTAATCTGTTCATCTCAATCTATTCCTCATAAGCCAAGGATTCCATTGTCACCATCTAGCTATACAAATTTCGCTAAACTGCCCTTTCCTAAACACCACCCCTTACTACAGGAAATGTTCAACTACTCTAAATCAGTCAATCAATCAGAACAAGGTCCAAAATGACAACTTTACCTTATAGAAAGTGATATTCCCAACATGATCCGAAGCAGCAGCTTCAAAAACAGTAACCAACTCCCCAACTCTATTAAACCAAATCCCATCACAGAGCCGCTGCAGATTCTCCATAACAGGGTCAAAAGCCAGCACCTTGAACCCCATAACCGCAGCTGCAAAGCTCGCCATCCCCACATTGGCACCAACATCCACAACCAGCCCGCCATCATTTCCCCCTTCCTTCTTCATCCCTTCGAGAATCCCCTGAATCGTGGCGGAGATATCAGGCTTCCGAAACAGCTTCCCCTTGAGCAGCCGGACGAGGTTCTTGTGAGGCTTATCGGGCAACGATCCGAAATCCGGGAGCGAGTAGAGGAAAGGGTAATTGACATTTTCGACTAAGTTGGCGACTACAGGGTGAGCTTGGGGCGAATCGAAGCAGTTGAATTGGGGGATTGGATAGGGCTTTGGGGAGGGAGTGGAGAGGGAGAGAGATGGCGTGAGATTGGGGTCTGAAGGGGAACGGAAAGCGAGGAAGAGGAAGAGTAGGAGGAGGGTGAGGGAGAGGAGAAGGAGAAGGAGTGGCTTTGGAGAGAGTAGCTTTGGGTGTCGGCTTTCTCTTCTCCAGCCATTTGCCATGGGAGAATGAATGAACGGGTTAAGGAGTTCCTTCTTCCCCTTCCTGAAAATTTTCCCGGGAAAGCTATGGAGGTGGCGTAGTTTTAACGGGGAAAGATCCGGGAGATTGGATCTGGAAAATTGAGAAATGGGTCGCGGGATCTCTCTTCTGTGTCTTGGTACTTTTGATTGAAGAAACAGAGTGCAGTGACGACTGACGATGGCTGAAGCATGGAGTTCCTTTACTTTAAGAACAGTTGCTACTGAAGGACTAGTTAAATTCAGTTGAAATGTCTCGCGACAAATAATTTTTACTTTTTAGAGGAAAGCCCTGTCGTGAAGTTGCACATTGCACTAACGACTCTCTGGCAAGATGCAAGTTTCAACATTTTACACGTAAAAGATTTGGCTATGGAGTACAAATCGTTTCCCATAGTATTGAAAATGATTTGTACTCTTGTCTTTGAACATTGAACCGACTCTGAAGCAAACAATAAAACCCACGTTACCATGTTTTTTCGCTGAGCTATGATCGTAAGTGAATCGTGCTACGTAAATTGATCGATACCTCGTATAGCTCTTCAGTGGCGGCCATGAGATTTAACCAGAGATCATGCGCAGCAGAAACCATTAAGTATGGTGGGCAGCAGCATAGTCGATTCAGCTCGATTCGACTACTTGCGCAAAACGACTTGGGAACCGAATGAGTTTGGAAAGTGTAATTCATCATTCATCACCAAGCCTGCATTCCCCCGATTGGTGATCGTCGGCTCGATAACTCCATCTCCCAATTCCCTCCCAACCCAAATCGAGGAGAAGAAATAGGATAGAAAAAGAGAGAAACTAGCAGTAGTATAGCATAGGAGAAACGCCAGCTAGTTGGGGATGATATGGATTGATGGCAGAGGAAGGGAGAGCAAGCGAGTCAATGGTCGGCAACCAAGACTTTGGTTTAGGCCAATGAACTCGAGCAATCATCACGATCTCAACTTAACACCTCATCCTCCATTAATTTAGGAATGAGTTCTATAAGATAGCGTTGAGCATCAGCTATGAACACATTCAAGTCTCATTCAGAACCGAGAATTGCACGATTGATGCAAACCGAGAACATTACAACAGCCAGAAAGGCAATAAAGGCAATCAGAGGGCACAGAATACAGATAAGACTACATTCATCATTCTGATGCACAGCATACATCTACAAAAACTTTGGTTGATCCCAACTCTTTGTCATAAAGCCAATTTCTGGATTGCGGTTTCTTTGAGCGACGTCACCAATCTCCTGAACACCTTCAAGTTGTGCCCTACTTTATCCTGCAACCAACGAAGATGAATATCAATGCATCATTCGAGCAGTTTGCCCTTTTTTTCTTTCCCAAGGAATCAGAGGACCAAGTTTGGAGCAGATGAATGGAGGGTTTAAAGAAGCAGCTTACCTCGTTCAGCAGCTCAAGCCGTTCTAGAGTCGACACCAAATGACCACATAACGAAGACACGTCATTAACAACATAATCGCCTTTGGTGGTGCCATATGTAATTGTTTTTGGAGCACTAGCAGCTTCAGATGCCGAAGAGCTACAATAAAATGGAAAGACGGGATGATAATTAGGGTCTGTACTCTTTGGATTTGCCTAGGGCGAACATGGAGGAGGTGTCAGACAGAGAACAGAAGGTCTACCTGTCTTGTAAATGAACAAGAATGACGTTTAGCACTTGTTCTGCAAGTGGAAGTAACAATCTTATAGACTGATCTCTGTTTCCAGCCAGTTGGCACATCTCCACCATTGCAATGTATCTCCTGTAAACAAATAAGGTACATATTAGAAATACAACCAAATATGAAATGTTGGTGGAGTTGCACCTTCTAGATTTGGTTTCCTAGCTTCCAGGTCAACAATGGATATGAATATGATAACACTCTGTTATGCAATTTAAAGACGGTACACGTACCTTTTCTGTATACCATCAGAAGGTGATAGAGTTTCTTGCCGAACACACATGTTGATGATGTCATCCACTTCCTGTCTGGACAGCTCGTTTACATCCCGAATCTGAAGACAACAGATGATATTAAACATTCTTAAGAGATATGGCAGGATGAACAACAAAGTTTAAGTAAAAATTTCTCCTTTCGACAAGAATAACTTGAGATGAGAATATCTTTAAAAATAATTGGATTTGCTACCTTATTAAGCAACTGTGACTTCTCATCAGCCGCTTTCTCAAGCGAAGTTGCCACAAAGCTGAGAAGCGAACCAAGCAGTCTTAACGTCGGCTGATGGACGCTAGCAGAAGATTGGTAGTCAACGTTGTCTGATACCTATCACATCAGTCATGAGAAAGGATCACTTCAGCACAAAAGGTTTACAGATAGATGCACAGCCCATTATTAGTTAGGAATGCACTGATCTGATTGTAGTTGTTGGCGTACCTGAAGTCTTAGGGACCTCTTTATAACCAGGAAATATAAATAAGAACTAAGACTGAAACGCAAGTATAAGGAGTTCAATTCCAACTTCCTCCGGTTCTGATAAGACATAAAAGAGAAGATTAAACGAGTTATAAAGAGCAGGAAAAAAAAAAGACAAAAATCACTGTAAACATACTTTCAGCCGGGGGAAAAGGTGATACCTCAGACAACTTAACTGATCTTCCTGTAGTATTGGACTCCACCTCACGTGAAAAAAGAACACACATCATACTGAAAAGACCTTGAACAAAACCAAACTCATTGCTCTCTTCATAAGGCCACACCTAAAATTTCCAGGGAACGAAAGGAGGAATATATTATTAGTTTCCTCCCATAAAAATTAGCAGCCAAATAGCAAGTCAATTTATTTTATAGAATCTTATGCTCAGTGAAATCACAAACACAAGCTAGAAAAGCAGAGGAACAAGAGGTATATTGTTAAGAAGATATTTTTGACTAGATGAAAAAGTTTTCAAGCTTCTGAAGATGACTTAAATCCTAAAAGTGCGAAGATTAAAGCAAAATGCACTTTCAACGAGTTCTGACAGAATTCATAAAAAATAAAAATAATAAAAAAAAGAGTTCTGATAGCAACTTTCTAATCATTACCTTGCTTAGTATACCAACCGCAAGATTGACCTGCTCTATTGTCAACTCATCAGCATCATAAATGTCTACATGAAGAATTTGATCGAAGAGCAGTTGGTGTCCTTTCACAAAATCTATAACTTCCCGTACAATTTTGTTCTTAACCTGTCAAATACACCGAAATGTAAGATAACAATTCTCTAAAAACAAAAGGATAATATGATTTTAGTTTCTGTGAAAGAATGTGGGGACATCAGCCACAATTATGCACAGGTCTTAGCTAGTTTTGATGAGTAGGACAAAAGTGAACTTGACATGAATAATAGCCAACATTAAAAGATTTGCCGGACCTCAAAGATGTCCACTGTATCGATCAGTGATGTTAATGAGAACACCAATCTCAAAATAGGCGTCACTATCATTCTTTGTCTGTCAATGTCAACTGCAACGTTTCGTCTACTCTTAGGATCAAACCTCCTCAAGCTACCCTGAAAGTTACGATCTAATTTAGTTTATATGAGATGAAGTGCAAAAAAGGATGAATAATAAACAGAGCATACTGTCACCTGCAGGGTAACTGTCCTGCATGAAGCAATGTGCTCTAAAGCACCCATAGAAAATAGCACTTGGGAGCCAGTCTTCCCATACTTGTGGCTAATTCTCAGTAGCAGTGCAAGTTCAGCCTCGAGTGTGCATGCTCGCTGCAATGAATCTAGTGAATGCCCCCCATCCTATGAATATAACAATATACAGTTCAAAATAATTTATAAAAGAAACAAATAATATATATATAGATATATACATGCTATTCCAATTCTTTTTCTTGATAATCCCAACTAGTTAGTTCACATTAGAATGGAATGGAAAAACCCTCAGCCTGTGAATCAGGATTGTTCAGAAATCAAACCTGATGGCAAGTGTTGCTAATGTTCATAAAGCAAGACCTTAAGAATCCCCTGCTTTGAAATTGACTAAAGAAATATCTCTCATGATCAATACAAATCAATGCATCCAGCACATAAAGCGCTATAGTTTTCCCAGGTTCACTGCCTTGAGATGCATCCTTTATTATCTGCAAATACATAAGAGCAACAGACTGGCATGAGAACTGAAAAGAAAGACAAACAAGCAAAGGGAACTAAAATTTGAGAAGAATCTTAGCCAACATCAGGGGAAGAGCCCAAGTAAACCACCATCGACATAGAGGTTAAATTTAAAGATACGAAGATACTTATGTCAGTACAAGGAGTGGCAGCAGTCAAGCAATATCTAAAACAAAACTTCATATCCTTACCAAATCTAAGATGGCCTGACCTTCTTTCCTTATTAGTGTGAAATTAATACGGGACAGCTCAGCCTGCTCTCTGTCAATCTGTGAAAAAGATAGTAGGGTGATTATAGAGACGAAGAAACAAATGAAAGAGACTTGCCATGAGAAGTAGAGAGCTGACCTTCTGAAGATCCAGATCTTCATTATCCTGCTCCTCCAGCAACAAGAATTGGAGAACTGTAGTCGGAACATCAGGATCAAGTGTATGCTGACAGTACTGGAAATAGCTAAGAAGTAACGCATATTGGCTGCACAATTCCACAAGACATGAATAGGAATGAATAAGCATAACATTCAGTAAAAGGTTCTGTGAGAAGTAAATAGCCCAATATTGGTCATGAAATAATCTACCGTCTCCGCAAGGCTTCTGATGACTCGTTTCTCATCACAGCCATGATTAGCTTGTGCAAAATGGAGTGACAAGCACCATTCGGCAGTTGTTTTACCATAATGATATCCAGACATGTGATACTATCAGAATTCAAGCCACCAGGGCAGAGAAATCTTTCGTCGCGTAGTTTAGCCATGCATGTAAGTGCAACCTAGAAAAGTTTGCGAGACACATTCAGCCATTGCAGGTACCAAAATTCATCAGCAAGATGTCAAAGCGAGGTAAAGCTTATGATAAAAATGAATAAATCAAAATCCAGACCTGACTTAGCACAAATGCCATCTTCAATGAACAGTCTGGAGAAGCAGATGCAGTCAAAGAGGCATCAAGAACCCTGTCGAAGAAAGGGAAAGTAATTATACAGATTCCAAGAGAGGAAACAAGTCCTCAATGCAGGGAGTACTCACTGGTACAAAATTTCAGAACGGTTTTCAAGGGTGGATATTCGTCTGGAGGCAGAGACCTATACAAAGAAAATTTACCAAGTTTCAGCATAAGGTAGCAAAACACAAGTAAACCGAAAACACACGCCTAGCAAGGCAAGGGTGGACCTCAACAACATGTGACCACCCAGTTAACATGTGCAGTTGTGCAGCTTGTTCCTCAAGGTTTTTATTGTACTTCCATCCCCACCTCAGCAAATGTTGGATTGTCTCTCTTACATCCTCAAACTCAGCTTCATTACCAAGGTTACCCAAATGGGGGTATGCAGCATTGAATTTCTGCAAAATGTTGAATAAATAGGAATAGTGTCACCGTATCAAGAAGCAGATTATTGAGACAAGAAACAAATCTCACACTGACTAAATTAGTATAAAACTAACCAGCCAGAGCTTGTCTCGGAAGGAGGCCAAGTCAATAAGACGATCACCACGCTCAGAATAATAGTAGACCCCACCTTTCACAGAAGTTGTTGGATCTCCTAGTATGTCCTCTGCCTAACAAAACAATATCACATATGACAAGAAGCTCTTCACAGGATAAAATAACAGGACCAATCAGTAAGGACCAGAAACTTACCAGTAAAGCATACTTCGCATTAGAAATAACTTGTGAAAGCCTCACCGTAGCATCTGGAGACCGGAACTGAATGACCTCAAGCAACTCCAACACCTGAATATGTTGCAGAATCCATTAGATCATTTTCATTTTTAAAAAGCAACAGAAAGCATGTTAGCTTATAAAAATGTCCGATCTGAGGGTCATAAATATATTGTCATCCAATGCAATTCACCATTCTAACATGAAATGCTATCTTCAGCTGTATTTTGCAAAAAGATCATATGTGCGTGTAATAATTAGAGTAAAGCTTGACAACTCGATTCTCAGGCAATACTGAGCAAAGGAAGTAAGTTGAAGCTGTTTATTGCCTATTCTACAACAAATCAGTCTTCTTGGTTTCTCTTACCAAGGGCAGTCTTCTCAATGACAAATAAATGTGATAATTTATGAGCATGTCATTAACACCACCAGGCTAGGTGCATGTAAACCTACTGTAGTAATAAATAAATAAACTAATATTAGCAGAGATGCTGTGCAAGAGACAAGTAAGCATCACTGTTGTGCTTTAGTTAGTAAAGGAAGAACTGTAACTGTAGTAGTTCATCAACAACAGCTACCAGGTGATTTAAACCCAACCAATCTGATAATTACGATTGCATATGCAACTACTCGAATATGATTCTACCAAAAAAAAAACTACTCGAATATGAAGAATAAAATTTCACAACATACCACCATGAAATAGACTGAACAACCTAAGTTCTAAAGTACTGTGTCAAACTGGTTGACTGAAGGTACCAAATATATGACATATCACAAACTTTCTTGCAACTCGTTGACAAAGTAAGTAATCAACAAAGAAAACAAGTGAACTAGACCACATTGGCAATACCTTACTCTTGCTCATTGTCTGGTTTCCACTATGTTCAATCCCACCGCGGAGAAAGGAGTCAAAAGTGGTATGATCAGCCCCGATCTCAATCATGTCTCCCCCAAAAATATGAGCTAGTATGCTCTGACATGCTTCTCGATGACTGGGGACATCCAAATAACCAGAATGCAATTCTATGGCTAGAAGCTTCAACAGCCAAGCTCTCTGCAAATATAAAAGGACGATGAAAGGAATTAAAACAAGACCCCTGAATCCAAATCAGTCGAAATTTCGATGATATGTACACATATTGCTCGAATATACAGAGAGGGAGCACTCGACCACCAGAGAATATAAGAAACAATAGTTTATGCAGGTGTCCTTGTCATTAACAACACATGTAAAAACAAGATCCTCTGGTGATTGTTGTGTTCAAATATTCCAATTTGAACTTAAATGCAACAACTTCACTATGAAAAAATAACTAAGAACACTGGAGAGGGTGTATCATCTTCAAGCTCCTGCACAAACTCAAGGAAATCAAATCCGAGGAGCAAGGCAGGTTACTAATGTCGTCTTCATACTGATAATGTATAGTTTTTTATCCAAATCCTATATCCAAATCCTACAACTCTTATTTGGGAACAAGTGTAGCTAAAAAGAGTAATATAAAATAAATTGACAGAAAGAATAGCCTTCATCAAATCACAAAAGGTGTAACTGAGAAATACACAGGGTGATAAAACACCTTTCTACAAGTCACAGCGTGTGACATAAAAGACACGTCACGCTCATGATACTGAACTAACAATTATCCTATCTCACCAAAGCCAACACCCGAATACAAAGAAGGTGGAAGCACAAGCTATCTAAAGCATAAAGATATAAGACTATGCCAAGCAGAACAAAGCAGTAATAGAATAGATAGATAGATGATAAGAAACCTGGTGGAGAGAGCTGATGCGTAGTGGCTGGCTGTTATTTCGTTTTGGCAGCGGAGCAACCCCAATCGTATCCAGGTGCTACAAGGAGCAAGACACACTCAGAAACATAAGTAAACAAATGAAGTTCCTTCGGAAAGAAGTGCAACAAATAACATGTGGATAATAAAAGTGGCTGTCAAGATCTTTGATTCAGACTCCGTCAATACCTGAATAAAGAACTGATACTTTTTGTTGCTGAGCAAATCCATAACAGGCCCGCATGTTAATGCATCTGAACACAACTCATAAAGCAGCTGCACCAGAATACAGTTAGACAAATCCCACGCTGTAAACATTAGAAATCCAGTGTATAGGTTCACAATAAATCACACAATGACAAGAAAACGAAAGAAGGCAGTAGCAACCTGGAAACCAAATTCATGAAGTAAAGCATTTATTTCTGGCTTCGCTAGATTCTCCAAGATTTCAAGAGTAACCTTCAAGCAACTGCAAAATGACAACAATGTACTCAAAAATGGTAAGAAACATAATAGCAAAAGCAATCAAAATCTCTTTTAGCTAACTTGCAAAACAAGTACCTGTAGTGAAACTTTGGTTGAAGAGCTGTCCGTTCAACTGAGCCATCAACATCAAACTTAAGAAGCAGATGTGTGATATTTGGAGCAGGCCGACCAATATTATCTATCAAAAGCTGGAGAGTTTCATATTAGATTCTGATTTCTGAGAATACATTGGTGGCTTACATGTTTTTGTGGTAGGAACTCACCTGCATTATAAGGACCCCAGGATCATCGGCACTGTTTTCTATTAGCTGGCACTCTTCAGACCGTAACTCAAGGCAAGCTGCATAATCCTCGGCCAAAGAAGCTGCTGCATTGGACTTTAACAGTAGTTGCACAAGCCCTACCATTCGAGAACTGCCCAATAAAATTATAGCACATGAAATTCATAAGAAAAAAGCAACAGAAACAGAAACGGGTGTAAACCAACTTTTGAAAAACAATAAAGGTTCCAGAGAGAGCTGAGCATACCTAATAATACTCATTATCTTTATAGAGCACTGTTGAATTTGTGGAAGAAAATCGTATCTGACATACTCGAGCAGTGTAATGATTTGATTGTGATCTTGGGATAGTATAATATCCAAAGGCTGCAAAAGATTATTAAACAACCGACAATCAACTGGAGTGCCCAGAGAAGTTTTACCATATTAATAAAAAAAAAGTTTCAGATAGAGTTACACTAATGAGAGGAAGACTGTTGCAACATGCACCTAGAGCTCTCATATAAGCCAATGTACGAGAAGAGATGGTTGGTTGCATCTGATTTCTTTACTTTTACTAATAAATAATGTTATTTTCCTTCTTATAGCTGCAGGCGCTTTATGTTCTCAACTTCTCATGGAATGTAGAGTTTTGCAACCTATAAAACCTTCGAATATCCTTTGCCTTTCTTTTTACCTCTATTTTGGTAAATTACTTTGATCAAATACAGAAGGAATAAATCACGGAGGCAAGGGAATAATTGAAATACATCTTTTAGTGAAGTGAATTAACAAATAAAGGAACGAACAAGTGAAAGAATACCAGCAAGACAAAGATTGAGAAATTAGATTGTAGTAAAAGTTCACTAATCTTCAATGACTAAAGCTAAAGCACATTAAGGAATGCTCCAAAAGACTTCAAGCATGAAATAATGACAATTTAAGTTGATGTAAAGTGGGAAGACCATACATAGTATCAAACTACACACTAAGCAAGCTGCTTCATAAGGTGTGTCAACTTTGAGATTTACCTGGTACAGTGGACGCCAGTAATCAGAAACAAGCAAGTCCCTTTCCAAGATGAGAATTATAATTTCTAAAGATAATCGGACAGCTTTTTCCACGAGTTGTCCATGTATTTGACTAGTCCGTTCACTGATGATTGAGTTGACTCCTGGCATAAGGATGCCCATGATGTTTCGGAAAACAGTCTTGCCACTCATGAAATCCTGCCAAACGAAGAAAGCTACACTAAGAGACACTTCACCTATAGCGACACATTCAAAGAAGGTACTGAGGCAAAACATCCTCTAATGAACACTACAGCATGATGCACAACCAGCTGACCGAACATATACAAGTAAGATAATGGTAAGCATACAAGTTGCTAGCAGGTCCAAATAACAGAGTAAGCATGATTCTCCATGAATAGTAAACTTAAACCCCAAAGATATTAGCGAATGTGTTGTTGATGCCCCACATGATATGGAACTGGAAAAGGAGAGCTACCTCGTTTTCAAATTCAAAGGAAGATGCTAGCATGAAAACAGAAGGGAAGAGAAAAAGACAATTGGAGAGTTACCTTCAGCAACTCCAAGACAGGAAGCTGCATCTGTAGCTGAGACACTTGTGCTACTGTCGATAGCTGAGACTGACTAACAACACTATCAATGTCATCATCTTGAATATCATACATGCTCAGCATCCTGCAGAAGAAACCAAGCAGACACATATTACAAGTAGCTTGAGACTGCAAGAAGATCTGAAATTAACGTAGTCATTCAGTTGCCAGAAAGCTGCAACCAGAAACCATAAGTTATTCGGCACTGCAACCAAGTTTGCGAATGATGAGTCCACTGCCATATAAACTTACTAAGAAGAATTGAAAATACATGAGGAAGAAAGCGAATGCAATTCAATTCTATATAAGAAAATCAGGAACTATGGCTTTCTCAACTATGAAAAGTTTGGCATAGTTAAGCATGAATAAATTTGTTTGCTCACATATGGAAATGCTGTAGGCACGCAACCACCAATTGCCATTTTTCTAGAGGATCTGCATATGCTCTGAGAGGGAATGGTCCAAATACATGATCATATATGAACCGAAAGATGCCTATGAATCTGCAAGAAAACCCCATGTTAATATATAATGGTGAGCAAACAAGTTGATAGCCAAAATAAGAGGAAAGGGGAAAATCTAGTACCTTCTCCCTCTATCAGTTGCATCCTTTTCCTCGGCAATAAGAGTATTTAGCAGGTTAAGGAATGAAATAGTTGAAGGATATCTTTCTCTCCTCGCTTCCACCTCGTTCAGTTCATATTGCATGTCATAAACCTGCCAAAAGTCAAATTTTGCAATCATTTACTGCTATTTGTTACAAGTGTTTATTTTAAATTAGCCTGATGTTGGCCAAAAGAATTAGCCTTGATGTCTTGAAACAAACCAAAATCCTGATTTCACTCCAAGCTCAAACCACACCCTGCACTACCTCCTAATCCAACAGGTCCCATTGTATAACATGCAGTATTCACAAAAAATACCTGAAACATGTAATAAATACACCTAACTAGATGACAATCTCTCAGACAAATACAAAGGCCAGTAACCAACCTGAAGTATCATATAAATTAAGCTCATAAAGAGAGCATGAGGAATAAAAAATTGCACCAAGACAAACCTGTGCTCCCGTTCCACTATTCCCGCCTAGAACCACTGGTAAATCATACTGCTCCAGGTAACGCCATATAGAATCTTTTAAGACAGGAGACACACGTACAAAAGTCGTGATGGCATCTCGCAGAGCACCCTGTAAGGAAATAGCTTCCCAAATTTTAAAAAGGTGGATAATAAGGGTATCCATAGCGAAACCCCTTGGCCATCCAGCACTATCATTCAAGCTAAATAGTTCAAACCAGTTTTTACCTTCAAATACGGTGGCACATTTTCATAACTGAGGAGCTTGAATAGTGGTTCAATCTCAGGAAACCAGTCCTTTCTTTCAGTGGGAGGTCCATGTTCTATAACCTACAGAATAGTGAAGCTCACATGAAGAAAAACTATTCATAAACCAGATTATGGACAGAACAAAGAAGACCTTATCCATTTGGAATATATGATGACCCAGAAGTGTGAGTTTCCCAGGTAAAACAGAAGAATGCTGAAATCCTACAATGCAATACATATGAAGAAGCATCCTTCATCCTATTAATGTGGATGCAATATATCAGCACCATTATGATATATTAGCATAACAACATGCAGACAATGCAAAAACTAATAGCTACAAACAAGGAATGGCATCCAAATAAAGTTGCAGCAGCATTTCTCCTTGCAATGCACTTCAGAAACAAAAACAAGAACTAAGAAATTCTGAAACCACAGGAAAACCAGTTAAGAATCAATTTTAACAGCAAAGTCTAGACTCTGTGCTTGATATTCTCTAACTGACAGTGGAGCAAGCACTTCCAATAGCATGTGAAAAGTTATACAGAAAACGGAGTTGAAACTCAAAGCACAAATTAAATAGTCACCTTCTGAAGAACATTCAAATATGCAACAAGTGCTTTAGCATCTCCCTCTGGAAATTCTGGTAACATAGCTCCAGCAGTCTGAAGGGTTTGCTTGAACTTCTCATCATATATAGTCAAGGAATCAAACAAAGTGCTCCACCCAACAGAGCGGAATGCTTTGCCTTGAAGTAGCTCGTAAACTTTTGCAGCGCCTTCATGACTTGACGCCTGAAACAGATGATCCATTGAGAGGGAAACTTTTGAAATTCAATCAATAGACCTGAAACAAAAATGACTTACCAAAGTACCAAGCATATTCAAGAAAGCCACTAGTGTTTGAAAATTAGAATGATCCTCTCCAGCAAAATTCACAAATGTCCATATCACGTCATTACCAGACAACAGCTCTGGCTCCTTCTGCAAATAGGACAGAAAATGTATGACAAATCATGAAGGGCAAAACTGATTAAACATATCATCTAGAGCAGTCTGCATCTGAATTAATTGGTGCTTCTTCGAAATTGTAACTCTTGACATTGGCCTAAGCAAATAATCAATATGTTCTCTGAACCAAGGTAAAATCTCCAATTCCTTCGTCTCTCAAAAAGCCCTCAAGAGATATACAACAAACCTGATATATTTCACTGACAAGCTCCAGCAGAGATACAAATGGCACATTCCTAGATTCAATGGATGCTTGAGACAGATAGCTCCCATCATGTGACAAACCATGTGAGGCAGCCACACGATATGAATTAAGCAAACTCATTGCTTTGTCCTTTGACTCTTTGACCTACATATACACTCAGAAAGTAGTCAATGAAACTAATAAACAACGAGTTGGTCGCTGAATTACACAACTGCACTAACAAAACTGCACCCTCTATGTCAATAAATTCATTCCAATGAGAACCAAAGGAAAGACAAAGCAGCCAGGCTTACCTTGTCCCTGGCAAGAGGATGCGATAAGAAACAAGTGATCAGCTTGTGGAGGTATGCATTGTACATATAAACCACATCCTCGTCATCATTCTGCAGAAATGATGACAAACAGGGACCAACTCAGATTTTTTAAGTTGCTTTCTACAAAATAAATGGACGATAGATGGAGAATGAAATCTAGAAGTGCAAGATGAAGATCTGAAATAAAAAATAGTCGATGCCATATTTTCATAAGCAATCTGATCACAGAACAAAGACAAATTATCTCAGACACACCCATTAAGTAGGAAGGCCTTCCTGGAAAAATTAACAGAAAAAGAAAAACAAGGATGGGTCATGAAAGAAAACTGTGTTTCATGGGTAACTACAGGGTCAAAAGAAAAGCACATCGAAAAAGAGATAAAAGTGATTCCTTGACTGTCCAGACTGAAGATAAATAATGAGAACACTCAAAAGTAGTGAAGGCAGAAAAAAGAAATGCAGCACCGCACAAACCTGGTAGGCTGCAGTTCGAAGGATGTTTTCAGTTAAGAACTGGAAAACATTGTTTGCGAAAATAGAGTCCATGCACGAATTCAGATATCCTAAATCATTTGATGAATGAACTGAAGCTCCCTCCTTCTGAGAACTCCCATCAAGCACTAACATCAAATGCACAGACCATGCAAGCCGTACACCCCCTATAAAGCCCTCCATCTTTAGATCACTGCCTGAGGACATCACCTGGAAATTCAATCAAAAAGACTTTCAGATGACCAACTAAACGTCCATCGGTAGAGCTTTACTTTGAAATACATAGCTTGTCTTACTGTTTCATGAAATTCTTTCCTAAATGTGGCATCACGAGCCAGAACTGGTGCCATTTCAGAGACTGCACTAAGGGCATCTGATACAAATGCAATGACAAGGCTGAAGAAAAGACTGAATGATATCTGCAGTGAAGGAAGATAGAAGATTATGTTAAACCAATTACAGCCTAGTTCCGATATATGAGATCAAATTCCAAGAGTAGTATATACTTATAGAAAAACAGTGAAACTAACTTTTAGCTACATTTAATTATACAGGCAAACTTCAGTCGTGCAGGGTACATGTGCAATGAGCTTGTAAAAAAAAGATCTCCAAACAGCTATAAACCGTGCAAACAGAATCCACTTTTCAGAAGCAATGAGAAAGAGAGGCCAACCTGGCGTTTCAATGTGCTACTGTCCTCTGTAAGTTCAACAGTGCTATCTTTATAAATCTGAAAGATATCCTTGACATCTTTTGAACCTGAAAATAAGTGAACCATAAGAGCTTGTGCTTTACTAAACTTTTCCTTGCCAATCTGCCAAGTATTGGAACTTTGACAACTACAGTTGGATCCATCATCATACTGAAAATACCACACCAAAAAATTTACAGTGGTATTTCTACTCTCAATGACCAGGTAAATTTTAAGAGGCGAAAATACTCAACTTGGTTGGCATAACAAGGATTGTAGAATATAGCAGGGCTATGGAGACTCAATATATTTCAACAATAACAGCAAGAAGACAAGATTCCTACACCTTTCAAGTTCAAACAGCCACACAGGGAAATGCATCATCACAACTTAACCACACATGAAAGATCAAAGAAAGAAAAAATGGATAGAAAAAGAAAAAACTAAAAATTATGACAATAACAATATTAAAGCTTACCTATCCTAACGACCAGAAGTGAAAGGACAAGGCAGTGTCCCAGGACCAGCCTCTCCCTACAAACAACCGATCGCCGCTCAACAAGGGCACCTCTAGAATCAAGAACATATGGCTCACTGAGAGGTCCACCTAAACCAGCTGGTTCTTCACGATTAAGTTCCTAATAGCAGGTGAACTTCACTTTGAGTAAAGATGTTTTGCATATGGTTAGTCATATAATTTCAAACTACAGGTAGAAAGGTACAACTCTCTTCAGATTAATCAGTCATGAACTACAGTAAAGAAAATATCTCATAATGATTTCAAAAGACACTGTTGCCAGAAAAACCACTCATTAAGACAGAAAATAAGATCCTGCAGACACTGAAAGCTGAGTAGAAACACTCTATGTGAACAATGTGACTTCCCCAAGAGACATAAATCCAAGATACAAACTTTCCAAACAGATGACCATGTTACCAACTTTCCAAACAGATTCAGAGAAAGAAGTTGGGACATGTCCATTCCATGGTTCAAGCCCATTAGTCGGGACGGATTGACAACTCCAGCAAGAGAATCCACTCAGAAAAAAGAACATTCCAGCCAGTTATAGAATCCTAAGTGTGCTACCCAATATGTGGAAAGACAGGGCTGCCTTAACCTTTACATGCACAGTTTGGGGACGCGGCAGAACAAACAAATCACGGGAGAATGTAGTAAATGATGGTAGACTAAGAAATACACTAATCCTATCAGGTTAAGAAGCCCCTTGCCCATAAGAGAGGTCATCTAGTAGAGATAAGCAGACAAGGTTCGACTTTTGTTAAGGACAAACCTAGTCACATTTTATTTAGTTTCTTCGAACTCAACAAGCATGGCTTACAGCAACATAATATAAAAATCAAGATGGCAATAAGAACACACTGAAAGCATGGCTATGATTATGTGCCTAGGGAAGCAAAAACATGGCAAAGACAACTTGATGTTTCAAACCTTTATTAGAGAAATCAACCGCTGCCTAAGACCACCATTGATCAGATCTTCTAAATGTTTTTGAATCTCCGACAGAAGTTCTGCTGGAAGACCCTGATCAAGAACAACAGCCTGCAAAAGAGAGAGGCCAGGAAAAATTAGTTTCTTGGAAATCACAGCGCGCTGCCGAAAGGACTTGAAGTAGACAGAAAGAAAGATACCCTAAACAGTGTATAGAGTGCTGTTAGTAGATCTCGTCTCTCAGTATACCAAAGTCCAGCTGCAAGGCGAAATATTTCTGATGGCTCTCGTCCAATCAAACCCCACTACAGGTAGAAGAAATAAACATCAACATGACAAAGGCATACAACCTGCACTCTTTGTAATAGCAGCAAGGAAAAAAGAAAGCAACAAGATAGCAAATTGAGAAATGCGGATAATAACAGACCTCTTGATTGGCAGATACAATCAATTGAACAGCGTCTATCTCATTCAAATGGAGATCATCACTCAACTTCAAGGCCTACAGTACAACACACAGCTGAATATCAAGTATCCAAAGCAAAATGCACATGATCGAAAAGGCTTATCTGCACTTGCTTGAAAAAGCCATCAAACACAGAATGAAAATTCAAGCAGAGGATGAAATAAATATTCCAAAATCACAAAAGATCCAGAAACACTTGTTGATGTACAGTAACTAGAAATAAAACTTCCAAACCGATACTGCATTTTAGAACTTCAGTGGCAGATATCACACACAACATTTAACTTTCAAATCCCACTGGATCTCTGAAATACATTAGGCAGGTCCATTAACCAAATATGCAAATCTGCTGCAATAACGCCATTGAAAGAAATTGGATCCTCTCTGGCTCATTTTAGGTCCATTAACTACCTAGAACAAGCACAGCTGAACCGGAAAGAGAACTTTCCAGGAAACCAATCAAAAAGCGAGAGAGGCTCACAATTTGCACGTCCTGGTCATCTAGTGAAATTGGTGGTGAATCCGGCAGCCTAACTTCCTTGGACTGAACTTGCGCACGGTCAGACTGCTTCGGAGGCTACAGAAAGGGGAAAGCAGTGTAACTTTAGAGCTCGAAGGAATAACAGGATTCGAAACTACTCCAGAACTACGCAAGACTGTAACCCATTGAGTTAGAGAGGGGAAGTACAGGATAGTTGAGGAGGGACTTCAAGGAAGGCAGAGATGCGCGTATGGCATGGAGGAGTTCGATCCTCTGAGCCGGTGACGGAGGCGAAGGAGCGAGCAGAGTGACTTCGATAGTGGAGAGTAGCTGCTTCGCGGAAACCATTGCGGAGGATGGTCGGGGAATGCTGGGAGTTCAGGTGAAACCCTAACGAAATAGAGGAGAAGGGAGAATTGTCATGGAAGAGAAGCAAGCAAGGTGAGCGGGAAATTTGCAGACGAGCTTTTAGTTTCTGATTCTGTAAAACCCTAACAAAATGAAGGCGGTATTTACATAAATGGTCACTCAAGTATGGAAAATGTAACAAGTTAGTCACTAACTACGAAATATAACGAAATTGTCATTTTGGTTTGTCAATTCGTGACAAATTGGTCACTTCATCTAACTCCATCCAATTTTTCATTAACTCATTTTCGCAAAGTCAACAAGGCATACCAACATCGTCAAGTTGCTTCGTTGGCCCCAAACTTGACCTCACGGTTACGCAATTGAAACTCATTAACCAAGAGACTTGTTTAATAACGAATAGTCGAATCTAATCGATCACTACAAGAACCAATCACTCACCCCTCCACAATCGCGACCACCTCTCAATTTTTTTTCTCTCTTGCCCTTTCTTCTCCAAAATCAAATCTTCTTACGTTTGGACGGGCTCGGCCTTTTTACGTTCTCTTGAAATCTTTCACATCTCCTCGTGCAATCTAGGGAGAGATAGCTTAGTCCTTTGATACGCATCATATCTTACAAGCACACGCATTCACGCTCTCAAATTGATGCTCAAACTGGAATTCCCTAAAACGCCCTCTATATAGGTTGGTCACCCTCTCTCGAGTAAAAATGTCATTTTAGAGGTACATATGAATCTCAATACTATGAGCTTATGCACATATTCTCGCAATACTAACTTGATTATCGAAGAACTTGACTTGTAACTGACCGAATAAAACCGTTTTTGTAGAAATCCATCTTGAGAGTTGGCAAAAAACAAATTCTATGTTTTCAACAGTCAAAGCCTCCTAATCCTTAATAGTTCAAAGTAACATCAAAACTCCAATATCATTAACTCTCTTCAACTTAAACTGTGGTCAACTTCAAATTATCTTGGCAACCAACAACATACATTCATTGTAAATGCTTCCCAATTCCATGCAATATACTTATATTACCATCTAGTACGATCGGCACCAGGATTCATTTCCAAAATAAACCATGCCAAAGAAACTGCATAGCAATGGCTAATCCTGCAAAACAAGAAAACCATCACCTGGTGACACCGTGACAGTTATTAGAAGCATCAACTGGACGTGAATGTCTATGGAACTAACAAGGTAACCGTCCGCCTGTTCTACATATTCCATGAAACCTTATAAATGGAATCAATCCCCCCTTCTACGTTGCCACCACTACTTAAACTTCATAACAGAGGAAACAAACAGAATCAATGGAGCTCACCAACAGAACCATTGTGACCAGGAACTACATCGATGGTGCCCCAAAGGAGTCCGACTTCGAGGTGAGGTCCCGAGTCGTGTCCCTGTCGCGCGAGCCAGCTGGATCGGTCATCGTCAGGTCGCTCTACGTCTCGATAGACCCTTACCAGCTCACCCGCATGAAGAGCGACAGCTCCTCCCAGAGTTACAGCAGCTTGGCCACAGGCATTGCTCCCGGAGAGGTACGTAGTAAACCGTAACGAAATTTTAAAACTGTCGCGTGCTCTGTGTTCGAATCCTGATAACCTCCTCACAAACTGACGCGTTACATTGGCTTGCATTTTTCTTTTTGTGTAGGAGGTTGATTGCTATGGAGTTGGCAAAGTTGTGGCTTCAGGGGACCCTGAATTTGAGGAAGGTGACTTGGTGGGTGGACTTCTGGCATGGGGAGAGTACTGTGTCTTGAAGCCTGGAGCCATGTTCAGGAAACTTGACCCCATGGGGTTCCCTTTGTCACACCATGTTGGTGCTTTAGGTAACGTTACAGAACATCCCCCCACGACCGCGAGTAATCGTTCTAAGTTCGAGTTTCGAGTAAGGTAAGATCGCGCAAGAACGATCGAAATTTGTTTCTTTCTTTTTTTTCCAGCATTCAGCGGGCTGACAGCATACGCGGGGCTGTTCGAGGTGGGGAAGGCCAAGAAAGGGGAGAAGGTGTTCGTGTCCGCGGCTTCTGGTTCTGTTGGACATTTGGTTGGGCAGTTTGCTAAGCTCCATGGCTGCTATGTGGTTGGCAGTGCAGGGAGCAAAGCAAAAGTATGAATCTTCACTCTTCACTCTCTACTCTCTAGCTTTCTGCTTTTTCCTTGAGTCTTAAGTAACCGCTTTGGCTGTGATCACACAGGTGGAGTTGATGAAAGAAAAGCTGGGGTTTGATGATGCATTCAACTACAAGGACGAAACTGACCTCAAGGCAACTCTCAAGAAGTGAGTTTGACATCCTCTGTCACGTACCAATTGATCTCAATAACTCGAGTTGTGTCCGCTAATTCGTATTAACGGCCCAACAGGTATTTTCCGGAGGGGATCGACGTGTACTTCGACAACGTGGGAGGCGAGATGCTGGAGGCAGCCGTCGACAACATGAACGCATTTGGCAGGGTGGCAGTCTGCGGTGTGATCTCCGAGTACACGGGCAAGGGACGAAAGGCGGCTCCCGACATGATGGATGTCATCTTCAGGAGGATAACGATCAGAGGGTTTCTAGCAGCTGATTTCATGTGTGTTTTCCCTGAATTCATGACTGCAGCCTGCGAGCACCTGGGATCAGGGAAGATGGTGTCGCTTGAGGACATCTCCATTGGGTTGGACAGCATTCCTTCTGCATTTGTGGGTCTTTTTGCTGGTGGTAATCTCGGCAAGAAGATTGTTCAGATGGCAGCAGAGTGATGGTTCTTCACAAAGAGCATTTGTTCTCTTTAGGTTTCAAAAACGGTTTGGTCTTCGTGTTAAGGATGTTGTTTATGTGTTCAACTTATGGATTTTGTGGGAGCCCTAAGCCTCGTAATTAGGCATCTTAGTTCCACCATTTGCATTGTACGTGATTCGTGATCAAAACTGCAAGTGCACCGTGTCACGTCACAAATAATAAAATCGGTAAGATTATTGTTCCATTGAAATTAGGATAACAGTTTAGATTTCTACTCCATGCATGCCACCTTGCCCCCACTAGTTCTAGAACCTAGCTACGGGGTTTTGCTATGTCTTATTATCGACGTTGATGTCAACAACCATAGTACACCTCGATGATTGAGATTATCAATCGCAAGTTATGAATAACAATGTCATCTGCTTTTCGTCAACAAACAATGTGAACCTGAATTTCTAACCACAAATCATCGACGACGACGACTTGACGTCGTCAACAATGAGGAACACACTCGCCCGTCGTGACAGCAAACTCTAGCACTTCCAACTCAAGTTGCCTCATCTACCATGGTCAATCTTGGTCATTCAAGGCTACTTAATGTGATAAGCCAAAACCTAAACCATCAAACATTGTTGTAATTTGGTCCCATGACTAATTGAAAAAGTACCAAAAAATACCATCCACAACTAAAATATTTACTTTGATCGGCACCACGATCCACTGCCAAAACGACTGCTTGAACTTTTGAAGTAACAAAACGAGGAAACAACCACTACAAGAAAACAGGACAAAAACCCGGACGGAAGAATCTATGGAGCCACGAAGGTCATTTTCCAGTTTTGTCACCACATGAATGAATTGCTTCGGCCGGCCAAAAACTGTAACCCTCCACCAGCCGAATCTCCACCTTCTCCATCCGCCATTTGATTCCCCACTTCTCCTGTTTTGTCGACCACACACACACCGCTCTTCCGCTACAAATACTGCTGTCCTCGGAAAACAGAGCATATCACTTATTGAGCCCAGGAAGCAACAGAGTGGAGGGAAAGAGAGAGGAGAGGGATCGAAAATGGAAGTTATCATGACGAACAGGATCGTTGTGACCAAGACCCACATCGACGGCGCCCCTAAAGAGACGGACTTTGAGGTCAAATCCCAAGTTCTGGCTCAGTCGGCCCAGCCGGCGGGTTCCGTCATCGTCAAGAACTTGTACGTGTCGGTGGATCCTTACCAGCTGAACCGCATGAAGAGCGACAGCTCCTCTCAGAGCTACAGCTTCTTGGCCGCCGGCATTGGTCCTGGAGAGGTACAGTTAAACTAATTACTTCATGGATATTGATTCACCTTGAGACTCTGAGCCGGAAGAAGTTCATGTTTTTGTAAATCAGTGATATATGATTCATTTTTTGTTGGTGGGTCTCTCGGCGGAGCCAGAAATTTGAAAGAGATTGGCTGATTAGAATCGTAGTAATTGAGGAGGCAGCTAAGGCATTACCGATTACTTTATTCCCAAATTTGTTACTAATTCTACATGTAATTTCACCTATACTTGAAAGTTGAGAGGGTTGTAGTCCCTGGATTCAACCTAATTTCGGTACTGATTCTATCCCGAAAATTCGAGTTATTGAAATATGTGTTTTGAATGAATTCCTGCGTGGCTTCCAACAACTCCGAGCTATCTGGATGAGTTGGTTCTCACAGTTATTCAGCTCCCATGGACAAGCAAATGATGTTACATTTTGTTCTGTTTTCTCTAGGAAATTGATTGTTATGGAGTTGGCAAGGTAGTAGATTCAGGGAATCCTGAGTTTCAAGAGGGTGACTTGGTGGCAGGATTACTGACATGGGGAGAGTACTCTGTGCTGAAGCCAGGATCCATGTTCAGGAAACTGGACGCCATGGGATTCCCTCTGTCGAACCATATCGGAGCTCTAGGTAGATATATCACATTGACCCTCTTGAGTCTTGACCATTCATTTCGCAGTAGCACGAACTACATAAATCTGTGTGTTGTGTTGTGGGATTATCATTCGGACTCTTTCCTATCTCTGCAGCATTCAGTGGTCTGACGGCGTACGCAGGGCTGTTCGAGGTGGGGAAGGCCAAGAAAGGGGATAGAGTGTTCGTCTCAACAGCTTCTGGTTCGGTTGGACATTTGGTTGGGCAGTTTGCCAAGCTCCATGGCTGCTATGTGGTTGGCAGTGCTGGGAGCAAAGCTAAAGTATGGATCTTCAGTCTTCACTCTCTTACTCTTTAGCTTTCTGCATTTTCCTAGAGTCTTAAGTAACAACTTTGGCCATGATCACAGGTGGAATTGCTGAAAGAAAAGCTGGGTTTTGATGATGCATTCAACTACAAGGATGCAACTGACCTCAGGGCAACTCTGAAGAAGTGAGTCTGGCACTTTTTAGATGATGCATTTGAGACTAACAATACTATATCTAACACATATCGAACATGTCACATCATAACGCGATACATTTGTTAACTTGCAATTACAGATATTTCCCAGATGGGATCGACGTGTACTTCGACAATGTAGGCGGAGAGATGCTGGAGGCAGCAATCGACAACATGAACGCATTCGGCAGGGTAGCAGTCTGCGGTGTGATCTCCGAGTACACGGGCACCGGAAGAAGGGCTGCTCCCAACATGGTGGATGTAATCTACAAGAGATTGACGATCAGAGGGTTCCTAGCAAACGATTTCATGTCCGTCTTCCCCGAATTCATCTCGAAAGCCTGCGAGCACATGGGTTCGGGGAAGATGGTGTCCATTGAAGACATATCCATTGGGTTAGACAGCATTCCTTCTGCATTTGTCGATCTCTTCACTGGCGGTAATGTGGGGAAGAAGATTGTCCAGATTGCACAAGAGTGACTAAACTTGTAGCATGGCCAGGGGAAGAAATGAATCCCTTCTTTTACTAAAAATCCATTTTGATCTGGTTTTTCCAAGTATGGGTTACTAAAAGTCCGAGGTTATCAACCTTCTGATCTCATTTCTTCACCCTAAAATTCTACATACCGTCGTTCTTTGGTCTAATGTCTAAGCACATATGCTACACCACCAAAAAGCTGTGCATCCCAAACCAATCACCCTCCCAATTCGAATGTCTAGTGTCTAGATAACTGAATCTTTCTATAACTAGTCACCTGCAACCACACAGTCACCTGAAAGGCTGCAACACAGAGAGACATTAGTTATACGAGAGGTAGTGTGTTCGAATCTCCACGATCGCCAATACTAACAGTTGATCTAAGCAAAATATAGGAGTGAATCTGTGCAAACTTCAATATTGTGAGTTGGCTTTCGATTGAAAAGGCCTGGTGACTTGAGCATACCCTAAACCAATCACCCTCCCAATTCGATTTTTTTTTTCCTGGAAGGCTAATGTCCTTGTTGACTACGACAATGACCGCGACTATAAACAAACTCACGACTATGGCAGGACGATTCACTCTGCTCTCTCACGACCCCTACCTTAATCAAAAGGCTAAAGGCTTCGACTGAAGATTCAATAGGCGAGCACTAAAATGAGAAAGGGTTTTAGACTCGTGACGTGAGGCGGAATAACATTCTAAAACAAAAGTGCACAAATAAAAGTGTTTTGAAAGGCGTCAGCAAGTACGCAGAATTGAACTCTAACATGTTTGCTTGGCAGGCCGAGTTTTTGCGTTAGATCACCTAAAAAAGCATATGCCCCTTAGGTCGCCAAACTATGACAAGAGTTTCATCTTTTAAAGTGCAAGACATGTATGGCTTTAGGCCAAACCAAATCAGAAATGATTTGATAACTTAATGCTCAAATGAAGCATTCGAATTATTGGTATCAGATAGTTGGATGGTAAGAAAATCACAAATGGTTTATTTAGTTTCGATTTCACTTTATTTAATCGAGTCAGATTATCGAGTGAATATTTTTACCACGCTAAGGTTGGGTTATATCTCCGGGGCCAGATGTCCATTCAAGAAAGTTCTAGAAAGTAGTGCTCAAGTTGTTGACAACCACAAGTCTTTTTTTCCTGTTCTCCGCTCGAATATCGTCGGTGCTTTCTCCGCCAAACTTTTCAATTTCCCATTAAAGCATCCACATCAATGGAATCGCAAAACTAACCACATACATGGTCTATATTGCCACCACAACCGTTTTTGTAATCCAACTCATGTTTGATTTCATCAACATTGCAAATACATGAATGCATCACTTGATTCACTTTGCCATTGCAATTAGTGAAACCTAACTCAGTTTTATAATAGTAGAAAACCCCACTTGTTCCCCATTTCTTCAAACCAATTTGACATTCAAATGCAATTGTTGTAAGATCGATGCAATTTCATTATTCCACCACCAATACTCCCTCGTTGACAATGCATTTATTAATTTCCCCACATGTATCGATCCATTACACTCTTCCCTCTTTCTCTCCCTCTACAAAGTCTAAACCCCTTTTCAGTTGACTTTCCCGGTACAGAAACACATCCTTTCTGGTTTCCCCTGTAAAGAAACAGAGGAAAAAACAGAGTGAAGAAAAAAACAGGGGATCCAATGGAACCGATCATGACCAACAGGATCGTTGTGGCCAAGACCCACATCGATGGTGCCCCGAAAGTGACCGACTTCGAGGTCAAGTCCCAACTTCTGGCCCAGTCAGCCCAGCCAGCCGGCTCCGTCGTCGTCAGGAACCTCTATGTGTCGATCGACCCTTACCAGCTCAACCGCTTTAAGAGCGACTGCTCCCGTCAGCGTTACAGCAAATTGACCCCAGCCATTGCTCCTGGAGAGGTACATTTTGTGACTAATTACTTCATACTATCAACACCAAGAAACTGATTCTCTTTGGAACATCTTGTTTTTGTCTTCCAATTCCAGGAAATTGATTGTTATGGAGTTGGGAAAGTTGTGGCTTCAGGGGACCCTGAGTATCAAGAGGGCGACTTGGTGGCAGGGCTACTGACATGGGGAGAATACTGTGTGCTGAAACCAGCAGGATCCATGTTCAGGAAATTGGACACCATGGGAAATTCGACATCATTATATAAAATTAATTTAACCTCTCCCAACAACTCGAGTTATTGGGATCAACTGGTTCTTGACAAACTCTTCATTTTTTGTATTCTTTACTTTCAAGAGATGTCATAGCTAATCCAATGAAGAAATTTAACAATAAATATATATACCTCATATATATACATGAAAATATTGACAAATAACTAGCACGAGTATTATTTATCTTAACTCCATAATTACGAGGGTAGTACGAACCTTGTTCCAAAATTAAGGTATGGCCCCATACCTGCCCCATTGCTATTGCTAACAGTAACAGTTGGCCAACCATGAAACGTTATTTTCCAGCCATTTCCTCTCACTCACTCTTTTCAACTCACAAACAACCCAAAAAAAATATCTCAACATGGAATTACCAAACTATCCATAATGCATAGAATTTTACTCTTTTAGACACGGATCTCCTTGATGCATTAGAATTTAGAGCTGCCATTGTGACAACCACACAGGGTGATTGGTTGGTAGGGAAAAGAAAAAGAGAGAAATGCGATGATGGAAGAAGCACTCATCATCACAAACAGAAGCATAGTTATCAAGACCCACATCAATGGCTTCCCAAAAGAGACGGACTTCCAACTGAAGTCCGAAGCTTTGCCCCTTAACGTCGAACCCGGTTCGGGTCACGTCATCGTGAAGAACCTCTACCTCTCGATCGACCCTGCCCAGCTCAACCGCATGAAGAGCTACAGCACTTCTCAATCTCATCACAGCATCCAAGCTGCTGCTGCCGCCGCCATTGCTCCTGGCTCGGTATGATGCTTAGCTAGGAAATCTGTTTGGAGATATTGTTATAGATAGATTGATTGACATAAGTTGGGTCCTTTCATGATATGCAGGAAATTCGTGGTCATGGAGTTGGCAAAGTTGTGGCTTCAGGGGACCCTGAATTTCAAGAGGGTGACTTGGTGGCAGGGGAACTTACATGGGGAGAATACTGCTTGATGAAACCAGGAGTGTTCTACTTCAGGAAACTGGACTCCATGGGACTCCCTTTGTCCTGCCATGTTGGAACTTTGGGTAACTTAAGAGAGTTAACAGCATATGGTAGCTTAGCTGTAAAACAACTTGGAAGTAGTAATGATGAATGACATCTCTGGTTTTGCTTGCCATTTTGCAGCATACAGTGGGATGACAGCGTACGCGGGGTTATTCGAGGTCTGCAAGGTGAAGAAAGGAGAGAAAGTGTTTGTTTCTGCAGCTGCTGGTTCAGTTGGACACATAGCCGGGCAGCTGGCAAAGCTCCATGGCTGCTATGTAGTTGGCAGTGCTGGAACAACAGAAAAGGTTGTTTATCTCAGCTCTTCTCTCTCACAATTTACAACCATAATGTTTTTCATGATGAAGTTGAAAAATGAAAGGCTTCTTCATGTGTACCAGGTGGAATTGCTGAAAGGGAAGCTCGGTTTCGACGATGCATTCAACTACAAAGAAGAAGCAGATCTCAAGGCGACTCTTAGAAAGTAGGTGACTTGTAGGGCAAGTCTCGATCCAGTTCGTGTGCAATCAGGCTTCACTGCTTCGTTAACTTTCTGTGTGTGGGGTGTGATTTTGATTTCCCACAGGCATTTCCCACACGGGATCGATGTATACTTCGACAGTGTTGGTGGCGAGATGCTCGAAGCAGCAGTTGCCAACATGAACTTGTTTGGCAGAGTAGCTGCTTGTGGGGCGATTTCAGAGTATACGGGGAGTGGAAGAAAAGCTGCTCCTGATATGGTGGAAGTCATATACAGGAGAATCCAAATCCAGGGGTTTTTGTGCCCTGATTTCTTGAGTGTTCACTCAGATTTTATCTCTGCAACTTGTGATCATCTGAGGTCCGAGAAGATGGTCTCGGTCGAAGACATCTCGACCGGGTTGGAAAGCATACCTTTGTCGTTTGTCGGACTTTTCCATGGCAGTAATATTGGGAAGACAATTGTGCAGATTGCAGTGGAGTGAATGACAAGAAACAAAGACCAAATTAGTAATATCTCTCTGGTCAAAAGAACCAATTAACTTAAATGTTACTTTAGCTGTTGCATCCAGTGTGAGATGACATTTATACGGTGTGAGATACCGAACGAATGATGAAGCCAATTGGACTTATCACGACTTTGTTATTGTATCTCTATTATTATGCCTTAAATCGTTACACTCGACGGATTTGATAGTTTCACAAATCCATGCATTTGACATATAATGCACCCAGCTAAGAAGAATCCACCTAATACCTAGTGAGTTACAAAAACCTATATAAGTATAGAGATCCTAATCAGATGCAGTGCGACGTACGAAAACCTTCAGCTGACAGAAGCCCTGAAATAAGATTCTTGACTCTTCGTGCTCCATTGCCAGGCTTAAGCTCGGTCGAGTTAGCCTTGATATTTTTACTGAACCACCCACCATGGACAAACCCATCAGCACTTACCCCTAGTAACTCCGAATCAATCCTGTCAAGAACTGGATCGTTCTTCCCAAACTTCCTGGCGAAAGGTGCATTGCTGTCGACCATCCTCTGGTAATCATCTACAGTGAGGAAATGAGGGTGCTGCTTAGGAGGGTTATCCCAAGAGATGAAGTGGAGATCATGATTCACTGTAGTGTTCTTGAACTCCTCTGCGTTGCAGATCACCGTGTGGAAGTAGCCCTCGGGCGACGAGAGGAAGTTTGCATAGTACATTAGTACGATCCTGGGGAGATTGTCCCATCCCCACAGGGAATACTCGATGAATGGACGAGAAAGCATCATCCAAGCAGAACCTGCAGCACATAGTATTCATGATTTAAAACTCCTACTGAACAAATATCCTTTAGACTGGTAATGTTTTGCAGTCATACTAACCTGTGAAGAGCCTATATGCAGTTGGGACACTCCTTTTCTCTGTGGCCCAGAAAACATCTGATTTCTGCAGGCTGTATAGCCCCGGATCGATTATCACCGGCCTAGCTCTCTGATCTCTGCAATCTCCAGATTAAAAGATGGACAATCAATCTCTTGAACAAAGCTGATAAGCAACATCATACTACATTATAATTATCTGCATTTCAAAAGCAGTAGGAGGAAAGATGAATGGCAAGACTTACTCCTTCCAGCCGATGTCACTAGTATGCTCGATAAAGTTGAGGTCCCGTGGGATAGAAGACAATGTGTGCAGCAAATCTGTCACAAGCCACATTAATCAATCCAGAGATTAAGTTCTAAACTGTCAGCAAGTGAAACTTTCAACTTACAAGGTTGGTACTGGTCAACAATTCAGCCTAATCAACTACAATTCAGTGACATTTTCAAGCCGAGACAAGCATCAGCCATATATAGTAAGAAACCCCTGGTTAACCAACATGATTGAGATAGCATAGCACATCCAAATCCAGAAACTATGAGCTAAAGCTAACATTCAGTCATTCACACTTCACCAAGAAACCCACTTGCCCTTAACAGAGAAACACTACCCAAATCCAAATGCAATCCTCTCATTAACCAACAAAAATTTCACAAGAATTGAGCAAAAAGATCACCAACTATGAACATTACCATCTTGAGTGACCAAAGGGTAATCAGAAGCACTCAGATTGATGAACCAGTCCCACTCCCCACCATCCCTCAACAGAATTGCAGCAGCGTGAAGCGTGTTACTGACCATGGTCGGACCTCGATAGGTAACCAAATTCGACCTAGCCACCGCCCTCACATTACCCACTTCCCGAAAAACCTTCTCGCCTTCCTTAACCCACCTGATGAGCTCCAACCTCTCCTCCACCGGCGCCTCCAGGTCCAAATGCACGACGTACTGGTTCCTCGGATGGTACAGAGCCTTCAGCGCCCTCTTCAGATTCACCCCATCCCCGGCCGACCCAGATATCAGATAAGCGAGGCGAGGCAGTTTCCCGGCAAAAGTCTCCGTCTTGGCCAACTTCGATTCCGCAAATCGCGGGGAGCTCTGGCCTTGCTGCTGCTGCCGCCGGCGAAAAAGCAGCTGGGTAGTCGAGGCCGAATCATTCCATCCGGAGGAGAAGGTCACCGTGAGGAGGATCAAAATTGTGGAGATTAGAAGCGAGGAAATCAGCAAGAGGAACCATTTTTGCTTCTTCTGCAGCTGCTGCTGCTGCAACTTGGTGAAATTACCGGCGACGGTTTCCATTGCCAAGATGGGAGCTTTTTTGGGTGGAGAGGAAAACCCAAGTCAGGGAAAGAGGAGGAGAGAAAAAAGAATCTTCAGTAATGGCGGTGGTGGGGTTGGGGGGGAAAAGCAACGGTGGTGGTAGTGGGAGTAGCAATGGTGACCGTTACTGGAGGTAGACAGTGTGATTATGGAGACTCTGGTCGATCCGAAAATCAAACGCTCAACTACCAAAAATATTCCTATGTACAAAAAGAGGCGATTGATCATAAAGGTGGGATGGATTCTAGCCATCTTTCTTTTGGAGTTGTGCTTTAACTAGGACACGAGTCTGTTTGGTGATGGTTGGATTGAAGAGAAGTAATTAGCTGGGAGTGAGACATCTTTTTGATTTCCAGATGGAATAGCCACCTGAAATTACCTACTTTAATAATACAAAATTTTTGTTGTCCCTTAATGATTTTGGTTTAGGGATGATGATATTGACTCGAGCTTCATGTTTCAATCGGTGTGAAAGCAGCAGCTATTAGTATGTTAATATCTTGAAGTCGGTTAAAAAAAAAGCATGCCAGTAGTTTGACGTCGGTTAAAAAAAAAGCGTGTTTGAACGTAGGTACCAGAGTTCGTTAAGACTTAAAACACGAGTCTGAATACGGTAACTAAACAAAATGACTAATCAATCATTCTAGGCTGGCTCCAACCCAAGGAGCTAAAATGCTAAAAAGCCAAATTTGGCTCTTTTTCAAGCTCCAACCCACAAAAAAATGGGAAGCAAAAAATGGGTATTGGGAATTTGGAAGGGAAATTTGGCTGGGTTTTGGGGTGGGGAGTGATATTTGGCTTCCAAAAAGTGGGTTTGTTTGTCAGATGCGGAGAAGGGCGCCGGACGCGCGCCTGGGGCGCACGCGCGCGGGGGAAGGTCTTCCTCCGCGCGCGTGCGCCCCAGGCGCGCGTCCGGCACCCTTCTCCGCAGCTGACGTGCTGTTACCTTTTTTTTTTTTCTTTTAACTTTTGTAGTGAGGGAATTTGTTTTGCCAATTTGTTTTGGATTTTTTTTCTCTATTCTCATTGGTTGTTTGTGATTCAATTTGAAATAATTGATGTAGTGACGAAAAAACAATCATATTTTAACGGCCATAAAAAACGGTCATATTTTAACGACTAATTTTTGAAAAAAAAATTATCTCGGAATTAAAAAAAATTACATCAAAAAATTTGTATTCAAAACTAATAACGAGTTATGAAAAAATTAAAGTGAAATATAAAAATTAGAGGTCAAATAAGTATGGTTTATTGAAATAAATTGAAAAATGGAAATGGGAAGCTAAATTTAGCTTTTTATAGGGTTGGAGTGAAAAGTGGGTTTGGGGAGCTAAAAAGCCATATTTGGCCATTTGGGGAGCTAAATTCCCCTTCATGGGTTGGAGTTAGTCTAAAAAGGAAGGAAATTAACACCATTCACAAATTCAATAGTGTACCTCAATTTTTTCGATAACTTAGTAATTTTGTGAGCTAAAAGCTAAAAGTATGGACTATCATTTTCTTATACTTGAGATTGGACGCTAGAGACTAGAGTATATTTTAGGATTAAGATTGTTAAATGTTTGTTTTCTTCCACATGATTTCGAAATCTGTTATCACCTAACTTGCACAAAAACGACAACAAAGGTCACTTTAGGATTTGGTCCATGTTATAACGTGAATCGTGGTCCATGGACCGTGTCTTTTCTTTTTGTTTCGTTACAATTTTATTTTTATTTTTTTAGGGAAGAATGAGCTTATGGGAGTGTGGGACCATGTTATTGTTTTGGGCTTGGACTTGGAATGGCTTACACGATTGTTAAACCTTTATTTCCCCAAGGCGAGCCCGACAAAGCGAGGTCTAACTGGAGCCTCAAATTAGACAGATCGGGCCCAAACTGTAATCCATATTTCAACTTCCAGTTGGAGCTCATGGGCCGTTGAAGTGGCGTTCTATAATCCTTTGCTTTGAAAACTATTAAAAGAAACCTTACCGGTTGGTCCAATCGAAAATATCGAGTACCGAGTTCGAAATGATAAGGCAATTTTATCAGTACAAAACTGTTGAACCGTGATTAAACCACTATTTTATTACAAAACACCCGACCACTAACTTTTTCGGTATAACTTTTGGTACGGTTTCATAATCTTTGCTTCATAGTCATAACGACACAACCTCAATTGTACCTATAATATATATAGATTTTGGCCGCCCTGCACGATGCATGGCTCAGATGGGCATGCAGAGCGTTTTCCACTATAACCTGATGCCTAAGGTTGTTATCGACAAGACTGACCAATAAGTGACGATGGACATGTTAGGAGGGGGCGATTCTAGAGGAGATTTGTTGGAGGCGCGTGATTCGCAAAATAAGGGGAACGGTTTCGATTTTCGTGGTTGGTTTTTTCGGTTGGCTATAGACGAAAAGTTCATGAAAAAGTTGACATCCTACCTACCAAAAAAAAAAAACAGGGGAACGCCTTTCAATGCCCATTATATTAGATTAGATGCTGATTCTCAACAGTGGAGGACTCTGTTTTCTGCTCCTCTGTTCTGTTCCCCAACATTTCCTTCTCCTCCTTCCTTCGATGTTGGATAATCAAATCTAGTTGAGGATGGTGACGGCATCACAACATATGATCTCAATGATGGTCCAATATGATTCGAACTGTACAAGATTCCAAATGAAGGGTCCAGAATGCATACTAGCTTGATTGAATTCAATGAAGTGATGAGAAGCAAAGATTGATTCATGGGCAACGGCACATGGTTTCTGTGCTACCAGTTTTCTTGTAATTACTGTGTACGTTGCATCATCCAGCATCATGTTCAAGTCATGGTATGATCTGATTCCGAACCTGGCCAAACTACGGACTCTCCTCCTGTGGGGCATATCTCGTTTTCACGAGTACACGCCAGATCTTATGTGAATAATCACGAACCAAATACTCAGTCAGTAAACCAAGAACAACCCATGCTTATCTAATGTGTTTTTTTTTGTTGTTGTTAAGATATAGTAAAATAGAGCCGAGTCCTCTCCAAGCAGCAGGAGATAGTTGCCAAAATGACTTTTTACAGCTCTACTATGTATGAACACGACAAAGTCGCGTAATCCTTCAGATACGATCAGTTCCGCCGCAACAAAAAACTCATTCAAACGGAGAGAACGACATTTAAGTCGGCAACACTCAAAGAACTTTGCTCTTTCTTGTCCTACTACTACTATTCTCCTTGGAAATGATTGAAGGTGGGGTGACATATTCATAGAGGAGCTATCAATATCATGTCATGGTGGGGGGTTTTGCCTCCTAGGAAACGTCACTCACTCCATGACTGAGATCCAATGCTTTCGGTCTTCTTCCTCCTCCTCCCATTGTCTCTTGCTATAATCAAATCAACACCTCTTTTCACTCCTTTGTTTTCCATTGGGAATAGTGCTTTTTTAGTGTAAACAACTTTGTGGCTTGATTCGTTTTGATTAGAGTGGGGAAGACCCTACCATTTCCTTTTTCATGAATATGAATGCACAATTAGAACTTAGAGACATGTATCTCCCATTTGTTGATTCTTAGATGCGTTTGGAGGTCCTTTTTAACCTTTAATGTGCAAGAGATTAGGCCAAATTTAGGGTTGGATTCATGCTCCAATCACTTTTTTCTTTGAAGGTGATGATAGATTGATGGAGTAATTGCTCCAATTTAGAATGGACCTTGAGTAGTAATATTTCTGCTATTAGAATAAAGTATATGGGTTAGTGGGATATTTAGATGGATAGTTAGATCTTATTGTTGGGTGATTTGGTATTAGTAGGTAAGTTGCACAATTAGTGACATAGTGGAGGATAGGGGTTGTGGTATAAGGGGGCAAATCTCGAGTATGATGTTCACATGACGTCTGTGAGAACGTGCTTATATTGGCTTGTGTAAGTTGAACTAAGGGTAGATGCTCTGCAACTGTTGGATGGATGATGTGATATTATTGTAGATAAAAAAAATTTGCGATCCGATAGACTTGAGGCGTTGTGAGCATGTTCTCACAGACGTCCTGTGAGCACAATAGCAAAATTGAGGGGAGGAGATTTCGGAGTTGGGTCTTTTGTATTTAAAGCGTTGTAATTTTTTGGTGGGATTTCTTACATAGAAATTAATTAATTACTTGAATGTTCATTGGAGCTATATCTTCTTCTTTCTTAACTCTATGTTTGGTTATGTTCTTTTTCATATAAGGTGATATAAGTTTGTATTTAATTAGGTGTTACTTAATGGATTCAAACCTGCAATCTCCAAGTTTAAGATCAATAATAATGCCACTTTTCTATTACTCGCAAATGCTTAGAACCTCGAACTCTCTCATAAATTCAACTTTTCAAATTACTCGACCCTTAGGTTCTAGACCCCCGACATTCATAAAACCTATTACTAGTAAACCTAACATTTTAATTACAGAACTTATACGTTACGAAAATACATAATCTAACACTAAACTACATTAAATTTCTCTTGAACGATTTGAATCTCAACATTAACAAGTCATCGATACCGAGACCACAAAATTTACGCAAGGATTTCTCCTTTTTCATTACTTCGAACACGAAACTCACCACAATTCTACACATAAATATAAAACTTGAAACTCGATCACTCATTTCCCTTAGAAATTTCGAGAAACGAAACCAGATCAACACCTCGACTTCCCATTAACCAACAAAAGCACACTAAAAAAAGAACATTCAAAAAAGGAAATAGAACCACCAACCCAACATTATTCCTAAATGTACATCCAAACTATAAGCTACAAACACATTAATTTCCCTTTTTCACCATCCCAAACCCCAATTAACCCTCTCTTAGTTCATCTTTTCTCCCCACTAACACTTCTCCTCAACCCCATTAGCCTTCTTCTCCATCACCTCCAAAGACCCACCACCATTCAACTTCTTCCCATCACCTTCTTTCCCACTAGGCTTGTACCAGACAGCACACACCAAGAACACAGCAAAATTCACCACTCCAAGAACAGCCAACAACCCATAGAAGCAATCGAGCCTTCCATGGTTGATGTTATCAGCCAGCCATCCCTGTCCACCATTTCCACCACCAGCAGTCACTTTCTTCACCACCATGACCAGGAAGCTGCTGACGAAGAAGCCGAGGGAGAGCGTGGTGAGGAACAGCCCCGTGCTCATCGTCTTCATCCCTTTCGGGGACTGTGTGATGAAGAAGTCCAGCTGCCCTGTGTAGATGAATGCCTCCCCTGAACCCACCAGGAGGAACTGTGGGATCAGCAGGAAGACCGATATCGGGACGGTTTTCGTGGCGGTGGTCATTGATTTGGCGGCGGACAAGCGGCGGCTTTCGGCCAGGGCGGCGACGGCCATGCCGATTGTGGAGAGAGCTAGGCCGATTGCTATCCTCTGGAGGTTGCTGAAACCTGTAGTGTGTTGGAGAGGCAGGGGAAGTGTGAGAACAGAGAATGGTGAGCTAATTGGTAATTTTTGGGAAATATGTAATTTTTAGTCCTATTTGTTTGTAATTTGTGTAATTGAGTCCTTATTTTAGATGTTATTTTGGTGGGATAAATATATTGTTTGGAAAGAGTGATATATGATAGAAGTTGTTATGCATTTTAAAAATACGGGTTTTCGAGATTCGACGATAGTGATTCGTTAAAATATGATGATTGAGTTCATAAAAAAAACTATTCATCATTGAAAAACGTTTTATAGTGTTAATTAAGATTGTCTGGGGATGTAGCTCAGATGGTAGAGCGCTCGCTTAGCATGCGAGAGGTACGGGGATCGATACCCCGCATCTCCATATTATTTTTAAGTTGTTGAACAACAACAAAAAAGTGTAAATTTTGATAATCTCTTATGGTAAGTAACGATGAATTAAGCATAAGAAATCGAACAAATAACATTTAATTCTGAACAACTTAGATTTTTTAAATATTTGTCAAACACCAAGATATGATTTTTCGGTTGAAGGTAAAAATCAATCGAGAATTTGCTAAAAGTCGAATATTAAAAGCTAATTTAACCAAAGATCTAATGAGTTCATAAAAAATTTCGAATCCACCAACCCTAAGCAATATTTAATTTTGAGATATCGTGTAAGCAAGTGATATGTAGTTTTTGTACACCCTAAATATGAAATCGAGTCTTATGCTAGCTTCAAGAATTTCGAGCTTGTTATTAAAAAAAAATCGAGCTATTTAGATAAATAATTTTAAAGACCAAAGGGTAACCTCTCCTAAAATTCATGTCCAAAAATTGTAATTACCCCATGAACTTTTTTCACTTCCAACTTGACCACTAAATAATCATTAATTTGTATAGAAGTCCTTCTGAGTGCATAAAGTCTTACCTGGTTTGCCTTTCCATTTCTTCCACACAGGCATGATCAACCGATCATAGACAGCCAGAGTGATCAGAATCGCAGCCACGAAGAACACGGTAAGCGAACCCGCCGGAATCTCGAAGCTCCCAACTTTCCTATCCATGGTGGAAGCCTGCTCCACCGAGAAAGTGATCATCTGTGCATAAGTCGTCCAAAATATGATGGTCGTCGCCCAAATCGGCAGCAACCTCACCATCATCTTCACTTCTTCAACCCGGGTCACGGAGCAAAGCCTCCACGGGTTAGGCTCCGATCCCCTGCGGCCATTTTTAGTCTCAAAATCACTCTGAACACCAATTGCTGCCTTGTCCAAGAACTGAAACTGGTCGGTGTGCTGAATCCTTGTGCCATCAGGATTGCTCTCATACAGCAAATTGACATCATATGGCAGGTCCATCTTCCTCTTCCCAATTGCTGCTGCAATTACTTGTAGGATGTGGACTATTGGGCTCCCCATGGATTTCTTGTACCTGTACTTCTTGATTCCGGAGAGCAGGATACCAATTGCTATGAACATGGAGGCAGAGCAGATTCCATAGGCCCAGCTCCTGCCCACTTCGTCCTGTATGTAGACAAGGACAGTCACGGCCAAGAGGGTTCCTAAGCTGATGAAGAAGAAGAATCTGTTGAAGAAGTAAGCCATCTGAGCCTTCTCCTTGTCATCCTTCTCGTCGAATTGATCTGTACCGAAACCTGACACGCTCGATTTCAATCCACCTGTTCCCAGTGCTATGAGGTACAGTGCCATGTACAGAATCCCCATTTGGAACCCATTTGCTGGTGTGCAGGAGCTGTTGTTGGCATGGCATGGTGGTGGCCTCAGCTGTGGCAGTTTTGTGGCCACTGCTAATGCTGCAGTCCCCTGATGATAAAGAAAGTTCAAGGATCAAATGAGGGAATTGTTTGTTTTCTTGGGGGTTATGAAAAGATTGGAACTTTTTTGGGTCTAGTTTGCTTACAAGGGCTTGGACAACAGAGAAGATGGCAATGGTCTTGAATCTGCCTAGGAAAGAGTCAGCAAGGAAGCCACCAAGCAAGCACAAGAGGAAAGATGTGCCCATGAAGTCTGTGACCACATTGGCTGAAGTTGAACTTGGCATGTGCATTGTTCCAATGAGATATGTCACCAAGTTCACTGCAATTCCCATTGTTGACAGCCTCTCACATATCTCAATCCCTGGTTCAATAAGAGAAGGCTAGGGTTAATTAGCCTCTGATGCTGTAAATAGTTACTGGGAAGGTAAAAGTAAAGCATCATTTCCACCCTTTTTAACCAGATTTGACAGTGGTGGGTGAATCATTTTTTTTTAAGGAAACCTTTTTATCAGAAAGTGAGGATCCATCTTTTGATCTTTTCAACTTTGTGTTGTCATGCTGTATCTTTTTTTTTTTTTTTTACTTATTCACTTTGGTAAAAGTAAGTAACAGAGAAAGCAAGAGAAAAAACAATCATGGGAACAGGAAACATATTTCAGCTCAGCATCTTTGTAAAATGGGCACATGCACAGACTGACCTAAGATAGAATATTGTTTCTTTTATCAACAACATCTACCTTCCCAAAATCCCAAAACAGAAAATGACTTCACTGTTGTCATCATCTTCCACAGACCAAACATTTATAGTGGGAGCCTGAGCACTTTTGTTCTGTAGTAGTAGTCCAACTTAATTGACATATATTTTGGAAGTGAAGTGCAACACGTTATCATACATAATTTGCTTGTTTGTTTCTGGACACTAGTACAATATCCATTAGTAGTTAGTGAAGATTTTAACTCGTGAGGCTTGATCACTCTAATGAGAAACTGACATCAGATTTGGGTTGAATGGTAGCCATAGAGGCTGGATGGTCGAGAACTAGTTTGTCTCAATAATTATACGCATGTTTTTTGTGACTTGAAGTTTTTTCAGTACATAATATACCTTGTATTGATTCTGGAGGTTAATGATTAGGATCAAACATGACCCTTTCGGTTATTGAAGGCTCTAGTACTACGACGATTTAAGAATGCATTTCGTACCAATCATGTCATAGGAGCACCTGGAAACTGCTATTAAATATGGGACTTTTCTGGGTTTTCCTATCCATTTTCATGGTAAGAAATGATATGTTAGCTATGAACTCCTCCCTCAATATGGATTGCAGAAGCATGACATGAACAATGAAGCCAGAAACCAGCAATGGAAGGGAAAATTTTGAAGGAAGAAACAAACCTAGGATGAGTGCAGCAGGAACCCAACCACCAGTCTTGGACTTGTCAGCAGGGAAACCTTTGTAATCCACAGCATCTACTACTGTCCAACTCATCTTCCCATCCTATGGAAAAAGTTTAGAGCACAATAACCAACATGAAACAATGACCTCCAACAAAGTTGTTAATATTAAACAGTATTGGCCAATAAAATCAAGTTGTTATAATACTAACCATGGTTGCAAACTTCTGGGAGCAGGAGTGGATGGGAAAAGGAGCAGTCTTTTTGGTGAAAGAAAGAGAGAACTGAATAGAATAGTGAAGAGAAATGTAGTGCTTTTGTGTTTTGCCACTTGGGTCTTGAAGGGAGTTCCCCTTTTTATAGGCAAAATCTCTGAACTGGGAAAGAGAAAAAGGTTTGATGACTCTCCACTAAGGAGCAGTGGAAAGATACAACTGCTGCTGCTTCTTGTGTTCTTGATAAAGGCAATAGCTTTTGTACTCTCTTTAAATCAAATAAAAAACTTTTGGGTAGTGGAAGATTCTAGCAAGAGAGCATTAGATTGATCAATATGTATTAAAGTTGTAAGGCAAAGTTAAAGGTGATATTGATTGGGGAAGGAAGAAAAGGGATTAACATGAAGTAGAAAGAAAGAATTGAGGCTGAGAAAGGAATATGCAGCAAAATGGTGCCATTACTGTCACCTTTTCTTGCTTTATGTGGCTTGGATTAAGGGGATGGGTTTCTTGGCGTTCAGATTTCTGAAAATGCTGTGAACCACAGTAGAGCTAGCTGCTTTATAGTGCTTTTTCTGCCCCACCAGCTGCAATATAGACACTGATCTCCCTAAAGCAGTTTTGGACCTTGTGGGATTGGGATGGGGCTGAAATCAACTTCAGGGAAAAAGAAGAAATGAGGGTTAGATTGGGATTGGAAAATAGAAGGGAAGAAGAATACAACTACTGTTGAAAGCTATAACAAAAGGTTTGATCTTTCACCTGTAGATTGGTAGGTATGTGGCCTGTATTTGACTGCAACTTTGCAGCTGATATCTGTGAATGTGGGCAGATCTCATTTGTGTTGGATTGAAACTGGAACTTTGGAAATGTGGGATGGATTGAAATGAGTGTCTAGGGGAAAATGAAAGGCATATGGGTTGGAGATCCTATTATGGAAGTAGGTTTAAGCTTGCTAGCCTGGTACAGAAATGGTAATTACTGTAGATTCAGAGAAATTTTTGGATTAGGATCTCCATTGATTATGTTCATCATGTTCCTGCCATCTGTGTCGTTTGTTGCATATCAGTATATCACTCATCTCTGGAATGGTGCAAGTTGTTGGCACTTGTCAGAGGTTGTCCTGTAAATGAAAATGAAGGACAACATGTGATCTTTGCAACAGATGGAGATTTCTTTATGGCAGCTCATTGTGGAAGTTTCTGCAGAAATGGAGTGTGAAGTTATTACAAAGGGTTAATGCCTAATGCCTCCCTATATTTATACCATTTTGACAACCATGTCCTGATCCTATGATTTTTTTTATGAACACATCTTCATACTATAGATATAATGTCGTTTATCTATTTCTAATATGTTGGTTAAAAGTTGTATCCAAGTTGGTAATAGTTAGGATTTAGTCGTGGTTAGTAAGCAAGACATGAATGACTAACATGTCAAGTATATTGAAAAGCCATGTTTTGTCTCTCAAATTAACTCTTTAAGTCTCCCACATCATTTGGGACTTAATGAGGCCGTGACCAAATTATAGGGACATATATTTAATGTAGAGACTGGAAATGGATGAAAAATATAGTATAGGAACTTGTTTGTGAAAGTTCATGATATAAGGATGTAATTGTTGAATCGATATAGTATAGGGATTAACCCTAGAATAAACATTGGGTGGCAGGAATGACAGTATTTGATTTATTAGCTTATTTGGCTTAATTCACTTTATCCATTTCAAAATTGGATTGGATTTGGTGGTATTTATCCACATCCAGTGTATTTGTTATTATGAGATTGGGTTGAATTCGAACTGATTGAATTTAAGTTTTGAATGAGATTCGTTGGATTTTATTTGAATCTATATTTTGGTGTCTATAAAATTATTCAAAGTTGTCATATTGGTTCGATCAGGTTGAAATAGCGTCAACCGTCTAGATAACTGAATTCACACGATAATAATTTACATACCATAGCTCAAATTCTAGGTAATTCGTATTATCCAAAATTTCATTAAATGTCATCTTATCAAATTTTCATTATAAATCTAACTTGGTTAATCGACATTGTCACATTCAAATTCCTCATTGAAAGTTCTGCATGATTTCGGCTTTAGATTTCCTAATTCCTATTAAGGAGAAAATTATCATATAAATGAGTAAAGTAATTATGCCAACCTTAAACAACAATATTCTTTATATATGAATCATTTGGGATGATATTTTTCCTGAATCAGTGCGAGTTAGCCAGAGTAGACAATTGATAGAAATCTGGTTTTTATCCGATTTTTGGATATTTGAATTATTTTAGTTTAATAGAATTTGCTCGGACTATACAAATTGTAGTTGTGGATTGAAATTCATAAATAAAATACGGAAGAATTATTCCTTGTACCTAGTCTTCTAATCTCCGTAGACTTACTGAATTCTTTCCTCCTCTTCTCCTCGTCCTGCCTCTCTTGCTCATCCCTCACTTACCCTCTTGTTATTCCACAAATCTTCCCCCAATTCTATCTTCCTCGATCCCTAATCCCTAATTCTCCTCCCAATATCTTTTGCAATAAGATCTAACTGTCTTAAGGTAGCGAAATTTCTTGTTACATTATTAGCGACCTGCACGAATGGTGTAATGACTGCCACGCCGTCTCCAACATGGACCAGAACTACTTTGAGTAGGGTAACGAATATACACTATCCGTCCCCGATCCGACCCATTGTCATCCCTAATCAAGTGAGAAGAAATGATGATATTATCAATCTTGCCATGACATAGTTGTCCATGTATACTCGAGCTAGGTTTCAGGGGAAAGTGAAAGGAGGGGAAGTTGGGTACGACCCCCCTTCAAACGGTTGATTGGTATAATTACCCATTCCTCCTGGTACTTCAGTAACCTAACAACTTAATCCTATACAAAGTGTCACACTAGTCCTAAATGTTTTGTTTATGTATCGATTCAGTACTTCATCGATCATAATCGACTATTGAAATCAATAGATTTCTCTTTCATCCCGATTATGATCTCTGATATGATCGATAAGTGGAATCAAGAGATTTTTTTCCTTTTTCTTCTCCAAATGACAAACTGATTATATATGCACTTGAGTACTAAACTACAACTGATCATTTCCAGCCATTAATTAGGTAGTGGACTGTGTTAGAGATGAAAACCAATGGTGTGTAGCAAAGAAACCCTCTCTCTCTCTCTCTCTCTAGGTCCATTATTGAGAGACCTTGTCTCTCAAGGGTTGACTCCTAGGAGAATGTTTTCTGTGATCCACATTGTTTGGTAGTCTTGCATTGTAGTGTTCAGTAGGTCCAATGAAAGTTGACCAAACACAAAATTGATTCATTCACTTAATCATTGTGATCATTCATAATCACCCAAGTATATGTGTCTAGGTCCATGTGAACTCGCACGTGCCATGTCACTGAGCTCCACACGTGTCCAAATGGGGAATGACAAAGTTACAATAATTGATCATGCAGTGTATACTGGCTGCATAATTGTACCATACCAACAGACACCATGCACTGTTGCTGGCCCTAGCCACTAGAGCAGCATGTAACATGAGCATGTGAGAGAGAGAGGGGTAGAGACTAGAGAGAGTGTGGATTAGGGATGGCAACAAAACCCGAACCCACGGGTACTCTGTTGGATATGCCTTGAAGACCAAGCTTCAGCAAAACGGTGTCGTTGCAAGGATGAGTTCAGGATACTCAGACCGGTGTCGTTTCGCTCAAAGGAGACAACGACCAAAAACATCGTCCTTCGCAAACGCTCCTGTTCTTCCATTCTCGAGCACTTCATTTCGCAGACCTCTACTTTCTCACGAAGAACCAGGCTGCCGACCTTCACCCTACTCCTCTACAATCATGAGTATAGGAAACGGTTTGAGGTCTGCTCCATTCAAACGGTCACCTTGTGACCATATCTATTTAAAGAGTTCGAATGTTTTCCTGTGTGTGGTTGAGTGAGTGAGATTGAGTTATCTGCTCTGTACTCAAGGTTGAACCTTCTTCAGTAGGGAAATCATAGGGTGGTTTAGACCGGGTGATTGTCTCTTGGGAAGAAAGGGTTCTGTGAGAGTTTGAGAGTAATTTCTCTCGTTTGCAAAGAGCCAAGCTTCTTGGCTTGGCTAGGGTTTCTAAATTGTTTCCAAACATTCTGTAATTTTCCAACAAATTCAATAAAATTGTAGTTCTTCTTTTCACTCTGATTCCACAATTGGTATCAGAGCCTACTCTTTGAGGGATTAATCATCGCCAAAGAGCTTCGGTCGAAATGTCTGGATCATCATCAAACGCAGTCTCCTATTCCGCAAACACCAATCCTCCGTGGTTTGATGGAACAGACTATACAGTCTGGAAAAAGAGGATGAGGATCTACCTTCGCGGGGTAGATGGAGAGTTATGGGCTGTTGTTCGAAAGGGACCTATCCCAATGAATGATGAAGATGAAGAAGAGTGGAAAGAAGAGCAGAAGATATCATCACAGCTCGACTCACGAGCTATGCACATTCTCTTCTCAGCACTTTGCCCAGAGGAAAGAAGTCAAGTGGCACAATGTGAGTCTGCTAAGGAAATCTGGGAATCACTTCAGACCACTCACGAAGGTACGTCTGAGGTTAAGGAAAGTAGGATTGACGTTTTGCTAAATGAATACGAATCATTTGAAATGAGCTCAGGAGAATCAATATCTAGCATGTATAAACGATTCAATGATCTGATAAATAGGCTCAAAGGTTTAGGAAAAATGTTTGAAAGAAAGGATCTGGTTCGCAAAATACTTAGATGTTTACCTAGGGAATGGCTACCTAAACGAACTGCTATAGAGGAAGCCAAAGACCTAAACACACTGTCAATTGAAAGACTAGTAGGATCATTACTGAGTCATGAAGAAGTAATAATTCAAATGAATAAAGATGATCATAGACGAAGAAAAGTTATTGCCTTTAAAGCTCAAGAATATGACAGTGAATCAGAAACAGACATGGGAGAAGACTTTGAAAGGGAATTCGCTCTTGTAAGTAGAAAATTTCATCGAATGCTTAAAATGAAAAAGGACTTTCAAGCTAAAAGAGCAATTCGAGATTCTAGGCAATCTAATAACTATCTATCTGAGCAAAGAAAGGACCGAGAAGGAACAGAAAGGGTTCCTACTAAAACAAATGAAAAATATGCTTCATACAAACCATATCTGGATAGAAATACTTCAAGGTCTTATGACAGAGGTTTTGATGGTCGAGAAAGGTTTAGAATTGATAAGGAAGACCACAGGTCTTCCAATGAGAAGGAACTAACTGTTTGTTACAAGTGTGGTAAGACAGGACACATTAGGTCAAAATGCCCTGCAGGGATGAAAACCAAAGAAAAAGCCATGGCTGCATCATGGAGTGATCTCAGCTCAGATGAGGATCATGAGACGAAAGACCTAGCCTATATGGCTTTTGCCACTAACAAAGAAGATGACTGCCAATCTTCAAGCAGTAGAGATCATGGTTCTCCATCCAGCTATCAGGTAATCGATTACTCTGAGTCTGATGAAGAAACTAGTCTAGAACCTAAAACAGACTTTCTAATTGCTCTAGTAAATTTGCAAGAAGAATGTAAGAGACTGAAAAGTAAATACTGTTTACTCATGACTGATAATCAGAAATTAAAAGGGGAATTAATGAATGCAACTAGATCAGTGGTATATCAAAATGAAGAAAATCAACGACTAAACAAACTAGTGTTTGAGCTCACAGATAAAAATCAACGACTAAACAAGCTGCTTAAAGAAAAATCAGGACAACAGAATTTTAAAGGTTTTAAAAGGAAACAGAGCCCCTATACTGTATCACAAGAACATCTGCCAAGTAAACGATACCCCATCATTTATACATGTACTTATTGTAAAAGAAAAGGTCACCTAGCTAAATTTTGTTATGATTTGAGAAGGACTGGTACATCCAAAACATTTTGGGTACCAAAATGTACTAATCTATGACTGACTGCAGAGATTGGGAGTAAGTGAAAACATCTGGTTTCTGGACAGTGGTTGCTCCCACCACATGACAGGTAAGAAGGAATTATTCTCCTCTCTGAAATTTAAAAGAGGTGGTAAAGTTGTGTTTGGGGATGATCGTGTTGGAACAATAATGGGAAGTGGAACTGTTGGTAAAAGCCCACTTCCCACTGTTAGTAATGTATTATTAGTAGATGGGCTAAAACATAATCTTTTGTCCATTAGTCAGTTATGTTCAAATGAAAATAGAGTAGTATTTGAATTAGAAACGTGTCAAATCATCAGAATAAAAGATAACAAACTGCTGTTTACGGGAACAAAGAAAAACAACATGTATGTTGTAAATCTAAACTGTTTAGAAACCTTCAATGAAACATGTTTCCAAGTCAGCCTAAATGATACTGAAATGCTGTGGCATAGAAAATTGGGACATGTATCTTTGTCAAAACTGTCTAAGTTGTCTAAGTTAAAATCTGCTAGAGGAATTCCTCATCTAAAAGAGAACTCAAAACTGTTTTGTGATGCTTGTGTTGGGGGAAAACTTGCAAAGAAGAGTTTTAAATCCAAAAAGGACATAACTACCTCAGCTCCCTATGAATTAATTCACATGGACTTATTTGGACCAACCAATGTGACTAGTTTAGGCGGTAAATCTTATGGTTTTGTGTTAGTAGATGATTTTTCTAGGTATACATGGGTGTTTTTACTTGCATCTAAAGATGAAGCCTTCAGCTGTTTCAGGCTATTTGTAAATCGAACACTCAATGAGTCAGAAAAGGGAATTAAGTCAATTCGAAGTGATAATGGAGGAGAATTTATATCAGATCTGTTTGGAGAATTCTGTAATGAAAAAGGAATTAGTCATACATTCTCTGCACCTAGAACTCCCCAACAGAATGGAGTGGTGGAAAGAAAAAACAGAACTATAGTTGAGGCTGCTAGAACTATGTTGCTTGAATACAGCACTCCTAAAGTGTTCTGGGGAGAGGCTGTTATGACAGCAGTATATATAATCAACAGAGTTCTGATTAGAAAAACAATAAACAAAACACCTTATGAAATATTAAAACAAAAGACACCAAATGTAGGATACTTCCACCCTTTCGGATGTAAATGTTTTATCCTAAATACAAGGGAACATCTCTCTAAATTTGATGCAAAATCAGATCAAGCAATATTCCTAGGATACTCAACAAAAGGGCAGGCATATAGAGTATACAATCATAGGACCAAAAGAGTAGAGGAGTCTGTTTTTGTAAAGTTTGATGAATCTATGGGAACTAACAAAGGAAGTATAGATAGTATAGACTTCCTATTTCCTGTATCAACAGAAGAAACAATCACAGAAGAAGCTGGAACACCTAAAGATCCTCCCTCTGACAAGACTGAACCAGAGTTTGAACAAGAAAAGGAAGCTCCAGCATACATTCAAAAACGACATCCTCCTTCTCAGATCATTGGCCAACTAAAGGATGGAATTCACACAAGAGGTAAGTACCAACCAGGTCAGTATGCTTTTGTTTCATTACTAGAACCTAGAAATTACAAGGAAGCCATTACTGATGATGAATGGTTAAATGCCATGCAAGAGGAGTTGATTCAATTTGCTAGACTACATGTTTGGGAACTCGTTCCACGACCAATAAACTGTCTGATAATAGGAACAAAATGGGTTTTTAGGAACAAAACTGACGAAGAAGGAATTATAGTAAAAAACAAAGCTAGGCTAGTTGCACAAGGATACCTTCAGGAAGAAGGAATTGATTTTGAGGAATCCTTTGCACCAGTAGCACGAATTGAATCAATTAGAATGCTATGTGCATATGCTTGCTATATGAAAATTCCTCTCTATCAAATGGACGTCAAAAGTGCATTTTTAAATGGAGAAATAAAAGAGGAAGTTTATGTTAGTCAACCACCTGGTTTTGTTGACCACAAAAACCCAGATCATGTTTACAAATTATCAAAAGCACTATACGGTTTGAAACAAGCACCTAGGGCATGGTATGAAAAACTATCCAAGTTTTTAAAGGAAGAAGGATTCTGTCAAGGAAATGTTGACAAAACCCTATTTATTAAAAGACAAAACAATGATACTCTAATAGTTCAAATATATGTTGATGACATAGTATTTGGATCAACAAATCCTTCCATGTGCACAAAATTCTGTGAAAGCATGAAATCTGAGTTTGAAATGAGTATGATGGGAGAACTATCTCACTTCCTTGGTTTACAAATCAAACAAACTAAGTCTGGAATTTTTATAAACCAGTCAAATTATATTGAAACTATGCTTAAGAAATTCGATATGAACTCTGTAAATGAAAGCATTACCCCAATGGCCACAAACTTAAGATTAGACAAAGATGAAGGTGGGATAGCTGTCTGTGAAAAGAAATACCGAGGTATGATTGGATCTTTACTCTATTTAACAGCCAGCAGACCTGACATACAGTTTAGTGTGGGCTTATGTGCAAGATTCCAATCAAATCCTAAAGAAAGCCATCTTAAGGCAGTTAAAAGAATTTTTCGATATCTTAAGGGAACTACAAATGTAGGTCTATGGTACCCAATTTCTGACTCATTTGAGTTAGTTGGGTATAGTGACTCAGATTTTGGGGGTAGCCTTGTAGATAGGAAGAGCACTTCAGGAACTGTACAGTTCCTTGGACCTGCTCTAGTGTCTTGGTTCAGCAAGAAACAGGGTGCTGTTGCACTCTCCACAGCAGAAGCTGAGTACATGGCTGCTGGAAGCTGCTGTGCTCAGATTATGTGGATGAAAGCCCAACTTTCTGATTATGGATTTAAACTAAGTAACATTCAAGTATGCTGTGACAATACTAGTGCAATTTGTATGACAAAAAACCCTGTCCAACACTCAAGGACTAAGCACATTGAAATTAAATACCATTTTATTAGAGAATTAGTGCAAGCAGGGCATATCTGTTTGCAATTTGTGTCTACTGAATCACAACTAGCTGACCTGTTCACCAAACCCCTATCTAGTGAACGATTTCTTCAGCTGTGCACAGAGATTGGCCTCAAATCTTCTAATCAGATTAAAAATCTTTCAAACTAAAAAGTTATTGGGCCGTTTTAGCTCTAGGTATTTAGCTCGTCTCGAACACATTTCCAAAGCCCGCGCCTGCCTTGTCTCGAGACAAAACCATGCATGCTAAAACTAATCATTATTTTCTCTTTCCCGCTGCTTTTCTCTAAGAAGCGACTCTTCCTCTTCTTCTCCTCCCTTTCTCCTCAGCCTATATAAAGCTCTCTTCGAAGTCTTATGCTTCTCACTACTCAAGTTATTTAAAAGGCAGACTCTTCTTTCTCTCAAACAAATTCCTCCGAGTGTTTCCAAAAATGAGTGACTGCCTTCCTCGTCCTTTTCGATTCGACGGTCTGGTACACACCTACTCAGGGTACATGTTCCATGAACCAAGAGTGCTAAACCATCATCGATACCTTCAGCACTTCGATAAACGAAGAATCCATCACATCACCCAGCTGGATCCTTATGAGTTCAATGTCTATAAATATGACATTATTTCCCTCATCGAAGGTCTTGGCTGGGATTTCCTCCTTCGACAGCCTCTTCACCCTGCCTGTCCTGGTGCCATCAAATACTTCTACTCAAATCTGCAAAGTCAAGGAGTAAGCTCGAGGAGTTTTACCACCTTAGTGTATGGTCACCTCCTGACCATACCAGTTGATGCCCTCAATGGCATACTGAGCTTTCCTTCCCAAGGACTCGGGATAGCACATCCCTCTGAGTTCTGGAAGCATGAGTTCAAGATCGAAGTTGAGTACAGCAACTTCTCCACCGAACCCACTGGCGGATCCGATGTCCCAATCCCTGCTTCCTGGCTTCCACCCAGACTGCGAATCTTCCATTACTTTCTGACTCATGTTTTCTTCCCTCGATCCTTCAATCAAGATCGAGTTCTTCACATGGACCTATGGATCATCTCCAGTGCTACTGCCAGGAGAAAGCTTGACTTTGCAAGTATAATGTTCGGGCAGCTACTTCCAGTGGCTGATGAACATTATAAGGGGCTTCTTCCCTTTGGTTCCATCATAACCAAGCTGTTAATTAACCTGGGAGTTGATCTCTCCGAGTTTCGAAGTGTTTCGTCGACAATGTATGTCAGTGCCTTGAACGTGCTTATGGTGCTGGACCTGCCCACAGAAATTTCTCCTCCTCCTCGTCCCTCTTCATCTCTTCTTGGCCCTCCTCCTAAGCCCTCCTCTGCCAAGAAGGCTAAGTCTGCTGGTGAACCAAGCAAAACTGGTGATCTGGTTTTCACCATCTCTGAGGGGAACTCTTCCTCAGATGATTCTGCTGCTTCTGCTCCTCCCTCCTGAATCTCTATCTCCTTTAGTGTGTTTTGGTAGTTGAGCTTATTTTGTTTTCAGGATGATGCTCCTGTTCAGGGGGAACTGGGTTAGCTAGCTTAGGGGGAAACTAGTTCCTCGTCTTTTGTACAACTCCAGTTCCCTGGTAGCTCCTACTGTAATCCTTTTCATTAATGCAATGTAATGGTTTTTGTTTTAGGTATGGTCTCTGCTGTTTTTTCTTTCTCTTATTGTGTTTGCAGGAACTGATCGCTATGCTTGGACGAAGGGGGAAATTGTTGGATATGCCTTGAAGACCAAGCTTCAGCAAAACGGTGTCGTTGCAAGGATGAGTTCAGGATACTCAGACCGGTGTCGTTTCGCTCAAAGGAGACAACGACCAAAAACATCGTCCTTCGCAAACGCTCCTGTTCTTCCATTCTCGAGCACTTCATTTCGCAGACCTCTACTTTCTCACGAAGAACCAGGCTGCCGACCTTCACCCTACTCCTCTACAATCATGAGTATAGGAAACGGTTTGAGGTCTGCTCCATTCAAACGGTCACCTTGTGACCATATCTATTTAAAGAGTTCGAATGTTTTCCTGTGTGTGGTTGAGTGAGTGAGATTGAGTTATCTGCTCTGTACTCAAGGTTGAACCTTCTTCAGTAGGGAAATCATAGGGTGGTTTAGACCGGGTGATTGTCTCTTGGGAAGAAAGGGTTCTGTGAGAGTTTGAGAGTAATTTCTCTCGTTTGCAAAGAGCCAAGCTTCTTGGCTTGGCTAGGGTTTCTAAATTGTTTCCAAACATTCTGTAATTTTCCAACAAATTCAATAAAATTGTAGTTCTTCTTTTCACTCTGATTCCACATACTCACCCGATCCAATTCGGTCAACGCGGGTAAAATTCGTGTTGACGGGTTTTGGGTTTAAAACCATTCACTATTCATCGGGTTGGGTTGGGTTTGGTTTGAGTTTAGGTAAACTCGATCCACTGGTACACGCCTACACCCATATAATTAATTTTTTCGGTATATTTAATATTCTAAATAACTAATCTTATTTATGTTTGTGGAAACATGTCTAATTTTTTCTTTCTAATTGTGTAGAATGAAGTTGATGTTATCGAGTGGAGAGTTAAGAAACTTAATTGAAAGTTATATATGGATAATTTGTATTGAGAGATTGATATTTGACTTTAATTTTGATATGAACTTGTTATTGTAAATTTTTTACGACAAAAACCAGTGGGTACCCAGGAACCCGCGGATACCCACCAGGTTGGGTTGGGTTTGAGTTTTTCAAACCCAGTGGGTTTTACCCCGAGTTTTTTTCACAGACAAACCCATGAGTTTGGGTTCGGGTTTGGCAAAACCCGACCCAACCCGACCCATTGCCATCCCTGGTGTTGATTAAGATTAAATATAATTCATGTCATGATGTGAAAGGTAGCGACTAATTGTGAATCTTAAATCACTTTCTTGCATGTTCTCTCAAATGAAAGTAAATTCATGGGTTTAGTGGCGGAGGGAGCATTGGCGGAGGGAAGCATTGAAGAGAGGGGTCTGGGGACCTCACTTAGCAAATAATGGGGCAATAAAATCGTTTAAATACATAGGGTTTAGTATGATCCTTCAAATTTAGAACATCGATGCTAGCTCAACTAAGGATCCCAATCAACTTAAAGGGCTCGTTTGCTTGTTGGATTTGAAAATGAAGGTTTTGAGTTTTAAAAACCTTTGGATTTATGATGGATTTGTTGCATCATGGATTTGGAAGAGTACATTGTTTGTTTAGTTGATTTTTTATCATGGATTTGTGATGGATTAGTCTCACATTTTTTCCTTCTATTGTCAAATCCCAAATAAAATGTGGGATTTACAAATCCGTGGGGTCCACGGATTTGGATCTAAAAAAGGGGTCCAAATTGTGTCCCTCAACAAACAAAGGATTTGTGTCAATTCCATGATGCTTGGGATTTGGGTTCCAAATCCATCACCCAAATCCCACAAGCAAACGACCCCAAAGTTCATAAGATACAAAGACTTTATTATTATTAAATTTTGAAGGTCCCCAGTCTTAAGTTATGGCGCTACTGCATGGGTTTGAAGTTTGTACATGCCCTCCATACATTGTGCTTAAATCAATACTAATTTAGAGTGTTAATATTCAAACACACGATCACTTGACCATTCTAGCTCTGATACCATATCATTTTGTCATAAAACATTTTATTTTACCAACTCAAATAATTAAAAAAATTAATTATAAATTTTATGCCACTCTTTTAGAATTCCTGTTTAGACAGAAGAGGTCAAGAATGAAAACCAAATGGTGATGATTGATGAAGCTATAGCCAGCACCAAGCACCAGAGACAATCCATATGGGGTCCTGATTTCTTTTCATTCTTCCTCCATATAATTCCCACCGCCATGGCCACCCCCACCATGAAATCCCTCCTTTTTCTCCCCACTTCTGGAAATGTATGGGCGTGATTAGCATGGATGCATTCTCCATAACACTTTTGGTGAGAAACCCCATGAGATGATAGCGATGCAAAATCTTCCTTCAAATTTCTTTACCATTTCAAGTAGTTTTCCAAGATAAGGATAATAATATTTGAATTGAGGATGATTGTTATTGTTGTAAAAGAAAACTGTGTTAATCTATATTGTAATGAAGTGGTTAAGTATCATATATGCACCTCATCCAACAACTCGAGTTACTGAGATCAGTTATCTTATGACATGATATATTAGAGTAGGTTTGTCATTGAGGTCATGTGTTGAAGTTCTCACGAATACCAATATGAATCGTTGTCTTTAAAGCACACGTGGTATTACAGGTTTGTGCAAACATCAAGCACATAAGCTGGTTTTCGTTTGAGGGGGGGGGGGGGGGGTAAGGAAGTGCTTAAGTATCATACATGGGTGATGAGTCTCTCCCAACAATTCGAGTTATTGAGACCAGTTGGTTTATAGCATGATATCAGAACTGGTTTGTCTTTAAGGTCACGTATTGATCATTGTCTTAAAAGTTAAATAACTACTCTTATGTAGTGGCAGAATCAGAAATGGATCAAATGGGCGCCATGTCTAGCTACAAATGTGATAAAAATGGGGCCAAAAGGATTTGTTTCCCAAATCAGTTTTGACTTTGACACATTCACAATATATTGAGATAAACGATAGCCAACTTCTTCAAATCTTCACCACAGAAAGAACAAATTGGAAAGATGGTCTCTCTCTCTCTCTCTCTCTCTCTCTCTCTCTCTCTCTCTCTCTCTCTCTCTCTCTCTCTCTCTCTCTCTTTCATTTCTCCATCAACTTTGGGGATCGCCGACCCAACCACCTTCTGCCAAATACACACTGCCAATTCCATGCCTCCACCTCCAGCTTCCTTTTCTGGTTTATCGTCTATTGGCATGCATCAGAATCGAGAGTACTGTCCATGGAATATATAAAACAATAGTAATGGCTTTCATGTTATTATATGCTGCTGTGTATGGCCATACTGTTCACAAATATATGTGGGAATGGAAGTGACAGTAAGCTGGGAACTCAATACTGTTTGCTCTGTTCAATCCACCATTATTGCCAACAGCTGTAGTGTCTTTGCAGCTAGTAGTGCTCTTCTGATCTATGCAAATCTTACGACCATAGATCTGTACTATGTTTCCCTTCACTTGGCTATAATAAGTTAGTTTTCTCTAGAATTGTCATAGTCAATTCATTGGGTAATTTTGACGTTGTCATATGACTCATATGGGTATTGGGTCGGACCCAAATGATTCATATCACTTTAAGGATTTTGGGTTTGGGTGTCACGAACCAGTTGATCCCAATAACTCGAGAGTTGTTGGGAGAATGTTATATTGGATCTTATACCACCACTCTCTAATACGCCCCCTCAAATGAAAGCCAACTCATGGACTTGAAGTTTGCACAGGCCCACCATACCATGTGCTTGAAAGACAACGATTAATATTGGGGGTCGTGGAGATTCGAACACGTGACATTTCGGTTCTAAGCTCTGATACCATGTCATGAACCAGTTGATCCCAATAACTCGAGTTGTTGGGAGAAGGTTATATTGGATCTTATACCACCACTCTCTAACATTGGGTTGGATTTGAATTAGGTCAGATTTGGGCGGTCTTATCTAAAAGGGTCTATTTGGATCCAGATGATTGTAACACAAAAAGACGTATCTACATCATCGCATTAACAACCTTCAAAACATACAATATTGTTTGTATTAGGACCGGATATTCATTTTCGTTTTTGTATATCCAATAATATGGGTTTCAATTTAGACCCAAATTAAACAAATATGATTTGAGCCAGAATAAGTTGAATTTGGACAATACGCAAATATTGAGTCTTTTTTTGCCATCCCTAAATACTTTACCGATATTGACTCATTCCGTGGTTAAGTTGTCCCCTTTGTTTCCAAGGATCTCACGAATATGCCTCTACAAATTCAAAACCAACTATATTAGACTACTAACTACACCATTAATCCTCCATATGTTACATCTGTAAAGTCTAGTTGCACTTCCGACGAATAGGACAAAGAAAAAGTTACAAGTGAAAGCAAAATTTCCCCTCACCAAATCCCACTTTTTTGCATGAACACATAACAAGAAATTAATGTTAATTAAACGTGCTAGCTAGTTGATATGGAAATACTGATCTTTTCATTTGTTTATTAATCTCTAATCATGGATTACGGTCAGCAAGAGCCTGCGAGGCACTCTTAAAGCAGAGACTTATTAATTGGTTATCTTTTGTGAAGGAGACTTATTAATTGATTAATTGATCATGTTTTAGTGGGGATGGGTTCGACAAATACGAGACATACATGATTTGCTTGCTTCAACGTTAGTAGCAAAGGGACTTTCAAAATGTGATCATGATTCATACATGATTGAAAGAGATTAAGTGAAGTTGGTAATATGATAATTATTAGTCTTAATATGGGTGTCGGCGAGGTTGCAGTACAAAACTCAGCATACAGGTTTGATCGAATGAAAAATTAATGATCAATTATTATGTTATTTTTTAAAGGTTTTTATATTATTTTTAAATCAAATATTTTACTGTTTTGATTTTTAATGTATTATTATTATTATATTATTGTAATCTTTTACTTTTTTGTAAAAAGAAGTAAAAACTAAAAACAATAAATTCTGGGCCAGCAGCTGCTACATTGCTTCGGATTGCGACAGGCCCAAAATGCATTCCTCTAAGGCCCTGGCCCAATAGAAAAACTATACTGCTAATTTTTCCTTTTTCTGTTTCTTTTTGCGAAGTCTAATCCCTAGAACCAAAATCTCCCAAATCATAGGTCTCAATGACAATGAGGCCTTCAGGCTTGAAATGATTGCCCGCCAACCCTCTCTGAAAGCCATACAATTAATAGCCGAGCAACGGTCAACCGCCGCGGTAAACACTCAACCTCTTAACAATGCACACCAACTGTTCGACAAAAGTCCCCGCCGAGCCAGGGCCGACGTCAACCGCTCCATGGTCGAATCCCTTCAGAGAAAGGCCCCATCTGAAGCCCTTCAGGTCTTCAGGAGCCACTTTCAGCTGGGACACACGGGCACCATCGATGGCATCACTGTCGCTCTCTCGCTTAAAGCTTGCAATGGAGACCCATTCCGGGGCTCTCAAATCCACGGCATCTCCGTCACTTCCGGGTTGTGGCCGTGCATCACCGTGGCGAATTCGTTGATGAATTTGTACTGTAAAGCTGGGGACTTTTCCAAGTCCCTGTGTATTTTTGAGAGGCTGGCTGACCCCGATACTGTTTCGTGGAACACGGCGCTTTCGGGTTTCAGGAGGAGTGAAGATGCTCTGAGTTTCGCCTGTAGAATGAGCTCTAATGGGGTTGTCTTTGACCCTGTAACTTATACCACCGCGCTTTCCTTCTGCTCGAGGAATGAGGAGTTTCGTTTCGGATTGCAGTTGCATTCCTCTATAGTGAAGTCCGGGTTAGATTGTGAAACTTTTGTTGGAAATGCTCTCATATCTTTGTATTGTAGATGGGAACGGCTATCGGAGGCCAGGAGAATGTTCGATGAGATGCCGAGTAAAGATCTGGTGTCATGGAATGCAATCATATCAGGGTATAGTCAGGGAGGGATTCAAGGGTTGGAAGCAATATCTATGTTCGTTGAAACTATTAGGAGAGGGATTGACCCTGATCATGTCTTACTTACTGGAACAGTTTCAGCTTGTGGTCATGAGAAGAACTTGGAACTGGGGAAGCAGATTCATGGGTTCAGCTTAAAAAGAGGGTATGGGAAACATGTCTCCGTTGGCAATGTCCTTATCTCGACATATTCCAAGTGTGATCGTGTTGAAGAAGCCATGTCAGTGTTCCGGCATATGAACGAGCGCAATGTTGTTTCGTGGACTACAATGATTACTATCAATGAAGAAGCTGCGGTGAAACTTTTTGATCAGATGAGATTAGACGGTGTCCCGCCTAATCATGTGACGTTTGTTGGTCTTCTCCATGCTGTAACGGTTCGTGATTCGGTTGAACAAGGCAAGAAGATTCATGGGATTTGTCTGAAATCAGGTTTCTCGTTAGAGCCAAATGTTTGTAACAGCCTCATTACAATGTATGCCAAGTTCAAATCCATGGATGAGTCGAAGAGAGCGTTCCAGGAGCTTGATCAGAGGGAAATCATAACTTGGAACGCCCTAATCTCGGGCTATGCACAGAGCGGACTGAGTCAAGCAGCGATTCAAACGTTCTTATCAGCAGTCACAGAAGCGAAGCCAAACCAGTACACTTTCGGCAGTGTCCTGAGCGCAATAGGCGCAGCTGAAGATGTCTCTCTAAGACACGGCACGAGGTGCCACTCTCAGATAGTAAAACTCGGGTTCAACACCGACCCTGTCGTCTCTTCAGCTCTCCTCGACATGTACGCAAAGCGAGGAAGCATGTCTGAATCCGAACGAGTCTTCTCCGAGGCACCTCAGAGGACACAGGTCTCATGGACGTCAATGATCTCGGCCTATTCAAGACACGGAGACTACGAATCAGTCATGAACTGGTTCAACCAAATGCTGTCTGAACAAGTAGAACCCGACTCGATCACATTCCTCTCCGTCCTGACAGCTTGTGGGAGGAAGGGAATGATCGATAAAGGTCGCGAACTGTTCGATTCCATGGTCCAAGACTACCGAATCGAACCATCACCCGAGCATTACTCTTGTATGGTGGACATGCTGGGGCGAGCAGGGAGACTCGAGGAAGCGGAGGAGATGGTGAACCAGATCCCAGGTGGACCCGGTTTATCAGTGCTCCAAAGCTTGCTCGGTTCTTGCAGGACGTATGGCAATGTGGAGTTGGGGGAAAAGGCAGCCGAGGGGTTGTTGGAGATGGAGAGGAAGGATTCAGGGACCTACGTCCTGATGGCTAACTTGTATGCAGAGAAGGGGCAGTGGGAGAAGGCGTCGAGGTTCAAGAGAGCAATGAGGGAGGAAGGTGTCCTGAAGAAGATAGGATTCAGTTGGGTTGACGTTGATCATGCCGCAGATGGTTCGTTGGCTTTGCACGGGTTCTCGTCGGGGGATATGACTCATCCAATGGCGGAGGAGATTCATGGGGTGGCGGGGTTTGTGGGGATGGAGATGAAGTTCCTGAGAGAGAGGGAGGTGGAGTGGTATGAGTGTGGTGTGATGTTGGAGTCTGTGGGTTGTATTGGGTAACATTATTTTTGTAGTTCCATTTTCATGAGCTTCTGTAGACTGTACACCATTGTTTACTCAATGGAGTCTGGGTTTCTGTCAATTGATGGAATCTGCAGCTTAAAAAGCTTTCACAGAATCATTTGGTTGAGGGTTTACAGAGAAAAGGAGTAAGGGAAGCAGGAAGTGTTTTTTTTTTTTTTTTTTTTGTTTGGTAAGAAGCAGGGAAGTGTATTTGATAGAAGGAATGCAAAAAAAAGGGGGTTTATAGACAAAAGGAGTAAGGGAAGCAAGAAGTGTATTTGATAGGAGTGCAAAAAATCGTGGTCGGCAGGATTCGAACCTGCGCGGGCAAAGCCCACATGATTTCTAGTCATGCCCGATAACCACTCCGGCACGACCACTTGTTGTTTATTTGGCGCATTCCATTTATATAACCTTAAAGCGAGTTTTATTTTGCTTCTCCTTTATGAAAGTTTTATTTTCCTAGAATGTATCCTAATTTTTGACCTAATTCTTCTGATGATCGATTCACTAGTCACAAGCTGAATGTTAGTTAACTCCCAAAATGCAGTACTTAGCATGCAATTGGTCTCCTGACCTTATTTCATCTTGCTTAATTAACTCTCAAAATACAGTACTTAGCATGCAATTGGTCTCCTGACCTTATTTCACCTTCACTCTTTACGATGCTATGTTAATTATACGAAATTAATACTACATTGTAAATGAGCTAAGTTGAGTCCAGTTTTAACCTCTAACTTATGTTCATCTTGTCAAAAAATAAATAATTTGTTGACCATGACTCGAATTTTAACCTAGTATATATACCCTAATATATTTTAGATATCATTGCCCTTTGCCCCAAAGTTGGAAAGTGGAAACCTACACTACTAGGATCTTAGGGGTCGTTTGTATACCGCATAATAACTGTTTCACAGAACCATTAGTATCCCTCCTAAGTCCTACCTATCATCCACTACACAAATCCTAACCAAGCCAAAACTAAAAGCAAAATCAAATGGGACTAAAGCTGCACATTCAGAATGAAAGGATGGAGAATTGGTGATCAAAACTCAAAATTTATCGTCATAACATTAAAGTCTCGCAAAACAGCAGCTCACTCTTTAACATACAAAGCATCTCCACTTCAAGTTTTGGGGAATACATATCAACGTAATTTGATCACTTTTAAATAACACAAGAGGACATGGAAAAACAAAAGATTCTTCTGTGTTCACCCACTAGTGGTACAACTTCATCCAGTCAAAGCCTCACTCCAAGGGAGAGACCAAATCAACGATCCAAGAGGCCCATCATACCGAGTACACCTATCTATGAGAAGTTGTTTTTCCCTTAGATCAACAGCTTCTCAATGGCGTCCTGCAATTTCACAAAGGGAAGAACAAATTAGAACATTGTACTTGACGTCCCAGCCCCCAGGCATCTTCAATGAGGTAAAAAAAAAAACACTTCTGTGATGGAGACACCAAATACCTTGAGCTGTTGTATCTGGGATTTCAGTTGGCTTCCTTCGTTGGTTGTCACAGAACAAGCGATGACAGGTCTCGTGACACCGCAGGCTCTCCCAAGTGCTTGCTTTGAAGGAACAAAAACATATGGGACATTCTGAAAAGACACAAGCATAAGGTGGAGGCAATCAGTTTCATGCTCACATCAGAACACTTTTGACTCAGTCGCATGTAATGGCTGATAAATTATGCAGGTATATGAATGCTAGTGTTGTAAAAGAACTGCACAACCAGCGATATAGTTCAGTTCCTCCAGATATCTGTCTGTTTGCAACCTTAAGTAGAATTAGATTTAGAAAAGATTCATGGCCAAATCTTATAACTAGGGACTTGCTCATACTATTTTGTTTGATAGAATGACATACTCATGGGACATCATACGATCTATAAGTAAAAGAATCCACACTAAGGGAAAGTAGCAGCACAAGAAAAACAGGGAACAGGTAGGTGAAGAACTATTTGCTTCCAATCTCGATTAAAGGAATCCATTTTCTAAGCCAATGTATTCAATTCAAACCAATCACACTTTCATCCTTTCCAAATGGAAGAGCACCCTGATATCAGTTCCAATACTTAGAGAGAAGGCATCCTATGCAACCTCAATGAACTACCAGCTAAAAGACCAAGCAAAAACCTCACACAGGTAGGTTGAACACCATTATAGTTTAGACAAAATCCAAAGCTGAGCACCTAATCAAACAAAATTCAACCAGATGGATTTCCCATCCTCATTGACACACTAACAGAAGTCCTGAAACAGATAAAAAAAAACCAACCTTGTCCTCAGCAAGCAACGGGAGGTGGAGAAGAATCTCAAGTGGCTCTGTATCAGCAGCCATGACAACGAACTCAGAGATACCCCTATTCAGTGTCTTGGTAGCTGAACCAAAAGAAACCCAGCTGTGTTAGCACCACAAATCAAAAAAAGCTTCCCACTTTCTTGCTATTACCACACAAACAAACCAAAACCAATGACAAGTAGCAGGAACCCAATACCTTCATTTGCTCCCTTCTTGAGCTGCTTGTAGTTAGCCGCTTGCTGAACCAGGTCGAGAATGGTGATTGAGAGCTGAGCATCAGCCAGCGGGTAGGCCTTCGGGTTCACTGCTTCCAAAGTCTGCCCACAAGCATTCAACAACCATAAATAAAACGACAAGCAGCAATCAGCAGCAGCCGAAACCCTAAGAAGCCGAAATAGAACCAGAACAGCTACCATAGGAAAGAGAAGCAGGGAAAGGAACAGAGATGGAACATAGAAACGTACCATTTTTGCAGGGAGCTCGACGAACGCTGCTAGGGTTTTCCCGGCTCGTTTACTGGGGAGGTTTTAGGCTTTGATTTGCGCAAAAGGCAATCAAATATATAGGCGACGCCGGCTTGGGCGGAATTTTATGACCTAGTGGCATGGCGGCGATTCAACCTGCACTTCTGGTTGTGGGTATCCAACCCGGTCCAATATCGACTATGAGTAAAAATCGACTTTTGGAATTAAACAAATTGGGTTGGATTGGGCGTGGTATTGGCCACAACACGGCCCACTTTTCACTTGACCAACACTCGAAGAGTAGGGCTGACAAACGGTTATTCGATTATTGGTTTTGTACTAATAATGGTAGGGATGGCAAAAATATCTGTAACCGTGGATATCCACCCGAATCCGACCTAATCGGGTAGGGTAAAACTCGAACCCGAAGGAATTTTTGTGGGTATGGGTAAAACCCGAACCCGAATATTGCGGGTAATGGGTGGGCATGAATTTCTCACTATCCAATCCGAACCCGCCCGATTATACACATGCATATGTATTTTGTATATAAATAATCATTATTTTTCTCTAACATATTTTATATTTAGCATATAAATATAATATTTTCATGAAATTGTGTCGTTTTGATTAATTTTCTTCATTCTAGTGAATTATGGTCGTACTTTTCCTCTAATGTAATGTGAGAATACGTGTGAATGTTAACATATTGGTTGGAGTTATAAAGAGAAATTATTACCCATAGATAACCGTGGATACCCGAAACCCGAACGGGTATGGGCATGGTTTTGATTTTCTACCCATTTCTTATGTGGGTATGGGTATGGGTAAAACCGGAACTACTTTGGGTAGGGTAACGGATACGCACTATCCGCACCCAACCCGACCCATTGTCATCCCTAAATAATGGTGGTTAATCGATAATCGATCTCTTTAGTAGTTCAATTTTGAGTAATTGATTTTGTTTAGTGATTAACTGATAACTGCATACTATTAAAGTCACATAGTTTTCAGGGTTTTGAGTAAAAGGAAAAGTCCAACGATTCAAAACCAACCGAAGTCAGGATTCCAAACACCTAATTTTGCAACCTATTGCAAACAACCTTCCACACAGAGTCTCGAATGTGTCAAATAGTCGGAACTCGAATGTTGTTATTGGTTAGTGGATATTCTCCAAACTAATCGATAACATATGGTTAATCAATAAGATTTATCGTTTGGTTATCGGTAAGCATTTTTGCTCTGTGGTTAACCACTAATCGTCATATAAGCTAGTGATTAACTGATACCGAATCGATTAGCACCCCCTACCGAAGAGGAAAACAATGTCGTTTTACACCTAACCCTAATAATAAAAATATTTTATGTATGTTATAAGTGTTTATGATAATATAATTATAATATATGACAATTATTGGTGTTATTAAACTTCATGGCAAAATAGTTATAGAAAAAAAGAAAAATAAAAAAGTATGTGAATACTCGGTAGAATCATTAGCAATTATATCCGTGGACTCCTAGATACTCATACACCCGTGAGTTGGATTGATTTTTCGCTTTCAAATCCTATTAGAAATTTTACTCGATTCTTTTGGCGAATGACCCAGTTGACCCAACTTCACGATGCCTCAAATTAATTCCAAGACTTGGAGTTATGGAAGTCATCACATTGAGTTGATTGTTGTGTGGGGTTTCACTTGGATGCATGAGAGTGTCGTTTATAATTCTATTAGCATCTCATAATCCATTCCACACCTCTTGTCTTTGTTCATTCTCTTCTCTATTTTTTTCTTATTCGATTTCATATTGGATTTGCTTCTGTCAGTGCTTTTTTTATCGAGGTGCAAAGGTCTTGAATCGCAAACACATCCCAAATCACATACGGAAGTTGACTAGTTGAGATGGGAGACAGGAAAACGACGCAGCATGTTGTGGTACACGTGTCGAGACGCCATTGAGTGAGCCACGCTATTTATACTACCTACTAATTTTCCTCTGCTCACAGATTCTCGGTCAGTTCCTCTGTCTCGTTCTGCAAGTTCCACAACTCAACTCCACCAGAGAAGAGACGCGGCAGCGCCCTTTTTTTTTTGCCATTAGCTTCTATCTCCGCGCACAGAGGCAGAGGGAGAAAAGAATGGGTTGGGTTCGGAAGACGGTGGACTCCGTCAAATCATTGCAGGTCAAGCAAGTTCTGCTTCGCGCCATCGGTCTCGGTAACTTCCCTCTCTCTCTCTCTCACCTTCGAATCTCCCTGTGTGTTTTTTCCCGAATTTCGATCTTTCGGTTCTCATCAATTCGCGCCTTGCATTATTGGTCTCGCAGCAATGGTTTTTACGTCGGGGTTGATTCTGTGGAAAGCGCTGATGTGCATGACGGGAACTAAGTCGCCGGTCGTGGTCGTGGTTTCCGGGAGCATGGAGCCCGGTTTCAAAAGGGTGAGTCTCGTAACCAACTCATTCGACTCGTATCAATCAGAAAGTTCGGAACTTTAAATTACCCATGGCTGCTCTGTGTTTTTATCTCCCCTGCTGCGTGCGTTGCCTGTTTGTTGAAATGCCTGAGAGAACAACAAAACCAACTGGAAACGTCTCTGTTTTTCTTTTGTTGCAGGGTGACGTTCTGTTCTTGTACAAGAACAAAGATCCGATTCGGGCAGGGGACATTGTGGTATTTAATGTGAAGGTATGCATATTTTTTTTTTCCCTTCCTCTGTCTTCTGCTCTTCTTGATCCTGCAAGTTATAACACTAATCTCGAACCAAAATTTTCGATTTCAGGGGCAAGATGTTCCTATAGTTCATCGCGTAATCGAGGTGAGAAACGCTTGTTCTCAACAGCTCCATTATTGCCGTCGTCGTGAGAGCAGTATGAACAAAGACACTAACTTGCATTCTTTTTTCCCCTGTTTAGGTTCATGAGCAACAAAGCGATGGGGAAATAAAGCTACTGACTAAAGGTACTACTACCATCTTCAAACTTGGTTGAAGTTGAGCCAGTCCTTTTGGATACAGACCCGAACTGTATGTAGTATGGCCATGAACCAGTTCATCTCAATGAATCCGTTTGTTCTCGCCATTACTAACCTTTCTTTGCTCTGTCGACTGCGAACTTGGGTAACAGGGGATGCAAATGATATGGATGATAGGTTTCTGTATGCTCGTGGTCAGCTATGGTTGAAGCCACAGCACATCATGGGCAGAGCAGTCGGGTGAGTCAGCACTTTCTTTACCATTCATTAAAATCCCAGGAGCACAAATTGCTATGAGAAGTGGATTGGTGTTCTCACTGTTCTTTATAATTGCAGGCTCTTGCCTTACGTGGGCTGGGTGACCATCGTCATGACTGAGAAGCCTGTTTTACAGGTTGGTTAAGCTTCTAAGTGATCTATTTTGCTGCTGCCTTTATAGAACCTATTCTTAAGTAGCTTACTTCTAAGTTCTAACCCTGATCATGGCTTCTTGGTTGCAGTACATACTCGTAGGAGCAGTGGGTTTGCTGTTCTTGACTTCAAAGGACTAGAGCACGAGAAGAAGCTGATTGACCAAATTTGCTACGGGTTCACAAGCTTTGTAGCACCCCCCTCGAATGATGTAATTTTGCCTCTTAGTTTTGCAAGCTACTCTAGTTAACTACAGACCAATCTTTTACTCCAAAGCCATTGGAAAGCTAAGTACGCATTCCATACTAAGAACTGCCAATTGGCCGAAAACCTTGTATCATAAGATGCATAGTCTATACTTTATATCAATCATATCCTATATGCTCCCTCGATCAACGACAAATGGTGACTAATCTCAGTCCTCGTGGATGATACTACGAAGAAGTATGCACAAAGCTCTAGCTACAACGAAAACCCCTAGCTGTCCACAAGCAAAACTTGTAGGGCATGCACAAGACTACAAGATAGGTTCACAGAGTACCAGAGATAAGAGACTATTAACTCAATACTGGACCTATTAGGCTCCTCTCTAGAAAGACTCCAAACGCTTTGCTCATCTTCTAGAACTAGGTTTCACCAAACTCCCAGATATGCATCTGCAAAAGCGAAGAAGATGACGTACTCTGAATGCTATGATCATACATAGAGCATAAGGTTATGGCATTCAAGAATGGGTTCAACCAAAAATTTCCACAAAAGATCCTTGGTCCTGTGACAGGGATGTCCTCAATATACGACTGAAAGAACCAATCTAGACACCATAAGCTATAATGACATAAATAGAATTAAGAGCTACTAAACCAGTGGAACTATTGTTACCCCGTGTAATCGTGATGGAAAAATTACATGTATATCATATATGAACTGATATCATATACGAACTGAGTCAGAGGTCCTATGCTTCTGATCTAATAAAGAGCAGCAAAAACTTTGGAACAAGCAAATTATTCGAGTTGAGAAAGCCAACAATATTACACCATCCGCACTGTTTGTCATGACAAAAATAATGATCATGTAAATTGGAAGTATTAAGAACACAGAATTGAACCTCAGTTCTACTTGGTATCAAGCAGCCGATGATGCCCCAGACTGAAACTGCTTCAACATTTCACAATGAGGAGTATCCCTCACAAAACCCCATTGCATTCTTTGTACCTCGAATCTACAGTTCTGGGAAAGGAGAGATACGTAGTCTCTCTCCACATTTCCTTCCAGCACCATCCTGTTCCGACTATCGACCGGATACTCCTGCTCAAACCTGGCACTACTCTTGACATAAAAATTGACCCCTCTCTCCGTGGTGTACCTATGCTCATAAGGATATGACCGAGAGAGAGAGTAGACTGGATCGGAAGAAGGCAAGAAGCTGAACAGCAAAATCACAAGAACAGGAAGCAGCTGAATCAAGGCACGAACATTGAACCCAGATCCATTATCACCACCTGTTCTAGCTCCCATCCCACCACCAAAGTTGAAAGTCCTGAACTGGGTAGCCGCAGGAGACATTCCGCCATAGAAAAACTGCCTGAAAATCTCGTCAGGATCAAAATCTTCATAATACCCATTGTAGACACCACCCCCACCACCATGGCGCCTAGGTGCCCGCCTCTCAAAGACAGGATCTTCACTTCCAGTCACATCATACTTCTTCCTACTCTCTTCATTACTCAGACACTGAAACGATTTGGACACCGCCTTAAACGCTTCCTCAGCTCCCGGTGCCTGGTTCTTATCCGGGTGCACTTTCAGTGACAACTTCCTATACGCCTTGCGAACATCCTCCACGCTACAGCTCTTCTCCACACCCAAAATCTCATAATAATCCTTCTTCTTATTAATTTGCCTTACCATCGTGACCTGCTCCTCAGTGTAAGTTGCAGACGACGACGAAGATGAAGAAGACCCCGCCGCCGTCGCGGCACGATGTCGAAGTTTGGATTCTTTGCTCGCCGGACCATTGGCGTTCCCAGCGGCCTGATCAGACGATGACGACTCCTTCTCCGTCTCCGCCATTAGATCGTCGATGGAGAGTGTCGGATCGAGGCGGCCAGCTTTGGAGAAGAATTTCGCAGCGCGAGCTCTATCCCCCGATGCGAGCGCGTCCTTCCCGATCCTCAGGCACTTCAAAGCGTCGTCCTTGTTCCCGTCCATTGCTCTTCGGACCTACACCAACGAATTCAATCAGCATAACCCAAAAACCCTTAGAACATCATCAATCGGATACCGTCGGGTTTGGGGGGGAAAGCGTGAGACGAAGCGAAACTGGAAACGGAAACCACGATCGGAGAAATATGGGGAATGAAATGTGAAAAATTTGAGGATATAACTTACGGATTAGTCGGGACGGGGAGTTCAGAGACTGAAATCGGAAGACTTCTTTTCTGGGATTGAAGAATTTAGGGTTTCATCTCAACAATTGGGAGATTTTAGGGAAGAAATATCAAAGAGGTGGAGAACACAAATTGATCTGATGAATCGTCTTTGCTTGGTTGGAAGTTGGAACTCTCGCAAGTATTCGTCAGCCAGCAAGGCAAGTCGTACAGAGTTGGGCCTGAGAATTGGGCCATTTCTGTCCAAGTAAAGACACGAGATGATGAGAGTTTTGAAGAATGGGCCTGGGTGCTATGTTTTTCAAGTTGGCTCAAACCAGCCCAATGAAGGTCGTTTCATCGTCCACCCCGAAACATACGGCGACTAATAGTTACTTACTCCTCGTCGCTAACAAAATAGCATGGTTTAACAAATCTTATCACACAGGTCGGTCCGACTAGAAATATCAAATATGCAAATAATTGAGTATCTCAACACGTATAAGATACCATTGGACGAAATTCATCGTACAATTAAAATATTGGTTATCTCATTTGTTTTATAGCAATTTAAGGTAAGGAACTGATTCATGAATCGAATGTCAATATCAATCTGAATATAAATTTTAAAATTAGAAATTATTCACAGTACAATTATTAAGTTAAGTTATACTCTTTCTTTTGACAATTTTTCAATCGACTCCTTTCCCTTTCAAACCATAAAAAAACATATTTATTACACTAGCGATTAATCACTTAGCATAACCAAACAACTTAATCAAATTCATGAAACGAAAGAACACTCAGTCCCTAGCTTCACGCTGTTAAATCAGAAAGTGTGTAACTAGCGTCGCACTTTTTTACAGCGGCACCACCGTATTATTTAGGATATTAGCCTAAAACGGTATGGAAAGTCTCAATTGCCATGGCCTGCGGTAGATGAGGCTCAGCTCCATTCATACGACGGCGTTCTAATCTACACGACAGCCTCCTTTGGCGTTTTGAGAAACACGCTATAAGCCTTCACCGTCTACTTCGATCAGATTTCGGAACCCAACTTCGATTAGGGTTTAGTGTTTGCGAAGAGGAAGGTGAAGTAACAGACGAACACTCAAGGAGTCGTCCAGCTCGCCGGCGTTGAGGTCTGCGATGGAGGCCGAGAACCAGATTCAGGTCGACCTCGGCCATCTACTCGCCTTCGACCCGTATCACCACTTCGCTTCTCCACCTAAATCCAGGTCAGTGCCTTATGGCTTCCGTTTTCCCTCTTCGAATTGCTCCGAAGGCGACGAATTTGACTTCTGATGCAATTAGATTTGATTGGCTGCTGCTTGATGTTGTTGGTTATGGCGTTGTGCTGATTGTTTGCTTCTTTTACTGTTGAGGCTAGGGAGGACTTGGTGACGGAATGTTTGAGGGCGGGAACCAAACTAGTCCAAGCGATTACTGATGGTCTTTTCAACTTGTCTGCGACGGAAGCTATCGAAGGTCCGCTTGTGAAGCTGCCCAAACCGACCACCAGGCTGCCCAGGGAGAAACATGTAAGTTAGCTAGCTTTCTCAGTGTTTTTTGAGCTGCCATGGGGATTGAATGGTTAGCTAGACTAGTGAATCCTTCCAAATTGTGGTGTGAGAGTGATGGTGGTTTGCAGCCTTGTTAAGATTGAACGACTAATGATGTTAGAGCGATTGTAGAAACATGAATGCGTGTCGTCAAATGTAAATTTAGTTGCGCCTACTTTGTTCGCTTTAAAGTTTCTGCAACGGCTTAAGGCAATATTGGGGTAGCACTCATAAGTTGTTTGCGTATTTTTGCAGTTACCGAGGCCTAAGCCTCCAACCAAATGGGAGATGTTTGCCAAATCAAAAGGTAACTTTTTTACTTTGTAGTCTACATGGGAGCGTGAAAGCTTTTTGCCTGTGCGCTCCTGAAGTTCTCTATATCTAGTGACTGGGTGAACGGTGTTTTAGTCTGAAATTTATGCTTTTTTGCTGCTGTGATGTTGTCATGCAGGAATTCAGAAACGTAAAAAGAACAAGGTCTTGTGGGATGAACAAACTGACAGCTGGAAACGTAGTTATGGATATGATCGTGTCAATGACGATGCAGATGTTCCTATTATCGAGGCCAAGATGACTGATGGTAATGATACTTTCGAGTCATAGAAGGAAATCCCAAGTGAAAATAACTTAGTTTCTTTTCTATATTTTGTACAAAATATACTACAGACGTTCCTCCGGATTATATGATCAACAATCTCTGATGTGTATCTTCTCTTTTACTCTGCACTTCTGCAGAACCTGGAAGCGATCCTTTTGCCAAGAGGAAAGAAGAAAAGAAGAAAAGAGTTGAGAAGACGGAGAAGAATCGTTTGCAGAATTTAAAACAAGCTGCTAAAGTTGGTGCTTTGCCCAGGTATTTTTTTCCATCCTTTCCTCCACGACTATAGATTAAGATGTACCTTTAGGCACGAGTGACCGCTTTGGGAAAATGATTTCCGTAATGCCATTCATTTACTACTGTAAGGGTCTTTGTTGATAGTCATGCCTGGTCAATGGGATTCTAGATTTAAATTTTCCCTATGTATGTCCTTTTGAATGACATTCATTCAGAAGATCAGCCCTTGTGTATTAAAGCTTCTTATTTTCTCTCTCCAGTGTTTTAGACCTTACGTGAACTCTTTTTCTGCAGCCACGTTCAGCTGGCTGCCACAGCATTGCCTATAACAGGAACACAAGCAGCGCCAAAGAAAATTACAAAAGACGAACTGGGAAATGTTGCTGGGCTTGCTGCAACAGCCACAGCCAGTGGTGGAAAGTTTGATAAGAAGGTGGCTGGTGAAAAGGCCGTCAAACACCAAGGAAAACACCGCAAGGTTTTTTCCCCCGGAGAGCCCTAGTCGCCATCCAAGTCCAGTCCTTTCATGCTCACACCATCTTCTTACTTATTTAGTTCCCTTCCCTAATATTTCTCCCCTATCTCTTGTTCAGTTCCTACCCGCCGCTGAAGGTTCGGGGATGGGCAACCGAGAGAAGGAACAAACTGACAAAGTGCTGAGCAAACTAATGGCGAGAAATTCGCATGAGATACTCAATGTTGGCAAGGTAAATAAGACTCTGATCCTTTTCTTCTTCCAGTTCATAACCGATTGAAATCAGACTCAATAACTCGAGTCGTTGGTTTGCAACACACAGGCCGTTAGCATGTACAATGTGAAGAAGCAGAGAGATGGAAGGAATCAGAAAGGGAGATCGTCCTTCGACTCGAGTAGCAAGTTGAAACCCAATGGGAAACCCATGAAAGGTGACAAGAAGTCTCCATACCAGAAGTCTAGAAAAGGCGGCAGCCATGGTGGTGGTGCCTCAAGGAAAGGAAAGGTTGATTAGTACTAAGAGCCCAGTTAGTTCTTTAACTCCACTATCAAGTATCAACCCCAATTTTGGTCATATGAAGTTTTGGATTTTGTAGGTCTCTGTATTTCCTGCATTTTATAATATGGCCAATTCTGTCTTTCAACCCTGAAATCTGAATCCCCCTACTCACGTGCCTCCAACAAAGTTAGTGATTTGGTCATCTCATGATTCATATACTCTAATTATCGTCTTATGACTCAAACAATTAGATTAACGAAATAAGAAATTTTTACAGTGATTCTTGACACCCAAATCTCTACAAAATTGGTTGGCAGCATTTACATCCTTAATAGTCGCTCATTGCCAAATGATGTAGGCACTTAATGGATTCACAGAATTTGGACAAAGAAAGAGAGTACCCAAAATTCCCTAGTGGATGTGAAGCTTTGGTCAAGATTATGGGGCGGATATTCCAAAAATTTAATATCAATATACAGCCTGCTGCTTCATGCATGGTTTCAAAACTTTTATTAATTTATTGTAGCCTTTGCAGAATTATGGTAATATGTTTCTAACTTCAATTCAATGGTAAATAATTCGATTCATGTTATTCATTTCTTAATTCGATTCAAGTTATTAGCTGGTTTTAACTAATAATTAACCTTTAATAAATATCTCCACATTTCTATGATTTCTGATATCTGAAACTGAAATCCAAAAACTATAAGGACCGAGGCCCACCGATATCGGGTAGGGTTTAAAGCTCAAAACTTTGCAGTCTCTCCCGCGATATTCGTCTCTACAGTCTATCCTGCACCGCTCCCAACTATCAAAACCGGCGGCTTTCCTTTCGATAGAGGCAAAAACAAGCTTCAAGTTCCATATAAAAAAGCTAGGAGGAAAGCATTGACTGCTGGGTCGGAGCAATACGCCAGCCCCGCACTTCCCTCTTACCTTCTCTGCTCACTTCCTCTACCCACTTTCACTGTAGAGAAGAGAATTAGAAGAGACGGAGGAGGAGAAGGATACCCATACAACCTAATCTCCTTATTCGCTCAGGTAGATTCCATACGCTATTTCATCTGTGTTTCCCCCCTCTTGGGTTTTATCCTATACGCCGTTTCTCCGTCGAAAGATTCCTTCTTCGGCCGATTTGGTCGGTGCCCATCTGCAGAATTTGGCATTTGAAGGAACCCATTTTGTTTTTGTTTCTGTTTTACCAGGCGGGGAGAGTGACAAGAGTAATTTAGGTATGGGTAGGGGTTGCGCGCAAGTTGCTCGACGGAATAACGGAGGGGTGGCGTTCTCTAGCTCTGGTGTCAAGGTGCAGCTTTTCCTCCACGAGGCTACGGATGCTGCCGTTAAGCCGAAAGCTCGTAGCAGCAATGTCTTCTTCGCCAGTGTCAATCAGGTCGGGAAGGGATTCGGGCTCTCTTCCTCAACGAATTCGCTGGAGAATTCCTCTACCGCCGTGCTTACTGCTGCTAATGTGCAGTTGAAGCTGGTGTCAATAGCTGAGCCTCCTCTGACTGTAGAGAGCAGCAGCAATGCCGAGCTGCAGCTGGGCGAAGTTCTCGACACGGTGGTGCAGACCACGAAGAAGAACAAGAAGGGTGGGTTTAAGTGGAGAATCAAGGTGAGGAATCCGGCGTTGAGGAGGCTGATAAGTGGGGGTATCGCGGGAGCTGTTTCGAGAACTGTTGTTGCTCCTTTAGAGACCATAAGGACTCATTTGATGGTTGGGAGCAGCTGCGGGCATTCCTCGTTCGAAGTGTTTGATAATATTATGAAGTCTGAAGGCTGGACTGGTTTGTTCAGAGGCAATTTCGTTAATGTTATGCGTGTCGCTCCAAGCAAAGCTATCGAGGTTTGTTTTCCAGAGAATTGTATCATCCATTGTTTCATTTGCTTTGACATCGAATTGGTTCACTGCTTTGGGTGCTGATTTTGTTCATTCTTGTGTGATCTGATTGCTTTCGTGTAATGTGCTTCATGAGAATGATCCCCTTTTCATTCTGTCTCATATAAGAGCAGTCTTTTATGGTCATCCAGTACAATTTTTCCCTTATTAGATGACAGCTTAATATGGAACAGTGTTTTGAACCATCTATGTTTGAACATTCATTTGTTCCAGTGCACAATTTGCGCATATGTGAGCTGTCTTGGTGTTTGCAACTCCTTTTCTTTTGATGATTGTGATTGATTTTCATTGTGCACTTTTTCTATTTGTCTATATAGAAGTTATCCTAGTTTCTTGTCCACTAGATTTGATTCAATTTTGTTCACAGGTCCTTTCTACCCTTTAGCTTCAAGTTTGTCCAACAAATGAATGAACATCGTAGTTTCGAAGCAAACTCTTAGATTCTGTATTGTGAGCTGCCTGTTATTTTGACGTCATATCACCATCACAAAAAAGAAGTAATTCTTCTGCATTAGTCGAAGTAAATACAGACTTGAAACAGACGTATTGGCTTTTTATGTTAAACCTATTGAAACAGAACCTACAATCCAAATACAGTTGCCAACTTAATACTCACTCTGCTTTTGGATTCTTCTGCAGTTATTTGCTTATGATACCATTATGAAGAACTTGACCCCTAATCCTGGGGAAAAATCGATGCTGCCAATTCCTGCATCCTCAATTGCTGGTGGCCTAGCTGGCATTACTTCCACCTTCTGCACATACCCTCTCGAGTTGCTCAAAACCCGAATCACAGTACAGGTAAAACTGGCCCCTCTAAGTAGTCCACACCTCAATTCGTTTGTGTGCCTGTTTCCCGGAGTCAACCTCAAATTGTTTTGACCTCGGACCACGTGCAGAGAGGAGTATACGATAACCTGCTCGATGCCTTCGTAAAGATAGTCCGACAGGAAGGGCCCGGGGAGCTATACCGAGGTCTAACCGCAAGCCTAATAGGGGTAGCGCCATACACAGCAGCCAATTACTTTGCATACGACACCATGAGGAAAGCTTACAAGAAGGCTTTCAAGACCGAGGAGATCGGAAATGTGATGACCCTTCTTATCGGGTCGGCTGCTGGTGCAATGTCGAGCGCTGCAACTTTCCCTCTGGAGGTGGCGAGGAAACAAATGCAGGCTGGGGCGCTCAACGGAGGGCACTATCGCAATCTGTTCCACGCTTTAGCTGGGATCCTTGAGAAGGAAGGATTGGGAGGCTTGTATAGAGGGTTGGGACCAAGCTGCATGAAGTTAGTACCTGCTGCTGGTATATCATTCATGTGCTACGAGGCTTGCAAGAAGATACTGGTTTTGGAAGAGGAAGCTCGCGTAGAGCAAGCAACAGGTTGATGAGCATCTTGTTTTTCTTCTTCTTCTTCTTCCTCTAGGGGCTAGCTTCGGAATTCGCCTAGATACTATTTGATAAGGGTGTCAGTTTGCCCTAAGAGATGTGACCTTTGTTCTTTTAGATTCTAGGCCAATAACTCTTTGATGAGTTTGCTAGAGAGCTCTTGTGTTGTATTAGTGGGTATTATGGCTCAACATTCTTCCCTTTCCACCTGAAAATCGAGGGAAGAGATCATTCACCAATTTTGTAGGTACACTAAACTTAAAAGGCATGTTAATGATCGTTGAACATTATTAGTGATTGTATGCTCGTTGGTCTCAGTGTAGTACTGCTGAACTGGTGTTGATTCTTTCGGTTAAGCAGAGTTTAAACCGTTTACAAGCTCGTAACAGTCTGCTTAAACCGTTTACAAGCTCGTAACAGTTACTCTTACGGATCATAAACCGTTGCTATTCAACTTGACAAAAACATGGGAATATTTTGTTACGACGAGAACAGGTTACATATGATTGGGAAACCCTAGAAAATAAACAAACAGCTAGACTAAAAGCAAAGAAGATTATCAAAGTCTGACAAAATTGAATCTCAGATGACAGATGGGATTTTCAGTTTTCTTACAGACCAACAGAAAGATTTCGCAGCTTCACAATCCCTGCCTTTTACCAAAGGAGAAAGAGGAAGCAACTAGAAAACTATTTTGGTCATTATGCCCTTATGCAGACCACACCTGCATACTGAGAACAAGAAGAAGAAGCTTTTCAGCTCTGCTCTTCACCGTCTTCTCCTGCCGCTGCTGCCGCCTCCCTCTCTTCAGCAGCAGCTGCCATGAGTTCATCAAAGTTTGCAGTCTTCCCAAGCAGTATTTCAATCTGCAAAAGAAAATGATTGTATTATTGATGCAATTAAGATATATGAGAGATGGCTATAACCCATAACAATCGAACGCACAAATGCTGAGACAAACTTAAATGTTTTACCTTGGCTTTTTGGACAGGCCGCCCCCTCGAATCATCCCTCATGTCAACCGTCGAGGTCATGATCTCTGAAACAGGACATTACTCAGTTGCTTGAGCATTAATACGAACCGAGAACATGTTCAATTCATTAGGGTTTGGGATACAAAAGAGAGACTTACTCTTCTCCACAGCCAATCCATTGTTCTTGAGAATTTCAGCAACGGTTACAACTGTGGCGATAGCTGCAGACACAAAACAAAAAAAACATGGTGCAACTAAGTAAGAGTGATTTACGCACTCCCACGAACAACTAGGGCGCGCTTATAACGTAGAACAGCAATGATCAAACCCAGTCTACAACATGAGCCAGAATAACAGAGGGCCAATGAGGGAAAAAGGGAATACTGAAGGGCGTTCTTAGCTAATTACAAACATAGAATTAATGTTTCCCCTATACGTAACTATTTCGACGAATTGAACAATCTGGGAAGCAATTATCTGAACCATCCCAAGTGCAGATAGCTCAATCCACCTTATTGTATGAGCAAAAAGGAATGCTGAAGAGCAAACTAACAGAGAACCAATGCTTCCCTGGAGATACCGATTTCCACGAATTAACAATCAGGGAAGCAGCAATCTTACCCATTCCAAGTGCGGATAGCTCCACTTCGTTGAATTGCTGCATGTATCTCTGCAATGAAACCCCCCTCAAAAGTCGAGCAATTAGACAATAAATTCGACGGGGATAACGAAAGGCACGCGACATCGAATCAGGCAAATTCGAAACCCTAACTGCAAATTAATTGAATGAACGTTTCGAGCCTTGAGAATTGGGAAGCTACCTTAGCGAGATTGACGTAGAAGAAGAGGGGCTTCTTGGTGTTGGAGACCTGAATCCGGTTCTTCTTCGTCGCATCGGCTCCCGCCAGGTTGATGTTGTTCACGCCCTCAGTAATCTCTTCCATTGGAGCTTCGAACCGGTTTGGGGGAAGGGAACTAACCCTAATATCTTGCTCGGAGAACGTCGACGGAGGGAACTTCGCGGAGGAGCGGAAACAAAGGATCGACGGGACGGCGGCGGCGTGGCGACAGTTTTGGCTTATATATAACACTGGGGAAAGCCTAACTATTGAGCATGTTGCTGGTGTTTTAAACTTGTAATTAATTTCCTACCTGGACTATTAAAAAAAATTCATTTCCAACATTCTTTTTAATTAATATTCTTTCTTCTTATTCCTGAAAATAATTGTCTTTCTTTTTTCTTCATGTTCATTTATGAACTATGCCTGAAATTAATTGTCTTTTTTTTCCCCACAAAAATTAATAGTCTTTTTCCCTTGTTCGTTAATTGTAAAACACTTCATATTTTCTTTCATTTACATTTTAGGTATAGTCTCCTCATTGTTGTGGGACATTGAAAATTTTAGTATGGATGAAATAGTCAAATATATTGTTTTTGTCCAAAAAGTTATTGTTCACGAGGGGCCTCGTGAGAACGTGATTATAAGTAAAAAACATTTACATAATTACAGTCGTTATTCTGGGTACGAATTCAACAACATCATATGCTTGTGACTTGTGAGCACTGAACACCATAATCGTATTGTTGTTTGTCATTTAATCTCCTTTATATCTTGAAATAATGTTTATCACAACCCCTTGCTTATCAATTTGTGGACCGTGGACCGTCAACAAGCAATGCAATATGACATAAACAAAGTCTAAACCGTAAATTCTCTTCTACTCTAACACTAGAATACTAGATCCAATGATTTTTAACGCTCTCGAACCAAATCCACGTAATCAACTGCAACTAAACCTTATTTAACTAAGATTAAATCCTACCATTAGTCATCATAACCTTTAAGCTTCCGAAACATCAATCATAAACAACAATCAATCAATCAACTAAAGAAACCACAAACCTACACAAATCCCTAAAGAGTGAATTGAAGAGAATAAGAACCAGATTGAACAAAACCAGCAGCCAAACTCCAAAAGCCTGTGTACCAAGGCACCAAATCCCACTAATAATTTCACCCGTTTCATTGCCTACAAAGCTCCAGAAGCTCACCTGTGGATGAGCTTCTCAGAGTCAGAGGGAGCCTTTTCTTCCTAGTTCTCTTCTCTCCCTATATCTTCTCGTTCTCACCTAATTATAGATAGCACTAAAGATAGTAAAATGGCGAACTCCATTCTTACCATCTTCTACATATCCCAGCCACTCGCCACAACAGCTTCAGTCCCAAGCTCGTAGCCACCACCACCACCACCGCCGAGACCAGACCAAGCAGGCGGCGCGGCGTAACCTCCGTAGCCATTGTCACCATAGTAAGAACCCGAGTCGTAACCACCATAGCTTGCCCCGCCATACCCACCGTATCCACCGCCTGAGTAGTCATTGCGGTAGTCATCATACCCACCATGTCTGCTCCCACCACCACCGCCGCCGCCATACCGTCTGTATCGGCCGCCGCCAGAGTAGATGTTTGAGGAGTTCTTGGCGTATTCGTTCAGCCAAGGAGGGACCTCCTGGTTAGACTCCTTCATGAGCTCGACCAGTGGCTTCGCCAGTGACATGTTCTGGTCGCTGAAGAATGCCGTTGCTAGCCCCGACTTGCCGGCTCGCCCCGTCCGGCCTATTCGGTGGACGTAGTCGTCAATGTCCTTGGGGAGGTCGAAGTTGATGACGTGGGAGACGTTGGGGATGTCCAGGCCTCTTGACGCCACGTCGGTTGCAACCAGGATTGGTGTGACGCCGGCTTTGAATGATCTCAAAGCTCTTTCCCTCTCCTTCACAAACGAGAATGGTAAGTGGCAGTGAGTGAATAAGGTGCTCGAAAGAAGAGATAGAGGGGAAGAAAGGTTTTGAACGTCAGAGGACAAAGCAGACCATTTGGACTTTGTCTCCATGAATGGCTATAGCGGGAAGGCCACTCATGCTCAAATAGTACTCCAAGGCATCTGCTCCTTTCTTCGTCTCGGTAAACACTAGTGTCAGATCGCGCTGCCACGAGATTAGAAAGTGGTATTAGACTTTGTGGAAGTGAAGGAGAGACGGAGAAGTGGGTTTAAAGTCATTCATTCACCTTGCCGTTTGCTTTCTGGCCATGGAGGAGTTTCATGATGTGTGACCTCTTATCCATATCCTGGACAAGCTCGATCTTTTGAGAGATCAGCCCAGTGCTGGAACCAACTCTCCCAACGGATAGAAAGATGTAATCCTTGAGAAAATCAGATGCAAGTCTCTGCAAGACAAGATACACTGTTACTGCCAAACGCATGCGGGCTCAAAATAAGCTGCCATCAGATAAGACAGGCCACTACTTGGGTCAATAAAATGACAAAACAAACCTAAGACCATTAAGACTTTTGGGGAACATTTGCATAGTAAATATGCAGACCAGATTTGGACTGACCCTCTCATGTCTTGGTCACAGTCACAAATGCAAACAAGAAAAACGATCAAGTTGGGAGCCACTAAAACAGAATCCAAGATGGGCCAGGAAAGAAAAATAAACCTGTATCTCATCAGGGAATGTAGCACTGAAGAGCATAGTCTGCCTTTGACCAGGTGGAGGCATCCCCATCTGCTGAACTATCTTCCTAATCTGAGGTTCAAATCCCATATCAAGCATTCTATCGGCCTCATCCAGAGCCAGGTGCTTGATCATCTTCAGAGACACTCTGCCTCTATCAATCATGTCAGCCAAACGTCCTGGTGTTGCCACCAAGATGTCAACACCCTTCTCCAAATTATAAAGCTGCACAACACAACAGATTCCATAGAAGAAAAAGCTCACACTGTTAAACAACCTTAAACCAACATCGCTACCTTGAATGTGCCACCAGACAAATGCTGCAAAATGCCCATGTGCGTGAACTACCTAACCACAATAAACAATGGCGGACAATTGAACTGAACAATGCGCACGATTATCTGGGTTATGGCCAATTCTCGAAGAGAAAATGATATCCAAATGCTAAGTTTCTAGAGGAAATGACAGAATTCACAAGCAAAACCAACAGGGGAAGCAAGCAATAAAAAGGGGATTGGTGTACAGAAACCTGCTGTTGAATAGATGCGCCTCCATAAGCAACAACGATCCTCACTCCAGTCTTGAAGGCAAACTTCTTGGCCTCCTCGTGAATCTTTTACACAGTGGCAGACAGGATTACATTAAACAATGGTGGGGGAAACGTGTAGATCAAGGAGAAATGGTTAAACAAAGTGGGTGAACGGGGAGAAAAAGATACTTAGGCATTGGCTGAGTCCCACCTGACACGACAATTCCCTGGTAGGAGACAATATAAGAGCAGATGGCTGGGCCACCGTCCGGGTCCCACCCGGACCCGAATTCAACCCGTTTTTCAAAATCGTCGAGATGATCGGAAAGCAGAACGCGGCGGTCTTCCCCGACCCGGTCTGAGCACAAGCCATCAAATCCCTCCCGGCCACCGCAATGGGAATGGCGTGCTTCTGGACCGGAGTCGGCTTCGAGTACTTACACCTCCGGATGTTCTGCATCAGACCTTCCCCCAAATCGATCTCGTCGAACCTCTCCACCGGCGGAGGCACCTCGCTCCCCGTCGCCTTCACCGGGATGTCGTCGTAAGCTTCGAAGTTGATTCCCCCTCCGCCGCCTCCAGCAGCTTCCTCCTCGCCCAGCACCTCCAGCTCGTCGAATTTCTCCGCAATCGCATCGGCAAACGACGGCGAAGAAGACGATTCGTACTCGTTCCGCCGCTGACCGCCTCTCCCGCGGCGGCCGCGGCCGCGAGGGGCGAAATCCTGCTGCCCGCCGAGCACATACCCGCCGCCACCGTACTGGCCGTATCCAGGAGCATTGTAGACAGCAGAATAAGGCGAGTAGCCGTAAGCAGCGTTGTAGGGATTCGCAACTGGAGCGTTCCGGAGGTGCGGAGGCACGTAGCTAGGCAGACGAGCTCGACCTCCTCCTGCTCCGCCCCTGCCGCCGGTGAAATCCCAGCTCATGGTCAACAAGCCGAAGAAGAAAAAAATAACAAGGACGGAGACGAGACGAGACGAGAGCAGAGGAATCTAATTCGTGTTTGGAGACTGAAGCTAGAGAGGGGAGTGAGGGAAGGAAGGTTGGTTTCTCGCAACAATGGCGGATTTGGAGAATGGCGTGAAGGGGAAGGAGACGGAAAGGCGCCCTTTCGTTTTGTTGAGTACGGGGTGGGAGGGAGTGAGCTGGAATTTACTGCAAAAGAATAATAAGAAATTGGAAAAAGAAAATGGGGAGAAATTGGAAAGGATATCCGAAATTGGCAAAACACTGAGAAAAAGGGAAACTATGGGGTAATTAAATCGGATTTATTTACCGAGACGGTACAAAGCTTGTTTTGAGAAATGTCGAGCGTACCCCTGGAGATCTGGTCTGACGGTTTGGTGAGCGACGTAGATGGGGAATGTAGGATTGGAGGTAATGTAGGGGTGGGCACGTGGTGGTTAATCCGTGGATTGATATCGATTCATCCATAAATAACCCAACCCGCAAGTAGTGAGTGATTGATGTGGGTGGATTGCGGATTGATAAATCTCTCACCCGCACTTATGTGGGTGGGTGGTGGGTGAATTGTGGGTCACCCGAATGACCCGCATCATATTTTCACATGATTTTTTTTGCTTCTTATAGTAACAAATATTCATCATATTTCCGAACTGTACTAGAGTCTGACCATATACTTCTAAAGCAGGAGAATAAAGAATACTTTTGACTACTACTATTATTGGGTATTGTGTTGTGTAATATCCATTGGATATTGGAATGCAAATTATTGTTAATATTTATTAAGCATTCGGATGAAAACTATAAATTATTAACGGTATCAAAATCACAAAATGCGTAAGTTTTCTCTGAACAATTGGTTGATAGAGTAGTAAAAAATTATATGCAAATACTACATGGATTCACTTGAGAATGAGACAAAAGGAGAAGTGTTCAAAAAGACTTACTAATTTACTATAAGCTTATTATAAATGCTAGTCAACTTTCTTAATGGCTAGTTGGAAAATTGCTTTTGCGGGTTAACCCACGATCCAATCGCACCCATCCGCCACCCACCAACCCGACCCGCAGAAGAATGTGGGTGGATTGCGGATCACAATTATTCAAACTCGCTAGTAAGCGGGTGGGTCAATTTGAAACGAAAACCCACCCAACCCGCCCATTGCCCACCCCTAGTAGGAAGGCAGGCAGGTGATTACAGCTCCGCAGAAAAATATCTGGGGATTTGATGGACCCATTGGAACGTGACGTGATTTGGTTGGAGTGTTGGTTCGAGGGGCCGTTGCACAGCCGTTCTTACACTTTGTTTGTTTAGAGGTGGAAATAGAGTGGAGCAAATTTGGGGTGGAAATGTAATTTGCACCCATTTGGATAGTATGCAAACAGTAGTGAGGAGGTGAATGAGGGGTAAATCTACTAATTCACTAAACCCTCTAATTTGGGGTGCAAAAGGAGAGAGAAAGTGAGAAAGGATGGATGAGAAATGATTATTTTAAAAATTTTGTTGATTTATATTTTGTTATTGTGTTTAATGAATACAAAATATAATAAGTAACAATTATGTTAGATTATGATAATTATAATAAATGAAAAATAATTATTATTGTAATTTTTTATCATTGTGTTAATATTAATGTAGGTGTTGTCCGGTGATCATGTTTGACTCCGGTGAGTAAGTTCGTCAAAGTTTGTGTAGTCAAATCAAGATCTCTTCGTTTATTCGAAATTGTGCTGAAATTAAAGAGAATAAGTGTTTAACTTACATATTATAAAGCAATTTGATATATCGATTCCACACCGATTTAATTAACTCAGTTTATATGATTAAATAGTTAAAACTTACATATTCGAATGTGTTTACGTAAGTTTGACTTATTCAAATTTAAAGTTAAAGTGGACACAAGAACCGTATAAGATGACCAGTTGTGGTTAAATTAAGTACGAGAATCCTGTAGGATGACTAGTTACGAGTTGAATTTCGAGTTTCGAGGCCTCTCGACCAATGATTATTACATTTGTTATAATTAATTATTATTTAAGTATTACTATTTTATGATTATTTTTATTAAAATATATTTATTATTATATAATAATTCCTATTTTATTGTTTTTTTACTAATGTTATAAATTTGATATATCTATTTTATAATAATATAATTTACTTACTTTTCAGTCTATTTGCACCCCCTACTTTTTCATCCAAACAACAATTTACCCCTCCACTTACACCCCCAACCAATTTGCACCCTCCTGCAATTTACTCCTCAATTTGCACCCCCTCGAATTTGCACCCCCTACTTGCCAAACACAGCGTTAGGGTTGTGGGGTTCGGGAACCGGACCGCCGTGGTTGCAAACGGCGGCGACTTTTGGCCACCTCCTTTTTTCTTTCCTTTTCAATGCCAAGTGAAAAACGAGGCAAAAACATATTTCAAGAACTATACATGGTGATGTTTTTGTCAAATTTGGCAGATAATTGGAAATAATAATCGACATTATGAATACAAAAGTAGGCAAAAATAGATTGAAATAATCACAAACGAGATATCTTCGAACTAAGGTCTGTAGTTTCACGTCACGTAAATAACATCCATCTCACAAACGATTTTTGTTGGCAGTAAGTGTATCGATACGAAAAACAAGAATTACAATATTCATCGAGCCCTTGCTACTAGTACGCGTAGTGTCATCAAACAAGAATTACAATATTCGCGGAGTATGATATTGGTATAATGCTAATGCTGGACAAGGTCAAATTAATTGAGCTAGCACCACTAATTTAGTTGAATGATCCTTGACACTGTAATGACATTCTTATCTATTTAGATGATCGTACAAAGTAGTAAATGACTAATTATTAACTACAACATTAGCTCTATTCACATTTGTTTCCCTTTTCATGATGGAACATCTTGCTTCTGGAACTTGTCCACCTGGGGGAAAACAGAGATTAGATAGGCTATCAATTGCTTTTGATGTTATCCAAACACACTAGTACACATTTCTAATTGTGTTATATGGAACTTAGGAAATGCTCTCTAATAAGATGTGAAGTAGAGTTTTCCAAGGGATGTATAGTAGTAAGGGATCCACCGACCTCTAAGAAGTAGAGATTCATATGCTATAGCTGCACCAGCATGTCCCTGCAAATAAATCGTGAGTGGAAGGAGTGGTTCATTTGGGTTGCTAGTAAAATGAAAGATCTTTTAAGAACCTAAGCAAAATCAATTGGCAGCTAAACAAATTTCACATTAGAAGTGCCACTACTATGATCTTTCAGTTTCACGTAACTTAGTTTTCTTGTTCGATCAATGTCTAGTTATCTTTTACTTCACTTATTTACTTATGATATATCTCACTTCACACTATCTGCATATGTGCACGTAGTATTATCATCACATCCCATCGGATGTCAATTCAAATACAAAGTGGAAGTCATTAAATTTGTGATAAAGAACGTTTATCCTATTCGTCTAAAGAGCAGAAATTAACAAGACTAAAGCAATCAAAATTAGCTAGCTCCTCTCTTAAAGGCCACAAAAAATAAGAAAGGGAAGAAAGAGAAACAAAAATGGCATTATTAAGTCGTCAAACTTTTATTCCGCAACCAAGTCAGTGGGCAGCAAGAGAAGCTATGAAGAAGCCCAGTATGTAGTTATCAATCATTGACCTACATATGAATTATAAAAAAAAGATTGATTCGTTAATAATAAATTACCACTCAATTAATTACTTCTTTCTTTTGGTAGGAAGCTACATGCTGTAACAGTTACGCAAGAAGAAATTGGCATTGCAAACATCATGGTCTCCCTCAACCAGAGAATATCTCTTACTCCTAACAATCCAATTGTGCTTCTGGTAAGAACAAAGAACAAGTTGATAAGAGATATTCTCTTTGAGTAAGAGATATTCTCTAATGGAGAAAACAACAATGTTTGCATTGTCAATTTCTTCTTGTGTAACTATTGCATCATGTAGTACTTTCACCAAAAGAAAGAAGTAATTTAGTGAGTAGCTTATTATTACTGAATCAATCTCTTTTAAATAATATCTATGTAGGTCAATGAGATCGATAATTACCAACTGGGTTTCTTCGTAGTTTCTCTCTCTTCCCATCGACTTTGTTGTGGAAGAAGAGTTGGATAACATTGACGACTCAATAATGCCATTTTTGCTTTCGTTTCTCTTTCGTTCCATCCTTTTTGGTGGGGTACTTGAAGAGGAGGACCATGCTAATGTGATTGCTTTAGTCTTGTTAATACTCCTCTTTAGACGAAGCGGGCAAACGTTCTTTATCACAAATTCAATAACTTCAATTTTGGATTTGAATTGCCCCCCCCCCCCCCCCCCCCGAAGGTTTGTGATAATAATACTACCTGCACATATAAAAATTAAAATAGTGTGATGTGAGATATACCATGTTATCATAGACAAATAAGCAAAGTATAAGATAACTAGACATTTGTTGATCGAATAAGCAAACCAAGTTACATGAAGTTACATGAATCTCTGGAGTTGGGTAATATAATTCAAATTAGAGGGGAGTTGAAAAAAATGGGATGTTGGTTGGCTGGTTTACGATAGAGAAACTTCATCAAGATCCTCCTTTTTCTAAGTGTAATGAAGTTATCACTTGACACCTTTAATCAACAAGTGGAACTCTAAAAGAAACATTCAGGGAAGGAATTAACAGATGGCAGACTTGATGATATTTTTCAATCAGTTATAGATATTCGGTCTATTTTCTACAGCTCTGATAAACCACATAGCAACTAGGCAAATTATGTTCCAAAGCTTTTAGAACTAATAGGCACACAACCACTTTTGTAATAAGATAAAAGTCTCTCACCTTTTCTGATGCCTGATGAACAAAGTGCCTAGATGTAGCTATACCAGATAAAGTAGAAGAGGAAATGCTTAACATTCACCAAATGTTCTGAACACCAACACGACAACACCAACTATCAACACCAACTATAAAAGACCAGTAGTAGCAAAGAACCATGTTGAAATGACTGAATGGATAGCAATTAGCATACGAGAAAATTAACTAAATTTCAACAAAAGACGATATGAGATGAAATAACTCTAAATAATAAATTGGATTACTGCATTAACTACCTCCTCATGTTACATAAAACAACACAAGAGAAAAAGGGATGGACTCACATAGTTTTACAAACACCAGGAACATGACCCGTCGCCGACGGAGAGGAGGAAAGGAGGTTCTTCTCTTGGATTGTTAAACGTTGATCTAATTTTATTTAAATCGTTCTAATCCGAAGAAGAACACAAATATTAGCTTAGAAAATATAAATATAAAAAAAATACAAAAAAGAGCACCTTCTCTATTACTGCTGTCACCCGTTGTAATCGACCGTCAGCCACCGATCACGACCAACAACACTGAATTTAAACAATGACGATGAAGAGAAATGAAAGATAGGAGCGGCGGCGGCAGAGCAAAAATAAAGAGGATTTTAGGGTTGAAGGAAGATGGAGTGAGGCGGTTTGTTAGGGTGTGTATTTATTGTTTTTACGAAGGACAATTCAGTAATTTGAACTCTTAATTTAAAGCAAATATAGTAAAACAAATGTGTCGTTTAGTCGTGTCGTTTCTCTAACATGGTTGAGCTCGCTTGAGCACTGGGTGGTTGAACCTACAAATCCACCCATAATTGACCCATTATGTTGTAGGCGATTTTATGGGTGAATGTGGATTCTAAAATAAGAAATCCATAAGAAAGTGGGTGGGTGCAGGTGGACTATGATGGACCCATAACCAACCCAACTTTTTAACCCAAAACTAGCAAAACTCTTGCGCGGCCTACCTACTTAACCAAAAAACAGAACACACAAAAGTCATAATGAGTTTTCCTTATCAAAAGATCTCCAATATCTTTGTAGATCTTCCTTCCTATTTTGAATAATATATTTCAATATCAAAGCCTAATTTTAGTTTCCATGGCTGGAAAGTATACATACATTGCCTTACCGTTTGTCTACATCTCAGTGTTGCAAACCTTGTTTTCTGCTTTTGCCAAAAGGATAACAATGGCTGCCTTGCCAACATTATTAGATTGTGTCGTGAACTTACTTTTCTGGTTTTGTCGAATAATGCGAACAATCGCATAAGGATAGACTTTGCTCGTACGTTATATACATTTTCCCTACTGTTTCTCTTCATATCAAGTTCTCAACTGAAATTGTCAAAACAGTTTAGATGGACTAGTATGATTGCTTGACTTGAGGCCCTTTTGGGATGGCTTAATCTTGATGATTTGCTGCCTAATGGTGAGATGATTGTTAATTCTGCAGTGCTGAAGGTTCTGTAAAGGAAGATAATGGTGAAGAGAGCACTGTAACAGTCAGGTTATATGGCCCGAACACCGATTATGTCATCAACCGTGAGCGCGAGTTGCAGGTTGGGTCCATCTTTGGTTTGCCTAAACCCGTTATTTGTTGTTGTTGTAATGGATTGCTCTTCAATTGATGAATCATAGGTGAACATATCTTGGTTGAACGACTTTGCCTAGAATTACTCAATTGGTGGAATGGCTTTGCCTAGAGCAAAACTTAGATTGATAATTAAAGACGTAACCTAGTGGTTAGTTTTAACATTGGTCTATAACCAGGCGATGCATGGCAATTCTTTAAGTTAAATTGAATTGGGTTTGTCTACAGCCCTTGTTGTTGCATGGTTGCTTACCACATATTATGTTCAGGCTATCAAATACCTCTCGGCTGCAGGATTTGGTGCCAAATTGCTTGGATTATTTGGGAATGGGATGGTGCACTCCTTTATCAATGCACGTATTCTAACCCCAGCAGGTTTTTTAAATGATGAAACCTTCCATGGTGTTCCTTTCTTACTACCAGGTATCTCATGAGTGAAATAAGCTTCTGCTACTTAGTTTATTAGTGTTTGAACTAGGATTGATTGTTCTACTAAGTAATTGATCTTGTATGTTAAAGAAGACAATTGACCTTGTATGCTCTTTATCAACTTCACAGTTATCACCTCACCCAATTGTAAATTATTGAGAAGGCTTTGGCCAAGTTGAATGTTCATGGATTTCTTTTTTACCACGACCTATAATTTAAAGCTTTTATTTTCATTATTTTCGTTCCGTTTCTATATCTTGCAGACACGAGGGTGCCAAAGCTGGCTGTTGAAATTGCAAAGGAACTTCGTAGGTTTCATGCGGTTGAAATTCCAAGGTCTAAGGAACCTCAGTTATGGAATGAGATATTCAAGTTCTTTGAGACTGGTACTATGTGCACTTCTATATTCAATATATTATTGGAAGAAGATAAATTGGCTGCAACTGTTTTCCAACTTCATTAGTTTGTTTTATAGTTACACATTTTTCTTATTTATTGGCCATTTTCTGTTCCAGCCTAAGGTCTGCAATTTAATGATGCCGAGAAACAAAGAACATATTAGACTATATCCTTTAAAGAACTTCATGGTGAAGTCATTGAAATCAAGGTAATTTCTGTTGCTAGTGTGACTATGTCTTTGGGTTGCATAGTGTCCTGCTTTTCCGGTTGGATGTTATAGGGTTGTCTTTTAGTCTATCGATACTTGACATCTCAACTATAGTGTTGATTGTCAATTCATCTTATGACATGAGTATTGCCTTTAAGTGTTTGAATCTAGTTTAATTGTGTTTGAGGGCTTCACTTTGGTAACTAATGGATGTGAACCACCATAGCTAGCAAGGATGCAGAGGCAGACCTCTGCTGCAGGGGGAACGGGTTTATACTTTATAGTTGGGTGACTTTTTGAGTAAGGAAATGAAAAGAGTTAATATATTGTCCATGGTATGCGCAAATTAGAGTATAGGTGAAGGTGTTTTCATTTGTTGCTGGATGCTACTGTGCTAGATTCTTAGGACTTATTCTAACCTGTTCATTTCATGGTGAGTCCTAACATGTATAGTGGTCTTGAAAAGTCTATGACGGGTTGCCTTGAAGAACCTAATTGTATTTTTGAGACTATCGCTTGAAAACCGCATGGTTGGATTTGGAGTCAGCCACGAGTCTGCAGGTGTTATTTAATTCCCTGATTTGTGAACTGAATATATTTATCAGTCTGCTGAAAACAAAATGGTCCAATGTTTGCACTTCACTTCATACCGCCAATCCAAATTCTCGGCGGAATCCTCTATTTTAAATTTTTTTCTTTCGCTAACAAACATGAATTGACAAGCCGCTTAAATTCTCTTGTGGTTTTTGCTCATAATGACCTGCTTTCCGGGAACCTGATGGTTAATGATGATGAAGGTATGCATTGTGAAAGCTGATTTGCCTTTCTGTGGTTAGTTTTCATATAACATTTGGTGCCATTATTCTTTCCAACATAGGACTTCGTTGACAACTGTTGATCCTTCATGTTCCTGTTTCCGTGAACTCCCAGAGAAACTATATTTGATAGATTTTGTGTACGAATCATACAATTACAGAGGTTTCGACATAGGGAATCACTTCAACGAGTATGCGGGCTATGATTGCGACTACTCATTGTACGTCTTTTCCATCTCCCTACCTTCTTGCCCTGATAACAGCAGTGATCCTGAAAAAGTAATCAGTCCTCCCAATCCTTTTAAATCATGGTGAATATCCAGGTACCCCAGCAAAGAAGAGCAAGATCACTTCTTCAGGCATTACTTACAACTTGATAAGCCAGAGGAGGTAACTGTTGGATAAAGTTGACATTTGAAATCATTGTAATAATTATGAAGCAAGAATCTTAACATGTTGAAGCAAAACAGGTATCGTCCAAGGATCTTGAAGTGCTTTACGTAGAGTCAAACAAGTTCATGCTGGCTTCACTCATATTTTGGGCCCTCTGGGCACTAATCGAGGTGAGCTTCTTATGTATAACAAAACTACTTGAATTTTGCAACTCTCTGACCATAATACTAAGTAGCAACTGCTTTTGTTTCTATCTTCTCATGTAGGCGAAGATGTCGCCCATCGATTTCAATTACCTAGGTTACTTCTTCTTGCGCTACAATGAGTACAGATTGAAGGAGGAAATGAACTGTTTGTTGGCCTGATCTTACCTCTCAGGGTTGCACAAAGCCTAGTTTCTTGTTTTGCCTGCCATTTTGATTTGTACTCTTACAGAATGCTAGTTAAGGAGGGAAGTATGGTTTGTATGCTTTCATAGTTATGTTAATTGTTGTTGTCAAATATTAATTTTTGTAGCTTTTCAGAGGAATTTGAAAGGCAAAGACAGCTTCATTATGTTGTGTTCAACTCATTTTGGCCTCCCTCCTGCTTGCAAAGTTCTCAGACTCTGTTGTTGTTAATAAAAAAGAACAAAAATTGTTATGTATTATCCCTTTTAGATAAAAACAAGCAAAACTTAAGAGGATGAATTAGGGGGGGGGGGACCATGATTGTCCTCATCTCCTGCGAGGAATACGAACTTCGTGTTGATCATCTGAATGACCATTTGTGCAACACCACAAAAATTTTCGTGTTGATTGTCTGAGTAACCATATGTGCAACACTACAAAAATAAAGTATTAGAAAATGAACGAGTCAAACAGCAACAAAGAACATCTCGGAGAACTAAGAGCTCAATGAAAAATGGGTCAGAGATATCTTGACCAGTCACAATGAGAATAAGGGAAGAATGGAATTGAATACAAATAGAATAGGAAATTAAATTAATTATACATTCTTAACTTACCGTAACGTAAATCCCATTTGACTTCTTCTTCTTCTTCTTAGCTTACCATAACGTATATCCTACTCCCACTTGTAACGTAACGCACGCTTTGTATCATGCTACTCACACCAACCATGGTCGCATAGTCTGACTCATTGAAAGAAATGTAACTCTCTCTATATACATACTTTTCCCCCCCAAAGTACAAAATCAATATGAAGATTTGTTAAGAACTCAAACATAAGGTAACCTATTCATTGAAATTTTGTTTGTAAAAAATTCCACCCTGCCTCATTTGCTCTATAAAACCCACCCTCCTTCTCTCTTTTACACCACCGCGCCTCACAATTTACATTACAGCAACATATCATCGTCACACAACATTTACATCATCGTCCACACCATGGCGGCATCAGGCAACGGCAACAAGAACTTCCAACTGAAAGTGGTGGCGAGGGTGACCACCACCACCGGGCCCAACGGCGCCGCCGTCACACGCGAGGAGGAGCGCGTGTTCACGCTCCCTCTCGTGCCGATGATGAACGAGGACACGGCGCTGCCTTTCGTCCTCAAGGTGGTGGAGTCCTTCCTCCCGGTGAAGATCCCCATGGACCGTGACGTCATCGTGGAGAAGGTCGTCTACTCTGCCTGTTGTCTCTTTGTTGCTACCAACGACAACAACAACAAGAGCGCTGGTGGTGGTGGTGATACGACGTCGTCGAAGTTGGTGTACTCCAGGGATGGGCTGCCGCTGATCACGGTGAAGATCTTCGTTGACCATGATGGCTTCGTCACTGCTCTTGGAGACTTCGAATCCGACGACGACGATGACAGTGATGACAGTGATGATGATTCCGATGAGGAGGAGGTTGAGGCCATGGAGGAGTAGATCGAAGATCGTGGTGGTTGCGCCATGATATTATTATATTATATTATTACCTATAGTAAAACTATTGTCTGCTTGTGGTCAATAAATTAAACCAGTGTTTTCATGAGGTGGGGGTTTCTTTGTTTTGGGTCATCGTTTGTCATGTGAACGATTAATAGTAATGTAATGTTGTGAGTGATATGTTTTTTTTCTAGCATATCCAACTTTTTTTTTTATATTGAAAGAAATTAAACTTGGTTGTTGGAGAAACGTAATTTGTTTTTCATGTGAACGATTAGTATATTAGTATACTACAGCGAGTGAATGATCATTATTTTATGGGTTAATATCTTATTCTGGTCCGAATTATGACTATATAATCAACTTTGATTCGTGGTTTCATAAATTAACATGCTGGCCTCGACTATGCAACATATAAACTAGTTTGGCCTGACTAGTGAATTTCCGTCAATTTAGACGCGCAGTACTGTTGACCGTTAGTGAATCAACATGTAGTGTTGATGTGGATGTCATGTAAAGCAATATAAATTAATTAAAAAATTCAGTTATTTAATAAATAAATAAATAGAAATGAATTTAACCCTCCTTCCTCTATATCGTCTTCGGTTCAAACAAATCTCTCCCCAACCTGAAAAAATTCCAATTTCAAAACTGCAACCAATCCCCTTCCTCCGCCTCACCCACTGTGCTGCCGCCTTCCTCTGCTCCACGTCTCTCAAATTCCATTTTCAGGTGGCTTGCCACGTCTCTCTCAAATTCCATTTTCTAGGGTACCATTAATATTTGCCCAGCCATGAGAACTCGATGAAATTCCTCGAACGAATGAAGTGTTGGGTACTTCAATCGAAATTTGGATGTTCAAGCTTGGGGTTTTAATGTTTTCCGCTTATGCATTTGGTTCCAATGGTTTCTGAAGAACAGAGAACATAGCTGACGAGGGATAAGCTGGCGATGGGGAAGAAGGATCATTAGGAGTTTAATAATTTGGTTCATTTCACATTTTTTAAATGTACTAATGAATTTGTAGGGAAAGGACATATCTTTATATACACCCTACACAATATATTATACTAATATGAGAAAATTGTTGTCTCATTTCAAATTTCATACAATTTGCTTCATAATTATTTTTCAGAAACTACAAACTTCCAAAAACTCAAAAATTGTAGCTCAAACTAAAAAATCAGAGCATCGAAAATCAAAGTTTGAAAATTTTATTTAATATATCACTTATTTGAGTGATTTTTCTTTCTATAAACAAAGTAATTGAAACAAGTTATAGCCAAATCAACAACTTTGGCTCGAAGACGATGGCTCGCTTCTTCATGGGAGAAAGGAATTAATACATGCGGTAGAAGAAAAAAACCTTTCCTCTCCCAACTCCGCTCTGTCGTGGGTAGTGGGAGCGAGGACATCGCCGTCGTGCGACGCTGCGCAACTGGCCTCTTCGCCATCGTGCGCCGCCGGGAACGGCTCCCATGGGGCTATTAAAGGCCCGCCATCGGAGGAGATCCTTACTGCTCTCCTTCCATCAGATTACCTCTTCTTCCTCTTGTATTTCCGAATTAGCGACCCTGCGCTTCTCGCTCAATTTTGGTATGGCGGCTAATAATGCTGTGGTGTTTGGCGATGCCGATGTCACTCCGGGAGCAGAGCGCAATGAACTCTCGCTGCTTGGGAGAATCGTCGGACCATCTCCGCCGATTAGACATCTGCAATCCACCTTGTGGAGGCTATGGAACTGTCACGGGCCAATTTCCCTCATCCCGGCAACGGAAGGTCTGTTTCAAGCGGTCTTCCCCAATGAGGAAGACATGAATCGAATCCTCCGCCTGGCCCCCTGGTTTCTCCCCAAATTCCTGGTGAACTTGGCCCCATGGGTGACGGTTTCTCCGGCGATTGTAGAGCAGATGTGGCGTGTTCCCCTCTCTCTCCAATTCTGGGGGGTTCCCATCGACTGCTGCTCGAGGCGAATGGGCGCCCTTCTTGGGGAGTACCTGGGCCGAACTGAGATGGCGAGGGTCCACCGCGCTGACGAGTCGGCGGAGATCTTTTTGCGAGCAAGGGTATGGATTGATTCTCGTCTACCCCTCCCTGTTTCCGTGCCGGCCACCCATGAGAAAGCAGGGCGAGGTGAGTTCTCTGCAACGGTGAAGTACGAAAAGTTTTCCCAATTCTGCTATCTGTGCGGAACCCTGGGTCACATTGGCCAACAATGCCCTCGTCGGGAAGAACTGGCAGGGACGGTTACTCCTTACAACCGCAACCTGATCTCTAAGAAGACTGGCCCCAAGGTCAATGAGAGGAACCTACTGGGTCGGCGACAGTTCACCTGGGTGCGCCAGCCGAGGCCTCCTTCTTCTCCTGTCCCTCAGCCGAAGACTCTTCAATGGGATTCATCTGCAGTGGCAACCCCTCAAGGAGGCTCATCAATTCGTCGACCGGAAGTGGGTACAACCAGTGCCCAGGTTCATCTCCTGTTGGACACCTTCGTCCCTCCAGAAGCAACCAACGCTGCCTCGGTGGCTGTCACGCGCAATGTAGTCAAAATCGCGCTTTAAAACTTAAAAACTTACGATTTTACGTTTCTAGTTCACTAAAACGCTTCTATACAAAAACTTAGTTTTTACAACCTACGTAGTTAAAAACTACGCTTTAAAACTTAAAAACTTACGATTTTACGCTTCTAGATCAGCAAAACGTTTCTACGTAGAAACTCGATTTTGACTACATTGGTCACGCGTGGCAGGACCGAGCTAATGGAGGCTTCAGTCGACAGTCCCGATCCAAAGAAACAGAGGATGGAGGAAACTTCAGACTCAGCAAGACAAATTGAAGAAGCTGTGGTGGTGGCAACCAGCCCTGACTGGTCCCACCCCTCCAAATGAGCATACTAGCCTGGAATTGTCGGGGACTAGGCTCCCCCCTGACAATTCCTTCTCTATTTGGAGCAATATGCAGATTCTCCCCTTCCCTGATTTGTTTGAGTGAAACTAAGCATGATGATGAATTTGTGAATAAGAAGTTGAGTCGTCTAGGGTATATAATAGTTCGATGTGTGTCTCCTTTGGGGAGGGCCGGTGGCCTTGTAGTTGCCTGTTCCCCCAATGTCCAGTGTCGTGTGCTCGGGGAAGCATCCTTCTTCTTGTCGGTTGAGGTTCAGCATGTAGTTTGGGGTCTTCTTGCTGTTTTTTTCGTTCATCTAAGTCATGGTGTAATATTCGTGGTTTGCAGTTTAATGAACTTCTCAATTTAGTTTTGTCGTGTGATCTCCCTGTCCTTGTTCTTGGTGATTTCAATTGCATTCTTGCTGCATCGGAAAAACAGGGTGGCCGCCCACCATCTTTCACCATGTTGGACCAATTCCAGTCTTTCATTCACTCGGCGGGTCTACTGGATTTGGGTTTTAAGGGACCACCTTTTACTTGGTCGAATCGCCAGGGATTGTCTACTCACATCCTTGAACCACTCGATCGTGGTTTAGCTTCTAATTTATTGCTCACTTCTTGGCCGAATGTGCAGGTCTCTCACCTTTCAGACCTCGGTTCCGATCACAGGATGATCTTGTTTCAGTTGGTTCCAGGTTCAGGAAAGGGTAAACCCAGATTTCAGTTTGACAAGCGGTGGTGCACCAATATGGAGGCCAACGACATAGTATTGAGTGAATGGCAAGCTGTGGTTGTAGGTACACCCCAGTTCCAGCTTTGGTCTCTCTTGAAGGCAACTCGCCACAAGTTCGTAGCATGGGCAAGTCAAGGCACTACGAACTCGGCCAGGCAAATTAGAGAGTTCAGAGAAGATATTGAGACTGAACGGGCTCAAGTACCGGTGGATTGGACAATCATTCAAGGGCTGGAAAATCAACTGGCAGCTGCTTATCAACAGGAAGAGGTGTACTGGAAACAAAAATCTCGAAATGGCTGGCTGCAAGAAGGGGATGCTAACACTGGCTACTTTCATCGTACACTAGCTCAGCGACGGAGGCAAAATACCATAGAACTCCTCCGAGATGACTCGGGAACGATGCATGTTGAGGAAAATGCTAAAGGTAATGTGTCCGTTGACTTTTTTCAGCACCTCTTTAAGTCTAATGGCAATCCATTTCTTTTCCTGGTGGCTGCCCTTGGTCTCTCCAGGAAAGTTACAGTGGAGCAGAACTCCTTCCTCACAAGCCAGGTTTCCAACGAGGAGATTAGAAAGGCTGCCTTTAGTATAGGTCCAACTCAAGCACCCGGATCGGACGGGTTCACTGCTGCCTTTTTCCAGACTTATTGGGCCATCATTGGCAAGTCGGTTTGTGTCGCTGCATCCTCCTTCTTCAGGTCAGGTAGACTTCTACATAACTTTAATCAACACACATTACTTACCTTGATTCCTAAGGTCCCCAATGCAGAATTGATGAAGCAAATGAGGCCGATAGGGCTTTGTCAAGTCTTCTACAAAATAATTTCGAAGGTGCTGACAACAAGGTTGAGTCAGGTTCTACCCTCCGTGGTCAATGAGTCGCAAAACGGATTTGTCAAAGGCTGGGATATTTCTGACAATATTCTCATTGCTCAAGAAGTTATGCATTTTTTGAAAACAAAGTCACAGGGGAAGGACAAATGGATGGCATTGAAGCTGGACATGGAAAAAGCGTATGATCGAGTGGAATGGGCCTCTTTGCAGTTATGGAAGCTTTGGGTTTTGATTCTAGCTGGATCAAGTTAATTAAAGCTTGTGTAACGACTGTGACCTTCTCAGTGATTCTCAATGGCAACACCCACGGATACTTCCGGCCGGAACGCGACATTCGTCAAGGTGATCCACTTTCACCCCTTTTGTTTGCCCTTTACACCGAAGCTTTCTCTACCATGATCACTAATGCAATCTCATTAAATCAGCTTCATGGACTTAAAATTCATCGCCTTACTCCCTTGACTTCACATTTACTATTTGCTGATGATACATATATGTTTTTGCGAGCTTCCACCACTGAATGCGCACAACTCGGGCAACTTCTTTCCTTGTACGAGGCGGCCAGCGGTCAAAAGATTAACCTGCAGAAGTCCAAAGTCTGTTTCAGCTCCAATGTCACAGGTCAGGAAGCTCTGGATTTGGCGGCCAACTTGGGAGTGGATTCAATAGGGGAGCTTGACAAATACTTAGGCCTACCTGCCCGTATTCAGAGATCCAAGGTGGAGACCTTCAGGTTTGTCGAAGAAGCTCTAACCCGTCGTATCCAAAACTGGAAATCAAAGGCGCTCTCGTTGGCGGCTAAGGAGGTAGTCATCAAAGCAGTTGGGTCAGCAACACCAGTTTATGCAATGCTCTCGTTCCGACTCCCGTCCACATCTTGTCGTCGAATGAATGGTCAGCTCTCCAAGTTCTGGTGGGCTGGACAGGATAAGGAAAAGGGGATGCATTGGATATCTTGGTCTGCCTTATGTGTGAGTAAGTTTTGTGGTGGCCTTGGCTTTCGGGATTTTGACCTTTTCAATGTTGCAATGCTAGCTAAACAGGCGTGGAAGGTTCTTCAGTCGCCCAATTCCACCCTTGCTCGCCTGTATAAGGCTCGTTATCACCCACGTTGTGACTTCCTCTCGGCTTCGACGGGTACTCGGCCTTCATGGGCATGGCAAGGAGTTGTTGAGGGGCGTACACTTCTGCAAAAAGGGCTGAGATGGCAGGTTGGATGTGGTACTGCGATCCGTATCGTCGGGGATCCTTGGCTGCCTTCCTCCCCTCCTTCTTCCCCTACCCTTCTTCCTGGAGTTACCCTGTCTAATCCATTTGTTGCTTCCCTTATTCATCCGCTCACCCGCACTTGGAATGCTGATCTGATTCGCTCTTATTTTTCCAGTGATAGTGTCAAATGGATTCTGTCTATCCCACTTCCAGCATCTCCTCAACCGGATAAACTTATTTTGGCATTATTCTGACTCAGGAATTTATACTGTGAAGACAAGTTATCACATCCTCTCGGATGAACGCTCAGAGATGTTTGATACGCTCCCCTCACACTTAGACACCAAGTTGCTGAAGTTTTTCCTTTGGAGGGTCGTGAGAGGCTTTCTGCCGTGCCTGGAAATATTGCAGAATAGGTCCTTGAGTCCATCTAGTCTTTGCCCTGTGTGCTCGGCTGCTAATGAATCCATTTCGCATTGTTTGTTTGACTGCAGGGTAGCTCGGGAAGTTTGGAGATTAGCTGGGAAAGAACACATTCGGGTGGTAATTGGGAACATGTCCTCTGATTTGGCTTGGGCTCACCTTTTCTTTGGCTTGCAGTTACACAAGGTAGAGCTAGCAGAACTAGTGTTCCTCGTATGGCGAATTTGGAAGGGCCGGTGTTGGGCTTGTTATGATCATATCCAGTACCTACCCACTCCGCTCCACAGACAATTCACCCAACAACGAGACGAATGGGTGGCGGCCACTTCAACAGTCAACCGTGTGTCCCTCCCTCCTGGTCGAGCTTCACAGCAGGTTCCATCTCCGTCCTCTCCTCCAGGCGGGTTGCTTATACGATTTGATGGCGCTACTAAGCGAGATGTAGGGGGGAGTATTGGCTTTGTTGGTTTCTCGCCTTCCGGATCCCTAGTTTGTGCATTCGGCAAGTATATGAAGGTATATCGGATGCATTTCTGATGGAATTGTTAGCTTTACGTGATGCAATGGATTGGTGTTTAACTCGTGGTGTGTACTCTGTCTGTTTTTGTGGTGATTCGCAACTGGTGATTCGCCATGCTATGGAGAATGATGCTCAACATGGCCGAGGCAGAGCGATCCTGGAGGAAGTGCTATTGATGAAGTCCTCATTCTCAGTAATTAGTTTTGTGTTTTCTCCTCGTAGAACTAACAGGGCTGCCCATTGCGTGGCGAAAAAGGCTCTTGCATCGGTGGATCGGCATTTGGCTGATTACCGTTTTTTATTTTCAAACTGATTGTAATTCCCTATCTATTAACTATCAATCTAAGGCAAAAAAAAAAAAAAAAGGAATACATGCGGTGCCATCAAAGATTTGGAGAGCAAAGATGAAAATGCTACACCACAAGTTCTTAAATGGGGACTGTAATAGATCATCAAATCACGGGCTTGTTGCCAAATAAAAGGATAAGAGGTTAGTTAGATGACTGATGATATAGAATTTGTCAATTTGGTACATCTACAAGAGTCCAGTGTAGGCTTAGGAAACAAAGAATCGAAGGGGAAAAAACGATGCATGGGGGTGGATAAACGAATTGAGTGCATGTGGGTGGATAAACGATGCATTCAATTCTCTTTTCCTTTAAAAAAATAAAACTAAAAACTTCAATAAAATACAAAAAACAGTATTGTAAACTTTGGTGGGTTTCTATTCAACTTTTGAAGTTTGTTCCCTTTTTGGGCTTAATCAGATTATTTAAAACTATTATCCTACTGAAATTATTTTATTTTTATTATTCCACTGCATTGTTGTAATATTTTGACTAAAAAATGTTAGTAAGTTAAATAATATATTATTTAAAATAATATAATATTCACGCTCTTTCGGCGCACTCAAATTATAATTCTCAAAGAATATACGCTCTTACGCTCCCGTTCTAGCTCCTACTCTGCTAATTGGTAACCTAAATCTGTCGAGTCAATTCTGTAGACAAAGAGACTACTATCAGAATTCGCCTTCCATCACATATTGCCTTCCCTCGCAAGCACCCCCACGCTCAATTCTCACTTGGCCATTCCTCATTAGTTTCACATCTGACACACACCGACGTCATCGGAGAAACAAATGTAGATAGTTCGGACGAGGAAGAATATTATCCGTATATAGATGAGATTTTATATAATTTATAAATATATGAACAATATAATGATTCTTCATATATCTGGGCAAAAGCGGACTAAAATGAATGAACCATTAACTCTCAACCCACTTAATCGACTGGGCCAACGGGCAAACAAGGCTGACAACCTTTGATCTTTAAAATTAATATATTCTAAAAAATTTGGTGTTCCAATTTTTATGATTTAGTCAAATCGATCAATAATTGTGGATTTTCAGAGAGTGTTGAAATTCAAAAGTTGGTCTTCAAGTTTCTTTCGTGACAGACAAGTTTTTGAGTTTAATTATTGTTGGGTCGAATGAAGAGAAAGCGGAACGATGGAGAATGTGATTGTAGCTATTAATATTGGGAGTTGTAGATTGAGAAGATAAACCATAAAAGTGGCTAAATTTAATTTGATAATGCTTATATACTATATATTACAAAGACATGTTTGATTTGGAAAATAATAGATGGATAAATTTGAGAAAAATGGATAATAGAGTGACAATTTATGCTATTAACTCCACATGGAAAGTCAAAGAGTATATTGGTAGAGTAGAATTTAACCTTTTATAATGTTTGGATTCTCTTAACTTTGGTACGTGCATTAGTATCTAACACTTAACAACCCCACTTATTATTCAAACAAGCATATACACTAAATCATAATAATTTATCAATAAGCATTTATTTTTTGTATTCTTCCATATTTGAGATTTTGAGGCATAATATTTTCTTTATTCTCTTGATTTTTTTTATATACCTTCAATTTCTACCAATTCTAGATGACATATATTTTCTTCCAACTCCAAATTTAAATCCGATAATAAAAAGTACACAAATTTCTTGTAAGATATAGGCGGAAAAAATACAAAACAGTAAACTAGGACGACTTCATAAAAAATACATATTAACTAATTATCGCTACTGTTATAATCAACAAATACCATAAAGATTACATTAAAATAATGAATTAGCTATTTTAGAAAACCTCAAATTATTTTAAAACATTAAAAAATTGATCAACATAAAATAAAATTCATCTGACCAACGGGTCAGGTAAATATTTTAAATATTATTATAATTAACTAATGTAAAATATAAAACAAAACTCATTCGCTCAAGGATCGAGTAAAAGCTGGTTTGTAGAAATGGCTCAACGAATTGTCCCTTTGTTTGCTCTGTTGTGCGATGTGGTGTTGTGAGCAGGAATGGAGCTAGGTGAGGGCTCGGGGGAGGCCCCCCCCCAATTTTTAAATCTATGTACAATTTTGTACACGATTTGGAAAGTTATGTATAAACACAATATTATTTATAAATAGTTATGTGTGAAAACTATAACCATATGTGTGCTGCGAGTCTAGTGGTAAGAATTCAATTTTACTCACCTGTTGACCCGAGTTCGAGCCTTGGAAGGAGCTAGCAATTAAGTTTTAATCTTTTTCTTAATGTTTACTTTTTCTTTCAAACAATTTCTCCTATTTATCGCTATTGTCTTGGTTATATTAATTAACTTCAAATATTAATATATACATAGATTTATTATCAATTATAAAGATATCGAAGGACATGGTATACATTGGAATTGATTTATTTTTTGTTCAATAATCTAATAACTTAATCTTGTTCTTAATGTTTACTTTTTCTTTCAAACAATTTCTCCTATTTATCGCTATTGTCTTGGTTATATTAATTAACTTCAATATTAATATATACATAGATTTATTATCAATTATAAAGATATCGAAGGACATGGTATACATTGGAATTGATTTATTTTTTGTTCAATAATCTAATCACTTGTTTGGAATATAATATATAATTCACATTTTCTTGATAGTAAACGAAAACATTTAAGGCCCCCCGAATCTCAAATCATGGCTCCGCCCCTAGTTATGGGTGACGAAGGGGTTTTAGAAGGCAATGTTTGCGGTGGTAGGTAGTCTGGATTTGGTGCAGGGCTATTGTTTGCGTAAATGCCTAAATGGGTTCTTCGTCTAATTTGTTATATGCTGCTCTATTCTGTTGCTGTGTTCGATGGGCAGGGCGACGTTTGGGTAATGGAGTGGGCCAGGTTGCGTTTCTCTGCTGCTGGTAAGCTATGGTTGATATGCTCGAGATTAGCGAGGATAGGTTTAGAATAGGAATCAATCAAGTTGATTGTGTTGTTGTTGTGTGATTGCAGAGCGAGGATGTTTCAAGAAGAGGAGATGTGGAAGCTGACGGAAAAGGCAGCGGAGAGCAAGATCGCGGACTTGCTGGAGGTGCCGTCAGTGAGCTACAACTGGTGTACCCCCACCACAGCAGCGCCACCATTGCTGAGGAGGAGGAAGGGCGCTGCTCCTGATGAAGATCTCGCGTCGCGGCAGCAACTGAGGAGACTTGCAGCTACTAGTATGCTATGCTTTGATGTACATGCTTCCTTCCTTTCTTCCTTAGCTTGGTAGCTACTAGTATGCAAGGACTCCACTATACTACTTCTGTCTGCGCGCCTCTCTATCTTGTCATTTCATTTCCTTTCCTTATGTTTAAACCAAAATTAAACTTGTACCACATCGGTTAATTTATAAAGCCAACTTAATTATAACAATTTAAATCAATTAAGTGGGCCACGTGGATTGGATTTTTGGGCCCATAAGTCCATAACCCCATCCCATCGCACGCCACTCTAGCCATATGTTCCAAAATTTGGCTAAGTGTTGGAGCCACCCTGTAACATCCCAAACCTCGGACAATTTATAAATCAATTCGGTTTGATGAGGAATCATGAATTTCAATCATACTAGAAGAAATTGCGACCACACCGAATGGTTTAGGAAATAAAGAATATTCTGGAATGATGGATCAGAGATTTTGAACAAATCTTGATTTCACACGTTAGAAAATTCTTCCACGATCACGTAGAATTTTACGGAACTAAGTTTGGATTTCAAACGAGTGAGATATGTCAGTTTGAAGTCTAGACTTCGTTATTGAAATAACGTACGTATCGACACTTATTTAGTCATAACTTCTTCGTTTGGAATCGAAATAACGAGCCGTTTGAGCCCACGGGATCGTAATGGAAAGGAGAACCCTTTCAAAGGTTGATATTACATGTCAGTATAACTGAACACGTCGACGTGACAGATGTACCCATCGCTAGAAATTAATGTCACATTTTCTTTAACAAGACTTATTTGATTAATGACATAATTGATTAATGATAAAGCTGGAGATAAGAGTTGCCTCCAACTACCCATCAAATGAAAGTAACGTGGGTGGGGAAATTTTGTCTGAAGGAGTCACTAAACCAATCCCACTCACCTTCCCACCATTACTCCTTTACGCTCCATCACCATCATGATTCCACCTCACACTCAACTACTGCCATTACCATCATCTTCCACCTTTTGACTCAATCCAAAGGCCAAGCTAGCATATGGCAGCAGCGGTACAAATATGCAGCATCCACTGCTTCTTTTCCCGGGGAGAGACACCAAAACCAAATTCCATACTTTGCTCATCCCCCGTTTTTGTTTCACGTAAGTGGTGAAGGGAGAAAGAGAGTGAATAGAAAGGGAGTGAAATTAAGGATTCTTAATACTAGGTTGTGCTCGGGAGGAAGTCATAAATCGATCCACGGAGTTAGAATTCAGTTTGGAGGTCGTTAGAAGTCTCGTCGGAGCTTCGCCGGAGTTTCGTCGGAGGGTCGCCGGAAAAACCAGAAAAATGAACTTCAACCATACTTTGAAAGGTGAGTATGGTTGCGAAGAGGGCGATCTCAGGAGCGTCATGGTGTCAACGAAATCGAATTCGGACGTCGGATGAGGGAGAACCGAGCCTCCGAACTTTGAGCAAAAATCTGTCAAATCAAGGTACCATGTCTGGTAAATCGAAAAGTTAAAGGAGCTCTCTGTAATTTTCCCACAGAGACGGGTCAACCTCTTTTTAGTTGACTGGAAAATTTCGTATTTAGTCCCTGGTACTTTGAGTACTAACGGAATTCGTATTTCGTTCATAATTCGTTCGTTTGACGTCCAAACGACGAACCGTCTTCACCTACAGGATCGTGAGAACGAGGAGAATATTTTGAAACCAAGATATGGAATTTCCTGAGCTTTCACAGAATCGGATTTCGTCATAAATAAGGTGTGTGGGCTTACGGTAAAAGGGAACCGGAATTACGTGTTTATTTCTAAATACGCATGATTGATTTGATGATTAATGATTATGATGGATTTGTGATTGGTTCATGGTTGTGACCTTGGATGAAATTATTGATGAAGTTAACTGATTGTTATGATAATTATTATTATTAATCTCGTATTGGAATTGTTGATGTATTTGGTGAACTCCGAATATTTTCCGAAAAGGTCTACTGAGATCAGAATAAGGAAAGGAAATTTGAGGAATCTTGAGACGAAATTAGTCATGATATATTATCATGACAATGATTATATTGGTAATAATTGACTTTGCGGAATTAATTGAAGTTATGACGTTAAAAGGGTGAAATTGGGAATTTATAAATTGGATTAGTATATGAGAAGGAATTCTGGTCAGAATAATTACATCAAAGGATTTGTGATATTTGTTGGATTTGTTGATGGATGAAATCGGTTTCTACGTGGTTTCGTTATTAAAGGGAACGTATTATGATTTTCAGAATAGTGGTGATTAAGAGAAAATTATTTAAATTAGAGTGTGAGTTCAAAGTGATTACCATGAGTAATTTTATCTTGGATTTAATTTGATTTACGTTTTATGATTAATTTTGAGAAATGGTTAATTGAGTATTTAATTGAAATATTGAAAATAGTCTTATTAATGAATCATGACGAACTATGATTTAGTTTGTACTTTAAGAAATAATTATTGAGAGATGTGTTATTAGGGGAGACCTTTTCAAATGAACTTTGATAATCATGAGAATTATATATATGAGTATGGTCCTTAGAATGGTTTCAAGTGATTAATAGAAATTCATGAAGATGAGATTTTGATCATAATATATTTAGTTGCTATTTTGTTATAATTAATTAATGGAAGATATGGATAAACCGATGTATTTTAGATTATATGGTTCGTATGATAAAATGATTTATGATGAATGAAATTATATTGTTCATGATATATGATTATGATATGATGATGATGATGATGATGATGATACGGATATTGATTGCTAGTGATGCGATTGACGTGTATGATTATGACGTGATTAGAATATCGTTTGGTATAAATGTGATTGGTAATTATAAATATTACTGAGATATTTTGTGACAACGTTGATATGATGAATGTTTTGATTAATGATGATGCGGATGAAATATTATCATGATCGATTTGTATTTGATGTGTTAAATGGTTACGATGAGTGAATGAAGTATTGATAAATTGAGTACTTGGTAGATTTGTCACGTTTGATTGAAGAGAATGAATTACTTATATCATTGAGAAGATGATGATTATATTGAGATCATGCAATGCATCAAAGTATGCATAGATGATGTGAGATATGCATGGACTGGGAATATCAATGGGACGCTATTGATTTCTTGGATCGATTGAGATATGATGGAAGAGAGAAATTGATATTGTTTGATCATGTTAAATCACATAGACATAGAAGGGCCTATGCCTACCCCTATGAGATGGATTGGGCTGCGGTCCTGATGAAAGGATTTATGATAATCCTAGATTGGATGAGATTGTGGTTTTTGATATAACCACTGAGATGATGAGCTCGAGCGGGGTGGGCGTATGGTGACCTTAGCGCGCAAATTAATAATAAATGGAGAGTCTGCATTTCATGCATTGCATATGATATATATGATGGAGATGATTTCCACAAAGGAAATCGTGAAGTTATATTCGATTGATGATTGATTGAAAGATTGATATGGTTAATGCCATATTGGTGATTTGATTATGGATGAATGATTGATATGGTTAATGCCAAATTGGTGATTTGATTATGGATGAATGATTGATATGGTTAATTCCAAATTGGTGATTTGATTATGGATGAATGATTGACATGCTTGATGCTTAAATGATGAGTTTACTTTGAATGAAGGATTGATATTATGGATTCATGAGTTGAGGTAAGTTTACGATTTTATGTCGATATACGACTTGATTAATGAAAGCCATACCATGAGGAATTGGGTTAAAGACGAATTTGGATTGATGACCTAGAAATAAATCTAGAGATTAATGAGATTTTCGTGTGGCATGATAATTTGTTGATGATGTGTTCTTAATCAACAAGATGTGATGGTGTGATGGCATGCTAACAATAGTTTTGCCGTATAGGCCAGGTCCACACACTCAGCTTAGTAGCTGACCCATTTTTCTTTCTAGATGTGACAGGTGTGATAAATTGAGGATGACTCTGGCACTACACAATGATCGATGGAGGATTTTGGTTTAAAAGGTTTTTCACATATTGATGTACTTCGAAATCCTTATTTTTACGATTCTGGTTTTGACCATGCATGATAGTTTACAATGGTCATGTATGATCATTAACTTGAGTTGAGTATGAACGGAGTAGATAAGACTGATAGTATGGGTTTGGTGAATCCTGAATTTGACGAAGATGGATTAATGAATTGAGAATATGATTTTTAGTAATTGTTATGATGAGTTGAATTTTAAACATATGAGAATGATGTGGATGTCAGTTGAGTCAAGATTTTGAAAACGTAAACCCCGAGTGTTTTCCGCTGCGCGGTTGAACCATTGGTTCGACCCATGATTTTAGGGTGGGGTGTTACTAGTGGTATCAGAGCCCGGTTTGTTTTCTGCATTATAGGTATGTTACTTTCACTCTTGAGAACTGATCACTCTCAAAAGAGGGGGAGTACTCCATACCCGTATTTGCACTAAACTTCCAGGAGTTGAGACCAAACATGATGTTGTGATGCATAGTCAGAGTCAGTTGCATTCAATCAAAATGATTTTAAGCATTTTTAGAGAAGCATTTGAAATGAAATTGATTTGAGAAGTCTTTTGAAGAAAGTCTTTTGACGAGCCATTTGAGACGAAAATTGAAAAGTGATTTCCTCCTCCAAGGAACCATCGATCTGTGCAAAAGGTGCCACATCCCAATTTGAGGGATGGAGTTTCCTGATTCAAGGGAAACAAGAGTTGAAAGAGTTAGTAGGAATTCTGCAAACCTTTAAGGATTGCGGATTTCATTTTGGGGTTTAGAATCCCAAGTTTCATGATATTAGTTGAGGTCAGAGAGACCCAATCTAATGATAACTTTTTGATACATTAGACTAAATACGGGACCGAGTGATAACGTGGATTGAGGAAAAATAAATTTCTCGAGGATTGATGGAACAAGATCGCTCAGCAGACTATTAAGTACGAGAATGAGTCAAGATGAGGAGACGTTAACTAGCATGCGGCGAAAATGACGAAGGACGATCGACAACGAGATACATCATCAAAATAATGATGTGAAAGGAGATAGATGACCAAAAGTTCAGGTCAATGTCTTAAAAGTCAGAGGCACCAATAGAGAGTAGATGTGATGGGCGAATAATGGACAAGTTGGGAGCTAGAATAAATGCAATGAGCCCGGAGCTAACTCATGACATAATCAACTTATGATCGGTATGAGTATGCTAAAGTACAAAAGAGAAGTGCGATAGCAAGCACGTAGCCAATATTTAGAGGCGATATAGATTAAACTCTAAAGTGACAAATTGGTGTTATATGTTATCGGATGGTAACTGACACTAAGGGATTAGCATCATGAGCAAAAACGACGAAGCTCTAGATATATCCCTAAACCATGGATCGAATTCTTGATGAATAGACGGAGGGGATGGGAGGATGTGAAGGAAAAATTCATCTCAAAGAATGAGAGTTTTCTTGAACACAATAAGGAGATGCCGAAGGACTGAGACTTGATGTCTCATCTGGAGGAGACAAGGTTCTATTGCGAACGATCATGTAAGCGATTGGGAAAGGAGACAAGCAAGATGACAAATCATTTAGTGACACCACTGAATTGACGAATTGCTGAGGATGTAATCATGGATGACATAAGAAAAGGCAATGCCCAGTTTTGTTTTCGAAGCTAAAGGATCATAATGCCTAAGGTTGTGGATAAAGGCTAGAAAAGTAGGAACACATCCAGAGGGACCATCAAAGCATAAGTGGGAGAGCGTGCTGAACTAATAAAAGTGTACCCCTCAAAATACATGATTAACCTAATGCTTATGGCAATAGGTTGACGTTATTCAATGGTTCCACTTCTCAAATCATCACAACCAAGTGAGAAGAGACGTGAGAAAAAGAGAGGGTTGACCATCCTTGGTGGCTTAATTAAGTATTGTCCACTAAGGAGTTTAGTGCACAGGATGTGTACGGCCAGATTGACCAACACTTTGATTTCGGGGACGAAATCCAATTAAGAGTGGGAGAGTTGTAACATCCCAAACCTCGGACAATTTATAAATCAATTCGGTTTGATGAGGAATCATGAATTTCAATCATACTAGAAGAAATTGCGACCACACCGAATGGTTTAGGAAATAAAGAATATTCTGGAATGATGGATCAGAGATTTTGAACAAATCTTGATTTCACACGTTAGAAAATTCTTCCACGATCACGTAGAATTTTACGGAACTAAGTTTGGATTTCAAACGAGTGAGATATGTCAGTTTGAAGTCTAGACTTCGTTATTGAAATAACGTACGTATCGACACTTATTTAGTCATAACTTCTTCGTTTGGAATCGAAATAACGAGCCGTTTGAGCCCACGGGATCGTAATGGAAAGGAGAACCCTTTCAAAGGTTGATATTACATGTCAGTATAACTGAACACGTCGACCTGACAGATGTACCCATCGCTAGAAATTAATGTCACATTTTCTTTAACAAGACTTATTTGATTAATGACATAATTGATTAATGATAAAGCTGGAGATAAGAGTTGCCTCCAACTACCCATCAAATGAAAGTAACGTGGGTGGGGAAATTTTGTCTGAAGGAGTCACTAAACCAATCCCACTCACCTTCCCACCATTACTGTAACACCCCGACATTTGAGTTCATGTTCGATCATGATAAATGAACGATTGGATAGACGGTTACGTATAAAGGATTGCGAATTAGGAATAATAATAATAACTTATTATTATTATTATTAGTAAAGAAAAACAAAAAAAAAACAAAACAAAAAAATAGAAAACCCACCCCACCCCATCTGTACACCACCCCACTTCTCCCTCTCTTTACCGTGACCACAACTAATGCCCACCCATCCCATCTCTCTCGCCCCAGTCCCCTGCAAAGCCTCACAAGAGACCAAATCATATCATTTTATTATCCTGCCATAATTTGGAACGGCAATAAAAGAACCACCATACTTGATAGGGCTGTCCAATTTAATAGGAGAGTTGGGCAGTTGAAGAAGGCAATGTCGGTGGAACTTTCTTTTAAGTTGAATCTCATCCCCTTCCATGAAATTACGACCCATTGTTCTCCCTCCCGTAAACACTCACGAGTGCTATCTATCTCTCTCACCATTTTTGGTTCTTCAACTACAACGCAGACCCATTAGCTCCACCATTGTATTCCATAAACATAAACGTCAAACAAAACGAGAGGGAAGGTAGCTTGCAGCAGCCTAGGAAGGAAAGAAAACCCGACCGTAGTCTCCCTCTCTCTCTTGACTCCGCCATCGCCACCACTTCCTCTCCCCGCCATCAAACACATCGCCACCACCAGCCAACCTCGTCCATCTATTCTGATCTCGCCTAGCAACAGCAGCAGCCTAAGCAAGTAGCAGCCCTTCTAGCGCAAGCGAGCATTGTTCGTCCGTCGCCCTCGTTTCCTCTCGTGCTCACATTAGTCCTAGCACGTCTCGTCGGTTGACCACGAGCACGACCCTCTCGGTACTGCCTTATCCTGCCAAACAAACACGACCCAGGCTCGGTAAGAATCTCGAACCCGAATTTCCGTCCACCTTGAGTTATGTTGTAGCTAATCGATCCGCGTACGTAATGAACCGTAGCTTTGCCACAAGACGTCGTGGACTCAAACGGCGATCGACAAGGAGGAACGACGCCCAGAATCATCAAACCCAGTTTTATGATCGATCCCAAGGTAACAGATCCGATTCTATGAGATTAACTCGAGTATTAGCGTATATGCAAGTTATGGGTTTTTAGCAACGAAACTTACAGTCTTTTAGTGACGAAATTGACGCTGTCTCAAATGATTGCTGGGCTATTGTCCAGATCAGTCCCCCATGAATTCAGTACATACAACTTAGTCCCTCAGAGTTTTAAGTTTTGATAATTTGGCCCGAAAATCATATTTTGTTTTCATGGTTATGTTTATTTCCGACACTTTCCAGTGGGTATTTTCATAATATGATAATTTTATAAATTTGAGAATATTTGTATAATGCTCGTGTATAAATTTTAGAATTTTTGGATCTGTATTTGTATTTATAAAAATTAAACGAATGTTGGTTTTAATTAATTAAAATACTGTACGAAGTCGTTTTGGTGATTTGATAATTTTACATGAAACTATGATTATTTACAGATGTTATAAAATTATAGAGGAGAATTATTAGTTTTTGTGACTCGGTTTAAAAATTATATATGATTAATTTTAATAGGAAAAAGAGGTTATTTAAAAGAGGGCTTATGTTTATTAATTGAGATTAATGATTTGAGTTAACCAAGGTCAGAATTTAGAATCTTAAATGGAAAATATATTTTGAGAAATTTATGAGGATTTTATAAGAGCTATTTTAGGAGTTATTGAATTGTTTGAGATGATTTAATTCTTGAATTAAAGGGTTGAAAAGTTTAGTTTTGAGGAAATGATTTAAAAGAGATTGAGGGCCATTTTTAAAGGATTTTGGGACTAAGTAATCAATGAGGGAAATTTTCCCAATACGTTAATGGGACTAAATTTGAGGATTACCAACTAAGGGAAGATGATTTCAGTTTATAGGATTGAAGAAGCGATCGGATTAAGGATTTCACGTCAAGGGAACTAAGAATTGTCATTTGAGAGGTGAGTGGTTTAAGGGGGTAAATTCTACGCCTTACGTAATTTCAAGTATTTGACTTATGAGTTTTACGTATGTGTGTTTATGTGAATCGTATGCCAGTGGTTGATTTATGTCGTGATTGATAAAGCATGTTTTATTTGAGATATTATCTGAGATGCTCTATTTGAGTTATGATTGTGAAGTATATGATTATTTGAGCTGTCAGTATTTACTTGAAGCTTTTATATTTATGTTATTTAATGAAGGTTGCTTGATCTTTAAGGATCAACATTTAAGAGGTATTTCACTCCTAATTAAATTAGGGTGAAAAGATTTTAAGGTAGTTCACTAACGCCAGTCCCCCGCCCCAGTGAAAGTTTAAAGGAAGAGCAAGTTGCTCTTAAGGAACATGTGGATGAATCACTTAGACATCACATGAAATTTAAAGGAAGAGTATGATATACTCTTAAGGTTTATGGGGTTGAATTGATTACTCCCATAAAAAGGTTTAAGGAAAGGCCTATGTTGGCCCTCATACGTATGAGCTGGGCGGTTGGACTAGTTAGTGAGGGGATCCCAGAGTCGTCAAAGGTTTAAGATTTTTGAGGGTGGCGAGTAACAACAACTCCCACGTTTTTAAGGGTTAAAATTTAAAGGGTGGAAGTATGAACAACTTCCACAAGTTTTTGAGGTGAACACTTAAGGGAATACCCGTAAGTGCTTCAAGTTTTAGTAATGGCGTAGACTGACCCCAACCCACTCACCAGGTCGTAGAGGGGGAGCTAGGGAGCATCCAGTCGAGGAGCACCCAGTGAGAGAGCAGGCTACCAGAGGGGGACCACGTGAACACTTCTGAAGATGTCTGATCACGGATCGGAGTAAGCAGCATTTGTAATCTTTAGTTATTTGCTTTATGATTATGAGTAATGACTGGAGATTTAAAAGGATAAGAATTTATGGTTTGAGGTTTGCCCAAATGTTAGGGCTTTGCTTATGAATTATAACAATTTCTTTTCAGTATTGGTATTTCAAGCACATTATTATTTCTTTCTTCCAAAATTTTAAATATGCTCCGGAGCAAAATTGTTATTTAAGGGTTTTAGAAATCGGGATGTGACATTTTGGTATCAGAGCCGGTGTTCTTCTGTTCCTTGGTCTCCAAGGAATACTGGAATATCGGTCGTAGTTTTAAAGGCTTATGTTTCAAAGGAAAAGAAAAACGTGTTTTAAGTTTTGGCCAAACGAGTCAAGGATTTCTTTTAAGGATTTATAAAATCTCCAGTCTACTCTAATCGTATTGAAAAAAATAGCTCGATTACTAAAAGGGCCTTACTTATATGCAGAGCTAGTAATGCCCACGTCAACCTTCCACCACCGCCGCAACCTAGGCGTCCACCGGATTATGATACGTTCCGGAAGAGGAAGGTAGAGGATTTCTACGGGGATCGTTCGACGGATCCCATGGAGATCGATTTGTGGCTGTCAAAAGTCACTCGCACCCTACAAGAGATGCGAGCAGATGACGAGGACAAAGTGTTGCTGACAGTGTCCCTACTGCAGGGTGCTGCTTACAACTGGTGGGATACACAGCCAGCCAGTCGGGAGGATCCACCAGCCATCACTTGGCCAGGGTTCGTGCAACTGTTCAAAGACCACTACATACCAATGTCCTATCGGACCGAGCGGCAGAGGGAATTCCTTATGATCAGGCAAAAGTGGGGAAGTGAAAAAAGAGAGACAGTGGCGGAGTACACATCCCGGTTTGATAAACTGCTCCCTTATGGAGGGCCACAGTTCCAGGATGCTGGGATTCAACGCAGTCACTACCTAGAGAGCCTGAAGCCTACCCTTAGGAGGGACCTGAGTGCACATGTATGGAACAGTAGAGAAGAGATTTATCAGGCAGCCCTCCGAGTGGAGAGGGTAGAACAGAGCTTGTACGAAGAAAGGGTACAACGAGATGGTCATAAGAGAAAGGCTATGAGCTTCACAGAGGGACCGAGCCAGATGAGTCAGACCAGGAGGAGGCCGAATGGTCCACCTAGTTATGGAGGCACTCAAAGTCGGGCTGGTTCGACTAAGCCGGGTCCGACCTATAGTAACAGGGGTCCTTGCAACCAGTGTGGGAAGATTCATCCGGGAGAATGCAAGCTTCACTTAGGGGTCTGTTTCCACTGCAACGAACCAGGCCATTTTGCCAGAGAATGCCCTAAGAAGGGAGGGCAAGGGAGGACTCAGTCTGAACAGTCTATTCGTGGTGGAGGAGGCAAAACTCACACCGGGTACCAGTTTGGCAATCAGCCAAACCGATCCTTCAACAACAATGGAGGAAATGCTGGGCGGCCCATCCGTAATGATAGGGGCCAAGGGTCTCAAGCAGCTGGGCAACCAAGGATCTTCGCCATGAGGAGAGAAGAGGCAGATGCTGCACCTGATGTGGTGACGGGTATGATTACTCTTTATCGACATTCAGCTTTTGTGCTCATCGATTCTGGTTCTACGCATTCATTTATCTCTACAAAGTTTGCTAGAAACGTAAAAATACCATCAGTGAAGTTGGGTCAGAACATAGGAGTGAGAACCCCGGTAGGGGATACATTGATAGTCGATTCCGTCATTAGGAATTGCACTATCACAGTGGCTGGTTACGAGTTCGAAGCAAATCTAATCATACTACCGTTTGACGAGTTTGACGTCATACTGGGTATGGATTGGCTGTCCAAAAACCGAGCAAGGGTGGATTGTTACAAGAAGGAGGTTAGCCTTGAAATTGAGGGCAAGGGCACGGCGTTATTCAAGGGTACCAGAAAGCTGATCCCAGGAGGCTTAATCTCTGCGATGAAGGCCTTCTCGTTGATCCAAAAAGGATGTGAAGCCTACTTGGCCCATATCAAGGAGGTGCAAGAGAAGAAGATAGAAGATGTGCCTATTGTGAGAGAATACCCCGAGGTATTCCCCGAAGATCTTCCTGGGTTACCGCCGCAACGGGAGGTGGAGTTTGATATTGAAGTGGTTCCTGGTACAGCACCAATATCCATTCCTCCATACCGCATGGCACCAGTGGAGTTGAAGGAGCTGAAGGAACAGTTAGAAGAGCTATTGGAGAAGGGTTTCATCCGCCCTAGCGTATCACCGTGGGGAGCACCGGTGTTGTTCGTGAAGAAGAAGGATGGTAGTATGAGACTGTGCATCGACTATAGAAAGTTGAACAAGGCAACCATCAAGAATCGTTATCCTCTGCCAAGGATAGACGATCTCTTCGACCAGCTACAAGGAGCAAAAGTGTTCTCAAAAATTGATCTGAGGTCTGGATACCATCAATTGAGAGTAGCAGATGGCTCCATACCTAAGACGGCATTACGCACACGATATGGCCACTACGAGTTTTTGGTCATGCCATTCGGTTTGACTAATGCACCGGCAGCTTTCATGGCCTTGATGAACCGAGTTCTTCATGAATATCTAGATAAGTTTGTCATCGTATTCATTGATGACATCCTCATCTAATCTAAGAGCGAGAAAGATCATGAAGAGCATTTAAGGGTGGTATTACAGAAACTGAAGCAGGAAGAGTTGTATGCCAAGTTCTCTAAATGCGATTTCTGGCTAGACGAAGTCCTATTTTTGGGACATATGATCTCTGGTCGTGGAGTTGAGGTGGATCCAAAGAAGATTGAAGCTGTGACAAACTGGATTCCACCAAAGAACGTTTCCGAAGTACGGAGTTTTCTGGGTTTAGCTGGGTACTACCGGAGGTTTGTAGAAGGCTTCTCCAGTATTGCGAGACCCATGACTCAATTGTTGCAGAAGGGGAAGGCATTTGTATGGGACGAGAAGTGTCAAGCTGCATTCGAGTTGCTGAAGAAGAAGTTGACGTCTGCACCAGTGTTGGCACTACCAACCAGCGGTGGGGAGTATTCCATCTATAGCGATGCTTCCTATCAAGGGTTGGGTTGTGTGCTGATGCAAGATAAGAAGGTGATTGCATATGCTTCGAGGCAACTACGACCCCACGAGGTGAACTACCCCACCCATGACTTAGAGTTGGCAGCAGTGGTCTTCGCCTTGAAACTATGGAGACACTATCTCTACGGCGAGACTTTCAACATCTTTACTGATCACAAAAGTCTCCAACACTTAACTGATCAGAAGGAGTTGAACATGAGACAGAGGAGGTGGATGGAGCTGTTAAGCGATTACGATTGTACTATTAAGTACCACCCAGGAAAGGCAAATGTGGTAGCTGATGCATTGAGTAGGAAGAGAGAGAGTCCTTTACCCGAATTGGTCTCTTTGAGGGCCATGAACGTGGAATTGGAATTAGAAGAAGTAACGAAGTTGTTAGCAACCTTGAAGGTTCGCCCTATGTTACAGGAACGTATCAAGGAGAAGCAGAGTGAAGATACAGAATTGGGGAATTATAAGAAACGGGTGTTAGAAGGGAAGGACACCAAATTTGAATTGGTAGATGGTGTACTGATGTATCAAGGAAGATTGTGTGTGCCGGATGTCGACAAGTTGAGAAAGGACATTCTGGACGAGGCTCACTCTGCACCATATGCAATGCACCCTGGTGCCACAAAAATGTATCGTACCCTCAAGGAGCATTTTTGGTGGCCAGGATTGAAGAAGGATGTAGCAGCACATGTTTACCAGTGCCTGGAATGTCAAATGATTAAGGCTGAGCATCAAGCCCCAGTCATTGAACACCTACCGCTGGAGATTCCACAATGGACTTGGGAGAAGATCACTATGGACTTTGTGTATGGATTGCCGAGGACCCCGAAGGGAAATGACGGAGTATGGGTAATTATAGACCGATTCTCAAAGGTGGCTCATTTTATACCAATCAAGTTCAAGCCAGGGCTGGAAGAACTGGCTAGATTGTGTGTGAGAGAGATAGTAAGGCTACATGGAGTTCCACTTAGCATCGTGTCTGATCGCGATCCTAGCTTCACGGCACGATTCTGGGTAAGTCTCCAGAAGGCTATGGGCACTAAGGTGCATTTCTCTACTGCATATCACCCCCAAACTGATGGACAATCAGAGAGGACGATTCAAACGCTGGAAGACCTGCTAAGGGCGTGTGTATTGACGATGGAGGGAGCTTGGGACGAGCATTTGCCCCTAATGGAGTTTGCTTACAATAACCAGTATCACAGCTCGATACAAGCAGCTCCATATGAGGTATTGTATGGGAGAAAATGTCGCACGCCACTATACTGGGATGAAGAAGGAGTGCGACAACTAGAAGGTCCGGATATGGTACAGAAGGCAGTGGAAAAGGTGGAGGCAATTCGTCGAAACTTGAAGGTGGCCCAGGACCGGCAGAAAAGTAATGCTCAGAGGCCAGGAAACCCACGCAGTCATGAAGTGGGTGATATGGTATTTCTGAGGGTGTCTCCTTGGAAGGGAGTGATGAGATTCGGTAAGAAGGGAAAGCTTAGTCCGAGGTATATCGGTCCGTACGAGGTGTTAGAGCGTGTGGGACCATTAGCCTATCGACTAGCTTTACCTCCTAGTCTATCTAAGATTCACGATGTCTTCCATGTGAGCATGTTGAGGGCGTATCGGGCTAACCCTGAACATGTGATCAGGCATGAGGACATCCAGTTGGAGGACGATTTGACTTACGAGGAAACCCCAGTCAAGATCGTGGATAAACAGGAAAAGAAATTGAGAAAAAAGAAGATTGTAATGGTAAAAGTGATATGGAGGAACCAGGGCAACGAGGCTGCTACTTGGGAAACAGAAACTAGCATGCGAGAGAAGTACCCGGAATTGTTTAGCGATGCTTAGATCAGTGGTTGATCGGTCCCAATGTATTTTAGCGTTCAGATCTCAATACGGAGATACGTACTATTTAATAATAGTCCCGGTAATTATGTTGTGTTCTCCAAAGTACAACAAGGCAGTTCACCCAAAATTTCGAGATCGAAATTTATTTAAGGGGGAGGGAAATGTTACATCCCACTATGTCCAATTCTAATTGAATACGATTTACCTCGGCACAATTAGTGGCATCTTATTTCCCCAACCAACAGTTCCAATTTCGGGGACGAAATTTTTATAAGGGTGGAGGAAATGTAACACCCCGACATTTGAGTTCATGTTCGATCATGATAAATGAACGATTGGATAGACGGTTACGTATAAAGGATTGCGAATTAGGAATAATAATAATAACTTATTATTATTATTATTAGTAAAGAAAAACAAAAAAAAAACAAAACAAAAAAATAGAAAACCCACCCCACCCCATCTGTACACCACCCCACTTCTCCCTCTCTTTACCGTGACCACAACTAATGCCCACCCATCCCATCTCTCTCGCCCCAGTCCCCTGCAAAGCCTCACAAGAGACCAAATCATATCATTTTATTATCCTGCCATAATTTGGAACGGCAATAAAAGAACCACCATACTTGATAGGGCTGTCCAATTTAATAGGAGAGTTGGGCAGTTGAAGAAGGCAATGTCGGTGGAACTTTCTTTTAAGTTGAATCTCATCCCCTTCCATGAAATTACGACCCATTGTTCTCCCTCCCGTAAACACTCACGAGTGCTATCTATCTCTCTCACCATTTTTGGTTCTTCAACTACAACGCAGACCCATTAGCTCCACCATTGTATTCCATAAACATAAACGTCAAACAAAACGAGAGGGAAGGTAGCTTGCAGCAGCCTAGGAAGGAAAGAAAACCCGACCGTAGTCTCCCTCTCTCTCTTGACTCCGCCATCGCCACCACTTCCTCTCCCCGCCATCAAACACATCGCCACCACCAGCCAACCTCGTCCATCTATTCTGATCTCGCCTAGCAACAGCAGCAGCCTAAGCAAGTAGCAGCCCTTCTAGCGCAAGCGAGCATTGTTCGTCCGTCGCCCTCGTTTCCTCTCGTGCTCACATTAGTCCTAGCACGTCTCGTCGGTTGACCACGAGCACGACCCTCTCGGTACTGCCTTATCCTGCCAAACAAACACGACCCAGGCTCGGTAAGAATCTCGAACCCGAATTTCCGTCCACCTTGAGTTATGTTGTAGCTAATCGATCCGCGTACGTAATGAACCGTAGCTTTGCCACAAGACGTCGTGGACTCAAACGGCGATCGACAAGGAGGAACGACGCCCAGAATCATCAAACCCAGTTTTATGATCGATCCCAAGGTAACAGATCCGATTCTATGAGATTAACTCGAGTATTAGCGTATATGCAAGTTATGGGTTTTTAGCAACGAAACTTACAGTCTTTTAGTGACGAAATTGACGCTGTCTCAAATGATTGCTGGGCTATTGTCCAGATCAGTCCCCCATGAATTCAGTACATACAACTTAGTCCCTCAGAGTTTTAAGTTTTGATAATTTGGCCCGAAAATCATATTTTGTTTTCATGGTTATGTTTATTTCCGACACTTTCCAGTGGGTATTTTCATAATATGATAATTTTATAAATTTGAGAATATTTGTATAATGCTCGTGTATAAATTTTAGAATTTTTGGATCTGTATTTGTATTTATAAAAATTAAACGAATGTTGGTTTTAATTAATTAAAATACTGTACGAAGTCGTTTTGGTGATTTGATAATTTTACATGAAACTATGATTATTTACAGATGTTATAAAATTATAGAGGAGAATTATTAGTTTTTGTGACTCGGTTTAAAAATTATATATGATTAATTTTAATAGGAAAAAGAGGTTATTTAAAAGAGGGCTTATGTTTATTAATTGAGATTAATGATTTGAGTTAACCAAGGTCAGAATTTAGAATCTTAAATGGAAAATATATTTTGAGAAATTTATGAGGATTTTATAAGAGCTATTTTAGGAGTTATTGAATTGTTTGAGATGATTTAATTCTTGAATTAAAGGGTTGAAAAGTTTAGTTTTGAGGAAATGATTTAAAAGAGATTGAGGGCCATTTTTAAAGGATTTTGGGACTAAGTAATCAATGAGGGAAATTTTCCCAATACGTTAATGGGACTAAATTTGAGGATTACCAACTAAGGGAAGATGATTTCAGTTTATAGGATTGAAGAAGCGATCGGATTAAGGATTTCACGTCAAGGGAACTAAGAATTGTCATTTGAGAGGTGAGTGGTTTAAGGGGGTAAATTCTACGCCTTACGTAATTTCAAGTATTTGACTTATGAGTTTTACGTATGTGTGTTTATGTGAATCGTATGCCAGTGGTTGATTTATGTCGTGATTGATAAAGCATGTTTTATTTGAGATATTATCTGAGATGCTCTATTTGAGTTATGATTGTGAAGTATATGATTATTTGAGCTGTCAGTATTTACTTGAAGCTTTTATATTTATGTTATTTAATGAAGGTTGCTTGATCTTTAAGGATCAACATTTAAGAGGTATTTCACTCCTAATTAAATTAGGGTGAAAAGATTTTAAGGTAGTTCACTAACGCCAGTCCCCCGCCCCAGTGAAAGTTTAAAGGAAGAGCAAGTTGCTCTTAAGGAACATGTGGATGAATCACTTAGACATCACATGAAATTTAAAGGAAGAGTATGATATACTCTTAAGGTTTATGGGGTTGAATTGATTACTCCCATAAAAAGGTTTAAGGAAAGGCCTATGTTGGCCCTCATACGTATGAGCTGGGCGGTTGGACTAGTTAGTGAGGGGATCCCAGAGTCGTCAAAGGTTTAAGATTTTTGAGGGTGGCGAGTAACAACAACTCCCACGTTTTTAAGGGTTAAAATTTAAAGGGTGGAAGTATGAACAACTTCCACAAGTTTTTGAGGTGAACACTTAAGGGAATACCCGTAAGTGCTTCAAGTTTTAGTAATGGCGTAGACTGACCCCAACCCACTCACCAGGTCGTAGAGGGGGAGCTAGGGAGCATCCAGTCGAGGAGCACCCAGTGAGAGAGCAGGCTACCAGAGGGGGACCACGTGAACACTTCTGAAGATGTCTGATCACGGATCGGAGTAAGCAGCATTTGTAATCTTTAGTTATTTGCTTTATGATTATGAGTAATGACTGGAGATTTAAAAGGATAAGAATTTATGGTTTGAGGTTTGCCCAAATGTTAGGGCTTTGCTTATGAATTATAACAATTTCTTTTCAGTATTGGTATTTCAAGCACATTATTATTTCTTTCTTCCAAAATTTTAAATATGCTCCGGAGCAAAATTGTTATTTAAGGGTTTTAGAAATCGGGATGTGACATTTACTCCTTTACGCTCCATCACCATCATGATTCCACCTCACACTCAACTACTGCCATTACCATCATCTTCCACCTTTTGACTCAATCCAAAGGCCAAGCTAGCATATGGCAGCAGCGGTACAAATATGCAGCATCCACTGCTTCTTTTCCCGGGGAGAGACACCAAAACCAAATTCCATACTTTGCTCATCCCCCGTTTTTGTTTCACGTAAGTGGTGAAGGGAGAAAGAGAGTGAATAGAAAGGGAGTGAAATTAAGGATTCTTAATACTAGGTTGTGCTCGGGAGGAAGTCATAAATCGATCCACGGAGTTAGAATTCAGTTTGGAGGTCGTTAGAAGTCTCGTCGGAGCTTCGCCGGAGTTTCGTCGGAGGGTCGCCGGAAAAACCAGAAAAATGAACTTCAACCATACTTTGAAAGGTGAGTATGGTTGCGAAGAGGGCGATCTCAGGAGCGTCATGGTGTCAACGAAATCGAATTCGGACGTCGGATGAGGGAGAACCGAGCCTCCGAACTTTGAGCAAAAATCTGTCAAATCAAGGTACCATGTCTGGTAAATCGAAAAGTTAAAGGAGCTCTCTGTAATTTTCCCACAGAGACGGGTCAACCTCTTTTTAGTTGACTGGAAAATTTCGTATTTAGTCCCTGGTACTTTGAGTACTAACGGAATTCGTATTTCGTTCATAATTCGTTCGTTTGACGTCCAAACGACGAACCGTCTTCACCTACAGGATCGTGAGAACGAGGAGAATATTTTGAAACCAAGATATGGAATTTCCTGAGCTTTCACAGAATCGGATTTCGTCATAAATAAGGTGTGTGGGCTTACGGTAAAAGGGAACCGGAATTACGTGTTTATTTCTAAATACGCATGATTGATTTGATGATTAATGATTATGATGGATTTGTGATTGGTTCATGGTTGTGACCTTGGATGAAATTATTGATGAAGTTAACTGATTGTTATGATAATTATTATTATTAATCTCGTATTGGAATTGTTGATGTATTTGGTGAACTCCGAATATTTTCCGAAAAGGTCTACTGAGATCAGAATAAGGAAAGGAAATTTGAGGAATCTTGAGACGAAATTAGTCATGATATATTATCATGACAATGATTATATTGGTAATAATTGACTTTGCGGAATTAATTGAAGTTATGACGTTAAAAGGGTGAAATTGGGAATTTATAAATTGGATTAGTATATGAGAAGGAATTCTGGTCAGAATAATTACATCAAAGGATTTGTGATATTTGTTGGATTTGTTGATGGATGAAATCGGTTTCTACGTGGTTTCGTTATTAAAGGGAACGTATTATGATTTTCAGAATAGTGGTGATTAAGAGAAAATTATTTAAATTAGAGTGTGAGTTCAAAGTGATTACCATGAGTAATTTTATCTTGGATTTAATTTGATTTACGTTTTATGATTAATTTTGAGAAATGGTTAATTGAGTATTTAATTGAAATATTGAAAATAGTCTTATTAATGAATCATGACGAACTATGATTTAGTTTGTACTTTAAGAAATAATTATTGAGAGATGTGTTATTAGGGGAGACCTTTTCAAATGAACTTTGATAATCATGAGAATTATATATATGAGTATGGTCCTTAGAATGGTTTCAAGTGATTAATAGAAATTCATGAAGATGAGATTTTGATCATAATATATTTAGTTGCTATTTTGTTATAATTAATTAATGGAAGATATGGATAAACCGATGTATTTTAGATTATATGGTTCGTATGATAAAATGATTTATGATGAATGAAATTATATTGTTCATGATATATGATTATGATATGATGATGATGATGATGATGATACGGATATTGATTGCTAGTGATGCGATTGACGTGTATGATTATGACGTGATTAGAATATCGTTTGGTATAAATGTGATTGGTAATTATAAATATTACTGAGATATTTTGTGACAACGTTGATATGATGAATGTTTTGATTAATGATGATGCGGATGAAATATTATCATGATCGATTTGTATTTGATGTGTTAAATGGTTACGATGAGTGAATGAAGTATTGATAAATTGAGTACTTGGTAGATTTGTCACGTTTGATTGAAGAGAATGAATTACTTATATCATTGAGAAGATGATGATTATATTGAGATCATGCAATGCATCAAAGTATGCATAGATGATGTGAGATATGCATGGACTGGGAATATCAATGGGACGCTATTGATTTCTTGGATCGATTGAGATATGATGGAAGAGAGAAATTGATATTGTTTGATCATGTTAAATCACATAGACATAGAAGGGCCTATGCCTACCCCTATGAGATGGATTGGGCTGCGGTCCTGATGAAAGGATTTATGATAATCCTAGATTGGATGAGATTGTGGTTTTTGATATAACCACTGAGATGATGAGCTCGAGCGGGGTGGGCGTATGGTGACCTTAGCGCGCAAATTAATAATAAATGGAGAGTCTGCATTTCATGCATTGCATATGATATATATGATGGAGATGATTTCCACAAAGGAAATCGTGAAGTTATATTCGATTGATGATTGATTGAAAGATTGATATGGTTAATGCCATATTGGTGATTTGATTATGGATGAATGATTGATATGGTTAATGCCAAATTGGTGATTTGATTATGGATGAATGATTGATATGGTTAATTCCAAATTGGTGATTTGATTATGGATGAATGATTGACATGCTTGATGCTTAAATGATGAGTTTACTTTGAATGAAGGATTGATATTATGGATTCATGAGTTGAGGTAAGTTTACGATTTTATGTCGATATACGACTTGATTAATGAAAGCCATACCATGAGGAATTGGGTTAAAGACGAATTTGGATTGATGACCTAGAAATAAATCTAGAGATTAATGAGATTTTCGTGTGGCATGATAATTTGTTGATGATGTGTTCTTAATCAACAAGATGTGATGGTGTGATGGCATGCTAACAATAGTTTTGCCGTATAGGCCAGGTCCACACACTCAGCTTAGTAGCTGACCCATTTTTCTTTCTAGATGTGACAGGTGTGATAAATTGAGGATGACTCTGGCACTACACAATGATCGATGGAGGATTTTGGTTTAAAAGGTTTTTCACATATTGATGTACTTCGAAATCCTTATTTTTACGATTCTGGTTTTGAGCATGCATGATAGTTTACAATGGTCATGTATGATCATTAACTTGAGTTGAGTATGAACGGAGTAGATAAGACTGATAGTATGGGTTTGGTGAATCCTGAATTTGACGAAGATGGATTAATGAATTGAGAATATGATTTTTAGTAATTGTTATGATGAGTTGAATTTTAAACATATGAGAATGATGTGGATGTCAGTTGAGTCAAGATTTTGAAAACGTAAACCCCGAGTGTTTTCCGCTGCGCGGTTGAACCATTGGTTCGACCCATGATTTTAGGGTGGGGTGTTACACACCCCCAGGACGTGGTATAGAGGGTGGGCACCATACAGCCACCCCCCAGGACGTGGTAAGGGTGGACTAGGTAAGGGGGTGGGCATCATACTGTCACCCCCATGACGTAGTGAGGGGGGAGATGAGCGAATTTGGCTAAGGCAAGGAGTGCTGGAGCCACCCCCATGACATGTCGAGGGGGTAGCCACATACCACCACCCCCATGACGTGCCGAGGGGGGTGGCCACATACCACCACCCCCATGACGTGCCGAGGGGGGTGGCCACATACCGCCACCCCATGACATGCCGGGGGGTGGCCACATACCAACGTGGGCATCATACTGCCACCCCCATGATGTGGTAAGGGGGGTGGCCACCATACCAACACTCCCATGGGATGCAATACCATGAAGTGAAATATGACTAAGAATGGAGAATGATGGTGCCCCCATGGTATGATCAGGGGGTGATCATCATAATGTAGGTGGAGTTGGATGGTCGAATGTGGCAAAGGCAAGGAACACCCCCATGAGGTGATCAACTTACACCCCCGTGAGGTGGTCAGGGTGGGTCATCAACGTACGACCCCCATGAGGTGATCATACAAGGGGGAGTCAAGTGGCAATGGGTCACCCTTTCATGCCTTAACAATTTTTCTCTACAGACAAGCAAAGCTACGGAGAAGATACCAAGAGTAGGGAATGAAGTCTCAAGAGGAGGGCACTACCATCGTTAGGGCATCAGTGGAGCAGTTAAAGAGAGTAACCGTCACTCCACTTCAGCAGAGCGCTTTTTGAAAGCAGTTACTTCTTGTGGCTATAAATAGAAGGTGAAGACAACAGTGGAGAGGTTCTCCAAAATCACGCCAGACAACACAATGTCAATTTTTATACTTTTATCTTTTCCTCTGCAAATTTAGCCATAGTTGTAGATGTGGAGCCTCACTGAACCTCCATAGGAGTAGGGCTAAGTTAATGTAGATCTGTCTCATAGTTATCAGAATATTGAACACCCTTGTTTGAACTTTGTTCAAAGAGGTGTGAACTGTGTTGTTCAATCGTTTGTTTGGAAGTCAAAAGGTGCAATTCAATTCTATTCATCTAGATTTTCTGGTCGCGAAAACAAATTGACACACCTGGTGGGACACGTGTGTCAAGGGTCCCACCACAAAGAAAATCCCTTGGGAACCGACAGAAAGAAGCTCTCCCCCTCTCTACTAACATCAACGACTCTCTTGCTAGGGAATAGTAACGACCAGGATGCCTCACTTGGCTTTGAAATTCAAACAATTCAAATTCATATCATCTATCACCGAAAAGTTCTAACAAATCATTCAAACTATCTCACAAAAGAATTCAACATTTTTTGTAATAAATTTATGTCAATAATAAGAATGACAATCCATAGAGAAACAAAAAAATAAATCTGACAAGGAGGATGGAAGATTAAATAAAAGGAAGCATAAACAAAATTAGTGATTAAAAGTTGGATGGTTTTGAACTAGTTTACGATTAATGTATTTTTTGTTCTCAATCTTTTGTGGTTAAAGTAGTCAACCAGTACGGACCAGTCAAATCGTGATGGTTCATCTACTGTCATGTCAAACCGTTTAAAATCGTTTGGTTAATCTCCAACCATCCAATCAAATGAATCAAATAGATGTTTTATCTGATTTAGTGGTTACATATATTCTACTGGCCCAACCACTGATCTGATCTGTTTCTTTCTTGTTAGAAAACTTCAAAACGTAAGCCATTATTATTATTATTATTATTATTATTATTATTATTTTAAATAAAATTATTTGTCTTTCCCGCCCTACCGCTCAACAGTTATTGAAACTCATTAGTCATTACTCTATTTCCTTCAAATTGAATCAACCGCTTGCATGCATGTAACCGTGCGCGGGCAAATCCCATAGTACCGCATCACGAAACGCTGCTTCATCGCTCTATAAAACCCACCGTTGTTGCCTCTTCACACCCTCACGCCACACAATATTTCACATTACAACACATCATCGTCACACAAACTTTCACATCATGGCGGCGGCGGCATCAGGCAGCAACGGCAACGGGAACAAGTACTTCCACCTGAACGTGGTGGCGATCGTGACCACCGCCACGGGCCCCAACGGCGGCGCCCCCGTCACCCGCGAGGCCGAGCGCGTGTTCACCCTCCCGCTCGAGCCGATGCTGAACGAGGACAGCGCGACGCCGTACGTGCGCAAGATTGTCGAGTCCTTCCTCCCCATGAAGATCCCGGACCCCGAGGACAACGTCGCCATCGTGGACAAGGTCGCCGACGTCGCCCTCCGTCTCTTCGTCGCCCTCGAAGGTGACGAAATTGACAACAAGAACAACAACAAGACTTCTGCTGGTGGTGGTTCTGGTTCTGGTTCTGGTTCGGCCGGGGCTGCGAGCCTTGGTTTGGAGAGGAGGTGGTTTTACGCCAAGGATGGACTGCCGATGACCAAAGTGACGATCTACGTCGCCCAGGATGGTTTCGTCTCCGTTGTCGGCGACTTCGAGTTGGATGACGACGAGGACGATACTGATGATTCTGATGATGAGGAGGATGACGAGGACGAGGAAGAGGAGGAGGAGGAAGACGGTGGTGTTGAGGCTATGGAGACGAAGAAGTAGAAGATCGAGTGGTGATGGTGTTGTTGTTGTGGTGGCTGTTGCCCTAGCAATGGCTACGTGCATGCATGGTGGCCGGTGTGCCATGATATTATTATTATTACTAAAACTGTTTCTGTTTTTTTGTGTTTCAATAATAATCCAGTGTTTGGTGAACTGGTCAACTGGGGTTTGTTGTTTCGGGTCGTCGTTTGTAATGTGAACGATTGGTAGTGATGTTGTGTCAGTGGTTGGTCACTGTTTATGTAATGAGGAGAATAGTTAATGTCTCCATTTTTATAATAAGCTGGTCGAACAATTCTATGTTGTGATGGTATATGCTTGATATGGGTATTATTGGAGTGGAATATTTTCATGCAATTCCCAAGTTTTTTTTATGGTGAAAAAACTTGTTGTTGGAGAAATGTTTGTTGGCATTGTGAACATATACATGTAGTTAAGTTTGTTTCCATGTTATAATTATAGCAACTGCCAAATGCACTTAAAAAATTTCGATGAACATGAAACAAAAAAAAAATGCTTTTACTATCTGACTCAGGAAAAAAAAGAGGTTATGTATGTTTGTCACAGTGCTGTTTATCCTATTGAAATAAAAGAAAGTCTGCTAGAACTCTTGTTTTACTATCGTATGGAGACAAGACTGTACGCAAAAAGTGGAAACCAATAACAAGACATTAGCGAGTAGAAATTCCACAAGGCAGCTTAACAATGCCTTAAGAAGAAATAAATGCTACTGTAATTAGGTAAGGGAATATTCAAAAAATGAGATTAAAAACAATTAGAAAAGTAAGTAATAGCATGCTCCAGAAGCTGATGTTTACTGGGTACAAGAAATCCAGAGCACCCCATTGTCGACGATCCTGTTCAACGGCGACGAAACAGGGCAGGAGAGAGGTGGAATTGGTTGGGGTGATCTGCGAAGCATCGAGCCTCACCGAAATTGAGGGTACACTCCAAATTTCCCCAGGAAGCTCATCCGCACCTTCCATTGGAACGACGGTACCTGAATGGCTGAATTCAATTCGACCCAAAAGTGCTCTGAAAACGGCAAAATTCTAAGGAAATTCGAGCTTATTGGGTGGACTCATTGGCGGTGATTCGATCCAAACGGCTGATGCAAAATCAATCGTTATCGATCCAGGAAGCTGTACGAACGATTCAATTCGACCGGAGGCGCTTGCATAAAAACCCCCAAATCTCAATTGCAATTTCTGGGTTCGAAGAGTTCAAACTTCGACAGTGGCTGGAAATCAGGAAATCACGATTCAATGACAGAGACGATGATTCAAAGGTTGAAACCGGCCCAGAATTTCAATTCGAAGGTAGGCGAAGCTAATGGTGGCCTTGAATTGTGCTGTAGATCCGTGAGGAAGAAAGCCCCAATTTTGAGTATGACGAACATTGACGAAGTTGGCCAGAACTTCTAGTTCAAGCTGCCATCTTACGTTCCAATTTGGGAGCGATTCTCTGATGAATATGAGACACGGAAGGCCAAAGCTTTGAGGTCAAAGCTTTTTTATGGGGGAGGGACTGATATGATCTCAATTTAGACATTAATACGAATGGAATTGATCGATCATGAAGGCAAGCTAGGCACGTTGAAGAACACTGATTTTTTGCCTAAGTGTTTTTGATAGTTTCATGTGTCAACTTTGGATGAGCATAATTCGCAATTGGCTTGGTGAAAACTTGGGTTCTTGGGCTTGTTTTGAAGAGGGAGAGCTGTTTGTTAGAATGAAGTGTTTTGGAGCTCGAGCTGAGATCCAGAAGATGGCTTTCCGGGACGATCAAGATGCTAGCTCGACACTGGCAAGACAGCCAGATTTGGCTATATATGGGATTGGGAGGGAGGAGTCATCTTTGGAGCTCTCGTCGAGGAGCAGGAAAGAGAGTCGAGATTCATGGGTTGTCATCCATGAGATCACGCATCTTCTTCTACAACGACTTGGGATTGGGTGATGAGTTTGATCCCTGGGAGTGCTCGAACGAGAAGCTTCAAGATCGTATCAACACTTGTTGGAGGAAGAGCAATCCAAATCCGAGACAGATTAGGATTCTGCCTCTGTTTGTTTTAATTTCCTTTTCCAATTAGAATTTGTTTCTATTTGAGTTATAGCATGTTTAGGATATTCTTTACTTGTATTGTAAGATTAGTTAGTCTATTTAAACTCTCGTCTACAATGTAAATCGTCAGTTTTTTGTTCATCGAATACAAAATTGAGCTTTGATTCATCTCGCAAGTTTGCTGGAGGAATTGAGTTAGATTTCTTGGAGGATTCTAAGCAATCAAGCGCTTGTATCGATCAGCTAGTCACGCTGATTCATGGCCAAGCTTCTACCCTAAGCTTCGAGTCTTTCTCCCATTGCGAGAATTGCACGAAGTTCCATTCACATTCATCACTTTAACCATGTTTCTGTTCGAGGAATTGAGCTAGGAGCTCAATTTGATTCTCAATTGCTCAACTCTGATCATAAGGCCGTATCTAGGGTTTATCATGAAGTCACTATGAAGATTTGTCAATGTTTTTAGACTCGGACCAGATTCTTAACCGGAAAAGTTGATGATTCGACGGTTAACCGTTATGGAGCCGCCTATTAATCGTTGATAGAACCGTTGATGCACTTTAATATAAAAGACAAAAATCAACCGAACAATCATTGTTACTGAATTAGTGGTGATCCGATTTGGTCATTCGTTAAAAAACTTCAAATGTTAGGTAATTTTTAAAATTTTTTGTTTTACCCGCACTCCCGCTCAAACTATTGACCATTATTCCCTTCAAAATGAATCAACCGCTGCATGCATGTAACCGTTCGCGGCAAATCCCATACGTCCATCTCCCACATCTCTCCAACCATCGCGTCGCACCGCGAAACGGTGCTTCGTCCGCTCTATAAAAACCCACCGCCGTCCGGCCTCTTCCCACCCCGCGCCACATAATTCCCTACGTTAACATCACTTCATCGTCACACAAACATTCACATCATCCTCCACACCATGGCGGCGGCGGCGGCAGGCAGCGGCGCGACCAACAAGAACTTCCACCTAAAAGTGGTAGCGATCGTGACCACCGCCACCGGCCCCAACGGCGCGCTCGTCACGAAGGAGGCCGAGCGCATGTTCACCCTCCCGCTCGAGCCGATGCTGAACGAGGACACAGCGATGCCGCACGTGCGCAAGATGGTCGAGTCGTTCCTCCCCATGAAGATCCCGGACCCCGAGGACAAAGTCGCCATCGTGGACAAGATCGCCGACGTCGCCCTCCGTCTCTTCGTCGCCCTCGAACGTGAAGAAACTGACAACAACAACAACAATAAGACTGATGTAGCTGCTGAGGCTGGTTCGGGGATTGCTGGCTTTGATGCGGAGAGGAAGTGGTTTTACTCCAAGGACGGACTGCCGCAGACCAAGGTGACGATCTACGTCGCCCATGATGGTTTCGTCTCCGCTGTTGGCGACTTCGAGTCGGAGGACGACGAGGATGATACTGATTCCGATGAGGAGGATGATGGTGAGGAGGAAGGTGGCGTCGAGGCCATGGAGAAGAAGTAGAAGATCGAGTGGTGTTTTTTTTGTGGCTGTTGCCCTAGCAATGGCTACGTGCATGCATGCATGGTGGTGTGCCATGATATTATTATCTATTACTAAAACTATGTCTGTTTGTGTTCAATAATTATCCAGTGTTTCGAAAACTGGGGTTTGTTGTTTCGGGTCGTCGTTTGTAATGTGAACGATTGGGAGTGATGTTGTTGTCAGTGGTTGGTCACTGTTTTATGTATGAGGAGAATAGTTAATGTCTCCATTGTTATAATAAGATGGTCGAACAATTATGTATTGTGACAAAATATGCTTGATATGGGGTATTATCATTGTTGTGGAATGTTTTCATAAATATTGAAAAAGTTGGATTGTTAGAGAGACGTTTGTTGTCATTGTGAACATATATGTAATTTAATTAAGTTTGTTTCAGTGGGCCGAGCCACGTACATGCTGGTCAATGGGCCTGAATTGTGAAAGAGATGACCTTGAATGATGAGAGCAAGGAATGGATCAAGTTTGACCCAAGAAGTGAGCAACTCAGCCGAGACTAGCTACCCCAACTGGCTAGCTCTCGGAGGAGTGGATCTCACCGAAATGGGGGATCGAATCGAACCAATTTGCATCGAACCATTTCATATTGAAGTGAGACCGTGCAAACTCGAATTGACCATCAGTGGGGGTGATCGGGCCGACTGGGTCAGTGGAAGAGTATGAGAGTCGCTTCTGATGTTGTGTATCCTCCTCTGGCTACACTGAAACGCCAACGTTCGGAAGGCAGTGGGAGGTGGATCAAGGATTAGGAGCTGGAAATGGAAATGGAGGATTGAGTGACGAGGTCGACGACTGAGGCTTTGATAGTAAGCCCATTAGGAATCAGGATTGCAGCATCAGAGAGAAAGGTCGGCGTGGTAGTCACGATATTGGCAGGTATGACGGCTATAACTCTATGTATGAGGGTGAGGATGAACTGGTTTTTTTAGATCTAGACCCTTGACCATTGAGTTTCCAAAATTCAAGGGCCATGAGGATGTTGGATCATGGATTTATGCTAGAGATAGGCGTTCAGAAACCATCCCACTGTAGAGGAGAGGAAGGCACACCTGGCGTCTTTCTATTTAGAGGAAGATGCCCTTCAATGGTGGGAGTGGATGGACTATTGATTCTTTTGCAGAGGCAGAGTATTGATCACTTGGCCTCTCTTCAAGGAAGAGCTGACGTACCAGTTTGGGGAGTCAGATCGAGGAATGGATGTCGGAGTAGATAGCTAAACTAAGACAGTCAGGTACCATGGCAGAGTTCCTAAGGCTAGGGAACATGTGTAAGGGTATGCCAGAGGAGACTCTAATTGGTTTATGTAATACAAGTTTGAGCTCGGAGTTAGTAGCAACATTGAAGGTGTTCTAACCCGGTTCCTTACGCACTACATCAGGCTAGCTACTACTGGCTTGCAGCCACCATGACCAATCCTCTGGTGAACGAGAACAATCCACCCAACACCGGCTGAGCTCCCATCCATGAACAAGCATGGTCGTCAAGATCAGCAACGACCCCATTTACTACTTGTAGTACGATTCATGGAAAGAAATGTAGCACTATATTTCTTTTTTTCCAAATATGAAGTCACTATGAGGATTTGTTGGTGTTTTCAAAACCAGACCAGATGGTTAATTGGGAAAGTTGGTGGTTCATGGTTCAACGGTTAACGTAATAGTATCGTTGGTCTAGTCACTTCCAATTTTTTGCAGACTTTTTGATCTAGGCTTCGATGACGAGACCCAAATAGGACAGAGCCAAGAAGAATCAAAGGTTGGATGTAGGCCGACGGACAAAGAAAAGAATAGAGAAGCGCTTTTTGGAGAAAGTGATTAATTGAGTTCGAGTTTTGAGAGGTTGATCTTTGTCTTTACCCACTCTTTCTATTTTAGATTAGCAATTTCCTTTTCTCCAAAAAATCGAGTTCTCAGAAGCTAGATTTTTCTTCCCCTACAACCTATTTCTTCAACTGACTATGAGAAAGTCAACTTTGTGGTAGGGATGAAGATGAACGAGCGAAGAAGAAGTCAAAGAAGAGCTCAATCTTATTTTTCTTCATTGTGAGCCATCACCAATGAATAGCCAACAAGTTTTTTTTATGTGCATGCAAGGTGTTTGATAAAATGGGTTTGTAGTTAGCTGGAGTTGAAACCTAGATTTAGCTTTAACAAATAATCTTCTTTTCTGATTGTGGTTTGTTATAATTGAAATTTTGATTTGTTAGATTTAGTGAATCAGATATATATATAATTTCAATTTGGCACTATTGAATATGCTCTAATTGTCGATTATAGTTTTATGGATGATGACTCGAGGGGATTGCCTGAGAACTATCCAGAAATAAAATCCAGAAAAGGTCCAAAAATTTGCAGCAAAACAGAGGAAGAGAAACTTGTAGAAGACAGGGGTAAAATTGTATGTACTCGAACACATTTCCCCATCTCACAACCCATTCCTAAACGACACATTCTGGGAAAATTTCCTCATCCAATTGACTCATTTTTCAAAATGAGTCATTTGACTCAAATTGTATCATTTTAAGAATGGTTCATCCAAACGACCCCCTAGTCTCATATGCCACAAGTCTGACTCCTGTAAATCGGTGTTTGTATGAAGTGTTGGTGTTAGTATGTGTATCTCCAAGAATGTACAATCCTTTGTCTATTCTGATTGAACCAATCTTCCATTGAGAGGCAAGGTCATGTACAAAACAAAAGTGGGATTGAAATAAAAGTGAGACTGGTGAACTCTTGGTTAACTGACTTATGGAGATAAGATTGTATGCAAAAGTAGAAACCAACAAGACACTAATGAGTAAAGTTTCACATGACAGCCTAAAAATGCATATAAGAGTAGCTGATATTTGTTTTCCATTTGGTAGAGTGACAAGGATTACATGAATATGTTTACATCTTAAGCAAAGAGACATGCTAATCCTACATTACATGGACATCCAGATCATCATGTGATGGCTAGTTGGCTTAGTCGAAATAAATAGATAAATAATTCATTAATAATATAATAATGAAGAAAGAAATGCTATGATAGTTAGGTAAAAAAAATAATGAAAGAATGAAATAAAAAAGGAACAAATTAATTATAATTTTTTTTTTAACTTACAGTTACGTACGTAACGCTCATTTGACTTCTTTTTAACTTACCGTAACGTATATTTCACTCCCACATGTAACGTAATGCACGCGTGACATCATGCTACTATTGGCAACGATCCCATTTTACTACTTGTAGTACGGTTCATGGGAAGAAATGTAACACTATATTTCTTTTTGTGAAATATGAAGTCACTATGAAGATTTTCAATTTTTTCAGAATCCAATAGGACCTAATGTTTAACCCAAAAGGTTGATGGTTGATGGTTTCAAGGTTTTAGTTATATAATCGTTGATAGAACTATTAATGCACTATAATATAAAAGACGAATACTATACAAAAAATTAGTAGTGAATTTATCAATATCCATAAGAAAAATTCAATCCATATCATCTATATCATCGAAAAAGTTCAAACAAAGCATTCAAACTATCTCACAAAATATATCATAACGCAATGCACCGTTCGGTTCATCCCTAAGACCCTAACCTCCAATCAAAATGAACCCAACCACTATATGTAATTGATTTAATGATTCTACCGGTTCAAAACCGATCCGATTTGGTCCTTATACAATTTGTTAAATAAAAACTCCAAACGTAACGTACGGTATCTATCAAAATTTAGTTTGTAATTCCCGCCCTGCCGCTCAAACTAGTGACTGCAGTTTGAAAACCCATTACTAATATTCCCTCCAAAAATGAATCAACCGCTGCATGCATGCACGTAACCGTACTCGTCAAATCCATCGCATCGCATCACGAAACGCCGCCTCCTCGCTCTATAAAACTCACCCTCGTTCCTTCTCCACACCCCGCGCCACACAATTTTTCACATTGCACAAACAACACTTCACCGTCACACAAACACTCACATCATCCTCCACACCATGGCGGCGGCGGCATCAGGCAGCAACGGCAACGGCGCGACCAAAAACTTCCACCTGAAAGTGGTGGCCATCGTGACCACCGCCACCGGCCCCAACGGCGCGCTCGTCACTCAGGAGGACGAGCGCATGTTCACCCTTCCGCTCGAGCCGATGCTGAACGAGGACACAGCGCTGCCGCACGTGCGCAAGATGGTCGAGTCGTTCCTCCCCATGAAGATCCCGGACCCCGAGGACAAAGTCGCCATCGTGGACAAGATCGCCGACGTCGCCCTCCGTCTCTTCGTCGCCCTCGAACGTGAAGAAATCGACAAGAAGAACAACAACAAGACTGATGTAGCTGCTGAGGCTGGTTCGGGGATTGCTGGCCTTTATGGAGAGAGGAAGTGGTTTTACTCCAAGGACGGACTGCCGCAGACCAAGGTGACGATCTACGTCGCCCATGATGGTTTCGTCTCCGTTGTCGGCGACTTCGAGTCGGATGACGACGAGGATGATACTGATTCTGATGATGAGGATGGTGATGAGGAGGAAGAAGGTGTTGAGGCGATGGAGAAGAAGTAGAAGATCCAGTGGCTGTTGCCCTAGCGATGGCCTACGTGCATGGTGGTGTGCTATGCTATTATTATTATTATCATCATTATTATTACCTATGGAAAGACTATGGCGCTAGTATTATGTCTGTTTGTGTCCAATGATTCAGTGTTTCGAGAACTGGAATTTCATGTTCGGGTCGTCGTTTGTTATGTGGAACGACTAATAGTGATGTTGTTGTTGTTGTTGTCAGTGGTTGGTCACTGTTTATGTGTAATGAGAACCGTTATATGGTCTGGCTTTTGATAATAAGATGGTCAAACAATTATATTATATATGCTTGATATGGGTATTATATATTATATATGGTGGGATATTTTCATGCAATTCGAAGTTTTTTATGTTTGAAAAAACTCGTTGTTAGTGAAACACTGTTTGTTTGTCGTCAATGCGTGAAACATTTACTTGTAGTTAAGTTTGTTTCCATGTTATGGTTATTTCAACTTCCAATGGCACTTACAAGTTTTCGACGAAACATGTTAATATGTTGTCTAGTTTTCATCATTAGACTCAACGAGGTCTATCTGCTTGATACCAAGGAAAACTGCCTTCTTTGCTCTGAGAGAACAATTGATTTTGTCAGGATCCAGGTTGCTAGAATATGCTTGGCATCCAAATACTCTCAAACTGGTATAGTTACTTCAAACAATTTCTCTAAATAAGTTTTGTTGTCAAGAATAGGAGTTGGTGTCAAGTATATCAAATATGCAACATGCAATAAAAAGTAGCTCCAGAAGCTTATAGGCAATCCACTCTGAAAATTTAAGAGACTTAGCACCATTAACAAGTTTTGGTGTTTTCTCTCCACTATTTCATTCTGTTGAGCTATCCAAATAAAACTCACCTAATGTATAATGCCATGTTTTGCATATGTTATAAACGCGCTGCTACGCATCGGGAAATCGCCGGAATCGACAAAGCAAGAATACGAGAGCGAGAATCGAAAGAACACAGACACACGATTTACGTGGTTCACTAACACGATGTATGTTAGCTAGTCCACGGGCGAGAGAGAGCCAGTTTCACTATATCGAGGAGATTACAGATTACAGAGGAGTATGAGAAGTATTTATAGTACTTCTCCATGTGGGTCTAAACCTAATCCAATCTGACAAAAGAAACGGTTACAGACCAGGCCCAGAACCGTGGGCCGGGGACGAGACCCCCGATTACCAGTCGTAGCGGCTGATAGTCCGATTCAAGTCATATCAACAGCATAAAAGTCTGACTCCTCTAAAGAGGTGTTTGTATGAATGGAAAGGGCGGGTGTGTTGGTGTTTGTATGTGTATCTCCAAGAATGTACAATCTCTTGTCTGCTCGAATTGAACCAATTCTTTGTTGAGAGACAAGATCCCGCGTATAAAACAAAAGTAGGATTGAAATAAAAGTGAGTTTGATGAACTATATTGGTTAACTGACTTATGGAGACGAGATTGTATGCAAAGGTGACAACCAACAAGACATTAGTTAGCTAGTAAAGTTCCACATGACAGCTTAACAATGCATATATGAGTAGCGGTGTCTCTTTTCCATTTGGCAGAGTGACAAGCATTATTCCATGAATAATTTTACTTCTTAAGAAAGTAGACATGTTAATCCTACATTACATGGACATAAGATCATCATGTGATTTCTAGTTGGCTTAGTAAAAATAAATAAATAAATAATAGTATAATAATGGAGAAATAAATGCTACAAGAATCAGGCAAGGGTTTGTCGTTACGTTATAAATCTCATTTTACTTCTTTTTTTTAACTTAGCGTAATGCGTTTTTTACTCCCGCCTGTAAGGTAATGTACACACGACATCATGCTACTCCTAGCACTGGCAGCCACCACGACAGACCCTCTGGTGAACGAGAACAGTCCGGCACCAGTTGAGCTATCATCCATGTTACAAGCATTGTCGTCGAGATCAGCAACGACCCCATTTTACTACTTGTAGTACGGTTCATGGAAAGAAATGTAACACTATATTTCTTTATGGCAAATACGAAGTCATTATATATGAAGATTTCTCAAATTTTCAGAACCGGATCGGATCTTTAATTGAAAAACTTGGTCATTGATGGTTTAACGGTTAACTATTATAGAGCCATTGTTTAACTGGTGATAGAACCATTAATGAGATATAATATAGAGTACAAATAAATTTACCACTAATCATAAATCACTGAAAAGTTCAAATCTATATCATCTATCACTGAAGGTTCTAAGAACTCATTCAAACTATCTTACAAAAGAAATCATAATTTTTTTTTATTAACTTCAAGTTAGTAATAAGAGTGGCAATCCATAGTGAACCAGATAAATCCGACAAGGAGACTCAAAAATTAAAAATAAAGACGCATAAACAAAATGAGTGATTAAGGACAGTTGGATGGCCTCTTAGACAGTTGGGTTCAGGGTGGAACAGCAGGCGGTGGAGTCTTACGGGATAGCAATGGAAGATTTATCAAAGTCGCTGCGGTGAACTTGGGGGAGAGAGATTCGAAAACCCACATTGAGTTTACTGGAATGGTGTATGGAAGTGGCCTGGGAGGCAGGGCTTCGATGGGTTATACTGTAGATCGATTTGGGAGTTCAAACTCTTCGTATTATTAATGATTAAGGGGTAGAGCAATCCTCTGGCGTTCTGTGTCTCGCCAAATGAACCCAACAACTTGTTAGTAAATCAGAGTACGGTGGAAACTGTTGTCTTATTACTGAAATCACATAGGGTTTATATAGAGTATAGAGACTGACTTCTATAATAACCCTAACGCTTTACGATTCTGATAAGGAATATAACTCTGACCAATTACATAACAGTACTCGTAGTATAACACAATACTACTCGTACTACACATACTCTAATACCCTCCCCAAATTGATGGTAATTACTTACCAACTGTTTGAAAACCGAAACAGAACCGACACAAATTACTACGAACAATATGAAAAAAAAACAATGAAAAACATTACTGTTCCGCCAAATGCACCTATGTCGATGGAGACCATGTCCAATGCCTCGTGAAACGTCGATGGTGATAAGCTGGAGATAACAAAAGTTTTTGCCAAAGTCGTCTAGTCTGTCGAACCAAGTGTCCAACAAAATAACTGATCATTCGCCACAAGTCCGCACAGAAGGAAGCGGCAAAACCAAGTGACGATCAAGAAGGAAGATACTCCACAAGAAAGAGCAGCGACCTGGAAATTTTGTTCCCACATAAACAGAACCACGTGCTCCGAACAACATGGCGATCAGGATGCTCTGAATAGCATCATCGAAACATAAACGAAACCAAGTGCTTCGAACAGCAACATGGCGATCAGGATGCTCCAAATAGCATCATCGAAATGCGGAGAAATATACCAGAAATGCTCCGGACAGCATTTATCAAACAAAGATATTCCGAACAACATCATCAAACTAACGTGTTCCGAACAACACCTCCAAAACCAAAGGGACGAAACCTATGGTTATACCAAATCGAGACGGACTTGAACATGCAACTCCAGCTTAAACCCCTCTTAATCTCCATCGTAACCAATACGGGAACCAATCAAAACACCATTGAAACCAATAACAAGAGAGGAATTCGTCCAATTGTGCAACACCAATTGATTACCGCAACCAATTAATCTAAATTCGAAGAGCCAAATCTGTTGATGGAGAGAAACTGCAAACAACAGTAGCTAATCCAACCACCGTACGTAACTAGCAATTGTGAACCAAAGCTAGTAATCAATGATTCAAGGATTCCCAAGATATTGACCAATAAAAGTCCAATAATTCAAACGTTACCATGGTGATTAATTCTTCAGGCAGTGGCAAAATCTCGGTCGGTACTCCATAGACAGTAGCTCAGCTAGCATGGTGTGCCGACTTGACGAAATAAACGGGAGACTCGTAGAAATTCTGGTGTGGACAAAAAAACTCAATCGGTGGCGGAGGCAGCTTAACAAATACAAAGGACTCTGGGAAGGGAATAAAAGGGAAGACGTAGATTTCTTTGTTTTTTTTTTTCTTCAAAATTCCAAACCTAAAACTAAGAACAATAACAAGGGAAAGGGATCAGATCAATGGTGAAACAATCATGATTTTCGGGGAGAATGCGGACTCATGGTGAGTGCCCGGTCGAACAAAAGAGAAGAAGGTGTTTAGGGTTTTTGGATCTTCGAACCGGCTCTGATATCTTGTTTGTCATAAACCAATTGATTCTAATATAGTGGTGGAGGCGGGATTTAAAATTACCCCTATCCTTTTTTTCGTATTATAAATATATAAATATTTAATAAATATAATTAAATTAATAATATCTGAATAATTTATTTTTATATATAAAAATAAAGACTAATACAATCCGTATATTTATAAACAACCATGATGATTTTTCATATTCTTAAAGAAACATAAAATATACTCTTAAGTAAGTCCTTTTCAATGGATCCCACTACACAATCATTAGCAAACTGGTTGCGAATTCGATTTCAGAGTTCGTTCTTGTTATAGCTCAAAGCTGAAAATATTTTATCTACACTTGCCGTCAAAACTAGTGGAATCTACGCTACCACTGGACTGCTTCAAAATTGTTGGGAAAATAATCGAATAGACATATGAAGAAAAGAGATATATTCCAATTGATATTTGGTTTATAGTATAATAAATTAATTTAATGTCAATTTATGATCAAGTAATGAATTGTGATATAGTGACAAAATACGTTGTACTATGTGTCGTGTTCCATCCTTAACAAGCATAAACATATATAGAGTATTTTTGTTCCTCCCGAAATTTACCCCTGTCCCGTGACAAGGCCCAACTGGGCTAGCTCCGTCTATGTCCTAATAACTCGAGTTGTAGGGAGAGGTTCAATTGTGGATCATATACCATTCACTAACACACCACCTCAAACGAAAAACCAGTCACCGCACATGGCTTTTCGTTGGCACAGGTCCGAATACACGATACCATGTGCTTCACAAACGGGGGGTCACCGGGATTTGAACACAAAACCAGCTTCCCGTCAAACATAAAGCTCTGATACCATGTCGTAAACCAATTGGTCCCAATAACTCGAGTTATTCAATCGTGAAACATACACCAGTGATATCAGTTGGGGAAAAAAAACTCCAAACGTTAGGTTTTTTTTTTTTGTAAGAGTTTGTTTGTAATTCCCGCCCTGCCCCCTCAAACAACTGACAGTTATTGAAACTCGTCTCTCCTATTGCCTTCAAAATGAATCAACCGCTCCATGCAACCGCAAATCCCTACGTGTCCATCTCCCAACCATCGCATCGCATCACGAAACGGTGCCTCATCGTCCTATAAAACCCACCGTCGTTCTTCCTTACCACCCCGCGCCACACATTAATCCACATTAATTACATCAACAACGTACACCATCGTCACACATCTCTCACATCATGGCGGCGGCGGCATCAGGCAGCAACGGCAACGGCGCGACCAAGAGCTTCCACCTCAAAGTGGTGGCCATCGTGACCACCGCCACCGGCCCCAACGGCGCCCCCGTCACCCGCGAGGCCGAGCGCGTGTTCACCCTCCCGTTCGAGCCGATGCTGAACGAGGACAGCGCGATGCCGCACGTGCGCAAGATGGTCGAGTCCTTCCTCCCCATGAAGATCCCGGACCCGGAGGACAAAGTCGCCATCGTGGACAAGATCGCCGACGTCGCCCTCCGTCTCTTCGTCGCCCTCGAACGTGAAGAAACTGACGACAACAACAAGACTGCTGAGGCTGGTTCGGGGATTGCTGGCCTTTATGGAGGGAGGAAGTGGTTTTACTCCAAGGACGGCCTGCCGCAGACCAAGGTGACGATCTACGTCGCCCATGACGGTTTCGTCTCCGCTGTCGGCGACTTCGAGTCGGACGACGACGAGGATGATACTGATTCCGATGAGGAGGATGATGATGGTGATGAGGAGGAAGTAGCTGTTGAGGCCATGGAGAAGAAGTAGAAGATCCAGTGGTGTTTTTTTGTGGCTGTTGCCCTAGCAATGGCTACGTGCATGCATGCATGGTGGTGTGCCATGATATTATTATTATTATTATTCAATAATCCAGTGTTTGTGAACTGGAATAATTTCATGTTCGAGTCGTCTGATGTGAACGATTATTAGTAATGTTGTTGTTGTCAGTGGTTGGTCACTGTTTATGTTTGAGGAGAATAGTTTAATGTCTCCCTTTTGATAATAAGATTGTCAAACAATTATATTCTATCTTGTGATAATATTTTCTTGATATGAGTATTTTTTTTTTTTTTTTTTTTGTTATGGAATACTTTCATTTCCAATCTTTTTTATATTGTCATTGTGAACATATATATATATAACTTGTAAATTGTGATTGTGGCATCGTCACCGGTGGAACTTGGAAGGGTGTCTTTGAAATAAATAGAAAGTACGAGGGGCAATTGGAAGGAGAAAAAAGAGAGCAAGTTTTAGCTGGGTTGGGCCAGAGTACGTGGCCGACTACTGGGCCAGATTCGGAGCCCACTACTGGGCTCGAATCCTCCATTGACCAGTGGAAGGATGTCTGTGAAATAAATAGAAAGTAAGAGGGGCAATTGATTAAGGTTTCGGAAACGAAGGCCAAATCTGTAATTCTAACCATTTAAAATAAACGAGCAAAGCGAACTTAATTAAGCGACGGCGGGAGAAGAAGAAGAGAATACGAAAAGGCCAGAACCCTAGAGAAGTTTTAGCAGCCGCCGGAAGCTTTCGAAGCCGGAGGGGGGGAGAATAAATCCGCCGTCTGTTACCTCCGCCGCGTAATCATGCCGAAGTCCAAGCGCAACCGTGCAGGTCTGCATCCTCGTCCCATCTGCTAGAATTTTTTTTGAATTGGTGGATTTTTGCGATGTCTGTTTTCTCATTTTTGGGGGGGAAAAATTGTAGTTACACTATCGAAGACGAAGAAGAAGGGGAGGGAGCACAAAGAAGGGGTTGTGAATGGAATAAGGGAAGCAGTGGAGAAGTACCCTTCTATCTACTTGTTTGGTTATGAGAACATGAGGAATCTCAAGTTCAAGGAATTCAGAGACCAGCTCAAGTCCAGCAGCAGGTAAAAAAAAAAATAACTCTGTTGCTAGTTGGTTGTTGTTGTGCTCTGTTTGTGACGGGAAGTCAAAGCCTTATGGCGATTGGGGATGAAAAAAAATCATGGAACTTGTAATCTGAATGTCACAGAAAAGTTCAGTTCTTTACTGTATTTATCATGGATTGGAGCTAGTTTTGTCTTTGCGCTAGCCGGATAATTTTGGACATGGTTTCACTTACCGGATGATTTCGTGGTGTTTATTTGAACAGGTTCTTCCTTGGGTCGAACAAAGTGATGCAGGTTGCTCTTGGTCGATCTGCTGGTGATGAGTTGAGACCGGGGATCCGTAAAGTATCTAAGGTGTGCTTTTACTCTTGATTCACCGGACTACATGTTTTGTGCTTTTATGGTTGAGATAAAAGCGGTAAAGGAGCTTCATTGCTCTATGCAGAAGTTTGTTTGTTGAGCAGTGTTCATCTTTCTGTTCACAGCTTCTGCGTGGGGATTCTGGTCTGATGGCTACCAATTTGCCCAAAGAAGAGGTTGAAAGGTATTGGCCTCTCTTTATGATTGCTGGGCTGCTTGTTCACTAAGAGCCTATACTTAATAATGAGGTCTACCATGACAATATAAGACCCTGACGTTACTGGGAAGTCTAATGCTGCATTAGAGTGTACAAAGAATCCTATGTTGCATCTCGTAGTTTGTTTTCAAGGATACACCCAGTTGAATGAACTTATAGGGATGCCTGTATGTAGCTTGCTCTAAGGAACTTTAGTCAGTGCATTTATATCCAGTAGTTTGGTTTTGGCAGTTATATACTTTGGGCATGGGTACTTTAGTTGGTCACTACTCTTTCACTCAATCAACAAAAATTAGATATCCTTAGTTCTTACGGCTGCTGCTTTGTCTTGCAGGTTATTCCGTGAATATGAAGATTATGACTTTGCAAGGACCGGCACTAATGCCACTGAAAAGGTCTGAGCATTTAGATTTAGTTGGCCATGTCACTAGGCTAAACCATATTCTGATCGAGTGTTGTACTGGAAAAATTAAAATATGCTTACTGCCCCATTTGCTGACACAATGTTTCGTTGTTCAGGTAGAACTGAACGAAGGGCCTCTGGAGCAATTTACTCATGAAATGGAGCCTTTTCTGCGCAAACAAGGCCTTCCTGTCCGGTTAAACAAGGGTATGTAGCAATAGTCTTTTTAATTTCTCTGTAGGCTGTGAGTCTGTGTTAGTACTGTGAACTCCCTCCTGACACAATTCGTGTTGGCCTGTAGGTGTTGTGGAGCTTATTTCAGACTTTGTTGTCTGTGAAGAAGGAAAGCCTTTGTCACCTGAATCAGCCCGCATACTGGTTAGTTACACCTTTTAGTTTGTCTCGCGTATCTTTGTTGTTTGGTACTTTGTTACCCCCCCTTCAATTCGGACGGGCTTATTGCTTTCATTTCAAGTAACAACACTTAAGTTCTCTCTTTCTATGATGTTGTCATCTGGTATAGGTTACAAAATAGAGGCCCATTATGAATGATGAAATGTTGTTTGCCTGTGTTCAAGATGCATAACTAATTGTTATTGTATTTATTGGTTTTTTTCCGAATCAAGTAAAGTGGATTGAATGAACTTTTATCATCTTCTATGCAGAGACTATTGGGCATCAAGATGGCTACCTTCAAGCTTCACCTAATCTGCAGATGGAGCTCCGACGATTTTGAGCTGTATAAAGAGGGACTTGATGACGCTTCTGACGTTGAATCTGCATGATTTTTGTTTTCTTGTAGGGTGGCTGAATGTTGTAACTTTGTCAAATCTCATGGGGCTGAACCAAGTGATTGTGCAATAGTAATTGCATCTAATGCTTCTTGTTTTAAACTAAAAAGTAATGCTTATTTCTAGCAGCACCTCCTCCAGATTTGCGTCTTAACAGCGTGTATTCAATGTCTAGCTTGAAGTTTTCCCATTTGTATGGAATGGAGAATCGAGTCTGGCAATCCAATGCTTACTATAAAATATGTGAAATTTAGGAATTTTTAATGTTTTTTTGTTATAGCGTAACAATGATATGACTCTTTGACCATCCAACATAACAGTCAACCTTCGAATTAGATCAAATTAGTCTCATCAGTATTAGTTTAGATCGGGATAGACATCTTTTGAAATATTGACCAAATTAATCGTTTAGTGAAGTTTTTAAAGTTTAATCCTTTAAACATCAATTTGATGGTAACCAAACCAAGCAAATTGTCTAATTCTTATAACCAAAACCAAACATGGCAAGTTGGCAACCCAGCACCATCAGCTTGACTGTGACCAAATCAAATCGGCATTTTTAGATACTATATTGTTGATCTTTTCTGGTCGAGACAAGCCCACATCTATAGATACTTCTAATTTCACTCTAAGAAATCGTTTAAATTTCACAACTACCAACCTTAAACAACTTCTACAACTTCTTTAACCATGTTTCGATTCGGACAAAATGTGGTGTCAACACTTCTCATGCTTGAAGAACCTGGCAGTGAACAATGTGGCTCCTCAGGCGATTCCTCCCAGCAAGGCTCGACCAAAGATTCGAGACCAAAGTCTTGAACTGCCCTCTACCAGAAAGAGTCCCCCACAAATGTTCAGCGGGAGCTTCCCCAAGATCTTCGGATCTCGAAACGTCGACAACCGATATACTCATGTTGTTTCTAATGATGCACAGCTTCCCACTCAGTGGAACAAGAGCAGCTGCTTCCAAAGCACAAGAATTCCCCAGATGCAACTTGCTATCGATATGCTTGCTCCATGAATCGGTCTCTTCGTCATAAACCCTAAGCTTGCACCCATCCTTGCAGTCTAAGGCATAGAGGTTTCCATTCAAGGAAGCACTTGGGTTTCTCCACCCTGCCACCATGCCATCATAAACAGGATACCAGCTATCGGTTACCGGCTGGTAGACTTCACTCAAAACCTGTCTGTGAGTCCCGAGTCCTTTAAGGTACCATTTACCCTCGTAAACTACCCCAATGAAGGGCACCATTGCTGTACTCATATCTGAAATCAGTGACCATCTGTTCTTATTGGGATCATAAACTTCAGCTGATCTCAATGGACGGTGGACGCCCTCGTTCTCCCCACCTGCTACATACAAACAGTTGTTTATAACACACGAACCAAAGAAATGCCGTCTTCTAAGCATGTCGGGTGCACGGTGCCACTTATTAGTTCTAGCACTGTAAAAAATGACCCGTCTCATCGATCCTTTCAAAGGGTCTTTGCCGCCAAACAAGTAGAGGTTACAGCCACTTAGAACAGCTGAACCGAAACCTAGGGCTTCAGAATATTCCTTGGGGACAGGTGGAAGTGGCTGCCATAGTTGGTATATGGGATCGAAAGCATGCCAAGATATTTTCCCATCCCTGTCTCTCTTGATCACGTATATCCATTCCTCGGATATTCCAAGATTCTTTCGAAGCGAGTAGAAGAAGTTACCAGATAAGAGACGGTACCACCTCTTGCAGACGAGTCGAAGCTTTCGATGCTCAGCTCTAGGTACTCGGATTAAGCAAGCAATGGCGAGATCATCAGGGAGTCCCGGGAGCAATGGGGATTGATTTCGGTTTCTATCTCCTCGTGAGGGTTTATGTCTGGTTGGATGGATAGATGGTCTGATGTCTGGTTGAAGACATAGCTTGCTACCCGGGACGTACTTTTTGGCACCTGCCACGGTTTTGAGGCCTGCATCTACTCTACATAAGCAAGCTGTTGTGTCAACCTGTGGAAATGACATTGACACCAATATATGATTTTCATCAGTTAGGCTTTATAAGCAAGGGAAAAACTGCAGAGATTATCAGAATAAGAGAAGAAGAACATGCTGCATGATTTCAACAGATTGGTGAGTTAGTTCTCGGCAATTGATCAACACCACTAATTTCCCAAAAGGGTGTCATATAAAGTCCAAAAATTACTAAAGATACCATTTCCCATTAGCAAAATTTTCCTTTGAGATCTCAAACTGAAGATCAACCCTAAAATCCTATCACCAGAAAATGCTCAAATGGAAGTCATTGCATACAGGATGAGCTAGAATCACATACCAAATACATTCCAAATGTAAGGGGGAAAACAAAAGGGGAACAGCCTAAGATGAGAATTTGCTCAAACCAGTGAGGATGCTGAAAAAACAAAAGGGCATAGAATCAGACTTACCAAAGGAGGTTGATTCATTCTCTCTGCGTCTCTCATCCTCCAAGGATCCGCCATGGCCAGGTTTAACTAATATCACTGCAGAAGTTCACTCCTTCCAAAATCAGAAGGGCACAATCTAAATCATGATGCCCCTCTCTGCTGTTAAGAACACAAAATTCAGTGGAATCTAAAATGCATGAAAGCAAACTCTGAGCACTGCTCCACCAACTCTTGGAACTCGCTTTCAATCTACACCACACCAGCCCTTCCTTCTCTCTCACACCAAATCACAAAAAAGACCCCCAAATTCACCTCCAACCAACTGTCAAAAGTCAAAACTGAGAACCAGCTCCAAAAGTGACACTCTGAGGTGCTATCGAAGCAAACCCAGCTCCATTCCAACGTCAAAATCAAAACCCATCTCCGGAAATCATCCCCACAAGAGAATAAATCACTCTTTCCACCACATCCAATTCAGAGAATTGACCACTGAACGGAAACGAACGGGAGAAGGAGAAGGGAGACAAAAGACTCCGACTTTATCTTCTAGCGAGACAACCCAAATGCGAGACAGCAAGAAGAATTAAGAGCAGAGGCAAGTCGAAGGGCAAGAGCATTTGAGAAAACAGGGAAACGGACGGAGACCCTTCTTTTCTCCCCCCTTTTCTTTTTCCACCATTAAAAACCACCCCCTAAGTTTGTCAAAAGGAAGCGGTCCCGACCAGAAGGTCCGACCCAGATGCCATAGCGGTTCGAATTTCTAGAAAACGGAAGACTAAATCAATCGGACATTCGCAAGGTGACAAAAGACGGTGGCTTTGACCTCGCCGGCGGCGGGTGGCAGGAGGGAGCTCCGATGAACGGGAGGATTGAATTAGGAGTGGAAACTGAGAGGTGGAGTGTGAGTAATTATTAGGCGAGAGAGTTGAGACAAAGGAGGAGGAGATCGTGGAGGACGGTGGACATAGTAAATGGAGGGAATCGGTTGGGGTTTTTTCTTTCTTTCCTCTTTTTTCTTTGTGAATTATGATAAGAGACAACCATTATCTCCCCATTTTGTGTATTTAATACTTCGAATTTTATTTTGTAAGTATGGTGAATAATAATAGCTTGGGCCCTATTGTGATTAATGTGTAACACCATGTGGAAACCTAACGCCTAACCAATTTTTGTGTACTATACTTGTTTGAGTTGGCCTATATAAAGAAAGGAGTTAAATTTTAGGATGGACTCCTTTGCAATAGAAAAAACGAAAACAATCAGAATATGATAAGCGGTAGTTACTTATGAAAATTTTGTATTATGGAGGAGAAATTTTCAACATAAAAGAGGTGATATCGTAAAATTGCATAGCTATCTAGGTGGAAGAGTCCAATGACAGTGCTCATTTTCGTGATTCAGTCAGGTTATTAGATAAGATGATGAGATAAGCATACATGAATCGAATCAGTAGACAGTTGAACGAGTTTGACAATCAAACCGATCGAGCAATAACATTGATGTGACCAAAAAGTTGAAGGATGATTGCATCGAAGAAGAAGAAGAGGTCATCATGTTTTGGCATTTTCATATGTTTTCGCAACACGAAAATGATGAGGCAGACCGGTGAAGATACCCTTCGAAAATGTTGAGCCAGTGGGTGAGGGAGGTGAACGATTCTTCTCAACAAGCTCCAACCTAAACGAATTACAAATCAAACATACAAGACTAACATGTTGTAGAAGACGTATAACTTCGTCACCAATACAAACTTAATTCGATACAACCGATCGATACGACATTCTATTCATTTCAAATCTCACTACCAACCCATCAAACCAAAGGGAGGGATTGTGAAATGGCAACAAGAAGCAGAGAAAGGACAGCCATAGCAAACCTAAACCATAAAGTTTGTCACTTTTTGTATGGGAAGAAAAAAAGGTCGAAAAAAGTACCATTAACAAATCCACAATAACAATAAGACGTGAGAGCTTTGGCAGATAGCTATTTGTTTTCTTCCCACAAAAAACCACCCTTACGGCCTTTTACTTTACCTCCACCTGCAGCAGAGTACTCTGTTTTTTTCCTTTCGTAGGACAAAAAGTAGCGAGAGCCAGAGACAGAGTCAACTTCTTCACTCCATTAATTTACTGTCCTCTCCTCTACTGGTTCTCTGTTGTGTGCCATGGATGCTCCTCCGGCCACTACTTGATGATCTGGCGGTGGCCGGCGGGACCCAACCACCGTCTGACGTGTTGCGGCGGGTGGCTTGATGAAGAAAGAATGAGACCTTTCTGCTTCCTGCCTGCCTCGGACGGCATTTCGTGGAGTGAGTGAGTTGGATGATTGATACCTTAGCTAGCTAAGCTCCTTTGTCTCTATACTACTCTTATCAATACCTAATCTTTTGTCACTAATCGTCTTTGTTTTCTTTCCTCGTGATAGATAATATCTATACTACTCTTACGTTAAAAAAGAAGGTTGGTGTCGAAAAGATAGAACGGGAACAAATGAGATTCATAATGTTTCAGTCACGTGATCTATCGTGTATATTATGTATCACGAGGAAAGAGTAAGTCAGTATTAGTCGAATTCGTGTGAGACTTACTAGATTGTTGTTAATAAGTTCGTCTTAAAATATTTGAAAAGATTGAGGATGCATTTCTTTTATTTTCAAAAGGAAAGATGGTGTTGTTGTAAACGATTGCACCGATTTTAGTTTTCAAATGATATATAAAAAAACGACATGTTTAGGAGATTCGAGCATTTCTATGTCATTGATTGTCATGTCAATGCTACTTCTAGAATTAATCATTCGTTGGTCTTTCATGTCCCATGTTTAAGATTAGTTTTATGGAACAATCCATAGTAATTAATCTGTTTTTTAAATCCATCTTCTCCTATTTGATTTACTTTTGTAGTGTTTTTTTTTAATTAGATATATAAGTACTTATTCCTTTTGTACTTATTAGGGTCGATAAGAACCAAGTTTAAAAGTTAATTAACTATTGATGTTTGTAGTCCCCCATTAGTCACAACTCACAACACACAGTCTGACACTTCATTATATTTTTTTTTTTTTGCAGATATTTGGATTTTACTTGTATATTCTTACAAAGCACCAATCAAAGTAGGTATTGAAAAAATGGAGAAATAAATGTTTCTAGTTTGGAGATGCTGACATTTTGAGGAAAATAATCAAAATATATAGGTGACAAGCATTACTAATTAGGGATTAGTGTATGTGTGACAATTCTTACTAATCAATGCTCAATTATTATACATGGACATTATCGTTACTAATTTGGGATCAATCGTTATAATTAGTTATGTGCATTGTCATTACCCATCAAAGACTCAATCGTTACTCACCCGCATGACATACACTACTAACTAACTAAGGTTCTAATCGTGAAGAGGCACGATTCGACAAAAAAACTAAAATTTAGCTTGAGAACTTGTATGGCAATGAACTACGTTCATCTGCTATCGCCAGATATTGTCCAGCTCGGGATCTACTATCCTCACTGGAAAGACGAGGTACCAACAATATTCATAGCGAGAAAGCTCATTAGATTATTTTTTAGGACACATAATTAGTTTTCTGGTATTTTGTTTATCGACTTCTATTTAATATTATGTTTTTTCGTTGAAAATAAACCGATGGAGATGTCTCCATCCCTCTCTCTTTAGATGTTCATTTCCACAAAATGTGGTGAAGAAAAATTGGGGATCTTTGTAGTTGGAGCAATGAGGTCGAGGTGGCGATTTGGGTTGACTGAAATATTACAAATGTTCAAATCTAATTAAAACCTGTTGGTTCAATGTTGAGAATGAAAGGTAAGTTTTATATTAAATAACCCCTCGTAGAAAATCAGACTTAGAAAGGGATGTCTCCAGCAATTTGACATACTAAGTGACGATTATCGATAGAAATATTGTACCATGATGTAGATTTATGAAAAAACCTATTTAAATTAGTTATTAAGTATATATAGGAGGTTCTGCACCAAGAATTGAGAGTGTAGAAAGGAAAATTGATTGGTCAAGAAAACAAATTTGGCCAAAAAAAATGTGGATATGATGAATTTAGGATTTCACTCTCTTAATTCTCTAAGGTAAACGATATATATTCGTTCAAATATATAATGGATGGGTTTCCATCCCCAAATCCATCATCAAAACCCTCAACTCAACTACCCGTAAGATTTAGACCAACAAGTTCTTATGTTAGATTAATGTCATGATAATCTGCTCAATAGGATTACAGCAAATATATTAAGACTCCTGGCTTGCTAATAAGCTGAACTAATTATTAACCAAATGAGAGGGTTAGACGGTTCTACTCCTAAAATAAACCATACTCAAGATATTTTCAGTGAGATACCTCAGTCTATATAATGAATAAAATTGGTTTGGGATATATACTATACTATAATATCTAGTAGATAAACCCAAGATCTGTGTTCTCTAAAACCAAACTCAAAAATAATTTCATACACGAGAATAATCAATCGTTCATATTATCTAAAGTACAACGAAATACGTCCATAATCCAACCACCATATCATTTTGAGTATGATATATACTTTACTAACCATAATAATCACTTTCAGGCATTTAAAACATTTTGCATTTTTTCTTCATCTTTGATTATAAGTGGGATTCAATGCAAGCTCGCATATTAATTGAGAGAACTAATTAAGGAGGAGGCCACAGAAGTGTGAATGATGAGGTTGTGGGTTTTACTTTTCTTGCCCTTTGAATGAGGAAATCATAAGGGATATGAGCTATAAATGATAGTGAAGGTGTAATATATTTTATCATAATTATTATGTTGGGTTGAAGGGTTCTTATCAATGTGTAACATTCATCAACAAACCAAAATCAGTTATTTTATTATATTTTGTAGTATGACATTCCAACAAACCCTTTGTAATATGAATTTTAAATTATTTACTTATATCTCAAGTCGTTCATACGTGTTGAGTTTATATGATATTCAAATTTGTTTTTAAAATTTGATGACTTACGCCTTCGATGTGGCACATCTCATAGTAAATGAGAGGGGAAGAGGATGATATGAGCCAAATCGACGACAAGAAAGAAATTTCAAGTATACATGGTATGTGGTGTAATATACTGATTTGGCATGAATCGATGTGACTGGTAAAAGATTTGGATATACTCATTAACGAAATGATTATAAATCGACGACCAACACAATAAGTGTTAAAGAAATTTATTCAGAATCACAATATAGTAAATAACTAACCAACCCTCATGTATCTACAATGAATTTTGATTACACCCACTTCCCACCAAATTATTCATAACTCACAAAATAGTTATTGTTAATGTGGGTAAGAGGTTGTTCCTCGGCATCTGAATTCACTCGTGAATTGGGTTGCTGGCCAAACTCGACTGAATACATAACCGGTGGATTGAATTGTAATTTGTGATATTATTGCTCCTCTCTTGTAATGTTACTGGCTTCCCTTCTTGGGATTAGAATAAGGGGATCTACACATAATATAATACACCGAAGGGAAAAACGGGAGCCCCATTTCAAATTTCTTGCAACGAGAGTGAAAGTAGGAAGGACATTTTGGTCTTCACAATTACTTTTTTTATTCATTAAAAAGACACGTACTGGGATTCGAACCATGACCATTTTAAAGAAAAGCAAGGATCATAAGCAATCACACTAAGTACATTTGTTGTATCTTTTTAAATTAAAAACATATAATAGCAGGGAGGAAAAAAAACCCTTCACCCATTTCAAATTCCCTGCTCCAGGAGCGTTTGTAGGAAGGGTAGAATAGGGAGTGTCAATTTTTCTCTCTTTCCTCTGTGGAACGGGCCAACTTACCGTACACATGCGGATTTAAACGGGTCCAGGAGTGTCAATTTTTTTCTTTAAGCCCTTTTATTTCTCCCTGGTGATAAAATATATATGAAAAGGCAAAAACAATACTCATTTTTATTGCTAAAAATAAAAAATTTAACAATAAACTAATGCATGGTATCTAATGGGCTAACCGCTAACCATAAAATAAAAGAGTTGAATGGGTCTGACCTACACGGGATTTGGCCATCAAGTAAAACAAATGAACATCATTGGTTTGCCATTCTAAAACAAGCTATTTTCTCTGGCATAATATATATTATGCTATTATTTTATATCTTAGTGGCTAAAATATAATGTATTTTAAAGTTATTAAATGGTTCAACCTCGACCAACCCAATTAGTCCAATTTTTATCATTTCAAATAGGAATGACAATGGGGCAGGTCCGGGACGGGTATCTCGATACCCATACCCGCCCCATGGCAGGTCGGGTCCAGGTCGGGTAATTTATCACGGGGCGCGGGGGCAGGTCGACCCGTTGGGTATGTAATTATGCGAAAAACATTAGAAACAGATGAACATCATTGGTTTGCCATTCTAAAACAAGCCATTTTCTCTGGCATAATATATATTATGCTATTATTTTATATCTTAGTGGCTAAAATATAATGTATTTTAAAGTTATTCAATGGTTCAACCTCGACCAACCCAATTAGTCCAATTTTTATCATTTCAAATAGGAATGGCAATGGGTCCAGGTCGGGTAATTTATCACGGGGCGCGGGTAGGGGCAGGTCGACTCGTTGGGTATGTAATTATGCGAAAAACATTAGAAACATTCGTTATCTTCATTAAAAAACCAAGAAAGAAACCATAATATGATAAAATGTTGTTAAATTATTGAAGAAATTGAGGTTTTCACTTATTTACAACTTTATTATAGCTAAAATATAATGTAATAAGAGGAAAATCCTAAGTAATTTGACTAAGATTATATATAATATAGGCAAGAATGAGTCGAGAATGGGGCGGGTCAGGGCAGGTCAGGGCGATGAGAGGTACCCATGCCCGCCCCGCCCCGCCTACGGGGCGGGTTTGACCTGCTCCAAAACAGGTCAAACAGGTCGGGTAAATCGGGTCAGGTCGAAATTGTCATCCCTAATTTCAAATATATATTATATAATTATTTGATATCATAATGATCAAATTATAGTGTATTTTATAGGGAATCGTTTGGTATTTGTTAGTAAAAAACGAAATAGAACGATCTATTTGGTTATTTTAAACATTAAAATGATCCTAAACATTTTCAGTTCCTTTTGAATTTTTATGATTTTATTCTAGAATAAGTGATGTGCAAATGGCGAATTGCAGTCATCTCTTTTCTTTCACTATTTTTTATTTTCAAATAGAAAGTTTAAAAGTAAAGAATAATTAGAATTTGGCATGGGTCGGTCAAACATGCTGAATTTCAAGTTTTGGCCTGTTTTGATCAAGTCTAATTTATAATCACATGGTTCCCTGATACCCGATAAAAATCTCAATCTAAACCAGTTTGGCAGGTGAGTCTGTGTTTACCACCATTTTCTAGGATACGACAACGACGGTTCCTATCCCAAATTTTGTTATTCGTTCTTGATTTCCTTAGATTTTATCATGGCCTAACAAAAACCAGAAAGCACAATGACGACAAGATGAAAGTTTTATAAAGCAAATTAATCGACCAACGGACCGAGTAAAAGCTAGCAACGATTGTGAGATGCTCATTTCCCGAAAACCGACGGGATAGGCGATTCATTCGATTTTCTGGAATTCGGTTTCTATAAAACTTACTTGAACTCATCATATTACCAGAAACAATATTGTTTCACAAAGTAACATGTACTTGATTTTGGTTCATAAGGCCGATTTTTTATTCATTGCATCATTCATGTTTCTTTACTGCTAAAATTCACTATTTTTATCACGAATTTCCCAAAAAAAACTATTACAACAATAAGTTATACACCTCATTATATTATCAAATTTCATTCCTCACCTTCTTCCGGCCAACTGGCCGGGGCCACACTAGTTACTTGTTAAAAAAAAAAGGATGTGGGATAAGAGAGGGAGTTGGTTGTTGAGGCCTATTATGTGTGTGTTTTGTGGGGGCGATCCCATCCAAGCCAAAATGGTGATCTTCCAAAGTGGGAATCCGCCCAAAAAAAACTGTCTCCCAACTCAGTCTGAACCCATCAAACCCTAGCTAACAACTTCTATGGCTACCATAGTTTCTGTGCAAAGAAAAAGTATCCCAACAGGATCGAAGTGTCATCATCATTCTCATCAACTCCTACGCGTAAAAATGTATGAAGAAGCAGTCAACTGATCACCCACCTTTCTATTTCTTTACTAACAAGAACTCCAACCTTCTCATTGAGAAATGGAAATAGTCCACAAGCCTTCTCCACGAGGATACTCGTTGGAGATTGTAATGTATGCACTAATTTTTGGCCAAATGTGTATGGCTTTATTTGCTCAGCCTTTTTCTTCCATTCCTTTTGGTTAAGTGGAGTTGATGAAGTGTCCACTTCATGGCAAACATGGTTTATCTATCCTGAGAGTTCGATGATCTAATCTCATTCTGGTTTGGTTTCTAGCCTCTGCTGCTGTCATTGCTGCCTGGATATGAGTCAGCTGAAATGTAAAAGTCATAGGCTGGATCTCAAACGAGCTTAAACGATCATCGACGGTAGGAAGGGATCACAGAAAAGAGCAAGATCACAAAGAGACATCAAAGGCTGCAGCTTTCTGATGAATAGGATGAACCCAGATGGGATTTTACGCGTTTAGGACGAAAAAGGGAAAAAAAGAAAGTTATGAACACTCAATTTGATCACTATAACATGGAACTTTACTGCCCCCTTCTCATTCAAATTCTAAAAAGCAAATCCAAGAACAAGGGCGAGATGGAATCCAGTCACTAAATGTATCACAATACAACCAATCAAACCAATCAATCTCTAAATACCTTCTGAGAGTCTCTCCACCCCGCCTTGCTGATCGATCTGATCCTGTGCTTTATATTGGAGGGCTGCCTGGAAATTTTAGTGTCTGTGCCAAAGACAATGAGGGTATAACAACTGACCGGGTGAATCACCCGGTCAGCTTCCGTTTGTAACTACCACCACCAACACCAAGAGGTAAAAACTGTGCAGTAAATTCGTGTTCATCCATGAGACAAAATGGATCTTTTGACCTACATCAAGTGCTACCCACCATTGGGTTAGAAAGTTCTTCATCTATGTCAGAGTATCTCCACCTGCTCTCGAGAGTCTTTTAGTCTATACGGAATGCATCGCCTTGTTGCCTCAGCGTTCCAACTATAACTGAAGGAAATATGATCATGAAGGCCATGAACAAGGTGAACTGCAGATAAAATGACACGTTAGGATTCTGATGGTATGGGTGAGAAGATATGGCAAGGAACAAAAGGTTTAGGGGCATCTGAGATTTGTACCAGAAGAGGAATTGTCAAGAAACTCCATATTGGCCACAAAGCCACACAAAACCTACATGAAAGAGGTTTTGGGGAAACAGGATGAGTGGTCGGATGGTAATACGTAATACTCAATTAAAGAGAGTGATCATCATATAAGATATGTTCTTACAAGCAGAAGGAGATGAGACCCAATACAGTAACCCATGGTAGAGCAGATAAACTCGACAATTCCCATTTCTCGTCAAATCTTCTATCGCTCCAAGAGAACAAACTTGTGTACAAAAATATGAGTACATTGAAACCAACACCCCCCATCCCGAAGTACAAAGGCACTCTGCACGAAAATTTCAGCAGTATTAGATACCATAAGGGAGCATTTCAACTCGGAAGCATCAAATTATTCTCATATTCTGGTCATATGGCCAGCCACTTACACTAATTACTGATACATAAAGATGAACAGCAGCTTCTAAAAATGAAAAAGGGATGTATGTATCAATCACATAAAATCTAGGTTTAGATATGCGGCAAGTGAAATACACTTTTCAAGACATGTTCCTGGTAAGACCAAGTGGTATCATCACCTTACTAGAGGAGCTTATGGCAAGCAGCTAGACAAAACACTTGACTAGTGAGACATATCGGAGGACCTTATTTGAAGTGACTGAAAGGATAAATCCAATGTCACTCATATGTTCAATATTTCCATGCGAATAGCCCCCCACACGTAAGAATAATGAAGTCTCACAGCACACTGCAGTTTGTCTTCCACTTTACAAAGTAAAAGTGAAATATGAATTTAGAACACTAGCATCAAGCTAACAGTAGACAGCACAAGAAGGAAAAGTTCACATTCAGTGACCAACTTGACCACCAATTTAATCTACTAACTTCAAGGTGTTACAGCTGGTAACTAACTGAGGTTAAAGTCACCAAAATGAGAATATGATACGACAGAAAGAAACTAGGATGAATAGCTGAGATATCATAAAATCATCCAAATAGCAAACAGCAGACAACTTCTGCATTTGATCCCCCTAGACAGATTCTCAAGTTGATAACTTTACTACTATAGAAATAAAGGTCATTACTAAGGCTGGCAAAACAAAGCTAGTTAATAGAATAAGTAAAACAGGAAAAGATAATAATGACTTAGCATCTCAATCATGCAACAGAGTGGCTGGATTCCCTTTGCCAGTCCTTTTGAATCCTATAGTTGACATCTCTGAAATGGGGCAAACACCTATGCACTTGAGTACTCATAAATCTCTTTTTGTTCCATAGATTATTGAACAAGTTCACTTTGCACACTGGTTACAAGAATACTATACGTGCGAGTCATACGTACGAGCCAGTTTCTATATCAAAGACTCTATTAACATGCAAGAAAATTCTCAGAAATGTAAATACAGCACAGTATTCTTATCCCCATAGATCATATAGCCAAAACTACAGGAACAAAGTTAACTCTAGCCCACTCTTTCACTACAGCACGACACATATTGACCGCCACTGTGTCAATAAGGGCACACTATTCTTATCCCCATAGTGTAACAGCTAGCAGAATTAGATCACCACACAAGCACAGGTGCCATAGATAGTTAAATTGGAATGTTCATCCATTCTTCCCTCAAGCAAGTTTGTCAAAGGAAACAGCACATATTATCAGCAATTTCAATAACCAAAGAATAACCAAGAGACATGAAAATGGGATCATTCATAGTTTCATACCCAGAAATACAACGCATCCATAACTATAGAAACTATTCTCTTAGATATCCACCAACCATTCTAACTGTCTTTGCTATCAACGCAAGTTCAATATTTGAGCAAACACCAACTACCACACATGATATCAAACCGTGACTAGAGAATAAGAACAAACTGAGCTGCTTACCTTCTTATTCTACCATCGTGCCACAGTAGATATATCAAATTGGAATATCTGTCACCATAGTAAACGATGAAAATGGCTGAAGCAATCCAAAGCAGATTCTCCAAAATCTCGACCCAAGACCTGACCCGTGGAGGAGTGGGAGAGAAGTGCTGTTGCGGTCTTGAGCAAGCATCATCCTCCAAATCATCACCACTCGATCCATACCCTCCTTGGCTAAGTCTCTGCCTCACATTTCCACCTCTCGGCGTCCCACCAGACATTCTCCCTACTCTGAAAACCTCCCTCCCCAAGATCAGTAGAAATCCAACCCCAAAATCAAAAATCCGAATTAAACCCTCTTCCTCAAGTCCCAAAACCCACCACGGAAACCCACTCCCAGCGCAATCAATAACGCATCACTCCATAAGATCATGAAAATGGAGGAGAGGAAATTATTCAGCTGCTACATCTAATAGTGGGAAATGAACTGCCGTGCCGGTACGCACTTCAACAGAGTCCACACACTACCATCCAATGATTGCAAAAATAAATCAAAACCCCGCAAGAGAAATCGAATTCCCCCGCAGCTCAGAAATTGAAGGTCGCTATCGAACGAGGCAAAAAGGAAGAAACGGGGGAAATCTCAAGACAAACCCATCACGATCGCCCACATGCTCCTGCTCCTCGAATACCCACCAAGTTAAACCAATTGGAAGAAAGTGAAAGAAACCCCCCGGCAATTTCCGAATTGGGGTTTCCGCCGGGGAATAGGACGAACCTCCCGCGAAAGGACTCCTGTGACTGCAACTCTTTCCTCCCTCCTTTTGGATTTTTCTTCCAAGTATCTGTATCCCGTTCGGCCAGCAATGCCCAGGAAGCAAAGACGGCGAACGGGGGAGAGCTCAGAAGGAGCTGGAAATGGAAGGGTGGAATTTGGGCAGGATGGGCGAGAAGAAGACTACAGTTGGATTTGTATTTCTCCTTCTTCTTCTCTCTGCGCTTCTTGTGGCGTGGGCGTGGGTGTGAGAGAGCAGTAGTGTGACGAAAGGGATCTGTTGTTAACGGAAACTGGGAGAGGAAATTTTGCATATTTTATTTTATTTTTTCTCACAAAATGGAAAATTCCAGCTGAAAATAGGGTCAATTACAGAAATGGTCACTAAATTTTGAGGTTATTTGAGATCGAATCATTAACTTTGTTTTAACCGACTATGTTGCTGAACTTTTGAATAAATCATTTATAACAGTGATCTCTCTGCTCATTTTTATCAAATACTTCATCAAAATTGTTCAAATATAAGTGTCAAATTCCAAACTTAATAATAATAGAAAAACTTATCGTTGATCCTAATAGGTTGTTGACATACAACTACATGATCCATTTTACATCACACGTTGCGTTTTCTAAAAATCAAGTTAGGGTTGGTCAAACAGTAGTGAGTAGTTGGTTCGATAAAGACAACAGTCTGCCAGTCAACTAAGGTTGAGTCGACTTCTCCATCCTAATATCGGATTACATTGGCGCACTTGATCGTAAATCAAAGATATTAAAAGGCCTAACTCCAACCAATCATGTTACACTAGAATAACCCTAGTCCCTAGTTCACTCCACTACTCATTCCAACTCCAACCGCTTACTAATCTATAAAATTTAGACGATATTTTTTTACAATAATGAACAATAAAACAACTACTTTATCAGTTACTCCGAACTCGAACGATATTTGGTGACTAAATTGTTATGACTCCAAAATTTAATTGTTGTTACTTGTTAACTTAAGTGGATGAGAATCTTATACAATGAAAGTTGTAGATTTTGTCCCATATTTTGGGTACATCTCACTATTGAGTACAAAACTTTTTAGTGCTATAATAAGTTAATAATGAAATTTTATTAATTTTAAATCCCTTCTAATCAAATCCCTTTCCGCCCTATTTTGTCATATTGGTCATACGCTAGTGCTTTGATTACACTAATCTTTCACCGATAACTTCCATTGACAGAAATGTATAATTTCTGTTTTCGTACGATTAGGGTTTTGATGGGTTGTTAATCAAGTAATTAATAAATTAATTAGCCCTGTTGATTAAGTTACGACCAAATGTTCATTTCGTGTGGGTGATTTATTTTATTTTATAGGGGTGGGAAATATTTATTCAATAAAATTGAGGATGACAACATGGATAGAGTTATTGATGGTGTTTTTCAGTAGTACGATATGATCTCGTGCAGATTAAGTCCCCTACGAATTCAACCAACATGAAATAAGTGATTTATTGCCAAATTCATACGATAGACTTGACATAAGACAAGGCTCTAGATGACATTTTTCATCAACACGTTTTGATGGTCTTTTTCTTAGTGACGAATGTAAAATAAACGTATAATTTCAGTGACCTCAGGTGTAATTTACCCTGATGGAATTGTACCACTGAAACAAAACGTAGCTTTTAGGTTATCTAGGAGGCGGGAAATTCTTAGTGGGAAGCTCGGTGAACCCAGAAAGAAAGGGGAAATCATGATACATGAGCAATGATTGTGCCCTAGTTTGCCCTATTCAGGAAATGAATTTCCACTCTCTTTTGCAATAAAACTGCAGTTGGTTTCCAGCTCAATCTTTTTCAGCGTGAAAGGGCCTCTTCCATGTTGGATAACCACAAACCCTAGACCCAAAAAGGCAAAACATTAAAGAGTGGAATCCTGTGAAGATGATGGAAGGAAGGCAAAGTTTGGTATCTAAATTGCAGGCTGTTGGAACTTGGAATTTTGATAGATAAGAGAAAAAAGGCTGAAAATTCCTCTGTTCTAGGGTGGGTTCATGTTCAAGTTCAGGGGCACATGGCTCTCTTTTTCAGTTTCTCTTTTATGGGTTCTTAGCTTCAAGATTTAGTCATCTGGATATGTAGCAGAGCCTTCTGCAAGCACTGATTATGATGGAGACCATTGCAATTCAGTAACCAAGTAGAATGATTTAGAAAAGAATTTATTGATGAGATTAAGGGTAATGTTGATGTACAAAACTTGCCTATGCTACATAACTACGCCATTGCAGATGAAATTTACACGGGATACCTATATGACAAACACCATGTTAATGGCCTCCACCACCTCTTGCTCCACTGCACAAACTGACCAAGTCCATCAGGGTTGAATGCAACACATCCAAGGTAAGATACCCCAAGAACTTCCGGTAGTCGGATGATCCATCTACAGCGACATCAGCATAGAGTTTCCTCTCTTCTGCAAAATTTCCATCCATGACCAACCACCAAGATATGCATCCCTGTGTGTCTTCCGGGTCTACGTGGGCCACCAGGCTGAGTAAGTCGCCTTGATCCAACTCAAAAGACAAGCATAAGAAATCCCGAGTTGGCTTCATTCCCGCCCCGAGAGTTTCCTCGTGCAGCCAGCGGATGACTTGGCTTGCAACCTGACGAGGTTGAAGAGACGAGTTAGAAAGATGAAGAGTGTTTGTTTTCACTAACAATTGTGGCACTTTAAGAAAAAGTTGCGCATAATTTTAAAACAAACACATGGCTTACCTGCTGCAGAATTGTGACAGGAAGATCGACCAAATCGCAATCATACTTTTTGGTCATGCATCTATATTTAGAACTCCCATCGAAGAGACCAACAACATTGGGAGCACCCTCTGCTTCAATGTGGATGTGATCATCATTCACCATAACCTTGTTTCGAAACTCCGATTTAATAACAGTTCTCTTCATGTTTTGGATGTCTGAGGACTGTGATGGAGAATTTGCATAGAGAATGGTTGGCGGTACTCTCATTAAGATCATCCATAAAGATGTCATGGAATGCCAAGTGGGATGAGATATCAAATGGAGATACGGGACTCTGCAAACCTGGGTGGGCAAACAGCAAAATATTATTATTTTAACAAAAGGGCACAAGCTGTTTAAGACATCAATAAGTAGCATGAAATCATCAATCAATCTAGAAAGGTACCACTTTTTCTAGCTCCATAAGAACTTTGTTTGAAAGTGTTCTATGAGCCAGAGATAAGCAGAAGTGACTGAGAAGACTGGGCTCATCCTTCACTCGGGGAGTATGTACGCGAGTGCCTGTACAAACGGGTTTCTCCTTTGCTTTCATGAGAACATTCTCGTGAAATATCTGGCGGAGGTATATTTCATAACTAGTAGAATTGGGAAAACCCAAGTGCTTTGGAATGTTTCATCTTCAGCTGAACCCAGATGTTACAGATTCAAATCCTGGGGGATCCTACCAATAAAAGCTGTTGATTCATCCTGGACCACAAGGTGAAAAAGATACAAACACAGAGGTTTCTGGACCAATGCTCAGCGGTAGATAGTTTTCTCGAATTCCAGTTATGTTGACTCCTAAAGATTGGTTAACTGCTTCACGGTTCACTATATCAAATACCTGAAACCATAATAACAATGAAGAAAGTAAGAATGTAAGAAGTAAAGGGACCCATCATCACAAAACACAATTGAGAAACAGAGATACTCGACCTGCTTGTCAAAGATCGCTTGATGAACTTCACGGAGCAGGGAATGTGTTCCTTTCACACTTCCATTGCCGTCAACAGAATCTTTCTCGGTTCCTTTTGATATATGCTCAATTGAATAATTGGTTCTGATTTTACTGGCTGTCTTACTACGATCTTTATTGGAGTCTAAACCTAGAAAACCAAAGTGAAGTGAATGAAGCGCCTTTTGAGGCAAATTTATTGCAAGCATGCCAGCTAGGTCGTGTTCAATTCGAATTGTACAAAGAGAGGTCAGCCGAACAGCTGCTGGGTCGTATAATGAGTTGTCATACTGATACAGGTCAAACGTGAACCAGGGGCAAGTGCAGCTAGTCTCTGGCGTTTAACTTTCCAGTTCTGCTGTTAGCTGGGCAGTACATCTTTTATGTACATACACGCATACCTAACAAGGGTATCAGGAACCTACATATTACTAACAAGTTTGATTGAAAAACAGACTTCATAAGTTATGTCGCCAGCAGGATGATCTCTGGTCATCTTAGTAACTCAATGAGGTAGAATTAACAATGCACATACCCTCCCATAAAAAAAAAAACGATGCACATATCACAAACCTGATTAAAGCACCATAAAATATTGCTTCTCTTGCCACTTGCAGATCCAAAGCTTTGGCAGACTGCTTGAGGCATTTGCCAAGTTGCTGGAAATGAAATGAACTGTAACATCAGCAACTGATGTCAAGTGCGTGATGGAGGAAAGGTCGGGCAGACAAAGTACATACATGGTATCATCGTAGCTTGGTCGCAGTAGATACAGCAAGGACAGGCAGCTGGTCATCAGGTAGTTTTGGCTTATTCATACAAGCAACTGTTACAGCATCATTAGCTTCCATACACATAAACCAAAAGGAAAATTCACCTACTTTAGCTTCACCCCATTCTTACAGTTCCACATTCAGCATTCAAATTCCAATGTTAATCCCCATTGCTTCTCACAATTGCAAACCAAAAGTCTTACCATTCACTCAATTCCCATGGCAAAACTTCGGAACCCTGACATTGACAAACTCTAGTTCTGCCCTACCCTAACCCAACTTCCATTACCATACGAAAAACTTATCCAACTTCCACTAACATGCAAAATCGACCATGAAGGGAATGAGAGAGCGAGAGAGACTCACAAATTTCCAGTTTTGTCAGTCGAGAGAAGAGCAGAAGCTGTAATCTAAGTAGCGCACGGCCAGTAGGTCAACTGGCACAGCATTCAGTTCCTCTCCTCCGCCCACGACGTACGTCGGGAAGCGTTCGGTGCAATTTTGCTCGATGGCCTCCAGCCGCTTGACGGGGAGCTTGTCGATCGAGATTTCTAACTTTCCGTCCATTTTTCCCCTATTGTGAGAGTTGAGATTTTCCGGGAAATTTTCTCCTGGGAAGAGATTCAGGGAGGGAAAAGCCGTCTCTCGGCTTATGCGGTCGGGTATTTGGGTTTCCAGCCGTGAGCGTTTTTTGAGTGGGCCGATTCGTTCTGGCCTGGTTGAATACGGGCTCAAAGGCCCAAAATATAAACCTCCATTACCAACAACAAGACGAGAGCCAAGGTTGAAGGCAGAGCATAGCATCGCCATGGCCGCAATGACGGATCATTGCTTAATGCTTCGGTCAGCCTCAGCCCTTAATGGAGATACTTGAACCGAATATTAAACTCTCCGATTCCAATTCTTACCCCTCCCTCTTCACTTAGTAACTCTGCCTCTCTCTCTCCAGCATCTGTTTGTTCCCGCTATATATACCACCATTACAACGCTCTACAACCACCATTTCTAGCCATCTTCCTCAGCCCGTTTCTTCCATCACACTCGTTCGATCAAGAGTTTCGAGATTGGAAAAGCAGAGGAGGGTTACAATGGGCATGGGAATGGAGGACAACCCTCTGCAGCTCAAGTCCTTGAATCACATCTCCCTCGTCTGTCGATCCGTCGAGAAATCCCTGGATTTCTACCAGAACGTTCTTGGCTTCTTCCCCATCCGCCGCCCTGGTTCCTTCGACTTTGACGGCGCCTGGTACGTTAAACTTCTTTCACCCCCGATTTAGAGACTTTGGAAGAAGAAAAACAGAGGGCTCTGTTTTGATTTTGGGTGTCTCTGTTTTTCTGCAGGCTGTTTGGTTACGGAATTGGAATCCATTTGCTCCAGTCCAAAGACCCAGACAGCATGCCGAAAATCTGTGAAATCAACCCTAAAGACAACCACATCTCCTTCCAAGTTCGTAACCCAACTCCCCAATTCCCCAATTCGTGCAAATTTGGTGGTTTCTTATTTTTTTGTGATAATTTTGTGCAGTGCGAGAGCATGATGACGGTGGAGAAGAAGCTAATGGAGATGGAGATAGATTACGTGAAAGGCAGGGTAGAAGAAGGAGGAATCTACGTCGATCAGCTATTCTTCCACGACCCAAATGGGTCCATGATCGAAATTTGCAACTGCGATAATCTCCCGGTAGTCCCGCTTGCCGGAGAGACCATTCGTTCATGCTCCCTAATCAACTGCACCATCCAGCAGCAGGAACAGAGCTTGCTGAACCAGCTCTGCAAATGAATATTCGATTCAACCCCTCCATGCTTGCTGGTGTATATGTAATGTAATGTTTGTTGTAGTATTGTAAAATTTGTCCCATGTCTGTCCTCTGTTGACAAATAGCTAGGAAGGTGGCGAACGGATTCGATACCCCATCGAAGCTTTCCCCTTAAGCTGATGGGACGATACAGGCAGATTCAGGGGTCCAAATTCAATAAATTTGTATCGATGGAGACTTCTGGGTAATTGAGATAATGAGCTGTTAATCGAATCCCGGGCGAAAAGATTTCATCTTTACGAAGCAGAAAGGTAAGAGAGAGACAATAATTGAGAGCTTCATGTTTGTCTTACTTACGCATTTCCTCGAACACTTGGTAGGCGAGTCCTACTTGGCTACTACTCCTTTACGTACCTTCCATCTCTCCGTCTGCGTTCTTGGCCAGTTGCAGAAACCTGCTGCCCGTAACTCAATTCGCTATCATCCCACGATGGAGAGATACAGAGTGCCGTGTCATCGTGACTAGACTCTGCTTAGCCCTAAAACCCACCCAACTGATAGCTACAGTCCCATGGAAGTCATTACTGATCAGGTTATGCCTCCATTGTATTTGGTGGATGGCAGAATCTCTTGTATCCTAGGCCATTCTATATTAGGGTTGTCAAGAGCGACGGTTTCTGTTGTTTCTGCATGATGGTGAAGAAAGACGAAGAACAGGGGAGGTGATACCAAGACAAAAGAATGAAGCGGAACTCTACCCATGTTTGAGACTTGAGTGGCTGACTAAAGTCACTAAAGTGTTGGGACTTTTAGGGATGAGGGTACACGTACGATAACCCAAAACCGGTTTGACTTGGTTAGTCCGGTTCAACCAAATTTCCAACATAAAGTGTACTAAAACAATTGGGGAAGTGAATTGAGTTGAAGTCAGGTTGACATGATTAAAGTGGGTTTGGTTAGTGATCAAGTAAATTGCGATAGTTTCTCACGATTGAATCTAGATTTTGAAGTAGGAGGGCTAGTAGTTCAAATCGTTGTCACTTTTCAATATTTGTTCAGCACATACATAATAACATCATATCAAATACTATAAAGATAGGGCCGGTGTTGTCGCTACTACAAGAAACTCCGACACTGTCTTTGGATGCAATAAATATACAAAGCTCAATCTACGGTCTAATAAGCCCACATCTAGGTGTTCGCAATGGCTCAATCTAATTTAAATCGGTACATTAGTGAGTTTTGAACATGGAGAGTGAAACGGTAATTGAAACCTCATGAAAAAAAAAGTATTTGGTTTGATTTGTTCCAGTTCAATGACAAGGGATTGATACAATATTCACACTCGAATCTCTCCCACGAACTCAAATTATTGTACGAATCGTTGTTTGAATCTAGTATAATCAGTTGATGATAAACTTCCATTTGATAGCCAGAAATGGAGAGCTAAGCAATCATCCAAAAAAAGGTACTAGAAAGCTAAAGGAAACCTAATTAACCTTTCCCTCCTTTTGCTTTTGTTGTGAGAAGCCTAACTCAGCATTAACCTAATAATCCCCAACTCAAGTGACTAATCAAGTGGATAACCCAACCAACGAAAACAAGAAGCCGCATACATATAAAAATTATCTCATAACACATTAGTTTATGCAAATCGGTCGTCGTCTACCTTTCCTTTTCATGCATAAAAAAAAAAAGCAAAAGAACCATGTTTCATAAGCACAGCAAATGGACAACAATGGTGGCGGGCTCGAAAGTTGGAGTTCTAGTGTCGTTTCTTTTGGACAGGGAATATACATATGTCGACTGGCCAATATAATGAAGTGGGTAGTGACAACTGAGAAGTCCAATCCTCAAATTTCTCAATATTTGAGAAATCGTATCGTATATCGGTTTGATCGAAAAAACCCTCCTGCTAGAGATTAAATTGGTAGATAATTTTCAATAATATGAAATGATTGAATCATGGTTAAATAACGAATTCAACGAAAAATGTCCTATTATTGACTTTTTCGATATAACATTTGTTACAATTATACAAATTACGAAATTAACTTTTGTTTTTAGACCGGTTATATTACGGTATGGACCGAATTGTTGCACACTCACAATGCCCAGGATAGGAACAACAAAGCCCATTAACAGCTGCACCTCCGGTTTTGGTTCCATTTGTACTATGTGTCCATCTCCCAAAGCCTAGTGACTAGAATGGTCAGGCCCTTTCTAAGATTGGGGTTTACAGGTTGCTCTTCCCATTAGAAATGTTTTTGTGATCTACTACAAGTATAAAATTGTAAATTTTGAAAACGAAAATTTTGAGTTTTTTACTATACTTTTAAATAAAAAGTGTCATTTCACGTAGAAACGTTTTCATGACTAAAAAAATAAAAACATAAACTTTTTATGTGTTAAAGCACGATTTTGAGTTGTAGAACATCATTCATAATTGATCATAGCCTTAGGCGAGGACTGATTTTGTATTTTTGTTTGCTACCCAATACCCATCCACATTTCGAAACCCCAAAAATTGATGGCGGGAGCCTGGAGGCTGGAGGGCAGGGGAATCTGGGTTAAATGGGCCTCTCTTGTCCGTTGATAGAAGGGCCTCCCTTGTCGGGGCCCAGAATGGGCTTAGGCCCAGTCTAGAAAAAATCGAAAACGCCAACAAGCACGGCAGTCCATACACGTGTCTGCTTCTGTTGAACTACTCCGAACCTAAGTCGGTCAATTCAGCTCCTATAAATCGAAACCCCCAATCACGCCTTCTTCATCCACAGTTTCATTCCAAACAATCCGAAATCTCTCTAATCAGTCAGACCTTCGATCCCAAGTTTTCGTCCCAGCTTCTTAAGGTAACGAATCCTCTCTTTCGATCTTCTCTCGTCGTTCCTCTTCTTCTTGTTTGTTAGCCTTCGCTGTTCCATAAAATCAATTGCGAATCGGATTTTCTTGGCTCTGGGAATTGGGGTTCCCTCGCTCTTGTTAATTCGATTGCCATGCTTGAATCTTTGATATCTCCCGATGTTGAATCGGAAGCAGGAGTTTTTTTGTAGCTAGGGTTTCAGTGATCTGGTTAGATTTCGATTGTGATTTGCGCTGTTTGATTTCTGGATTGAATTTCGGTCATGGGAATTAGGGTTCGTTGTTCTGTAACTTCGATTGCCTATGGGGGGTTTCTTGGCTCTGGGAATTTAATCAGGCCTTCGATGTTTGAATGGGAGACTGCAATTTTTCGCTGCTATGGCTTCAGTGATCTGATTATAGTTTGTGTTATGATTTGCGCTGTATTAATCTCTGGAATGAATATCTGTTCTGGGAATTGGGTTTTGTTATTCTGTGAACTTTGGTTCGTTTGATCTTGCTATGTCTGTTGCCATTGCCATGTTTGAATCTTTTGATCTCCCAGTGTTAGGTCGGGGGCTAGGCTGGGATTTTTATTTGTACCCTATGGTTCGTTAATCTGGTTGGATTCTGATCATGGTTGTTGGCTTGGTTTTCCTTGGTTGCGATTATTTTACAGATGCAGATCTTTGTGAAGACCTTGACTGGAAAGACGATCACCCTCGAGGTTGAGAGCAGCGACACCATCGACAATGTCAAGGCGAAGATCCAGGACAAGGAAGGTATTCCCCCAGATCAGCAGAGGCTGATCTTTGCCGGAAAACAGCTCGAGGACGGGAGGACTTTGGCCGACTACAACATCCAAAAGGAGTCGACCCTTCACCTGGTTCTCCGTCTCAGGGGAGGTATGCAGATCTTTGTGAAAACCTTGACTGGAAAGACTATCACTCTCGAGGTTGAGAGCAGTGACACCATTGACAATGTCAAAGCGAAGATCCAGGACAAGGAAGGTATTCCCCCAGATCAGCAGAGGCTGATTTTTGCCGGCAAACAGCTTGAGGATGGAAGGACCTTGGCCGACTACAACATCCAAAAAGAGTCGACCCTTCACCTGGTTCTCCGTCTCAGGGGAGGTATGCAGATCTTCGTGAAGACCTTGACTGGCAAGACAATTACTTTGGAGGTCGAGAGCAGCGACACCATTGACAATGTCAAGGCAAAGATCCAGGACAAGGAAGGGATTCCCCCAGATCAGCAGAGGTTGATCTTTGCTGGAAAGCAGCTTGAGGATGGGAGGACTTTGGCTGATTACAACATCCAAAAGGAGTCAACCCTTCACCTTGTTCTCCGTCTCAGGGGTGGTATGCAGATTTTTGTCAAGACATTGACTGGGAAAACCATTACCCTGGAGGTGGAGAGCAGTGATACCATCGACAATGTCAAGGCAAAGATCCAGGACAAGGAAGGGATTCCTCCAGATCAGCAGAGGCTGATCTTCGCTGGAAAACAGCTTGAGGATGGGAGGACTTTAGCTGATTACAACATTCAGAAGGAGTCCACTCTCCATCTGGTCCTCCGTCTGAGGGGAGGTATGCAGATCTTTGTGAAGACTTTGACTGGGAAGACTATCACCCTGGAGGTGGAGAGCAGCGATACCATCGACAATGTCAAGGCTAAGATCCAGGACAAGGAAGGCATTCCCCCAGATCAGCAGAGGCTGATCTTTGCAGGGAAGCAGTTGGAAGATGGGAGGACTCTTGCTGATTACAATATTCAGAAGGAATCTACCCTTCATCTTGTCCTGCGATTGAGGGGAGGCATGCAGATCTTTGTCAAGACCCTCACTGGGAAGACTATCACCCTGGAGGTGGAGAGCAGCGATACCATCGACAATGTCAAGGCCAAGATCCAGGACAAGGAAGGCATCCCACCGGACCAGCAGAGGCTGATCTTTGCAGGGAAGCAGTTGGAAGATGGAAGGACCCTGGCGGATTACAATATCCAGAAGGAGTCTACCCTCCACCTTGTCCTTCGTCTCCGCGGTGGCTTCTAAGGGTGCTTGCTCTATCTGGTGTCTTGATGGTTGAGATTTCTAGACTGTTTTAAGTATTCTGGTTTCGATGGATTGGTTGGATCCAAGGATTATGTTCTGTTCCTGTTTTCCAGTACAATGTTTGGCCATGGTGATGGCCTTCGAACTATGATGTCTGCTGGTTTTGCTTTTCTTTGAATAATGACGATTCCCTCCTTCGATCTCTTTGTTACTTTTGTTGGCCTGCCATTTTATTGCACTGGAATGGATGTAAACTAAGCTTTCTCGGCTGCAGGGGATTGTTCTAGTAAGGTGTCACGTGCCTTTTTTATTGTTTTTAATTTTCAATTTGAAATATTGTTAGTGGTTGGTTATGGCCATGGTTCTAGGGATGTCAATCCAACCCGTAACCATGGGTACCCTACCCGACCGTAACCGGTCAACGAGGGTAATTACCCGCTTTGACGGGTTAAGGGGCGAGTACGGGTAATACCCGGTTTCAAAATAAAGGGTAGGGTACGGGTATGGTAATCGATAATACCCGCCCCGTTATACCCGCCCCGCTAACCAAATGGTCAATTTCCCTTGAAAAATTTAGTTTAATTAGCTTGAGAAATTGAGTTTAGCTACTATTATCGATCTTGATCCTACCTACTCTCAATTCTTTAAGCATAAACAAATCCCCTTTCATCTTAATTCATGGCCACAATTATACATGTATGCACACATCGTGAAATGCTTCTCCTCTTTGCTAACCCACGGTTCTTAGAGCCTTTTCATTTACTCAAAATCCTAGGAAGAACATATATTTGCATGCATTCACGCCAAGACATATAAATACACCCATGCATCGGTTTAAACATAAAATGAAACACCTTTGTGAACTAATGCAACCATAACAGTTTTTTTTTTTTTTGCTAAAATTATCCGCCCTCTACAATTAACACCAAAACCCCTAAATCCTCATTCCCTTGACCATTTCTTTTCCCATAAATAAATAATACACTTCTATAAAAACTTGTATAAGTTTTCACCCAACCAAAAGAAAACTCCTCCATTCCGAGCCTTGCCCAGCTCCTCATGCAAGATTGCCACCAACTCTTAAAGGAGAAGTAAGAAGTATCTTGTATATATTTAGTGTCTCCTTTCTAATCTCCTTCGTCGATGTAGACAATTATTATGTTTGTGTGGATTGTAGAAGCAAGAACAATTATTATGTGTTTGCTATTTTTATTTGTGTGGATTGTTGAAGCTAGAACAGTTACAAGTATTGAGAATTTTTAATGGACAACAATATGTGTGTGCATATATGTATATAAGTTCATAGTTTAACATTCGTACCCATGGTTACCCAAATACCCGTGGTTACCCGGTGGGTAGGGTATGGTTATATAATTTTCATACCCGGTGGTTATTTGGCTGGGTATTTTAGAAGGCTCTACCCGGCGGGTTAGGAGTTGGTATAGGGTAAACCCGCACCCGACCCTACCCATTGCCATCCCTACATGGTTCCACTCTCCTGAACGTGGAGTAGGATTAGGAGAGTAGTTAGGCTTTGTTTGGTTATTTAAGTGCAAGATTATTTTAGTTGGATTATGGAATAAGATTATTAAGAAACCTTGGAGGCTTTGAGCCTATTATCCCTCTTTCTTTTCCCCTTCTCCTTCTATCTCTCTGTTCCCCCTTCTCCTTCTATCTCTCTGTTCGTCTCATCCCTTCTCTTGAATCCCTTTCTTTCTTAATCACCAACCCCCCACTTCCTTATTCTTACTTCTCTACAAAACCCCAACACCACCGCCATCATCAATATCTTTCCCATTTACCCTATTCTAGTTCCACCAGAACCATAGCTCCCAAACGAGACAAGGGGCTGTTGCCATTACCAAGCCCCTGGCCCGGAGTTGATCGTTCTGTTACGAGAAACTACGCAAAGTAACACAACATTTTGGTATCAGAGCCAAAACCCACCGCTGCAACCATGGAAGAGCGTGTTGCCCGACTCGAAGCTGACTTCAGGGATCTAATGACGACACAAGCGACAGTGCTGCGGGAGATGCAAGAAAGTTTTGCAGCAATGAATGCTCGTTTCGATCAGATCGGCCAGGCTGCTCCTAGGGCCAATGAAGGGCCACGAGTCAACCAAAGGAATCAGCCGCAAGCGCCGAGGATGAAGATTGAATTTCCCAAATTCAATGGGGATGAAGATCCCACCATTTGGGTTTGCCGGGCTGAACAATTTTTTACCTATTGTCAAACTCCTGACGAAGAGAAGGTCATGGTGGCTTCAATTAATCTGGAGGGGGAGGCGCAGCTGTGGTTGCAAGTCCTTAAAGAAGGAGGACAAGAGCTCACATGGGAGGAGTTCAAGAGAGATGCATATTCGATTTGGGCCAACCCAATTCGAAGACTTCTTTGGAGACCTGACCAAGCTGCAACAAGATGGAACTGTTCGAGATTATCAAACACAGTTTGAGAGGTTGCTAGTTCGTGCTGGAAATCTTACGCCAGCTCAGCAGGTTAGCTGTTTCATTAGCGGTTTACGTGAGTCTCTTCGGATCGACGTCCAAGCTTGTAAACCCGCCACGTTGACTGCTGCAATTGGTCTAGCAAGGTGAAGAAACCTGAATTGGAGAAATCCTCTCAAATTCACACTTTACTCAATCTCTCTTTCTCTTAGACACTTTGTGAATAGGAAATTATATTGATTAAAAGAGAAGAACTACAAAGAGTAAAAGAAATACACCGAGCCCGTAGGCTACGCCAAACAACGTTGGCCCTTTGACAGAAAACAAACTCGAAGAAACCTCTCTTCCTAAACCTAATTCACCCAGCACCACGCACTGTGAATTAAGTTGCTTGAAGAGATTACAAAGTGGACTCAAGGAAGACAAATATGCTCTCTGCTATTTTCTTCTAATCACTCAGTCAAGTTCTAATTAAGAAAGAACAGACCTATTTATATTGGAAGGAAGAAGATGACCGTTGGCTTGGTTGAAGACGCTCCTCTGGAAATTGACTCTCTGGAGGTTGAGTATGTTCCTTCTGAAGATCGATTTCTTGAGGAAATCGATTTGCCAGATATGGCTTGCTATGCTCCGCTCCTGGAAGAGTATAGGTGGGTGGCTAGGTTTTGATCATCTCGAAGCTTTCAGTCGAAGACTTGGAAGGACGACTCGTCTGCTTTTGTCCGTTGATGTCAAGACGACGACGTGTTGTAAGGCTGGTCAGCAGAAGTAGAAACGTCACCGTTTAGCTAGCTTGACACGTACGGTATCCTTCTTGCTTGCATCAATTTCCCCCTTCGTCCGACAAGTCCAACATTCTCTGCAAAACATAGCACACAACACAGAGCAGCACTCGAAAAGAAATAAAGACTTGCATTAATTGATCCGAAATAAACAGGGGGTTTACAAAATAGAGAGACTAAGAAAAAAAACTCCTAAAATACTTCCCCCTGGGAAAGAGCATACATCTAACTAGGCGAGCAACTAAGAGCACTACAAAGCTAAAACTACTGCTAAGAGAACCTAAGACAAGATGGGGGATTCCCCCTTAGAAACAGCATGGAAGATTTAAGAGACTGGAGAAGTTGGGTTTTCGGGGTCTGAAGCAGCTTCTTCATCTGAGGAAGAGTTCCCATCAGATATATTGAATACAAGGTTGGCATTTTTGCTGGACTCTCCAATGACTGACTTTCCTTTGTTGCTCTCAGCAGATTTTGGTCGAGCACCAAGAATGGAATTTGAAGGAAGTGGTGGAGGTGGAGCAGAGTCTGTGGGGAGATCCAGGACCATTAGCACATTCAGTGCACCCACATACATGGTATGTGATACACTGCGGTGATCAGATAGGTCAATACCTAGGTTAATGAGCATTCGAGTTATGATCGATCCGAAAGGCATTAATCCTTGATAATGCTCGTCTCCAACTGGCAGAAGGTTTCCAAACATTAGACTGGAGTAGTCCAGTTTTCTACCAGCAGTGGCACTGGCAATGATCCACAAGTCGAGTGGCAGAACTACATCAAGATTGTAGGTTCTTGGGAAGAAAACATGAGTGATGAAGTGATGGAAGATTCTCAAACGGGGCGTCAGCCAGTTGATGGGAATCGGCACGTCTGTCCCTCCTGTAGGTTCGGTGGAGAAGTTTGAGTATTCAGTGGGTAGGATAAAATTCTGTTTCCAGAATTCTGATGGGTGAGCTATGTCGATTCCTTGAGATGGGAACCCAAGGATCCCATTTAGAGCTCCCACTGGGATGGTCAGGAGATGACCATAGATGACAGTGGAGAAGCTTCTGGTACTGACTCCTTGGCAGCGAAGATTGGAGTAGAAATATTTGACTGCACCAGGACAGGCAGGGTGAAGCGGCTGTTGAAGAAGAAAGTCCCATCCTAGTGCTTCTATAAGGGACATGATGTCGTACCTATAGAAGTTGAACTCATAGGGATCGATCTGGATATTGTGGTGCAACCTCCTACTCTCAAAATGTTGCAAATGACGATGGTGGTTTATTACCACAGGCTCGTGGAACATATAGCCTGGATAAGTATGGACCAACCCATCAAAACGAAAAGGACGAGGTAATTGATCGCTCATTTTTGGTTTTGCTAGTTGTGTTTTGTGTTTTATGAGAGCAGTGTGAGGAATAGTGATCAGAAGGATGACCTTAAATAGACTAAGGGGCTGAAGAGGAGCGGGAAGGAGTAGGAAGTCGAAGAGTCCGTTTCCCTTATCCAAGGGTAATCATTACAGGAAAAGGAAAAAGAATACGCATGAGCCGAAAAAGCAAGATTTTGTTAAGTGAATCAAGATAAACAGGATGCCTAGATTGTAACCCTCCAATGGCGTGGTTATTTTATAGATCCTTGATTTGATTAAAAGATTTCAGCCCTAGCTCAGTACAAAGTTGAGTAAACCTCTCGCAAGATAAAGGTTTTGTAAATAGGTCGGCCAGCTGTTGTTCAGTAGGTATGAATTGCAAGCAAACATGTCCTGCCATAACTAGGTCTCTTATGAAATGGTATTTTACATCTATGTGCTTAGTCCTAGAGTGTTGTACTGGGTTTTTTGTCATACAGATCGCACTAGTATTGTCACACCAGATTGGAATGTTTTGAAGTTTAAAACCATAGTCAGCTAGTTGAGTTTTCATCCACATAATTTGGGCACAGCAGCTTCCAGCTGCGAGGTATTCTGCTTCAGCTGTTGATAGTGCAACTGCACCCTGCTTTTTGCTGAGCCATGAAACTAGAGCAGGTCCTAAGAACTGAATACTTCCTGAAGTACTCTTTCTATCCACTAAACTGCCTCCAAAGTCTGAATCACTATATCCAGTTAGTTCAAAGGAATCAGAGAATGGATACCATAGTCCTACTTCTACTGTTCCTTTGAGATATCTGAAGATTCTCTTTACAGCTTTTAAATGGCTTTCTTTTAGGATGAGATTGAAATCTAGCACATACCCCAACACTAAATTGGATATCTGGCCTACTTGCGGTTAAGTACAGAAGAGAACCTATCATTCCTCTATACTTTTTCTCACATATAGGAATACCAGTTTCATCTTTATCTAGTTTTAAATTAGTGGCCATTGGTGTTTGACATGAATTTACTGCTTCCATGTTAAATTTGTTGAGCATGGATTTTATGTAGTTGGTTTGGCTTATGAACATCCCTGACTTTGTTTGTTTGATTTGTAGACCTAGGAAATGTGACAATTCTCCCATCATGCTCATTTCAAATTTGGACTTCATTAATTCGCAGAAGTTTGTGCACATATTTGGACTTGTTGAACCAAATATTATGTCATCAACATATATTTGTACTACCAGTGTGTCTTTGTTTTTCCTTTTAATAAACAGTGTTTTGTCTACGTTTCCTTGAACAAACCCTTCAGCTTTTAGAAATGAAGATAGTTTCTCAAACCAAGCTCTAGGAGCTTGTTTTAAGCCATATAAAGCCTTTGATAGCTTGTAGACATGATCTGGAAATTCATGATCTACAAAGCCAGGGGGCTGGCTTACATAAACTTCTTCATTTGTTTCCCCATTTAAGAATGCGCTTTTAACATCCATTTGGTATAAGGGAATTTTCATATAACAGGCGTAGGCACACAGCATTCTGATTGACTCAATTCTAGCAACAGGTGCAAATGAGTCTTAAAAGTCTATTCCTTCTTCTTGTAAATATCCTTGAGCAACTAATCTAGCCTTGTTTTTTGTAATTTCCCCTAGTTCATCAGTTTTGTTTCTAAAAACCCATTTTGTTCCTATGATCAGTTTGTTAAAAGGTCTTGGTACTAATTCCCAAACATGCAATCTTGCAAATTGTATGAGTTCCTCTTGCATAGCATGTAACCATTCATCATCAGATAGGGCTTCTTTATAATTTTTTGGTTCAAGAAGTGAGACAAGTGCATACTGACCTGGGTAATACTTACCTCTGGTGTGTATTCCTTCTTCCAGATTTCCAATGATTTGTGATGCAGGATGTCGCTTTTGTATATGTGCAGGTGCTACTCTTTCTTCTGGTTGATTGGACGATTCTTCAGTGGGTTCTTTGTCTTGCTTCATGCTTCCTTCCTCGTCTTCTGTCTTTACTTCGTTAATGTTTGATATTGGGAACAGAAGATCAATGTTTTCTGCAGCAACTTTCTCATCACAGGCAGATTCATCAAATTTCACAAAGACTGACTCTTCTACTCGCCTGGTTTTCAGATTGTACACTCTATATGCTTGTCCTTTTATAGAGTAACCAAGAAATATTCCTCTTTCAGCTTTGGCATCAAATTTGTACAAGTAGTCCTTGGTATTTAATATATAGCACTTGCATCCAAATGGGTGAAAGTAGCTCAAATTTGGTGTTTTACGTTTCAAGATTTCATATGGGGTTTTTTCAATCTGTTTTCTGATTAGTACTCGATTTATTACATAAACTGCAGTCATAACTGCTTCTCCCCATAAGAGCTTAGGACTACCATATTCTAATAACATGGTTCTGGCAGTTTCTATTATTGTTCTGTTCTTTCTTTCTACAATACCATTCTGTTGTGGTGTCCTAGGGGCTGAGAATGTGTGGTTTATTCCTTTATCATTGCATAAGGCAATGAATTGGTCTGATATAAATTCTCCCCCATTGTCACTCCTAATTGTCTTAATCCCAGTATCAGATTCATTCAATACCTTTGAAACAAATGTTTTAAACATGCCAAAAGCTTCATCTTTTGATGCCAAAAGATATACCCAAGTAAAACGAGAGAAGTCATCAACAAGAACAAAAGCATAGGATTTACCTCCAAGGCTTACCACATTTGTTGGTCCAAATAGATCCATATGCACTAACTCATATACCTGTGAGGTGGTTATGTCTTTCTTTAATTTGAAACTTTTCTTGGTTAGCTTACCACTCGCACAAGCATCACAAAAGAAGTTAGGCTTATCTTTTAACTTAGGAATGCCACGTGCAGATTCAAGTCTTGACAGTTTTGACAGTTTTGACATGCAAATATGCCCTAATTTCCTATGCCAAAGATTCTCCAGTTCATTTGATGCAGCATGAAAACATGTTTCATTAAATGTCTCTAAACTGTTTAGATTGACAACATACATATTATTTTTCTTTATGCCACAGAATAGTAGTTTGTCATCACTGATCCTAGATATTCTGCAAGAGTTTGCTTCAAAGACTACTCTGTTTTCAGAACAGCATAACTGACTAATTGAGAGGAGATTGTGTTTTAGGCCCTCAACAAACAAGACATCTTTTATAACAGGAAGAGGACACTTACCAATGGTTCCATTTCCTATGATTTTACCAACTCTGTCATCACCAAAAACAACCTTACCTCCTCTTTTAAATTCTAATGAAGAAAATAATTCTTTTCTACCTGTCATGTGGTGGGAGCACCCACTGTCCAGGTACCAAATGTTTTCCTTTTCTCCCAGATTCTGCAATCAATCAGTTGTTAGCACACTTTGGTACCCAAAATGTTTTGTATTTGACAGGTTTTTTTGGTTTCAGAAGATCGTAGCAAAAATTTGCTAGATGACCTCTGCGTTTACAGTGAGAGCATACATATATTTCTGCATACCCCTTTTGATGCTCTATCCTACTATTAGATGAATCATGTATCCTTTTAGGGGGTATGTAACATGTTCTGGTTCTGCAAGTAGTATTTCTGGATACTGTGTGAGCCTTAAAGTGTAGGTTCCTTTTTAATTTTTGATTTTCATCTATTAGCTCAAAGATCTGTTTCCTAAGATCATTCTCATTTTCATGCTGAACAGCAACTATTTCTTTTAATTCACACAATTTTTTAGTCATACTATGATTTTCAGTCATCAACAGGCAATATCTGCTCCTAAGTCTATTGCATTCTTCTTGAAGATTTTTTAAAGCATGCAAAAATTCTGACTTTGAGCCAGGGTACTCACTTTTCTCAGATTCTGAATCAAATATTACCTGATAGCTAGATGGATGTCCTTGATTACTGCTCAGTCCTGAGGATGACTCACATTCATCTTTAGTTGCAAAAGCCATGTAGGCTAGGTTTCTTGTTTCTGTTTCCTCTTCTGAGCTATAGTCACTCCACGAGACTGCCATAGCCTTCTCCTGTCTTTTTAGATTTAGAGGGCATCTGGACCTCATATGACCTGTCTTACCACACTTGAAACAAACAGTTAACTCTTTTTCACTGGAAGACCTATGGTCTTCCTTAATTTCCTGAGCTTTCCTTTCTCGTTCCTCAGCTGGCCTCTCTATTCGTTTAAACACATTCTTATCATTCTGAGAATAACGACCAGCTGTCCTTTCTGTTTCTTTACCTCTCCTAGACTCATATACCCTGTTGTTAAATAGTCTAGTGTTTCCATAGTTCTTTCTATCTTCAAACTCCCTCTTCATTTTTAGCATTTTATGAAACTTTCTACTAATTAGAGCGAATTCCTTTTCAAATTCTTCTCCCATTTCATAATCAGATTCACTTTCATAGTCCTGTGCTTTGAAAGCTATAACTTTCTTTCGTTTACTATCTTCTTTGTTCATTTGGACTATTACTTCTTCATGACTAAGCAGTGATCCTACTAATCTTTCAATTGACAGCACATTTAAGTCTTTTGCTTCTTCTATAGCAGTTCTCTTTGGAAGCCATTCTCTAGGTAAACTCCTTAAGATTTTTCTAACCAGATCCTTGGTAGCAAAAGTTTTTCCTAATCCTTTTAATCTGTTTATCAAATCATTAAACCTTTTATACATGCTTGTGATAGTTTCTCCTGAAAACATCTCAAAAGATTCATATTCATTAAGTAGTACATCTATTCTACTTTCTTTTACCTCAGATGTACCTTCATGTGTAGTTTCAAGAGATTCCCAGATCTCCTTGGCTGTTTCACACTGCGCAACTTGGCTCCTTTCCTCTGGACTGAGAGCAGAGAATAGAATATGCATTGCTCTTGAGTCCTGCTGGGAGGAAATCTTTTGATCATCTTCCCATTTTTCTTCTTCTTCATTGTCCATAGGAATTGGCCCGTTCTTGACAATCGCCCATAATCCACCATCGACTCCTCGAAGATAGATCCTCATTCTCTTCTTCCACACAGTGTAGTCTGTGCCATCAAACCATGGCGGATTTGTATTTGCCGAGTAGAAACCGGAAGCTGGTTGTGATCCTGCCATTTTAGTGATCGTCTTTGGCGAAGCTTAAATCCTTCAAAGACCCAGCTCTGATACCAATTGAAGAAACCTGAATTGGAGAAATCCTCTCAAATTCACACTTTACTCAATCTCTCTTTCTCTTAGACACTTTGTGAATAGGAAATTATATTGATTAAAAGAGAAGAACTACAAAGAGTAAAAGAAATACACCGAGCCCGTAGGCTACGCCAAACAACGTTGGCCCTTTGACAGAAAACAAACTCGAAGAAACCTCTCTTCCTAAACCTAATTCACCCAGCACAACGCACTGTGAATTAAGTTGCTTGAAGAGATTACAAAGTGGACTCAAGGAAGACAAATATGCTCTCTGCTATTTTCTTCTAATCACTCAGTCAAGTTCTAATTAAGAAAGAACAGACCTATTTATATTGGAAGGAAGAAGATGACCGTTGGCTTGGTTGAAGACGCTCCTCTGGAAATTGACTCTCTGGAGGTTGAGTATGTTCCTTCTGAAGATCGATTTCTTGAGGAAATCGATTTGCCAGATATGGCTTGCTATGCTCCGCTCCTGGAAGAGTATAGGTGGGTGGCTAGGTTTTGATCATCTCGAAGCTTTCAGTCGAAGACTTGGAAGGACGACTCGTCTGCTTTTGTCCGTTGATGTCAAGACGACGACGTGTTGTAAGGCTGGTCAGCAGAAGTAGAAACGTCACCGTTTAGCTAGCTTGACACGTACGGTATCCTTCTTGCTTGCATCACAAGGTTGTATGAAGCTAAAGATGTCCGAAGCCACCCAGGGGAGGGTCCAGCGGTGGCCCATGCTAGGGCCATGGAAGGCGTTCGTACCCCTCTGCCAGTCAAGAAGCTTACCCCTGCTGAGATGAATGAACGTCGTGCGAAAGGTTTGTGCTTCAAATGTAACGAGACCTTCCATCCAGCACATCGTTGCAAGAAGCTTTTTCTGATTGAAGCCATAGAAAGAGGTGGCGATCATGAGGTCGATATAGACCTGGAAGACTCCTGATTCTTGCGGTCAAGAATCCTCTCAAGGAGGAAGGAATGTCACGTGCCTTTTTTATTGTTTTTAATTTTCAATTTGAAATATTGTTAGTGGTTGGTTATGGCCATGGTTCCACTCTCCTGAACGTGGAGTAGGATTAGGAGAGTAGTTAGACTTTGTTTTGTTATTTAAGTGCAAGATTACTTTAGTTGGATTATGGAATAATATTGTTAAGAACCCTTTGGAGGCTTACGCCTATTACCCTTCTCCCTCTCTACTTCTTCTCTTTTCTTTCTCCCTTAATTCTGTAACTTCTTCCCAATCTCCCCTGCTTCCTTTATCTATTTCTTTTCCCCTTCTCCTTCTATCTCTCTGTTCGTCTCATCCCTTCTCTTGAATCCCTTTCTTTCTTAATCACCAACCCCCCACTTCCTTATTCTTACTTCTCTACAAAACCCCAACACCACCGCCATCATCAATATCTTTCCCATTTACCCTATTCTAGTTCCACCAGAACCATAGCTTCCAAACGAGACAAGGGGCTGTTGCCATTACCAAGCCCCTGACCCGGAGTTGATCGTTCTGTTACGAGAAACTACGCAAAGGAACACAACATAAGGGTGGTCTTTGTGTTTGTTTTTGATCCATCCAGACTGACTCCTATTGCAAAGTTCAAAACATATGTAATTGAGAAAGATGTTTATTCTCCTGCAATTGCAACCAGTAACACGATAGCTTAATTAAGCAAATAAACCAAAATATATTACTAATTAGATAGATCCCTTCAATAGGCGCTAAAAACACCCGTCAAAACCCAAAACAAGGCGGGAAAGCAATTCCGCCAAACCCAGCGGGGAATACATTTTCCCTTCCCTAATCCCTTCTGTCTCTAACTTATTCACCATTATTAACAAAGCTAGTGTTCAAATTAAAAATCACTCCCCTGAAACTCTTCTAAACCAGACGAGCCGTCGGCCAGGGGAAAGTGGAACCCAAATCCTCAGGGGCGGGCGCAGACACAGGAGGCTCCGGCTCCGGCTCCGGCCACGGCATGTCACCGCAGCCGTTCTCAGGGGCAGGGGCCACGGCAGGCTCTGGTTCCGGCCACGGCATGTCTCCGCCGGCGTTTTCAGGGGCAGGCGCCACCGCAGGCTCCGGCTCCGGCCACGGCATGTCTCCGCCGCCGTTTTCAGGGGCAGGGGCCACGGGAGGCTCTGGCTCCGGCCACGGCAAGTCCCCGCCGTCCTCCGGCGGCGCAGAACCGACGATTGCCTCGCAGAAAACCTCGATCAGGGTAATTACGGAGCTGTTCTGGAAAATCTCGACCTGGCAGTCTCCCGTTAGCGACAAAAACGCCGCGCAGCAGGGGACTCCGACCCCGACGCCGACCTCGATGGACCCGCCGATGGAGATGAAAGCGTCGATGATACTGAAGAGGCAGTTGGGGATCTGGTAGATTTCCTTCCAGCAACCCGCCGCCACTTCCGGCTGCAGCCTCTCCGACCGCCCGAAACCGGCGGAGCCGGTTAGAACCAGGAACAGAGTGAGGAAGCAAGCTGATGACGGTGATGATTTGGGCGACATTTTGATCGTGTAATTGAAAGAAGAATTGAGAAGGCGGTGATGGGATTGATTTGGGGAAGTGGGTTTTGAGGGATTTATATGACATGCGAAGAGTGATCTGAAGAAGAGTGTAGTAACGGCGGAGAATCGATCATTTGGTGGGTTTTCCTTACACGGCCGGATATGTTTCCCGGCGAGATTTGTATGAATCTCGGTGGGGGTGTTGCATAAGGAACGTTCATCATGTGATATTTCATTGTGGTACCTATAAATCTGATTCTTTTCACTTTTTGAGGTATGGTTAGTACCTAGCTTTCCAGGGAATGGGAAGTAGTCTATATTGTAGATCTTTACTTGATTAGGTACTAATCTTGTGTTCCACAAAACTTGGAAAGATACCAACTTTGAAGATTTTCTACTTAGATTTTAGTGTTCTCGACATTGGTTCGGTAGTCTCTCGTTCCTAATTAGAAGTTTGTGGGAAAAGTTCTAAGTATTTATTAGTAGAAATAGTATCATCTATCACTTATCGTTCTTATGACCCATATGTGCGAAGGTATATATATGGACGCACATACAAGGTAATGTTGTACTCAGTGGATAGCCTAGTTTGAGAATGAAGAAGTACACTATTCCGACAAACCTCGACCATCTAATTAATACATTACAAATATTTTAGGGCAAATTCCACTACAACATTCGAAATATAAAAAAAATGTCACTTGTGTCCTACTTTATTCAAAAGGGATAAGTTAGAACACAAGTGACATTTTTCTGATAGTTCGTGTTTCCTTGTGGTATTTGCCCAATATTCAAAAGGGATAAATAGGACTGAAAAAATAGACCAGATCGCTTGAAAAACAACGGATCAAACTAAACCATAGAGTTTGGTTCACATCGTAGACTATTAAGTCTAGTCTGATCCATAATCTATATTATAGGATGTATTGATCTCTTGATCAGACATGGTCCAGATCGTTGTTTATCCACTAAAACGTAGACCCAAATCATGTCCCAATTTGTATAAGCACGCAACAGTTTTTCAACTCCTTAACGAGACCCAAGTCTCAACACTAATTTTGTGAATCCCGCCCACTCCTTCATTCATAAACCACACTCCACCATAAAGTAGAGACGATTGTGTTTTCATGTGACGTTATGTTAATGTTTATAACGTTATGGTGCAAATTGGGTTTCTCTAACTTTGTGTTTTGATATTTACAGGGGTTTATGGTATCAAAATTATGCATGCGTATTATGTTTTAAGGGAAAAAAAAAATTCTCGATTATTGGTTCGATTTTTTGTGTGGTTGATTAAAACTAACTATTTTTTTATTCAATGTGGTCCGCATGATCCAGAATGTGTCAGACCAGACTACACCAGCGCGATCTAGTCTGAACCGCTTAATATTTGACTCAACGTTGTTAAAAAGCATATCATGGTCAAAGCCAATCAAAACCGCGGAACGACCAATCGGTTTTGCCATGTTGAATGGTACGCGAACTCATTGATGAGTCTCAAGATTTGCGCAACGACAACGTAAGAGATGATACAGATCAGTGAGAGGGACGCGATTTGGAGCTCAACAGTGGCAACACTAAAAATGGCTTAAAATTTCAAATTCTATTGATCCATCATTACATTACATGAAAAATGCAGCATGAGGACGAGACACATGCTTCAACCAGTCAAACAGGCATGATATTCTCTTAAAATTTGATGTTTCAAGTTAACTATAATCCAACTTGGAAGAGTTGGCCATTCGAGACGATATCATTCGTCGGTCGTGGAATTCACATCATAAATTGGATTTAAAGAGTATTTATCATGGCGTACTAAAAACTTAGACAAGACGTAAACGATAAAACTACATAGTTGCCGCTAACCATCTCAACCTCTCTTTTTTCCCCTGTTACTTGACTTCGTAAAGTCTCTCGAACCCACTTTCCATTTCTCCTCCTGTTTTTCTTTCTGCTCTTCATTTTTTATTTGATGCAAATGAATTTTCCACATCTCAATCATCTCAAATGAAGAACATCATCACCACAACTTACATTAATGATTAATCGTAAAGAAGAAGAAGAAGAGAAATAATTGTTTGGGAGAAACTTGTGAGTTGTGACACTATTTAGGGCTTATGTTGCATGTTATTGGTCCAGGACTTTACGAGGCCACAAATGCACTTTCCACCGGACCACTAGTCGCTTTTAACAAAGAGAAGGCAAGAGATAGATTAGCAAGATGCGATAGAGTTAAAATGAGGATTCAATATCATGTAAAGAACAAATAATTAGTTTTAATCATTTAAATTATTGCGATCTATTCTTGTCAACAATCAGTTGATCTCGATAACTCGAGTTGCTGAGAGAAATTTAATAATGAATCTTATACAATTCAGTGCACTCCCTAATACACATCCAACTTCAAACGAAAGCGAGACAACTCACGAGGGTTTTCGTCTGCACAGGTCCTTAATAAGAGAATACCATGTAGGCATGTACTTCACAAATAGGGGATCGCCTTGATTCGAAGTTCGAACACAAATCCTCTCGATCGCAGTAGGTTCTGATACCGTATCGAGAACTCCCTAATACACATCCAACTTCAAACGAAAGCGAGACAACTCACGAGGGTTTTCGTCTGCACAGGTCCTTAATAAGAGAATACCATGTAGGCATGTACTTCACAAATAGGGGATCGCCTTGATTCGAAGTTCGAACACAAATCCTCTCGATCGCAGTAGGTTCTGATACCGTATCGAGAACTCGTTGATCTGAATCGTTGAGAGATACTCAATAATGAATCTTATACCACTCAGCGACGGTTCCGATATGGCCATCCTTGGACGACTTTTCTTTAAAACCCAATTTTGTTCATGGATAGAAACTGATTAGTAAAACTAAACATCACGATTTGATTTCCTAACCAAAACAAGATATTTGATGGAACTTTCCAATTAACTCGTGACACATAGATCTGCATAATCTCATACCAAAATTCCAAAAACTCCCTCAAGTCAAGATGATGCAATCAGCCGTAAGCAACCACACTAAATCAAGATTAGCACGAATTCATTAGCAATTATAGATTGATAAGACCATTATCATCATCACCACTACTTTCGATTGTGCAATCCTCAAAAACAATATCGACCAATCCCAGCGAATGAAAGCCCACCAGACTCAAGACAAGATCGCCACCTCTGCATTATCACCAACCATAAGATTCCCCTGTTTTTTTTTTCTTCTTGATTCATTGAGATGGCTTTTTGCCTGCTCGATTATGTCGTGATCGAATTGCTCTGTTTTATTATGCCAAGTTGGGCCATCAGTGTGTTGATGGTGAACGCCAAATCGTCGTTTTATGAAACCTTCTCTCAACTCAGACAAAACAGAGCATCAAAATGGCCGTAAACCCAATTGCATACTCTGGTGGATATTCTAGTTCAACCTCTCCCCTGATTTCTGTTTCAACTCTAGCCCATTTTTGTGGTCGTCTCATAAGTTTCATCGGTCAAGCAAATATGGGTGTTTGTGGAAGTAGAAGGGGTGGAATTTCACATATGGGGTCAAGCAAAAGGTCACAATTTTTTTCCCTTTCCTATTATAGAAAGAATAGAAACGTGAATTATGTCACACCGTAGCTAATACCGACCATATAGATTGGTAATCTGAAGCCAAATATAAATTCATAGCCGCAGAAAAGCCTTTACGAGCCTAACACTAGGCCAAATGGCTGCACTTTATGTAAATATGTGGGAGACTTGAACGTTCCAGTATCGTCCCACAAGACTGCGATATTGTCATATTGTAGAACTAGGCCGCCAGGCCGGCACACTGATGAGTAGACTCATCTTTGGCTAATAGCATTGATATCATTGCTATAGAGATCAACCTTTTGAATCCAAACCAAACTTCACTCAATCTCCAAACAAACCAAGCGTGTGGTTAAACTCGATTTCACCTGATGTCTTCCTCTGGCTACTTAATAGGTTGGAGAGTTTTTATCGCCCTTTTCTCTTGTTAAATTAAATTCCACTTCCACCTTATGAGATATCATCGGAATCACTTCTTCCTTGTATCCAAAAGCTTAACAACTCAAATGAAAACCCACTTAATCCAAATTTCAATGACTCGTTTGTTCAACAATCAAAATTCAATGACCAGTTTTTCTAGTGACCCAAGACTGAGTGGATGTTTATGTAATTTACCCAGATAGAGAGTGATTAGTTGAGAAAACCCCAATTAAATTAAGTGGTTAAGACCCAACAGTAGAGGACAAAATGCAAGCTATGTGATTCAACTTTGTAATCAACCAGAATGATTCCTCCCTCCAAAAGGATCCCACCCTTTTTATCCCCCTCTGCCATTTCCTTTTGCTAATTATTGGTTACCAGAAATTAATCACAGAAGAATCATCATAATATAGTAAATATACTCATAATCCACAAATCAGATCAAGGATGATCATAAAGATCAAAGAGCTCATGAATCCATAACTCAACAAACAAACAAACAATTTGCTGTGAGTTCTCAGTCCAGAGATGAATAACAGAGAGCTGAAAATGGCAAAGATTGAAACTTTTCATAAGCTTGATAGGATGGATCATCAATTGACGCAGGTCGATATTCAAATTCAGGATTTCTCGAAACCTCCGATTCGAAAATCAACGGCTTTACCGTGCGACTTCCATCCAGAGAAGAAAACAGAGTACTAAAATTGGCAAACATGAGCCCTTTTTTATATAAGCTGATAGAGTGGAACATCAATTGACACAGCCGAGATTCAAATTCGGGATTTTCGAATCCTCGAAATCGAAAATCGGCTGCTTTTGCCGTCTACATATCTATGTCTTTGTACATCCACAATTTCACTAATCCCATCCAAACCCACCATAAAGAAGACAACTTTATACGAACCCAAAAGAAAACAGACAGACCCAAGTGAAGAAGAAGAAGAAGAAGATGATGATGAAGAAAGCCGTGGAATTTGGTTTTCGATGGATTCTCTGTAGGTTCAACAGATCGGATTTTGAATTCCCCTCCCCCCTTACAGCGGAAAAATTCGGACGTCTAAAATTCAGGGGAAAGTGAAATCGATCAAGAGCGCTTACTAGCCTTTCTCATCTGCCTCCGCGGCGGCTGCTGCTGCCTGCTGCGCGGGCGGCGGCCGCCGGCGGGAGGCTTGGGACTCGCGAAGATCGCACAGCAGGTGGAGACCTTGGGGGAAGGCGGATCGACGTTGGGATTCGGCGACGAGGCGACCTTCACGGACCGGTAGGCGCGGCCGCCGGCGGAGTGGCTGCGACGCATCTTGGCCGGCTCCGACGAGGGCGCGTCGGTTTTGACCCGGAGGTTCGTGGTGTCGGTGATAGCATCGGGGGAGGACGACGGATCTCCGCCGCCGGCGGCGGCGGCCGCGGCGGCCCTTTCAGCCCTTTCGGCGTCGGCCTGGCGGCTGAATTCGGCGATGAGCTTGTCGTCCCACACAAGGCCGGAGGATCCCTGGCGGCGATACGACGTCGCGGACCTCTGAAGCCCGCCCAGCTCCATTTCTTCCTTCTTCTTCTTCTTGCTCTGTTTCTGGTCTTCGGTTTTCTCTCTCTTCTCTCTTTCTGAAAGGGAAGACTTCCATTTCTATGAATTCGGTGAGTTTATATAATACGGGGAAAGGAAAATTTAAAATCTATAAAATGCTAAATAAATAATTTATTAAAACGATGGAAAAAAAAAATATAATTGAACTGGTCTGGAAAATTCTGTGTCAAGTGAGAAAGTAGGAAAAATGTGGTCGCCAAGTTGGACTCTCATCTCCTTCTCTAGCTGTGGTAACTGCCAAATTATTTGGGCAGTAAAAAATCCCAACAGATTCCATTAATTGATTGAACTCTGAAGATGGAAGAAGGTAGATTTACCTGTTTGGTAACTGGAAAGTATCTTAATTGCCCTTATTTTACCCTTCTTAAATAGGAAATAAAATTATTCGGTTCTTTGGATGAGTTATTTCGATATCATATTTGTGGTTAAGTGTCTAAAAAACGAGACATTTTGCATAACAATTTCGTTTGAGAATGGGGAAATGAGATGTTTTTGGTTTACAATGCTTCATTTGAGTCATTTTCAAATATCTAGAGAGAGCGCAGACATTTCAAATCTTCAAATGTATATCTTTCAAAATGTTCCTCATTTGATTTAGGAGAGCAATATTTTTTATATGATCGAACGTAATGGATTAAGTATGAGCCTTAATAGGAAATCATGAAAACTCATGATTATGTTTGTACGAGTTAACCCATCCCAATCAGTTTCGATTACGAACTTACGTTCTTTCATCAGTCTCATTCCTTCTCCATCTCTTCATTTGAGAGGATAATTGACGGTAATGCCAAGGACGCGCGAGACACCCGTGTTGGGGCTATTATTGAGGAAATTCTGCGTATGATGGCCCTGAATAGTGGTTTTCATGTTCGATTTGTAGGTCGGATTAACAATAGGAATATGATAACCCATCTTGTGGCTCGAAATACCCTTTCTTTGCCTCCAACTTCATGTCGATTGTATGATTTCTTTCATGGATTAGTTCCAGAGTGTAATTTATGATTTCTCTATATATCAATCAATATAATTATCTTTTGTTTTTTTAAAAGAAATAATAGACGAATTTGCTACAATAATATGAGAAATTAGTGCCTCTTGAAAAGTTGCAACAACTTATTAGAAACCATCGTGGTAACTGGTAAGAGTAGTAAACCACCATCAGAACTCCCTCCAACACAAAAAAAAAAAAAAAAAAAAAAAAAACCTGATGATTTTTATGTTGCCATCTGTTTTTCCACTCTCAATTTCGCTAGCAATTTATACCTCTGGTTGGTTTCGTGTTTCTTCAACCATAATACAGTCGCGGATACATAGTATCGACCAGTCAATCTGTTTGTGAATTTGGATGAAACAAAAACAGATGCTTTCTTGTCACTATGTGCTAATAATGCAACCTTGTTTTGGACAATGAAATAATAATTATAACAAATGAAATGCCGGCTGGTCTTATTTTTTATTGTATAATAATAATCTTTAACGTCTTTATTATATATGGGTTTAATAGAATATAAATAATTATGCAGGACAAATAATAATAATAACTAAACTAATTGGGTTACAGAATTGACGTTTTGGTTGATTTCATTTACTTGTCTATCTTCTACTTGGTTGGAATTAATTGGACTGGTCCTTATTGAATCTTTGGCCCTTGGGCAACAGCCATTACTTTCTTCCTTATCTTCTTGGCACCCTTGAAAGCAAATGAACAACGACTTCTCAAACTGGGTTCAATAAATGTGCTTGCTTTCTCTACCAGGAATCACTCCTTCCCTACCATTGTTGTAATCATATCTCGAAGTCGAAGGGACCATAACATGGCTCCGTCACTGATCAGAAGATCGACCATCGATCATCCATCGACACAAGTACTGGTTTTGGTCACGAAAGGGACCATAACTTTCGTGACGAAATTCTATCTTCGAAATGGATACTGATGTTCTAAGTCGAACCCCATGTTGCTTTCAACAGTGTTCCAATAATTAATTAAGCGTCCTTTTAGAGAAAACAGTATGCACCTAAAACCTAACTTTCAACTAATTAGGACAGAATGATCATGATTTACAATGCAAAATGCAGAGACGAGAGAGATTTCATATCTAACTCTCATGAAAGCGAAAGCTGAAGCTGGTAAAGCTGCTATATTGCCCAACCAGTTCCCATAAAAACAATCCCACCTTTGTCCCTATTTAATGTCGACCATATCTGAAATCTTTGCTGCAGATCCAAATGATGGCCCAAAAATGTGCAACCTTATCAGTGGGTTGTGTCAATCCTTGTTCCAACACTTCACATGGAGAACACTAAAATCAGTATCCTACAAAAGAGAAAACAAAGAAACCATGAGGGCAAAGAGCCTAACATAATTCTCAATACAAAGGCCACCAATGGCAAAACCCCTGCATGGTTTTCACTACTAAGCCATGGCAGCAGCAGCAGCAGCAGCAGCTGAAGCTCGACACACAGAAATCAGTAGTCAAGGTTGAGGAACTGTGTTACAAAACAAAAAAAACAAAAAAAGAGACCCTCTCCCAGAAGACAAAATACACTACAACTCAAATTCTCATTCTTCATCATCATTACCCTACAAAAATTATCGAACACCCCACAAACTTTCCTTCACCTCAGTTGCTGCTACCGTTGGCGTACTCTACAACAGAAATCAGCTTCTTCTTTTCCTTCAGAATCTCATTCAGAGGCTTCGGTCCATCGAAATTTGCAGACTCCATTACACCCATATCATCGTCATCTCTGTCCTCGTTGTGATACCCGTTTCTCTCAACAACCCTTTTCTTCTCTTCTCTTATCTGAGCAAGGCTCTTTGGCCCAGAAAATTCGCCAGATACCTCAACTGACCTCTCCCTTCGAACTGGCTTCCTCCTGGCCTCTGACGGTACAGAAGCCCTCTCGGACTGTACAAAAGGTGGCAGCTGCCTTCTCGGTGCTCCCCTTCTTTCCCTGTGATGTAGCCTCGGTGGCCTATCATATGGAGAGTGCCTTGAATGTAATCCATAATCACTGTCGTTCCTTCTTCCGACCTCAGATGCCAATCTCCCACGTAGCCTTTCACTCAGTCCGTGCTCGTACGGTCTTTCATGGCTCCTGTGCCTCCGCGGAAGTGATTCTTCATGGTGCCGCCTTCTCATCAATCTCTCCAACGGTGGCTCGCCATTGTCTATGGCCTGGCGTTTCCTCAGGTGGTCCCGGAGATCCACGTCTTGACTCTCACGGAATCCCAATCGCCTCTCATACCCGACTTGCCGTTCTTCAAACTCATACTCCATAAATGGATGATTCCTATCGAGCTCTCTCTGTTCTTCCCTGCTGAGGGACACCATGTACTCTTGCTCATCCTTGTAGCATAGATTTTGATCTTCCTCTTCATCATTATCTACCAGAACATCGAAACCGGGAGATGATTCCCACCGTTCCTCTGGTTCTACGCGGCCGTCAATATGATCTTCTGAGTTCTGATCAGCAGCATCCATGTATGACCCAGCCTCGTTGTAACTTTCTGATGGCAAGACGGTATCAAAAGACTCAAGAACAACAGCTGGATCAACTTGGGGTGTCTCAATTTGAAGAGAGAAACTCTTTTGTACCACATCTTTAGGGACAGATGGTTTCTGAGATGTTGTTTGAGGAAGACTTGTCTTCATCTTGGAGGTCGGGACAGATACCGTTTTAGTTCCCGACAGAGTCTTGTTATTGCTGTCGGCAGGATGAACAGCCAAGTTGTTGGTGGGATGTGGTTGCTTCAGAGTCTTTGCAGTGGGGACAGTGCTGACATCAGGAGCATGGGAAAATGTGCATTTCTCGCCTTTGCCGCAGTAGCCTTGGAAGTGGAAGTAACAAGGTACAGAGGTCTTGTTTGACGGTTGAGGAGGCTGACCTGAAGCTGGACCGGATTCTGAAGAAGCTTCAGCTGGCTTTTCTAGAGGCTGTTGACAGTTGAGATGATGATATTATCAGATGAATATGAAGTTGAAAAACAGAATCAAATTGAGTGGTCAAAATCTACATATACATCCTATAACTCATTGGAGATTCCAAACACATAATGGAATAGACAAAAAGTAGGTGGAAAAGAAACAAAATGCTATGTCCCCTCAGTTTTGGGTATCTGGGAAATTTTGAGACTTCTGGGAGGAAAAAAATCAATCTACACTATCGTTTGTGATGTACATCTTTTAACCTCATTCGGACAGGAATAGAAGCATGGTCAGTTATATGTAGAGGTTGGTAGCTTTTGTACGCAAGCAAACAAGTTATCAAACTACCAAATAACTAAGGTTTGTGCTCATGGATGGCAAACAGAAGCGTTCGACTTCCAGTCATACAGGCACTGGCTTCCAAAATAGGTGTTACTATCATTGACTGCAGCAGCAAATCAAGAATACATGCTCGCCTGCATGGCCCAGGCAAGAAGCAGTTGGAGGAAAAGAGATCCAGACAGAAGTACCAACATTCTTAATTAAGAATGTAAGTTAGAACAAAAAATAGCAAAAATTTCTTGAAAACTACCTAAAATGAAGTGTTATGGAACCCAGAAAACAGGTACGCCACTTTCTGCCAGTTTTGTTTATAAAGTGCTAGAAAAAGCTTCGACTGAAGCCTACGATGAAACCCAGAGAGCACATTATCATTCAGCCATAGAAGTAACAACAAGCATGAAAAAACCAGTAGGATCGAAGATTACTGATACTTTGCAGAAATTAACTAATATAATTAGCTTCCTAACAAGTTTTCAGGAGACACAACCAGGATTAAATTCATGTTTTCTGATCATCCTAGCATAGGAAATGAGAGGCAGTGACTAACTACAGGCCCAGTAGTCAAGTACGGAAAATGCAGACATGAGGAAGGAAAACAAGGAAAAAGAAGGCAGAAACCATGGTTACTTAGCAAGCTGCTCATCAGCACAATAAGAAATCCTCATCGAGACACTAAATAAAAAACTACCTAAAGGTATTCAATATTCATCAAAGATGTCAACTACAATAACCAAAAACTAAATCCAATACTGTAAATAGGTGAAACATTCACTACGAAACAAACAAAAAAGGGCGAAATATGTTATTTACAGAGCACGCTTGATTACAAGGATGTGACTCGGACAGTAAGCAAACCCTCATCACAAAAACCATTGGAACCATGAATGTGAATTCATTAAAAACTAACACAGTTCACTTGCGATTACGAATTCAAGAATCAATTAGCACAAGTAAGCCAACTTAGAGGTGCAAGCATATCGAGTTAGAAGCAACTCCCACAGTAAGTTGGAAGAAAGAACTGCTTACAGGATGTCTGAAGGCGCAGGTTGGATTAAGACAGGTCCCAGACAACCAGTACCAACAATCCCTAGGGTTGAGCCTTGCCATCTCACTGTGCCGGTACTCACATTCAGCTCCCTGAAAAAGAATCAAGTTAGCCATCACATGATTACATAAGAGCGAGTATCCATTACTCGAAACCTAATTGCATAAAGAATCTTCCCCAAGCAGCTGAAAATATAGAAATTCAGTGTTGATGACTCGAGCATTATAGGTAACACCAAGAAACCCAAATTCCCAGTTTCTCCACAGAGCAAGGTGGGTAACCTAACTACCCGCCAAAAGGCAACTACCGGCTACAGCAACATAAAAAACCACGGATTCGCGACAAAGCTAACCCGCCACAGATCCCAGAAGCAAAAGCAGAAACCCTAATAAGAAATCTAACTAAACCCCCTTCGGACAGCAAGAACGACCGCATTTCATTAGCACGAATTAGAAACTCCGAAAGAACGCATTTCCGCAGCGGGGGAAGGAATTCCATAAGGAGAATGAAGATTGGCGAGAAGCACTGGTAGTAGCAGGTTGGAGTCGAGCGGTGGGGAAAGATCGAAGAACAAACCTTCTTGCAAGTGAGGGGAGAAGCGAGGAAGTACACGCAATCGGTGTTTCGCTTCTGCAATTCCTCCTCCATACTTCCTTGCTGGTTTTTCTTCCCTTTCAATTTCAAAGGAGGGGGGGAAAAGGGACGGAGCAGCGGCGGCGGCGAGAGAGTTCTGCAGCGTCGCCCCTTTTCTCCTGCCTTTCGCCGCTGGAGCTCTCTTCTAGTGTAGAGCGCAGCGACAGATATAGAGAGAGAGAGAGAGAGAGAGAGAGAAAGGAGGAAAGAGATGGAGGGAGAGATATTGCTGGGCTTTTAGCCTGAAGCTTTTTGGGGCCTCCCGTGTGGATTTTCTTTGGGCTATTTATTCGACTTTTTTTGTGGTCATAGGTTAGAAAAGATTGGATTTGGCCTTTGGGTTTTTTTGTAGTTTGTCCTTTTTCTTCAACCTAATCAACATATAGCTCAGTTTGAGTCAAATACTCAAATCAAATGAACGAGAATAAATTTTGCTATATTCTTCACAACCCAAAATGTGAAAATCGTGTGCATAGATGTTGATTGTTGTTGTATCGAGCGTTTAGCAGTTCGGGTTCATGCTATGGACACAAAATATCTATCACTCGATCTAATAATAACAAGTCATGTGAGTACGTTCTTACAGATGGGTTGTGAGCACCATAATCGGATTGTATGGAAATATAACAAACAATCAGCCTTTTAATATTTTCAACGACATAACTTAACACTAGTCAACAAACCACATCACTCCTTTATCATGTTTCGATTTTATTTAATTAAGTCGAGTCGTATTGAAATGATAAACTAAAGGTCTTTGAGTTAAACTTGATTCAAAAAGAAAGAAACAAACTAAAATTTCTGAACAGTATTCCAAAAACTTGACAAGATCAGCTCTCCAAGAGATTAGGTGATGAGGCAACCTAAAACCTCACAAAACAAAGGAGTTGCTAATTGCTATGGTGTTAATGTTTTCCTACTTCTCTTCCCTATTGCCAAGGAGCAAGTTCATTCTGTCATCTACAGTAGTAAACTGCAAAACTTTACCATGATTAAGCTATCCTCAAAATCCTGTAATGGCTACCATGTACTACGCTACTCCACAGTCCACACAACTCACTTCATCCTCATTTTGGCCTTGACCATTTTGCTCCTCTGCCCTTCTTCTCTTCTCTTCTCTGATCTGAGCAAGGCTCTTCGGCCCTTTGAAATCTCCAGCCTTCCGCTTCCTCAATTGCTCCCGAAGATCGAAAAACCCTTTCCCTCCGGACGACAATGGACGAGCCAGCAGTCTCTCCTTGAACATCCTCAACGAGCTCCTCTCCTCCACCACATTCTCCTCCACCGTGGTCTCATCCTTACCTCTCCCGGTTGGTTGCTGCTGGTGATCGGCACTAGAATAGGCATTGGCAGATACCTCGAGGGTGGTACTTTTCCTGTTGTCGTTGGGCAAGGATGAGTTGTTGCTAAGCTGGCGAGGTTGCGGCGGCGGCGGAGGTGGTCTGACATGATCAGTAGTGGTGGGGGCGGCGCCATGGGAGAAGGAGCATTCATCGCCTTTGGTGCAGAGCCCGTACCTGAAGAAGTAGCAGGGCACGGGTGCGGTCAGAGCAAGCCGGTCTAGCAGCGAGATTTGTTCTGACTTCGGAGCTTGATTCCCAGCACTCGATTCTTTCTCCAAGGACTGAATTCAGAAGCAAAATTGCATCGCAGAAAAGCCAATTGGAGTTCAATCCACGATTGTGCTAGGGTGTTATAGAAGTTCACGAAAACGCGAGCTTACTTACGGTTACAGGGCGGTTGGAATCGGAGGTCGGTTCCCGACGGAGGACATAATCGAGATTGAGGTCCGGAATCTCAGAGCTCCGGCGACGGTGCTCCCAATCAGCCACCTGCAAAGAGTATTGAGGCGCCGAGATGATTTAAGAACCTAAACCGGTTTCGGGGAACGAAGGAAGAAGAAAGTGCAGGGGAGGAAAAAAACCTTAATGTTGGGCTTCAGAGGAGAGAGGAGAAGCGGGAGGAAATCGGCGGCGGTCGGCGGTGGAGATTCCTCCATTCGCGTTCGGAGAGTGAGAAACCAGGGAGCGAGCAGAGGGAAACAGAGAGTGATGAAGAAGGGTTTTTGACAATGGAGGAGAGTGACAAAACGAAATTTCTCTTCTTTTTTATTTTCCTTAATATATATAGGCGAGAAAAAGGGAAGCGTGCGTGGGATGGTGGTGGGACCCTTCGCCGAGTCAACTGGATGACATGGCAGTACGGCACTTGCCAGCTCAGAAAGGTCTTATCCAGCATCCTCTCGTCGTTGCCCAGAGAAAGAGTGAAAACGACGGCGTATAATAGTAAACGTAACCCTTAGGTAACATGTTCAAATTCCCCCGAACTCGCCACTTATTCTTCCAAACCACACTGTCCACAGGTAGTACTTACTTTCTCAATTGTAAATCTCGCACAAATGAACGAAATAAAACAGCAAATTAACGTAATACTTCTTTCACGAGGTATTAAACATACTTAAGATTGCATAAGCAGGGGAATTTCGTGAAGTATTTTTGATAGGGCTACTCCATCACTACCAATCTGCTTGTATAGAACTAACCAGAAGACACTCGCTCTCCTAATCGACCTAAGCAGAAGTTCTACGGTTTCTTGGACCGGAAGAAACCGTCTCAAGAATTATTATCGCCTCGTGAAACTTGTGGTTCTTTTATCCACTTCCATCTCTGCCTCTCAGATATGCAGAAAACAATAGAAAGAATACTGAGCTGGAAAGTCAGCAAGATGGAGATTGCAGATCAGTGGGTGCTTTGTTTGGATCTTGTAAGCTGCAGAGTCTTGAGATCACTAGAACTTGTACACCATTTCCTCTGTGTATCCCAGTTCTTTGAGGATGCCACTCAACTGGATGGACAAAAAAGGAAACCAAAGCAAAAGTTCATGGATACTATTCTAGTTAAAGAGGTCGAGATCACGAAATCAGAAGATGAGGGAAGAACTATTTCCGTACCTCTCCTTGTTCCGCTTTCGCCTTCTCGCCTGAAATCTGCTTCATCATCCCAGGAGGGCCGCATACCTAAATGGACAGATGACAACAAGTTATTCCGCGATAAGAGAAAATTAATGGCGGTTTATCTGCAAATCCAATGCTATTGCAAGTTGCACTTACTAGGATGATTGTGTCATCCCCAGGAGCAGGCAGGCCTTTCAGAGCCATGTCTTTTGATACGTAACCTACGCCTCCCTTCCAGCTCTTGGTTGGATTGTCCACAGTGTAGAAAATCTGGAACGGTAGTAATTAGGAGAAGTACAAATTGATTGCCTGTTTGACGTGCATAACCTTTAAATATCCAGGGAGCAAGTTGTAACTTGGAGTGGATGGTACCTTCAAATTCGGGTGGTGAGTAGCTAGGTAGTCGAGCTTCTGTTTAAGCAATATGTCATCGGGGGAGACATTGGCATAAAGTAGTGACACCTGTCAAGAAGAAGGGTTATCATCAATTCTAAACATCATACAGTATGTTTACAGGGACATACTTTTAAGAAATATTGATGTAAAAAAAGAGAGAAGAGATGGGCAATGACGAGGTAATCTTTGAGAAAGCTTCAATCACATAGCGTAGTAAGAAAGTACAAGAATAAAGCTTTAGATATCGACATTTAAAATGTTACCTGGGTGTTGTCATCTGGATTCTTTAGGATTTCCTCAATTACTTGAAGCATTGGTGTAATTCCTGTACCGCCTGCAATCTGAACAGCACAAGTAGATACATATGGAGCAGCACATAAGTTAGAACAGCTTCTATTGCTACTGATCTCAGAAAGATTGCAAAAAATTTCACTGAAGAAAATTATTTCAAAAGAAAATGTCAAAGAATTAACCCTACGAGTTTATACATATTGTTACTCAACCAGATCCAAGGTTACAAACATAAATTAGAGCTTACCATGCCAATGTGTTTCTTCATATTGGGTGAGTATCTGATTTTCCCAATTGGCCTGCAGCAAGACAATATTGACGGTAAAGTGGATGCAAACTTTTAACCTCCCCTATCATGGTCGTTATTTGTGAATAACCTACCCTTTCACCTCGATAACATCACCAGGCTTCAAGCTGGCCAGATACTGACTCATTTTCCCGTCAGGATAAGTCTGCAGCAATTTTTGGAAATATGAGAACCAGCGCAAGTGCTAATCACCGTTTAAATGAATTCATAGAGGCCAGACATACCTTGATTAATAGGTCAAGGTGTCCCTTAACAGCTGGATCTGATATGGGAGTGTACCTGAACATAGAATAGGCTCTACCATTTAACAAAAGATAGGACTAAAATACAAATCCAAAAGCACAGACGAAATTCTAGTGGCAAAATAATGCAATCAATATTCTAAAGAAAGAACATGTATAATACGATACAAAAACATCTATCAGTTCAGTTAGTAATTGTATCAAGTTGAACAACAAGCAGAGAGATTCCAACTTCAGACAGTCGAAAAAAGGAATATGCTATTTCACAAGATAGAAGGATAGCAAATAAGAGCCAGATCTATAGTAAAATATTCAGGTGAAAGATGAAAAGAAAAGAAACGAACAGGGGCACTTACGGGCGTATTACATATTTAGTTTTTCCATCAGCACTCGTCTCTGGATACCTGAATAAGATAAATAAATGCATCAGCATCAACACACTGATTGTTTGCAGATGTAGAACTTCGAAGTTCTAAACACCATATCCCTATCACCAAATGATGCAAAATCCAGTAGTTGAATGCTGTGTAGGGCTTTCATACACTTCACACTATTTACCTTGTAAGGAGGCACGAAGCAACATGCAAACCAAGCTCCTTAGAAGGATCAAAAGTAAACCTGCCATTCGGTAAGGCATAGAGATCAAAAGCTACCCACAGCGAGCAAACTAAACTCTAACTGCAGACAGCATCCGTTCTTCATATTCACATTATCAAAGAACTGAATTCAATGCTCTGGCCAGCTTTGGATCTCTTCCAATGTTCTGGAAACAGCGGATTATTGAAATTGATTTGGCCTAATGGCCATTGGGCATACCTGTACAGATGAGTATTGTGACTAACAGTTGCAGTGTCTTGAAGCTTGAATTCAGTCCATTTCTTCGGATCGAGAGCTGAAAACGAGAAAAACAAAACAATCAAATCTACGCAGTGAGCTCTCATTATTCATTAGTTGACTACAGATCATCTCTTGCTCATTAATCAAACCATACCCTACAATGACAATAAACAAGAAGGAGAAGAAAGGCTTACCAACTTTCGGACCATCCTCTTCTTTCGCTTCCTCCAGGTGAACCTATCATTAAGTGCGAAGACATAAGTTCCCGATTTAGAACACCAACTGACTAAACCACAGCCTGGAAATGGACCGCAAGATAAAGAGCAAGTTCCAGCAAAACATTTTCACTGTAAACCCTACGAATAAACCCTGATCCCACAAATTAACGACTACAGGTTCCCAATTTAAGCATGAACGAGTTCATAGCTCCGATCATAACAGATACACACCAATCCATGAAGCGTCAACGAAGGAGAAGCGTCGCCATTGCCGATGTATGAGATTCCAGAAACGGCCGCAATCGCGCCGAGGGGGAAACCGAACCTACTGAACATTGACCGGGAATAGCCTCCTCCTCCTCCTCCTGATCCTCCGCCAGGAGAGGCAGCAGTAGGGACGGCGGCTCTCGCCAGCCGACGGAAGAGCGTGGCCGCCATTTTCCTTGGTGATGGGAAGATCGGAAATGAGAATAAAGCAGAACTGAACGGGAGTGGAGTGAAGCAATCACTGGCTTGGAGCAATCGTTTTACTACTCCGGAGTCCGGAGCCTTCTCCGAAATAATAATAAGCTGCGGTCGTGTCCATGAGCATTAGCGTGTGCTCGTTTTGTTGGGTCCGTTTGGGTGGGCTTCAGCCCGTATCGCTTGAAGATCAATTTGGGCTTTGACACTTCTTGCCGCAGATTTGGTTTCAAACTCAGCCCAGTGCCAAATTTGATTTTTCTTTAAAGTTTAACCTGTGTTTGCAAAACCGTACGTATCACCGGTCCGACTGGGGAAAAAATCTTATTGTTGGAGTCTGAGTTGTTAATCGATTTAAGTGGTATGAAACGGTTGAACTATGATTTCAAAATAAAATACTTTATTGTTAACTTTTTCGATATAACATCCAGTGTGATTTTACTGTCGTTAAGTCCAAAGTACTAATGAAAAAGCTCGTGTTGTCATGAATTGGACAGCTTTATTGAAATTTCAAGGAGTATATGGAGCTTGGGGTTTTTATTAGAAAAGGTTTGCAAGTTAAAAACTCTATTTAAAAATAAATATTATGCGGATTACTAAGCTAGTTGAGAAGATTCACTCTTAATTCGGATTTCATAATTTATGTTGTTGATCTAATGATCTTACGTACTGCTAAGCATTATGCATTTGGTAGAAACCTTTCTAAAGCTAGCTCGATTGATTGTGAATGAAAGATACCTTAGATTCACATCCAATTAAAAAGTTCCACTAAATTTTGAGTGGAACAATTCCTTAATATTGTTTTGGTTTTGGATAATTACGGCTTTGATTGGGCCAAGCTAGTAGATAGCACATCCACACGTGGACCAAGTTCTGCAATATGAGTTAATTTTCTGGCTCAATGGAAATTTGATTTGATTTGATTTTGATGCTGATGTTGGTTGGAAAAATTGCATTAAGGGTTGTTGTCGCAAATAATTCAAAGTTTATTATAGCAATAACCACCAAAATTTTATTGTAGCTAACAAATCGGTAGCTCGAGTTTCATCTTCACTAATTCGTCAAACGGTAGCTGTGTAGTCAATTTTCGAATAAATATACCTCTTGAATATTGTTTACCTCGTGTAAAATATTAACTATTGAGCATCTCATTTGAACATTCCCTTAGTTACTTTAGGCGAACTTGCACATTGGTGTGTGAATAAATTAGATAGTCTGAATTTTAGTAGTGAGTTTGTTTCATCGTGACAAAGTTAAGTGACTGATTTGTTAGTTATCCCGAAGTTCAAAGATTGCGTATGTAGTTAACCTAACCCCAAAAGCTCACCACCTGTCCCCCAGGACAAAGTTCCATGTTGCTATCATTTGATAAGTGATATCCTAGGTTTTCTTCCAAGTAAGCATCATTGTAATTTCCAAGAAGATAAATGAAGGAACATGAGAAAATAACAAAAGATCAAGCTCACACCAGTCACCACCACTCTGATGGTTTTGCACTTTGGGATTTTGTAGCTCTCACAAATCTATTGGTAGTCATCAATAAGATTGCCAAATCCAAATTACTCCGCTTATGAGTTTGCCAGACATTCATAATGATTGAGGTAGTTTCAAAGTCAAAATGATATGCCGTAAAAATACACAAAAAGGATACGAACTTCGGAGTCAACTGATTAGAAACATCTAGACAAAGATTCTATCTGTTTTTCTCCCAAGAATTTGCTGATTATCCATATAAATCTGGGTTTGTATCTGACTGCAGTAACAGTGAGAGACAAGAGGAGAAACTGATCACCTTGGGATGAAAGGTTCACAGTTACGCTCTGTTTGTCAACAAGGGGGGTGCAAATTGCAGGAGGGTGCAAATTGCAGGAGGGTGCAAGTTGAGTGGCAAATTGCTGGGGGGTGCAAATTGCTGGGGGGTGTAAGTGGAGGGGTAAATTGTTGTTTGGATGAAAAAGTAGGGGGTGCAAATAAAGTGCAAAGTAAGTAATTATATTATTTTAAAATAGATTTTAAAATTATAAAATAGATTTTAAAATTATAAAATAGATTTTAAAATTATAAATATTATCATAAAATAATAAAATAAATATTACTATATAATAATAAATATACTTCACTAAAAATAGTTATTATATAATAATGCTCAAATAATAATTAATTATAACAATTGTAATAATCATTGATCGAGCGATCTCAAAATTCGAAGCTCAACTCCTAACTGGTCATCCTATATAGGGTTTTCGTGTCTAGTTTAATCTTAAATGGTCAAACTTAGTCAAACACGTTCGAATTTGTAAGTTTTAACTATTTAGTCAAATAAAATGAGTTAACCAAACAATTTCTCTCTATCTTTTCCACAAACACCTTGTATATCTAATTTTCAATGCAAATTCGATTCAACCAAGAGATCTAGATTTGACTTGACGAACATTTATAAACTTGTTTCCAGAGTCAAATGGTCAACCCCGAATAATGTTTACATTAATGATATTTATAAAAAAAAGAAATTGATAATATTAATTATTATATAATTATATATAACACAATTAGAAAAACAAAATTCCATAATTCCCCCCTCCCCCTCTCTTCCTTCCTTCCTTTGCACCCCAATCGGGGGGTAAGCCGAAACAGTAAATTTGCACTCTCGTTTTGCACCCCCCTACTGTTCCAAATTAACCAAACAGGTGCAAATGTGTTGGAAATTGTGTTTACCCCTCACATTTGCACCCTCCTCCCATTTACCCCTCTTCCCAAACAGAGTGTTAAAGAAAGAGCATAACATAGAATATTTTACAGTTTCCAAATTTGGTATCTTTGTCAGATATGGGGTGCAAAAGAGATTCATTCACATGGAGGAAGACAAAATTTCCCAGCCACTGGGCAATAGACACCGTTCACTTCTGTCCTTTCCCCCCACCCAATCAATCAATCACCTCTTCCATATCTTCCCTTTCCTGTCAGCGAGACAGTGATGAATCGAAAGATACCAAACACCCCAATCCCTCACCCACAGCTGTTGGAAACTAGATTCTTTGTCCTCACATGGCCAGGTTTCATTAATTAACGTTATCATCATATGATTCTGTCTGGTTTACGAATGCAAATTCCAGAAGCATAGTTGGCAACATCATTAATCCCCTGCCGCTCGACCCCAAAATCGTACCACCACTTTCCTCCAATGGCGCTTCTCAAGTCTTAAAAAGTTCTCACCTTTGCAGAATTTTTGCTTACCAGTTACCAAACTCTCAAGAACCCATGATCAGGATTTCCCATTTCCTGATCTGGGTTTGATTCGGGTTTCGAAATTTCGGAGGAAATGTTGGATCTTGCGATGTACCAGAATCTGGGTTCTTCACAATTTCTGATCTGCAGAATGTTTCTCCAGCCTGACATGGAATCCAGAAGTTCGCTTCTTTCGAGGAGAATCGCCGGCGCAGGATCCTCTGCGACGAGGAATCAAGCTCTTCGCCTACCAATGAGTCACCGGAAGAATACAGTGGGGATCATTGCCGGAGTCTCTGTTTACTCTGCTCTCACTTTCTTAGAAAAGCTAGCTTGGATGAGCTCGAGAGAATCCGAAGATTGCCCGCCGTTCCTTCTCAGCTACGATCCAACATTGATTGGGCTGCGGCCCAATTGTAGCAGTCCGGTGATCGTCGACAACTTGCGTGGAAAGAGGATGTTCTTGGAGCAATCAGGAGTTCACTGCCTGGTTATGCCATGCCACGTGTCTCATCATTGGTACGGTGAGATATCAGAAGGATGTCCCCTGCCTTTTTTCCATTTCGGCAACTGTGTCGCCGGCGAGCTGAGGGATGCTAATTTGAAGCCGATCGTCGGCGGGACTGCCGTCAGGATTGGTGTGCTTGCCACGTATGCAGTTCTTGAAGCTGGTTTTTACCAGGAGATGTTGCAGAAACAGGTAAAAGTTCTTCTGGTTTGGTGTATATAGGAGGAAATTTTGCAGCATCGTGACAAATATTGAATTTTCTTCCAGGGGTTTGAAGCTGTGGTGCCTGATAAGGCGACAGTGAATCACATTTTGATACCTGGGATTGAAGCATTGAGCAAGGGGGACATGGAGGGAGCTCAGATCTTGTTGAGAATAGCAATTCAGATACTTCTGGTGAGGGGAGTGAACATTGTAATTCTTGCTTCTGATGAGATTCAAGGGATTTTGCCGGATAAGGATCCTCTTCTCAAGAAGTGTATGATACCCGTGGATGCCTTGGCAAGGGCAGTCTTGAGTTGGGCGAGATTGAAAGGGCAGATGCGCGCCGATGATCATTCTAGCTACTAGTAAAATGGGGTTCCTCCTGCTATATGAATGAACATATAAACATACACAAACCATTTTGATTCGACTGGTTGATCACAGTTGGTACAGTCTGATAATCAACTTCTTGATCAATCGAATACACTCAAGTTGTTGTTCCAGAAAGCATCATCATCCCAAATCGAAAAACAAAGGGGGTGTTGATACTTTCTGCACTTTTGCAAAGCATTACTGGAGAGGTGCTATAATATACACTAGACACAGCCGGGGTTTGGTGATGTTTTCTGGGGATGATGAGTAGAGGAGCTATAGATTTGAGAGAGAAGTACTGATTTGTCTCCCACCACCGCCGATTGTTGTCTGGCCGTGGACCCACGAAGAGATGAGGTGATGAGCGATTGCGGAAGGGCCAGGGAAGAACATAGGAGCGAGTTCGCCGCTTTCTACATTGAAATCTGCAGACAAGCTCTGACCTTTCTCGACGCCCTTGCACATCTGCTCTACTTTGGCTGCTGCTGTTGTTTGTGCTTTCTTGTACTCTGCTAAAGACAGTGCCTTCTGCACGTCTTCTCGACTGAGCCATTTCGCATCTACACAACACAGCAACATGGCAAAATTCAATATCACTCTCATTTCAAAGACACATATATGCATCCATTTGCCAACCAAAAAGATCCCATCTACATATGCATCAGTGAGCTTTCTTTCTTTTCATGAGGGAAGAGCAAGGTTGAACAAAGAGGCACGAAAAATGGTTTTTGGTTACCTTCTAACTCTGTTTTATCAACATTGATTTCCAGTGTTTTTGCGTAAGCAAAGAAACCTACCATCAGTTGGCATGGCATGCTGTTTGGGCCAACTGAAAAGAAACAACAATAGCAATAAAACATTAGCAGCCTACAGAGAAAAGAGAGGTGAGAAGTGCAGGTTAGAAACTTTATGCATCCGTACAGATTCGAATCAATGGTAGGAAATAGAACTCTCAAGTCTCAACAATGCTTGGTTTTGAAATAAGGGCACTTATGAAAGGTTGCCAAGTTCTCTATGTTCTGATTCAGAAACAAGCAACTAATCCTGTTTCCTTCTACAAAGTTCCCATCTTTCCACAATCATAATACAATCAACGAGCAATGATGTAAAGAACAGATGAAAAGATACCAGGCCATGGCTGAGAGCTATGATACACAACTTCTCCTACTTCAATTCCAGCCTCTTCAAAAGTTTCTCTCCTCACAGCTTCCTCTAAGCTTTCTCCAGGCTGAACAAGAATTCCCAAAACACAGAAGTCACGCAACTGAACTACAATTCCCACGAAGGGAACAATTTCAAACTTCTGCCCTCATACCTCTATAAACCCAGCTAAGCAACTCCACATTCGAGGTACAAATCTCGATTGTCTGCTCAAAAGGACTCGATCATTCTCTTTGTCGATAACCAACATGATCACAACCTGTATAAGAGTCAGCCAAGAAGGCTTAGAAGGGTATGCACTCACCAATCAAAGCGAACTAAGAATCACAGGAAGACAATGGAAGCATGAAAATTACCGGATCAATACGAGGATACACCCTCGCCTTACATGTCTCATTGGAGCACTGTTTCCTTCTGCCAGCTTCGGCAGGGACAGTATTTGCTCCACATGATCCACAAAAACGACTTAGCTTATGCCATTCTAGCAATGCTCTTGCCTAAACAACAGAAAATCAAACAGCCAAGATATGTCTGTAAAAATCGGCAGGCACAGCAGACTGGTCACTAAAATAACCCAAGATAGTACATTCACAAGATCATCCTTTCATCTTTACCACATAGCATCAACAATAAGCAAATTACTGCAGGGGGGGGGGGGGGGGGGAAAAACACAGACTTACATGACCAGCAATGGCCAAATCCGCCATGACTCGATCATCAGTCCAATCAGCAGCCACCATGAGAGTCCTCAACTCCACAAAACAGAGCCGCTTCCCGCCAAATTCAGGAACCAAACTACTCTCGCTAGAAACATCAATTGCCCAGTAAACCACATCCTCATCAGGCATGAAACCCAGAAACACCAAGCTCTCGGCGGTCAATTCAACACCAGACTTGGCCAGAAACCTTCTGCAATCAGCAAGACCAATCCAGCCCAGATGCCAATTCCGCCCCGAAGCACCGTCCCCATCGACGGAAGAAGCCAGAGGCCTGCCCTTTCTGAAGGGCAGAACCTGGAAACTAGGAGAAAGCAACTGGCTGTGATTACTACTAGCACTCTCCATGAGCCGGCTCTTGAGGGTTTCGAGGGCGGAGGATGGGGAAAACGGGTCGCCGGGCTTGGGAATTGTGGATCTCAGAGGGTTGCCGGCGAAGGCGTGTGTTTGCAAGTTAACGGACATGGTGGTGCTGGTGGTTGTAAAGCACAAGGAGATAGCTCTGGTTGTGGCTGCTCTGAGAAAGAAGGGAGAAGCAGGGGAAGTTCGTCGGGGGTTCAGAAGAAGAGAGGAAATGAAAGCACAGTTGGGTGGAGAAGAAGAAGAAGGGAATAGGGAAAGGAGCATGGCTCGATTATAAATTGCTGTGTCATTAGCTGGGTTTCGGGTTGAATGTGGACGAAAAAGGTTGGAGCTTTGTTTGGCTATGGTGGTGACTCAGGAAAGGCGAGCCGCGGCCCGCGGGTAGGTTGCCGACATCTGTCCCTGTCTCCGTCCTCCTCATCCAAAACTTCCATGCCTTCCTCGTCGACTTCTCCTTCTCCATACCCAAAATTCAACTCTTTCAGCCATACTGACCCGAACATTTAAAGCTAAGCAAATACTGAAAATGACCAATATGGCTCTTAGGACAACTCACGAAGTTCTCCATTAAACTCAATAGTTAATGTGACACCGAATTTAATTGATCAATAGGAGCTGTCATACATACAATTAAGTTAAGAAGTCATAAGATCGATTAAGCTACAATCATGATTCATGACCAAGTCTAAAAGTCTTTCTGTAGTGCATAGCAGCATGAACTTACAATGCACAAGATATCATGGACAAAGTTCAGGCACCACATAAGTTTTTTCACTGCGTTTGCATTCTGAAATGTCTTGCAAAGAAATTACAAGACAAATTACAAAAATTGCCAGTTTTTGCAAAGTCTATATGTGAAAACTGAAAAGTGAAAAACAATGAGGGAGACCAAACAAGAAAAATATGGAAACGCCTATTTCAACCCTTTCCTTGCAAAGGGGCCGACTGCAAATTCCTGCATCAGCATAACATCAAACGAATATAGCTAGAGAACAAACAAACAAAGGAATCAATGCAATCCCTCTTCTTCTCCTTCTTCTTTCCTCCTCTTCGATTTGAACAGAAAGGAAAAGAGAAGTTCTAATCTAGCCGGAAAAAAACTAAAACAACTCTTCCCTATGGCCATTGGTAGAAAGAACCTCTAAGTATGCTACTGAACCAAAATCTTCAATAAAAAATTGCAGGCAATGCAAGCAAATCAAATCATCAAAAGAATCTCACGACGAAGCAAATCAGAAGCGCTCTCAGCCCTCCACGTTTGTCAAGTTCAGTATTAATGGCTGATCCTCGAGCCAGTCACCATAAATGTTGTTGAGCTTCTTTGGGTCTTTCCACTTGAGCAGGCACTTCTTCCTACCCTGCGAGTCTTCAACAGAGTTAGCCATGCTTGCTGCAATGCTTGGGGATGGATTGCCGTTGCCAAGAACAGACGACTGCTTTGTTAAAATGGAGCCCTGATTCACTGGTTCCCCATCTAGCCGTCCGCCATGAGCTTGTAATTCTGCTTTCAACACAAAGGTCGCAGTATCAACTAAATGTAACGATCAAATCATCCCCCTCAAGTTGTCAACAAACAGAATCAGAGGTGAGACTCAAATGTCCTTCCATATTTGATTTGGAAAGCGAAGACATGAGATTTTCTAGTACTGAAAAGAATCTGAGCTAGAGCATGTATGGCTATAGTGGTACACTAGTACTGGTTCAGTTCATTATGTGGATGTCCTTTCTTCAGAAAAGTAAACATGTTCTTGAGAGATTAGAATGTAGGAAGCCTTTAGTTTGGTTCAGCTCCAAAATCATGCAAGACTATTAAACACCATTCTCTAGCCACTTAGATTCCAAATTGACAGACAAGTCGTCTGGTTGGGTGTGTTTGGTACAATGAAATTTGCAATAGCATACAATTGAACTAATATATCGTTAACACTACTGTTAACATGCAAAATGAATAGGCTGTTGACACAAGTAACAAATTTAGAATAAATAACAATGAAACTGCTAGAATATTACGATTAAGACATCAATCAATAAACTAAACTGAATACCTGCTAGTCCATGAGCAAAGTGGCATTTCTCACCAAAGGGGCAATGACCTGTGATCTCAAATTTAGAGCACAATTTGGTCTTCCAGTACACAGGCTTCATCATCATGGCCCTAAGCGCATCTGAACCAGAAGCAGCATTCTGAGCAGGCCTAACAGCTTCAGGCAGAGCATATCCACCACCACCACTTCCATTCATGGTAGGCATCCCAGTAGTCCCAATGCTTATTGCAGCACTCTCCCTAAACCTCCCGCCTGCATCACTCCTAAACTTCGCAGGCTCCTCGTGCAGGAAATTGCACCTATCCCCATACGGACACTCCTCCCCATTACAAAACTTCTTACACAATTTCATCTTAAGAATTATCCTCTGATCATCCTCCCAATTCACCACCGGCGGCTGCCTACTATTATCCTCTTCAACCCGTCCACCACCACCAGCACTAACACCAACTAGCTCTTGCCAATTGGGAGGGGGCTGCCTCAAATCCTGCATCCCATGAGCAAAATTGCAATTCTCTCCATTCCTACATGTCCCAGTCTTAAACTTAGCGCACATTCTAGTCTTGAAGAAGATGTTAGTCGTCCCTCGGTTGATAGGAAGGTTGCTCGGTGGTGGCATCGGCATCCTTGAACTCGCAGGCTGGCTGTTGTCATCATCAGACGAATTCTTGGCCCTCTTGTAAGGAGGTTGGTGTTGTTGCAGTTGCTCAAAGGGCGAAGACGGATCAAATTGTTCATTGCCGCTCATTGAGAATTGAGGCCAGATGCCAATTGCATCACTACCTGATTGAAACGATTGCTGTGAGAAATGAGGCTGAGAATCCGAGTAACTCATTCTGCTGGTGTCAATTTCTCAAGCAACTCCTATCAATGAATAAAAAAAACACAAGTAATCACTATCAGTAATCTTCATCAAGACTAATTCAACACAAAACACACAGATTAACACCATTAAGCTGACAATTAACCAACGATCACTCAAGAAGCTAGAATCTTTCATCCCGAAAAAATCTTCCCCAGTTGGAAGAAAAATCAACACGGTGATCTGAATTCATAAAGAAGCATATATAACAAGGACTTACTTGAGACACTGATCAAAAGATGAAGGCTTTAGAACCTGGAGGGGTTACCCAGATAGGAATTTCGGCCAAGAACAAAGAATCAAAGCAAACCCAATGGGGAAAATCACGACTTGAGTTGAATTCAATCTCGAAACAGGGGCTGGATCAAAATTTTAGGATGAATCTATCAATGAGTGTATATATATATGAGTCTCTTTCTCTATATATACACAGTATGTGTTAAGGTCTGAATGTGCGAAGAGTCAAAAACCCTAGCCGCCAAAAAATATTGGCGAAGAAAACACCAAATTCAGAGGAGGAGCAACGTACTGGGTAAAAGATTAAAAAGAAAGTGAAGGGTTTAATCCTTTTTTAAACCGAGGCCTTGCTTCAGGGAGGAAGTCGCAATGGAGGAGGCAGTGAGTAAAAGGGGAAAAGGTAGGAGAAAGGGCGTAACTGTTCTCCAAACCCTAAAGCCCTAGAATTAAAGAAAAAAAATAAAAAGAAAATCCTCCAAAACCCTTGAAAATTGTAAATTTGTAACGGAACGGGGAAATTTTCATCCCTGTACCTCCACGTGGCAGACATCTGTTGGATTCGCCAGAGTGTACGACAGACTGGCCCGCGCTTTACACGTGTATGTATTTGTATTTATTTCCCCGATGCTGTCCTTCTTTCTCTCTGGCTTTCTGTTTGCAAAGTTGACTTGGACGACGCATTGCCACCTTGTTGTGGGTTGGGCCGGGCCCATTAAAACTCTTGTGTGAATTGGAGTTAATATGGGCCAGAATTTATTTTTTTTTACCCACTTCTTGAGCCCAATGAAAGGTAACTTGCAAGAGAAGGCATATGGAAACCACCAAAATGGAGGCCAACCAACCAAGGAGATGACACCAACGAAATGTTATGTGTTTGACTGGTTTGAACATTGGTGTGTAAATAAGGACCATATGAAGTTACTCATCAAGCAATCCACCAAAAGAGGAGAGCCAAAAAGAATATTCGACACCAAGACAATACTAGTTCGACTAATTAGTAATGAGTTACTGCGGTCACTATTTGTTTCTGTCTGTACTAATGAGTTGGGTCCTCTGTTAGAACATGTGACAAGGGAGCTCGAACGAAAAATTTCTTTCATAAGAAAGATACTTATCACTAGACCAATCTTTTGGTCGTGAATTCGATCGAAAATTTTAGTAAGCAATACTAACTGGAATAAGAACTCCCTAGGCCCATGATAATGAAAGGCAAATGGAAAGTAGCAATTGACAAGCATCCAGTTCTTTATCTACTTACAATTATTGAGGTGTGAGCCTTGTGTATAAAAAATGAGTCCCTCCCTGTAGATTTGATGCCTAAAGGGTGCCTAAATTATTGCCCTCAAACATATTGTCTCAGAACCTGTCCACCCTCTCTTTGAAGCTAACTCCTCAATCCATATTGTTGTGTCGAGTGCTTCTTATGATATTGTTCGTTTTTGGCTAAATACGCATGGATTTATTTTTGGATTTTCTTTCTAAAAGGTCTTGTACTAATAAGCTTGGTGGACACTTATATAAGCAATTATTTTGATCTACCAGACAGACACAGACATCCACTGATCCACCATAGGAAGATCTCAAATCCTGAGGTCACCGAATGAGGGTCCACAGAATCGACGTCCACCACCCTTAATCGAATCCGAACCAGGCTATGATATCGCTTGTTGTAACCGAATAGTTCTATCAGTACAATATTGTCCATTTGGTCCAAATCCGCACAGATTTATCTAATTCCCTTAGAATGTTCATGTATATTTCTGGGATTGGACTCAGATGAGCTCTCTGACATTGTCCAATGGTGGTCCAATGTGGATGATCAAGAACCCATGCATGATTTATCAGTTCCATCTCATCACCTTTGGGTGCCACTACCCTGTCCTTCACTTACATTCCTTTGGACCCTCCTCATATGAACCAAGAGATGGGGAATACATCATTTTGGCAATGGGGAAGTGGCAGAATAGGAAATGAGAGGAAAATGGGGAAGCAAATGAGAATTTTATTTTCCTTCTCTTTTCTGTAACAGTCAGTAAGTACATTACCCTCCATGCACCCACTACATCACAAGAGTTACAAAGACAGGAAGAAGAACCCTTCCCCAGAAGAGCTTAACATAAACAAAAACCTAACCCTAAAACTGCTTATTAACCTTCAAAATGAAGAGGAAGAAAAGAGACCAAAAGAAGTTGTTGCGCTGGTGTTAAGCTTTTAGACATCTAAGTTCCTCTGCTGGTTACATTGCACCACCTGCAAACCACAGGAAGTGAAATGGAACATTTGAGTTAGACTAACTCCATTAACGTGAGATAACTATAAGAGTGGTTTCATCTTCAGTTGAAGAAGTACAAGGGAACTTATAATGGTTTAAGTATTTGCACATACCATATTCCCTTGGTGTCCTGCATTTGAAGCACTCTCCCCTGCTAGCAAAATTATGTGCTCCACAACCCATCCTGTAACACACAAAACCATACCCATGTTAGATTTCAACTTTCCATTTTAGGGTAACATTATTCTGAACTCCCAATTCCTAACAGAATGGCATTGCAAGAAGTTACTTAGACAACAAGAAACTGACCTGGCACAGATCCAATCACCAGACTTCCATCCAGGAGGGGCATTGGGATCGGACCCATAAGCAGCAGCAGCAGCAGCGCCATAGTCGTTCTTAATCGAGCCACATCGGAAGCAGCTGGTCCTGCTGGCATAGTTGTGTGCACCACAGTTCATGCCAATGCAATACCAGTCCCCTGCCAGCACCTCTGTCCTGTTGTACAGGTATGTTGCCACGTCAGGCCCTCCGTATTTCGGGTAGCCACATCTCTGGCAGCCTTCCCTCTTCTTGAAGTTCTGGTGTTGGCATGCTGCACACATCCAGTCACCTCCTGTCCAGCTCATCTTGCTGTTCTTCTTCTTCTTTTCTTGTTCTAGGGAAGAATCAAGGGGCTTGAATGGAAGAATTTGAAAGAATAGGGATTAGTTAGGAAAAGGGAAAACTAGTTGTTTAGTAGCTTAGTGAGTTCTATGTTTGGAGAGGAGAGCTTGCAAATGTAAGGTGAATGAATTTTGGTTGGTTGAGTTTGGAGTCCTATATATACTAGTTTTGCACCCACCTTTCCAAATCTTATGGGACCATTGTATAATAGAAAGGGAATATGTCAATCCCTAATATTATAAACCCTTTTTGGCACCTTTAAGTTGAGATACATTGATGGTTAACCTTGTTCTTTTAACTTTTTTGTTGACCATGCTTGATTCATATTATGAGGCAATGGTAATGCATGTTTCCATATATCAATAAATAAGGGTTGAGAGATAGAAGTAAATATGGTCAGTTGCATGCAATTGTCTTAGAAAATGAGGGGAAAGAGACAAAAAGTTTACAACTTGGGATATGAATCTTTAATTAATAGAGTTGTGTAATGGACTAATGGTGTAAGACTCATTTATGAAGTTCTAGTGACTATTGATAAGTGAATAAAAAATATTAACATATTTATGAAAAATCGGGACATAGTATCATATTATTCAAAAACTAAAAGATTGTGCTTTTGATTGGTTATAACGTAAACCTCATCAAGTATGTTTTAAATTGAAAGAACGTTTAAAAACAAATTGTGTTAGCGAAGAAACATTTAGTTGAGTTTTGATTCTATCCTAAAGAGGTTCTCCCTTATCCGTTCATCGATCTCTCAAATGCTGACTTGGATGCCACATGGACGAGATAGTCAGGCACGATTCTCGAAGGTGGAACGTGTCAACCAATCCAAGATGACTTAAGTTTTAGGAAAACTTTGAAACTTCACAATCATAGAAGTAGAAGTATCTGTTTGAGTGAGATCTAAATGCCTGCACCTTGTGGGAGTTAAACCCTTCTCCTTAAGGAGGAAGGTTGTATCCAGTTGAGGTTACACATAGTGCAGTGAAAAAAGAGTGGTGTGGTGGGAATCAATACCTTATAATGCACATCCATTGGGCAAATTCTCTACTCCTCCAAAGCCTGCCTTCCTTCCTTTCTTCTTTCACTTGCCAATAATTCATTGAAAATCAATAGATTCATATGTTCATCCCACTATCAACCCTCTCTCAGCTTTTTTCAGTCATTATTATGCATATGCAGTTATGATCTAGTAGTAAAACAGTAGTAAACGGACACAATGTGCTCATTTGATTCTCTCTTTTGGCATCCCAGTGGGGAATCAAACATGCCTGACAGTTCTCGTATTAAAGGTTCTCTTCGAGATGATTTAGGTGTTGAATTCATCCAGGTTCGAGTTCAGTAGTCTCCTCTCGAAACTCATTGGGATCGACCTCACGATTTTAAAAATCTCTAATACCATGTCAAGAAACAGTTATTGACGGCGGTTCTCAATAATATCTCTCTGCCCTTTTCATTGGTCTCTATTGTATTGCCATTATTGTTATCAGCACCTGGAAAAAGGTGGAAAAGGGAATGTTCTGTAATGACAGTTAACATGAACATTGGACTGCGGCGGGCCGACGCAGGAAGCTGGCAAATCTAGCTAGGAAAGAAACCAATCTATCAATCTTTCTCCCTCCACCAGAACTAGCCTGGCTTTAGTCATCTGAAGATAAAAAAAAAAGAAGAGAGCTTTATCTTGGATAGATAGATAGAGTAGATTCCATTATGCAAAAAGAAAGTCTGTTCATTTTCATTCACCATCCAACTCTTGAGCCATTGTTGCAACTTGATGTTGTTTAAGGTTTTATCTTCCCATTCAAGGGATGGGTAAGTAGAATGTGCCAAGTGCATGCAAAACAGAATCCAAACAAGTTCCCAGTTCATGGAACCTGATCATATGAACTTTGCTTAACTTGCAAGTTCACTTTCTAGACCTAGTTTCATTTATAGCTTTACTCAGAATAATATTGGGAGCTAAACGAACAATTTGAGTCATTGGGATAAATCATACTTGTACTTTTGAAGTTTTCTCATGTTATGCATATCATACCGTGTGTTAATTATCATGATGATTCAAACACGATACCTATATGTTAAAGACTATAAAGCCATGTTAACAAACAAGCTATTTAGTCCGAATTATTCGAGTTATCGAGAATTCGAGTTTCGAGAAATTCTTCCATACGATTTTTTTTTACATTGAATCAGGGGCATAAAAAAAGATTTGGTTAGATAGAAGTCAGATGTGTAACTTCATATCTCATAGCCATGGGAATCCTGGACAGGGCATTGGAGACAAAGGGCAAGTTGCAACCTTTTGCACAAGGAAGGCATCCAGTCCACAAGGCAGACTTTGGCAATTCACGTGGCTATCTCAGAATATACTCAATTATTTATGCTGACATGGCAGGCTCACCTCTGCTGACGCGGCAAGCATGTCAAGTGCCACGTAAGGATTAAGGACCAGGGGGAAAGGGTCCTATCATTTTGTGGTGTTAGATAAGCAGGAACCCTAAGTCACCATCTTGACATATCAAAATGGCATGTAAATATGAAAGATCGTAAAATTGTATCGGAGATTGTACCGGAAAATTTAATAGTATAGCATTTTATGCTAAAACTGTAGTGTAATCGTAGCTCAACCATTTCATGCCGTTAAATATTGTCTATTGATTTCGCTTCCTGTAGAAACTTTTTTTATAGAACCGCCAGTACGGTACAATTTTTCAATCCTTATCTAAGTACCCCTTGATATAATGCCCTAAAAGAGTAGTGTAAAATCTAAACTTGATATTCTCTTGATAATTCTTGATAGAGGGAAAATTTTGGTTGGTATAAGAGCGTTTCTCTCGTGTTTGAATCTTCATCGGTATGATCACATTACCAGTTAGTCTAAGTATAAGTTAAATGATATACATGTGCATATTTCAAACCTACGACCTGACTTTTGTTTGAGAGGTGATGTAAGAAAATGTTATAGCATTTTAAACTTATTGGGATAGACTTGTTCTTGTAGTTACTAAAGTCATCCATCAACAATACCTGACTTACCAACACAAGTACTTGATGTTAGTATGTGGTATAAGATCCATTATTGAACATCTCGCAACAACTCGAATTATTAAGACTAACTGGTTCTTGACATTGTATCAGAGTCTTCTCTAACCGAGGGGTCTTCTCTTCGAAACTCGGTAATTCCCATTTTTTGACAGTTGCGCAAAATGGTAATAGACAGATTATGGAACAAGTTCCATTTCCATGAGCACTAATCCAAGTTCTTAACATGCATAATTTACGAATCCAATCTAAATATGCCATACATCGACCATATGAGATGTCTATTCTATCTGTGTTTCTCTCTTTACATGGTTAATCTTCATCTGTAGACCCCAAAGAATTACACAATTACAATTCCATCACTTGATTTTATTCTTGCGTGTGATTGCTTTCAGAAAAGAAAAGGATGATGGAGAGAGATGGAGTGGGACTCGAGTGAAGGCTCCATTCCATCCAACATATCCTCAAAATTATTAGAAGGGGAATCGAAACCCTATGGATTGGACGAGAAAAATAGCCGTTGCTTTTGAATCCCTGAATATTCATATATTCCCTCGCCTTACTCTTGTGAAGTTGATGTATCATCACTTCCTCGGCTCAAAGAAAGCTTCGTATTCGAAAGGTAATGGAGCTGTAGGTGATATAAACTAATTAGTGTCAATAACTTGTGTTGTTGTGAGAGATATGAATCTTAATTATTTCGTTACACTCTTTCTCACCGAAAATCAATCGATTTATAGGCTTGGAGTTTGCACATGCTCGGTATACCATGTGTTTTAAGACAACGATCAATATCGGGCTCGTGAGTATTTGAACACGTGAGACGTGGCCTCAAGGATAAACCAGCTCTGACGTCATGTCATAAACCAACTGGTCCCAATAACTCTAATAGTTGGGAGTCCATGTATGAATCTTAACCACTTCATTAGACTTGAGATGGGCAATGATTCAGTGCACACCAAATCAGACTAGATATATTTTGATTCATATATGATCTGACCTTACAAATTATCTTAAATATGGAGGACAAGTAGATCGGAACTGAATTTGAACTGGAATCAATCGATCCGAACAAATCAAACATGCTCTCGGTCTGGTTCCAATCCTCACTTCCCCTTGTTTTTTGTTTTATTGTATTTCGGTCCGGTCCATTTTCGGACCGGATCAACTGGATTGAATAGTAATTTAATTCAGAAAAACTGATAAAAACGACTGGACACACAACATCTAATATTAGAGTCGACTTTAGAGTAATGGAGGATGCTAATCTCATGCAAAGGTGATGGGAAATAACTAGCTTTCTTCAAATATATCTAGGGGTTGAGATTTGGAGAATGAATCCTTCTCAATGCATGGCTATTTTTATATATGCTGGCATTTTTTTTGTGGACTATTTTTCGGAAATGAGAACATGATTTTTTTTTTTTTTTGGTGAGCAACATTGGCCCTTTCTTTTCCTTTCAATTATTAATGTTCTTGTCTCATTTTGGGATGCCAGATGTCCTCATGTCGAATTGTCGATGCATGGAAGCATAAAATTCTACTTGTCTGGATTCCGCTCTGATCTGTAAATTTTCGATTTGATGTCTCCTCTGTTTTACTAGGTTTCGGATGAGTCAGAGGATGAACAGGGGAGTATACGAATTACCAAGTTTTCTTGCAATGAGATATGTTTGATGTTATCCAACTACGATTGGTATGTGTTATTGTATAGTTTTTGAAGAAAAGAAGATTTCGTGAAACAGAATGTGAAGACAAAGAGAATTAGGGATTTTGACTCCCTTGAGTCAATTCTTTTGACAATGAACTAATGGACCAAAACCGGAAATTAAACCAAACCGAAATAAGTCTCAACAGGCTGAATTAATTGGAATGGGCCGAGACACTTTGAGCCCACAAACTAAAAACCACTTTCCCTCTAGTCCAGCCCACGACCGAGTTCAGAGTCAGAGAAGACCAAACAGTCTTCTTCTTCCTCGTGCCAGCCAGCCTGAAACAGAGCCGAGCAGAGCAGGGGAAAACGGAAACAGAGGGAAATGGAAATGCAGAAAATGAAGAGCAGAAATTAAAGAACACAGCGGGATTTTTAACGAGGTTCACCACAGGGTTACTCCTCGTCCCGGAATAGTACCCACTATTCCGAGAGACACTTTTGATTTTCTTTGACTCTAAGAAAATGAAAGAGGAAAAGAGATTACAAGTAGTTGTGAGAAAATCAAAAGGCCGGACACTCAACCCAAATCCACGCAGGGATTTGTTACAACCTTTGATCGACTGAACCTCTACCCCAGTCTTGATCAAAGCCACTGTTTCTAACCCTTTGCCCTTTCCCACAAAGAAATCAATCGAAACAGCCAAGTCCGAGAGCCAAGCTTCTTCATTTATATAGCCTTCAGCAAGGAGCCGTTGAGAACACTCTCAGAAATGGAAGTTATTCAAATCTTCAATCAACTCCCCCTTGATTCAAGCATCAATTATCTCGATTCTCTTAAGCAATCTCTTGACTTGATTTGATTGGAAATCTTCGAGGCCAACAATCTCCCCCTAAGTCAGAGATTGCTGATTGGCCGATTGAATCCTGCAACCACAACTCAGAAAACCCAAAACACCACCACAAAAGCAAGCAAGCACAACCCAAAACACCACCATGAAAGCAAGCAAGCACAAGTCCGAAAAAGACACTTAAAATACCAGCTGGGAAGAACAGGTCCAGCAAACCAGTCTAGTTAAGCAGACAAAAAGAAACTTTAGTCTAGCAACCAACCTAGAGCCGAGGAAAAGAAAATTTAACAAGACAAAGTCCATTAATCCACTCAGTTACTCAGATCCATAAGCTTCCCTAAGATCAGCAAGAACGGTAGACAGAGACGGTGAGCTAGAGTCTGAATCATCAGAATCATCACTGTCACTGCTAATCCATTGAACTTCAATATCAGGCCCAGGCTCTTCAGGTTCAGGTTCATCATCATCTGCAACAGGTTCATCTTCTTCTCCAGAGTCTTCCTCAGAATCATCAGAATCTTCCTCCCCCTCAACGGCAAGCGCAATCTCGTCCAGAATGTCATCAGCTGTGGGGTACATGTTTGGAGTGGTGACACGATAGGGGTCCAAGGAAATTTCAAGACGGATGATCAGGCGGGTGATAAGAGGCCCAAAAGGCAGAGGGCTAAGATACTCAAACTGTTGAAACGGATAGATGTGACCAAAGAGGAGGTGACAAAAATTGAGAGGAACATTGTGAACAGCATGAGTAAGAACCCAAAGATCAAGAGGAGTAACTCGATCAAGAAGAATTGTTCGAGGAAGAAACCTGCGAGTTATCAAATAATGCAGTGTGCGAAGAGAAGGAAGGAGCAGGGAGGTTGACAGTGTAAGGTAAGCATCAGGCACATGACCAGTAAGCTGAACAAATTCTTGAACAATGTCAAAATTGAATCTCACAAGTTCAGAGTCATGAGCCAAAGCTTCACCAAACATAGGGATATTCAGGAGACGCCCTAGGTCCTCAAGAGGGATGGTGACAAGATTTCCAAAGATCAGAGTAGTAAAGGTACGAGTATGCATCCCAAAGGATCGAAAATTGGAGTAAAAAAGACGAACACCTTCAGGGCAGATATGCTCAGGTGTGTCTTCTATCAGGAAATCCCAACCAAGATTGTGGATGAACTGAGAGACATCCAGACCATATTCCACAAGACCAGCAAAAGGAACATGATAAGTTGGAATGAAAGGACGATTTGCAAATGAGACTGAGTGACGATGAAAGTTCACAGGGATTGGATCATGAAAAAGAGTACCTGTGAAGGTTTTTGAGAACCCGAGCACCATGACTAATGATAGGAAGGAGAACTCTAGATAGCTGAGTGAATATGACAGGGACTCGTCTCTCAAGACTTAAATAGATAACCAAGTAATCTAAACAGGAAGAATTCAAAGAAGCAAGTCACACAAAACAAGGAAAGAAAAATAAATACAACAAAGGAAAGCAAAGCATAGCATAATAGGAAAGAAAGTTAAGGAAGATCGTCCAGATTGTCTGGAGATCGTAACCCTATTTCATAGCAAAGGTAAGTGAATCGATCAGCATTCAAGGCTTTAGTGAACAGATCTGCCAGCTGATATTCAGAGGGTATGTGATTGATGAGAATGGTGTTCTGTTGAACTAGATCCCTAATGAAGTGGTATTTGACTTCAATGTGCTTAGTTCGGGAATGCTGAACTGGGTTTTTTGACATACAAATGGCACTTGTATTGTCACAAAAGAGAGGTATGGATTTAGAAGGCACATTATAGTCTCTAAGTTGGTTTCTAAGCCAAATGAGTTGGGTGCAACAACTTCCAGCAGCTATATATTCTGCTTCTGCAGTGGACAAGGCTACAGCTCCTTGTTTCTTGCATGACCAAGAAACCAAGGAAGTTCCTACAAACTGACAGGTACCAGTAGTGCTCTTCCTATCAGTTAAGCTTCCCGCAAAATCCGAATCACTATAACCAACTAGGGAGAAATTATTATGCTTAGGGTACCACAAACCAACCTCAGGAGTTCCTCTTAAGTACCTAAAGATCCTTTTGACTGCAGAAAGATGGCTTTCTTTAGGGTCTGACTGGAACCTAGCACACATACAGACACTATATTGAATGTCTGGACGACTGGCAGTGAGATATAGAAGTGATCCAATCATGCCTCGATACTTCTTTTCATCTACTGACACTCCATTTTCATCTCTATCTAGCTTAAGGTTGACTGCCATAGGAGTTGGACTTGTTTTAATGTTATCTAGTCCAAATTTGGTAAGCATATTCTTAAGATACTTAGACTGATTGATGAAAATTCCAGAGGAACTTTGCTTAACTTGCAGACCAAGAAAGAACTTAAGTTCACCCATCATACTCATTTCAAACACAGACTTCATGGTTTCACAAAAGGCAGTACAAAGGGAGGGATCAGATGATCCAAAGACTATGTCATCCACATAGACTTGGACCAGAAGTATTTTACCAGAGACTTCCTTAATGAACAGGGTTTTATCCGTGCTTCCTTGCACAAATGAGTTTTCAAGAAGAAAGGCTGTGAGGCGTTCAAACCAGGCCCTAGGCGCTTGTTTGAGTCCATACAACGCCTTATTCAATTTAAAAACATGATCAGGATGTTCAAAGTTCTCAAACCCAGGGGGTTGTGAGACATACACATCTTCTTGAATAAATCCATTTAAAAATGCACTTTTAACGTCCATTTGGTATAAAGGAAACCCTAAGTAACTAGCATAAGCACATAGAAGTCTTATTGACTCAAGCCTAGCTACAGGGGCAAATGTTTCATCATAGTCTACTCCTTCTTCTTGAAGGTAACCCTGAGCTACTAACCTAGCTTTATTCCTAATGATGAATCCCAACTCATCAGACTTGTTTCTGAACACCCATTTGGTTCCTATCACAATAACATTAGGAGGTCTTGGGACCAGATCCCAAACCCTCAAATGTTCAAATTGTATTAATTCTTCTATCATAGCAAGATTCCATTCTTCATCTTTTAGAGCTTCCTTATAATTTTTTGGTTCAATTTGTGAAACAAAGGCATACTGCCCAGGAATGTACTTACCTCTTGTCTGAAGTTTGTCATTTATGTTCCCTATGACTTGACTCTCAGGATGACGCTTCTGTATATGAGGTGGGGCCTTGGGAACTTCAGTGAGATCATCTCGTTCTTTATCAGAATGATCAGCCACTTCCACATCTTGCTTGGTGGTAACCTGTTCACTAGGAGAAGCTAAACAAGGAGAGGTGAGTTCACTTAAATCAAAACTCATAGTGATATCTGGTGTTGCTGGTTCTGTTTCATTGAAAACAACATGCACAGACTCTTCAACCTTCTTAGTTCTTTTATTGAACACTCTGTATGCTTGTCCCTTAGATGAATACCCTAGGAAAGTAGCAGGATCTGACTTGGCATCGAATTTTCCTAGTGAATCACGAGTATTTAAGGTGTAACAGGGACATCCAAATGGATGAAAATAGGAAACCCTAGGAGTTTTTCCCTTTAAAATCTCATAGGGAGTTTTATTTAACTGTTTTCGAACCAAAACTCGATTTATGACATAGCAAGCAGTACTAACTGCTTCAGCCCAGAAAAACTTAGGAAGATTATAATCAAGAAGCATAGTTCTGGCACTTTCAATCAAAGTTCTGTTTTTGCGTTCTACCACTCCATTTTGTTGGGGGGTTCTAGGAGCAGAAAAAGAGTGATTTATTCCAGATTTATCACAGAAATCAGCAAAATCATCAGAGATGAATTCTCCTCCATTGTCACTACGAATGCTTTTTAAGGATTCATTGTTCAAGGAAACAAATGATCGAAATTTTTCAAAAGTTTCATCCTTGTGGGCCAAGAAATATACCCAGGTGAATCTAGAATAGTCATCCACTAGCACAAATACATAATTTTTTCCTCCCAGACTAGTTACATTACAAGGCCCGAATAAATCCATGTGAATCAGCTCATAGCTTCTGGAGGTGGTAATGTCTAGTTTAGGTTTAAAGCTTTTTCTTTTGTGTTTACCAGCAGCACAAGCATTGCAAAAGAATTCCATTTTGTCTTTCAACTTAGGAATTCCTCTAGCTAAACTCGATTTAGACAGAATAGCTAACTTGGATAGGCTGACATGGCCTAGTCTTTTATGCCATAGTACTTCAGAAGAGACTGAGGTGGCTTGAAGGCATTTGGCATTAACTAACCTAGGATCAGAGATGTCCACTATGTACATGTTGTTTACTCTTTTTCCTACCAACAGGACTTTGTTGTTGTTTATCTGTTCTACTGAACATTTCTCATTTTCAAAAACAACACGGTTTCCATTACTACATAGTTGACTAATTGATAGTAGGTTGTGTTTAAGACCTTCAACAAGCAGAACATTCTTTATAATAGGACATGGACTTTCACCAACACTTCCAGACCCTACTATTTGACCTTGACTATCATCTCCAAAAGTTACCTTACCCCCACGTTTCATAGTAAGAGAATTGAATAGAAGTTTCTTACCAGACATATGGTGTGAACACCCACTGTCAAGGTACCATTTTGAGTCATCTAATGAGGTGGAATCCTGATTGATTTTGACTGATAGCTCACTGCTTGCAGAGGCCATGAGTGCCTTTTCATCTCCACCATCATTTTCATCTTCTGACTCGTAGTCACTCCATGTTGCTTTCATGGCTCTTTCTTTAGCTCTTAGTGTGAGTGGACAATTAGCCCTGATATGGCCTGGCTTTCCACATTTGTAGCATTCTTGAACTTCTTTATCCTGATTTCCTGTATCAAATTGTCTGGTCTGCGGTGTACGCAGCCTTTCTTGGAACGAGCTTCTGATCTTGTCAGAAGGGTTAGTACGATAAGAAGAATTCAAGGATTTCTGCTTCTGTTCTTGTTTATATTTGAGCATCCTATGAAACTTATTGCTAATCAGAGCAAATTCCCTACTAAAGTCTTCACCTAAATCAATATCAGATTCATACTCTTCAGCCTGTGATTTAAAAGCTAGAGTTTTCTTTCGTTTTTCATCATCTCTATTTACTTGCTTGAGAACATGTTCATGACTGAGGAGTGAACCTATCAACTCATCTATAGCCATGGTATTCAGATTTCTAGCCTCTTCGATAGCAGTACGTTTAGGTAACCATTCCTTAGGAAGTGATCTCAAGATTTTTCTGTTTAAGTCTTTCAAGAGATAGGTTTTTCCTAGCCCTTTAAGTTTGTTAATCAAAACAGTAAATCGAGAATACATTTCGTGAATTCCCTCACCTGGAGCCATGTCGAAGCACTCATACTCATGCACCAGGAGATCAATCCTGGTTTCCTTGATATTCGAAGACCCTTCGTATGTGCTTTCAAGAGAACTCCAGATTTGCTGAGCCGATTCGCAGTGCTCGACCTTGTCGGCTTCTTCTGGTATCATGGCGGACTGAAGAATGTGCATCGCTCTTTGATTTAGCTGAGCACTCTTCTTCTGTGCCGCCGACCAAAAACTCTGTTCAGCATCTTCCATGGCGATGGGACCATCTCGAACCACAGTCCACAAATCTTCATCGACTCCCCAGAGGAATGTTTTCATCCTCTTCTTCCATGCCGTGTAGTTCGAGCCGGTGAATACTGGCGGATGATTGTAAGAAGCTTGCCCAAAATTGCCCGACGCCATCTCCCTGGACCACTCTTGGCAGTAATTAGCTCCCTCTCAAGAACCTGCGCTCTGATGCCACTTGAAGAAAAGAAGATTTCGTGAAACAGAATGTGAAGACAAAGAGAATTAGGGATTTTGACTCCCTTGAGTCAATTCTTTTGACAATGAACTAATGGACCAAAACCGGAAATTAAACCAAACCGAAATAAGTCTCAACAGGCTGAATTAATTGGAATGGGCCGAGACACTTTGAGCCCACAAACTAAAAACCACTTTCCCTCTAGTCCAGCCCACGACCGAGTTCAGAGTCAGAGAAGACCAAACAGTCTTCTTCTTCCTCGTGCCAGCCAGCCTGAAACAGAGCCGAGCAGAGCAGGGGAAAACGGAAACAGAGGGAAATGGAAATGCAGAAAATGAAGAGCAGAAATTAAAGAACACAGCGGGATTTTTAACGAGGTTCACCACAGGGTTACTCCTCGTCCCGGAATAGTACCCACTATTCCGAGAGACACTTTTGATTTTCTTTGACTCTAAGAAAATGAAAGAGGAAAAGAGATTACAAGTAGTTGTGAGAAAATCAAAAGGCCGGACACTCAACCCAAATCCACGCAGGGATTTGTTACAACCTTTGATCGACTGAACCTCTACCCCAGTCTTGATCAAAGCCACTGTTTCTAACCCTTTGCCCTTTCCCACAAAGAAATCAATCGAAACAGCCAAGTCCGAGAGCCAAGCTTCTTCATTTATATAGCCTTCAGCAAGGAGCCGTTGAGAACACTCTCAGAAATGGAAGTTATTCAAATCTTCAATCAACTCCCCCTTGATTCAAGCATCAATTATCTCGATTCTCTTAAGCAATCTCTTGACTTGATTTGATTGGAAATCTTCGAGGCCAACAGTTTTGACTTGAATTTAACTTATTCTGAGGTACCTTACTAGAAATTATATTTATCTCGACTAATATGGGTTAAAAACATGAGATTGCCTTTGAGATTAAGCTCATCAAGTAAGGTTGACGAAGGTGGAACCTCGTAGTTTCTGATCTGGATCTGTCGCGAGTCACTTCGGGGAGGCTCAAAACCGACATGGAGACCTGTGGCGCGAGCTCCTCTTCCCTCTTTCGACTCAAACCCAAATCAATAAAAAAAAAAAGCTCATTTCTTCGTAACGATGGATGATGTTACCCCAATATTAACCGTTGATCATGAGTTGACCTTCGATCGAGAGATTCGAGAAGTTGTGAGGAAATGGTTAAATAGAGTTACAGTGCTAATTGTACAAGAGTTAGCACCGTCCTAACCAAGGGGAAAACTACTACTAGTTTGAATTAGTAGTGATTTAGCTTAGATGTTGTATTGATTTTATAATAATCCGTAGTGATTTCGTTGTTTTTAGTAGCGTTTTTTGCTAGTTATCATGGTGCTAACCCCTATAAGGGATAGGGGTTAGCACCTAATCCCATTCCGGTTAAATACTATGTTCAAACCGGTGGGTTAGCACCTAATCCCATTCCGGTTAAATACTATGTTCAAACCGGCCACCAATCCAACGGTATTTCAAAAACATAACGACCTTATCCGTTTCTGCCTCCACAATCCAGCCATGGCGATGGCGGCGTTTTCTTCTCCATCTTCTTCTCCGCTCGCAGTTTCATCAACCGTAGTTCCCCATTCCCTATCCGTCACTGATCCTCCGTCCCAATTCCTCCCAAACCACTCGCCTCTCGCTCTTCTCTCCACCTGCAAAGACATCCGAACTCTCAAGCAAATTCACTCGCTCGTCATCAGAACCGGCCTCCACCACAACAACACCCAGTTCGCTCTCACCAAGCTAATCGAGTTCTGCGCGGTTTCTCCCTTCGGCGACCTTCCCTATGCTCTGTCGCTCTTTCACACCGTCGAAAACCCTGATCAGAGAATCTGGAACCACGTGATCAGGGGATTCGCGCTGAGTGAATCCCCTGTTCTGGCCGTGGAATTTTACATACGTATGATGGTGGCTGGTTTGGAGCCGAATAACCATACGTTCCCCTTCGTTTTGAAGTCGTGCGCGAAGCTGGGGAATGCCCATGAAGGGAAACAGATCCATGGACATGTTCTGAAGCTCGGTGTCGATAACGATCCGTTTGTGCATACTTCCCTGATTAATATGTACGCTCAGAATGGTGAATTGGGTTATGCAAGATCAGTGTTCGACAAAAGTCCCAAGAGAGATCCGATTTCGTATACTGCTTTGATCAATGGGTATGGTTCGAGTGGGCTTGTGGATGAGGCCCGGAAGCTGTTCGATGAAATGCCTGTTAGAGACGTAGTATCGTGGAATGCTGTGATTGCAGGCTATATACAGAATCGCCTATATGAAGAGGCACTAGCTTTCTTCGAAGACATGGTTAGAATGAGAGTTACCCCGAACGTGAGCACCATGCTGTCTGTCCTTTCAGCGTGTGCAAATTCGGGATCTCTCGAGTTAGGCAATTGGGTGCATTCATGGATTGAGGATCATGGGCTAGGATCAAATCTCAGGCTTGCCAATGGTCTTGTTGACATGTATGCTAAGTGCGGAGATCTAGAAAGAGCTAAGAACATGTTTGATAACATGGAAACCAAGAGTGTTGTCTCATGGAACGCTATGATTGGTGGGTATAACCACATGGGCTGTTACAAGGAAGCACTGGAGATTTTCAGACGGATGCTCGAATCAAATGTTGACCCTAATGAGGTAACCTTGGTAAGCATTCTTCCCGCTGTTTCAAACTCAGGTGCTCTAACTCTCGGTAAATGGATCCATGCTCATATAGACAAGAACATGAACAAATTTCAGTTGACTAGAAATAGTGCTCTATCGACAAGCCTCATTGACATGTATGCCAAGTGCGGCGATATCATGGCAGCCAAACGAATCTTTGATTCCATGGAAATTAAAAGTTTGGCTTCTTGGAATGCAATGATATCTGGGTTAGCCATGCACGGGTTTGTTGACATGGCACTCAAACTCTTCTCCAGAATGACAAACGAAGGGTTTGTACCAGACGACATCACCTTTGTCGGTATATTATCTGCTTGTAACCATGGTGGTTTCGTAGAACTTGGAAGGAAGTACTTCTTTTCAATGGTAGAAGATTATAACTTTACGCCTAAACTTCAACACTATGGTTGCATGATAGATCTTCTAGGCAAAGCTGGGCTATTCGATGAAGCAGAGATACTGATAGATGATATGGTAGTGAACCCTGATGGAGCCATATGGGGTTCTCTGCTTGGCGCTTGTAGGCTTCATGGACGAGTGGATTTGGCCGAAATGGCTGCCAAGCGTGTTTTCGCGTTGGAGCCTGAAAACACTGGTGCGTACGTACTCCTGTCAAATATCTATGCTAAAGCTGGGAAATGGGATGATGTGGCGAGAATAAGAACTAGGATAAACGATAGAGGACTGGAGAAAGTTCCCGGTTGTAGTTCTATTGAGGTGGATAGTGTTGTTCATGAGTTTCTAGTTGGTGACAAGACTCATTCTCAGAGCGATGAAATCTATGAGATGGTGGATGAGATAGATGATTTGTTGGAGAAATCTGGGTTTGTGCCGGATACTTCCGAGGTGTTGTATGATATGGAAGAGGAATGGAAACAAGAGGCTCTGAGCCATCATAGCGAGAAGCTGGCCATTGCTTTTGGGTTGATCAGTACAAAGCCAGGGACTACCATACGGATAGTGAAGAATCTGCGTGTTTGTGGTAACTGCCACTCTGCAACTAAGCTGATTTCGAAGATATTTAACAGAGAAATCATTGCTAGAGATAGAAATCGGTTCCACCATTTCAAAGATGGGCTGTGTTCGTGTAACGACTACTGGTAAACCATGTAAGTAAACTGAACTTAGTTCCCGTTTGATTACTCCAATTGCTGAATACATATATGTCTTAGTTTCATAAGTGAAGTTCATCTTATTTTTAAACAACAGTGGATGAATTTCACATAATTGGTCATAGTAGAAACTAGAATCCATGCTTCTTCAATTGTTGGAAGCATGCTTGAGTGAGTTCTTTCTTGCAGTAGCTAGGACAGTCTTGTCAGCAACTATGAAATAGGCTGCTCCAGCAACTGCCGTTCAAAGTTCAAACCATGAAACTCCATCAACAACTAGGCAAAACATAAGATAAGAATAAAGATAATCACTTCTTTCTTTGGTGAAAGTGAGCCGACCTGTGGAGATGATGAGAGCTTGGGCAGTGTGATTGAGATTAGCTCTTGCCCATGGAAGCACTCTTGCACTAGTCAGCTGCATATTTCCACATGCATGGGCCACAATATGTCAGAGTTTGGGAAATGTTTTAAGTCGTCTAGGGGTCAAGAAAACATAGAGAGTCTTCTTACAGAGATTTGATGAAGAGAAGGAACTTACAGTTGGAATAGCAGTAGCAATGCCAGCTAGGACAGCTGCCTTTGCTCCTGCAACCACTCCCTCTGTAAAAAGCAAAACCATAAAAAACATGGGGAAGAATGTTAGTACTCAATAAACATAATAAAAAAGCAAGTTAATTATTCTACTATTAATTAACTTATTCATTATAGGTTATCCAGCAGCAGTAAATCTTGACCGAACATATTCCACAGCTTTTCTTCATGTGCAATTTTGAGTCTAAAGTTACAAGCTTTAAAAAAACCTCTCTATTGAAGAAAGAAAATCGGAAAAAGAAGTTGTTTGTTTGATGACTTGGTCTAAGGTTAGGTCCATCATCATAATCAAAGTTCCCCTTTTCTTCCCTTCCTTTCCTTTCCTTTATATCCATTTTGATGCTGAAACATACAAAAGCTTTCTATGCATAAGATACTCTCTTCCTTGGGGCCAAAAGTGAGGGGATTTGAATTGATTCATTCAAAAAGGCTCCAAATGGGGATGTGGGTATTATCATAGACCACATCTTTATCACATTGTAGGCACATATGAAAAACAATACATAGAGTATACCTAGCTAATAATCATGACAAAGAAGCATCATAACAATAACATATAGGTTTTAAGTGTTTCTATGATGGGTGGTGGCTGCTTTTCTCCTGAATCCCAGAAGTCCCAATCTCAGGAACAGCATGGGGAACCAAAAAAAGCAATTTGCTATGCATGCTCAAAAAAGGGGATACTGATGATCACTAAAGAAAGGAGGGAAAAGTAAAACTACATACCATGAGAGCAACGCTTGGCCATGGCCAACCTTTGGTCAAGTGAAGCCATGCTTGTTTCCAGGGGAGATTGAGCCACATTCTTTGCCATAGTTTGTATTTAGATTTGAAAACAGAAGAGAAGAGGGCAAAATAACTTGAATGCTGAATGAACTTGCTTGCTTTGCTGCTGGGTTTTGATATGAGTTTGATGAAATGACTGAGCCATGGTTGTGGGGTTTATATAGGAAATGGTTTTCTCAGGAGGGGAGTTTGATGGTTTTGCAGTTGAATACCAACAATAAGAGTCGCTTGTTTTGGTTGTGGTTACAAAGGTTACTAGTTCTGGTCGGTTGATTCCTCTGTCTTCTGCTCCCCTTCCCAAAAAGTACTCTGTTCGTTTCTCTGTGTGGCTTATTAAATATTAAGTTGAAATGTGACACTTGTGAGAAGAAAGGCAAAAACAAAGTCCCCCAGGTATAAACATGTGCTAGCTAGGTATCAATTCTAAAAGTAATTTGTATCTTTAGTTTATTAAGTAATCTTCATAATCTTGGATTCACCTGAAGTATTATGAGTGCCCCAACAATATTTAATGCCTCTCGTGTTCTTATCATGCGTCACTGCTAATGGGTATTATTAACATAACTAAGCGCAGCTTAGTGCTTTGTGAATTGTGATGTCTTAATCATCACTGAAATATAAACTGAGGTCTGTGGAGGTGGCCGGTGGCCGGTGGGCACGGGGATCTAGTACTAGTAGTCCCTTATCCACTGGCTGCTTTGCATTATAATCATCTCTGAAATATACAGCAGCAGCAGCAGCATAGCAAAAGCCAATGGAAATGATGCAGAGGCAAACAAAATGAGGACATGGTATTACAATATGTTGTGCTTGCATATTATTATTATCCTCCTTCATTTCTCGTCTGTCTTAATCGAAAATTTTAATATGAATAGATTGCTTCGTTTGGACCGGTTACATATTCTCGATATTGTTCTCGATCTTGTTTCGGTGTAGCTAGACTAGTCTAGCTTGATTCAGGTGATAATGGTTCTTTTACTTGCTTGAAAAAATCATTTTATTTCAGTTGTGATTGATTGTCTATGAGATGGGATGATGTTTGTTTTGACAGATTTAGCTCAGGTAGTTTGCTTTTAAAGGTTTGTCTGTGCTGCTTATCTGGTTTTAGGCCAGGAAGGAAGGAAGCCAGTGGTTTAGTTAGTGGGTTCACCTGAGATTCTGCACCAAAACCATGGGTGGGCTGCTTAGTGCCTGGTGCTAAAAGGTGTACAGATCCAAGACCGTTCGTTGTATGTAACTAGCACATGTGCGCTTTCAATCCCGATTTACTTTCATCTGGGGATGGGAAAGGACTCGTTCTTATATCGAATCGAATTATATCGAATCGATTTTTGGACGGAATCATATTGAATGTGTTTTTTATTTTACAAATTATTTTAAGTATGAAAAAAATATAGATTGGATTTAAATTTGGACCGAACCAAATATGCTTTTGATTTAGTTTTATCCTCGATTTTCCTTTGATTTTGATCTTGTCTGTTCTCGATTTGATTTGGTTTAAGACCGAATCAATGCCCATTGCATCCTTTGATTGGGAAACATATCCTCCAAAGATGGATGGACAGATGGTCCTACATGTAGAGGTGGCCATCGGTAGATCCAATATAGAATTATTTATCAAAAGGATGACTAAAAGTATATTTGGTTCATTTGATTCGATTTGGTCCCCTGCCCAATTAATTTCCGATCGTTTTTTTCTTTCTTCATACTTAAAATAACTCATATGATCATGATTGAAATAACTCATTCGATCCATATTCGTGGTACGATTTATTTAGTATGTATCGGATCATTGCCTACCCCTTACCTCCAGGCTACATGCACCAGCAAGGACTTATGGACTTGGACCTGTACTTGTGGACTTGGACCTGTAAACAATATTGAGGATCGATGAACCCTCCCACAACTTGGACCTCCAAACTAATCCCGACAAAATTAGGGGTGGCAAAAGTATCTATCTACTTACGTGTACAATGAAAAAAGGTGTCAAAGAGTTTATCGAATTAAGGTATCTGACAAATTAAAATAATCGTTGAAAAATATGACATGAAGTTCGTGATCATTATTTGGAGATTACCTCATCATGAATACAAAGTAAACGATTCTTACTTATACAAGGACGAACTACCAACCAATCTTCATTAGCACCAGGCCGAAGGAACCCAAAACTAGTTCCATGCATATTTCACTCAAAGCGGACAAAATTATACTAATGGAAACCTCCTGAATCAACGACGTAAAATATGTGCTTGCCTAGTGAGATATATAGTTGCCCCGTTGACTGCACATACATACAGAAGTATCACTTCCAACGCTGCTCACATCACTGTCACTTCCAAATTCTACTGCTCGAAAAGCTTCCAATTCCTCTTCTTTTGGTCTATTAGAGCTGTGGCTCTAAAAGGGCACATTGAGTGCCGTCAGTTTTAGGCAATGAAGAAGACCGGCGTTTCTATGATACGAACACTGATTGGCGTCCGTTTTGAGTCGAATAACTATCAAGAACCAGTTGATCAAAATAACTCGAGTTGTTGGGAGAGGTTCAATCGTGGATCATATACCGTTTATTAACACCCTCCTTCAAACTCAAGCCATTCAAATAGGCTTGGAGTTTGGACAGGCACAGGTCCGGACACCGTGTGCTTAACAGAAACGGAAACAGATGGGGGGTCACCGGGATTCGAATAGAAGGCCTCACGGTCACAGAAGGCTCTGATACCATATCAAGAACCAGTTGATCCCAATAACTCGAGTTGTTGGGAGAGGTTCAATTGCGAATCATATACCGTTTATTAACAATAACAACAACAATACAAGATCCAAAACCCCAACCCCTACTCTTCATGAAGAAGACCGACTTTGACTTCTGCAACCAACACACAGACAAATGATCAGCAACGACCGAATCCCACACCACACAAACATACTTGGATAACATTCACCACTACCCTGTTTATAAAAATCAAAGCTTTACAATATCCAGAGCACCGCACGATTCAACAAAACCCACCAATCAAAATGGCTCCAAATCATGAATCCCCTGTTTCTTCTTCTTCTGCTTCTTCCATTTCACATTCAGTACTAGTGATTCTGCAGGCCATCCTTCTGCTTCTTCCTTCCGCCACCGCCACCTCATCGTCATTAACTGCTCGGCGAGAAGCGGAGGCTTTGCTGGAATGGAAAGCCAGTCTCAGCAAAACCCATCCCCTGATGAAAACCTGGGCTCCATTTTCCTCCCCCTGCAGCACCACCACCGCCGCCTGGTACGGAGTCCACTGCAACCGAGCCGGGCGGGTTCACCGGTTGAACCTGACCGGCTCGGGCATCGAGGGTACTCTCGATCGGTTCCGTTTCTCCCGTCTCCCCAAGCTCGCCTACATCGACCTCTGTCAGAACCGGCTCTGGGGCTCGATCCCGTCTCGACTCGGTGTCCTCTCGCGCCTGGTCTACCTCGACCTGTCCGCGAACCGGCTCAACGGGACGATCCCGCCCGAGATCGGCCGGCTCGCGAACCTCGAGACCCTCCACCTCGTCGAGAACCAGCTGGTCGGGCCCGTTCCGGGCGAGATCGGCCGGCTGGTTAACCTGCGGGACCTCGCCCTGTCCAGCAACCGGCTGGACGGTCCGCTCCCGGCTTCGATTGGGAACCTGACCGGCCTGGCTTTTCTTTACCTCTACAACAATTCCATCTCGGGCCGCCTCCCCGACGAGATCGGGAATATGTCCGGTCTGGTCGAGTTCTATATCGACACGAATAACCTGACCGGTCCGATTCCGTACAGTTTCGGTGGTTTGCGGAATCTCGCCCTGTTCTACGCTTTCAAGAACCGGCTTTCGGGTCCGATTCCTTCGAGTTTCGGGAACCTGGCTTCGCTTCGGAGTCTGAGCCTTTACTCGAACCGCTTCTCGGACCGGATTCCACCATCCCTTGGCGGTCTATCGAGTCTAGTCATGCTTCACCTCCATGGAAACCAGCTTTCCGGCTCGATTCCGACGGAGCTGGGAAACCTCAACAGCCTGGTTGATTTGGATTTGGGCAGGAACCGACTCAACGGTTCGATACCTTCCTCCTTTGACCGACTCGTCAATTTGAAACTGCTGTTCCTTTCCGGTAATCGGTTAACCGGTTCGATCCCTCCGGGGATCGACAACTTGTCGATGCTGATCGAGCTCCAGGTATTCGATAACCAGTTGACCGGTTCGATTCCTCCGAATTTGTGTGGGTCCCTTCGCAGAATCGGAGTCAACGGGAATCGCCTCTCCGGTCAAATCCCAGCGAGCCTGAGAAACTGCTCCAGCTTGGAAAGAGTCGTGTTTCAAGGGAATCGTCTCCGAGGAAACATCTCCGCCATTTTTGGCATCTATCCGAAGCTCAAGCTAATCGATCTCAGCAACAACGAATTCGACGGTGAAATTTCAGCCAATTGGGGCAACTGTCCACAGCTCACCACGTTCAAAATTGCAGGGAACAATGTCACCGGCGTGATCCCGCCGGAGCTCGGAAAGGCAACTCGCTTGCAAGCCCTCGATCTCTCCTCGAACAACTTAGTCGGCGGAATTCCGGTCGAGATCGTCGATTCCCTTCCCCTAACGACGCTGATTCTTTCCGGGAACCAGCTCTCCGGCTCCGTACCTCCGGAGATCGGAACAATGCCCGGTATCCGGTATCTCGACCTGTCATCGAACAGACTCGGTGACGAAATCCCCATGGAAACAGGGAAACTGGTAAATCTGTTCTACTTGAATTTGAGCAGGAACGAATTCGGCGGGAAAATCCCTGCTGATATTGGGGATCTGGAGCACCTGTCGCAGCTAGACTTCAGCCACAATTCGTTTTCCGGAGAGATCCCTCGGGAATTCTCCAAACTCGTGGACTTAGAAGATCTCAACCTCTCCGGCAACCAGCTGACCGGAGAAATCCCGGCGACTCTAATCGAACTCCATGCGCTGAAAAACGTCGATCTATCAAACAACAATCTCCATGGACCAGTTCCTGATAGCGTTGTTTTCGAAGAAGCCAAGCTTGGAGGGAACGAAGGACTCTGCCGCAGCCATGGAGCTCCCACTTCCCTCCCGCGGTGCAGGACTAGCTCTCGAACGAAGAGGATCAAGATTCTCCTCATCGCCTTGCTCCCGGCGCTAGGAGTAGCTGTGATTTGCTGCGGCGCGGCGATGTGGAAGCGCGGAACAGGGGAGGGACGAAAACAGGGGAAAACAGAGGAGGATTCCTCGATGCTGTTGTTGTTCGCTTCGATCGCCGACGGGAAGCTGTTCTACGAGGAAATCATCAAAGCCACGGGGAATTTCAGCGAGGAGCACTGTATCGGAGAAGGCCGGTTCGGGACCGTCTACAAGGCGGAGCTGTCTTCGGGAACCACCGTCGCCGTGAAGAAATTCAAGTTCCTCCAGCACGAAACCGGCGGAGAAAGAAGCGAGCTTGACGGCGGTGATCGGAAGGAATTCCGCAACGAGATCGACGCGTTGAAGGAGATCAGGCACCGCAACATCGTGAAGTTCCATGGCTTCTGCGCCCACCCTCGCCACTCGTTCCTCGTCTACGAGTACGTCCAGAGAGGCAGCCTGGCGTCGGTCCTGAGCCACGACGGAGCCGCCATGGAATTCGATTGGAAGAAGCGTTACAACGTCGTAAGAGGTGTGGCCGATGCCTTGGCTTACATCCACCATGAGTGCACCCCTCCGATCGTCCACAGAGACCTGTCGAGCAGCAACGTGCTTCTCGATTCGGAGTACGAAGCCCACGTCTCCGATTTCGGGACGGCCAAGCTTCTGAAATTGGATTCCTCGAATTGGACCGCGGTTGCAGGAACCTATGGTTATATCGCACCAGGTATGTATGTATGTATGTATATAGGACTATGATATCATCTCGATTTGACTACACGACGATGTTAGACGGCCTGGTAATAATAACTCGTGTTGTTGGCAGAGTTTGCGTACACGCAGAAAGTGACGGAGAAGAGCGATGTGTACAGTTTTGGAGTGGTCGTGCTGGAGGTGATAAAAGGGAGTCATCCGAACGAGTTGTTCGATGCGATCTCGATGAAGACGGAGATTGAGATGAACGAGATGCTGGATCCACGACTATTGCCTCCCCCGCCGCAGGTCGAGGATAAATTGAAGTTCGCCATCAGCATGGCTTTCTTGTGTTTAAACGAAGATCCAAATGAGAGGCCAGATATGAGGATGCTTTCTCTCGAGTTTGCTAAACAAAGCTAAATTATTGTGCTTTTAAGGTTTGCTATTTCGTTCGGTTACGAGTTAATTTGTAATTGGTATTATCGGTCAACCGTTAACCAAAAAGAGAGGTTCTGACAGTAAAAGTGTTTAAGGTTATTGGTTACTCGGCAACCGCTAGTTCGGTGCGATTTATTTTATTGATTGTTCGATAAATCGGTAACACGTCGTTGGATTGATAACTAATGAAATTTGAAGGCCGAGTCACTGCATCAATTTTAACTATCACCGATACTAATTTGATTTCCAATACGATCCTCGCCATTCCATCCCGTGATTTCCAAAACGGGCCTGTCCTAGATTGGGCTTCCCGTGATATTTTCGGCCTGCAAATGACTTTCTGGGTTCTTGATCCAGAAAGAGAGTATAGAAATGCTTCTCGAGTCTTGACTCTTGAGTCTTGACCCATTCGTCAAAGATAGATCAGTCTTTCGACCCACACGGAAGTAACTAGCTTGTGCAAGACGACGATCCCCGTCTGCAACGCACACCAACTGTTCGACGAAATTCCCATTAGAGTCTCGCTCAACCCAACCCGACCTGAAACGCTGACACCATGATCCCCAAGCAAATTCGGCCATTGGTGACCACCGCCGCTTTCGTCTTCGGCGGATTGGTGGCTGTTAACGTCGCTTCCACCCTCACCGTCAACGCTCTCCGCCACGCCACCGAACTCAAGCGGGTAAAAAAAACCGAACAACTTCAACATAACAACTTCGTTCCCACAGCCCTTTTGATGCTGTGCCATTTTCAAATTCTGAGATATGGGTTTTGTATTTTCGGTCGTCACCCTCCAGAAAAAAGTTGCTTTGCCATGTGGGGTTTGCCGGGGGAAAGGGTTCTACATCTGCAAACTGTGCGGCGGAAATGCCACCATAGAATGGTCGCCTCTGTTCGACCCTGTCGCCATGAATCCTTGCCTCTGCCCTACCTGCGACGGCAACAGGTCAGTCATTCAACCGCCAACCAAATTTTTAGATCGACCCTTTTTCAATGCGATGCAATTAAAAGGCAGAATTGTACTCTGTGTTGCTTGCAGAGTCCAGCGATGCTTGAACTGTCTTGGTAAGGGCTACAGTTGATAAGGTTAGGAACAGAAGTGGTTTTCTGTGGCTTTGAAGTGGGTAGTACATGTATTGGTGAGATTGGTAATGGGGGAAGTGGGATTTGATTGGCAGATCTAATCAGTGTCATTGTCAATCATTCCATGGTGTTTATGCAAACTTGTAGCTGCTACAAATCAACCAACCATCATAGAGTTAATGATTTGGGGTCCTGCTGGAATCCTCGACTATTTGTACTTATTCAATCATGTGAATTTATTGTCAAAAAAGGGGGTGGCAATGATCATAAGCCAGATGACAAAACTGACGAATGAGGGAATTCATTTCCTTGTTTTCATAATCCAGCTTCAGCAATCATGTGACTATGTCTACTGTCCACCACTAGTTTCTATGTTGTGTAAAGTAGCACCTGCAATATTAATCTCGTTAGCATGTTGATGGGTTTGGACTTTGGAGTGGGGGAGTTGACGTTTTTCGGATTATGTAACCTGTAATGCAAGTCGTAAGATGTTCACGTCAACTGTTTTACAAAAATATCACTTGAGTGCATTCAAGAATGAAAAACACGGAATTCTGCTATCCATTGGTTCCAACCTCGCTAATCCCAACCCGATTCGTCTCTCTGCCATTTTGGTAGTGAACAATCTCATCCATTGCACATTGGTGTCGAGCTTATTTATCAAAATATCGTCACATGTATAAAACAACTGATTCTGTAGAATTGTACATTCGACGATGTTGGATCGTCAGATGAATTTGTCAACCATGTGAAAGCAATGACAAAGGCAATGTACTTGGCAAACTATTTGGAGGAGCCAATCATCAAAACCACCATATAAAGCCTCCTACCCTACAACGGCTCATCATCACTTCACAGCACAAACAACACACCAGCACCAGAACACACTCACACTCTCTCTCTCTCTCTCTCTCTCTCTCTGTCATTGTCCCACCTCCGCCATTGACAGAAATAGCACATGAAGGGCACATTCCCTCTTCATGATTTGTGCCTACGCGACACCTCCAAGGTGTGCTCCATGTTGTATGGAATGAAGTTAACAACCTCCACCATAATTTTTACACGTGACTTCCACGATAGGACTCCGTCCTTCTTTTGGGCTGTTGTTGTTCTTCTCCTTGCTCTGTTTTTTCCGTTTCATTCATCTCGAGTTGTCTCTTTCCCTCCATAAAGATTGCATCTTTCTAGGTTTTCTGGCATTGGGTAAAGCTATCATTTACTTCTTCTTATCAAATATTCCTTCGAGGCGCTAAGGGATATCCATATCCTAACGACCTAACCCCTAGTTGACTTTAGGGACGTGGGGAGCCAGCAAAATATGTGCCGATTATGTGGCATGGCCGGCTCAGTACTCCACGCCCTTTAAGGCTTTAAGTAACTACGAGGCCGGCAGTTACTCTGTTCCAACTAAGTCAAGGCATCAGTTAAAGGAGGGAAAAAGGTATTGGACTTTGTTCTCCTAACCTTTTTGTGAAACAGCAAAATTTGACCGGCTGATCATCTAGTGGGTATAATAAAGTTGGGAAATGAATTTTAGCCTCAAACCGTCGGATCGTGACCAGCGGCGAATTCAGGACTGGATAGAGCACTGGATCACATTTTGAAAAGAGACATAGTGGATTGAGCTGTAGCTTGACAAACACTTAGAGGATTACCGAGAATAAAAAAAAATTACTAGTGCTATACTAGCTTTGATCCAGAGGAGGGTTGGGCCGCAGCCCGGTGGCGCCCCCCCTGGATCCGCCGCTGATCGTGACCTAAACAAAGAATATACGGTATGAACCAGGTTGGGAGTTGGATGGCTTTCGATGTGATCGAGCCAAAGACATACTTGTTTCGCCTTACTTTGATATTGTCGAATTCTTACTCGTTTGTAACAAAGAGTCGATAAAGTTTAATTCAGATGATTAAGATGCTGAATTCATTCTAGTGAGATTTTCATATCGAATTCACTTGAATTGATCAAAATTTCACTTGAATGCACTCGTTGGCTTTTATAAAATGAATGTTTAGACAATTTATTAATAAAGAAGTAATGTCATAGACTTGCCTTAGAACATCAATCATCTTAAACTACTATTACATTCTTGAGTATTGATGATGGTTTCAACTCTAGGTATTCACCAAAAGGAAAGACTTGTATTGGTCAGTTTTGACTTCTTATTGTATTAGTTGTTCTCCAATCACCATCCGTCTGAACTCTGAACCTATTCTTCGCATGGAGTTTGATTGTCAAACAAACATGATGAGAAACCCATCTCGTGGTTGGACTTTTTGAGTTCATTTTGCAAACCCTAGAATGCAACTTTACAGAGGTGCAAATCATGCTATGGGTAGGTGCCAGGCATCCTACCTTCCTTTCATGCATAGAAGAAAGTACAAGTCGAAATTTGTACGTCGTGTTTGTGACATCGTATCGGTTTGTTCTTATGTGTTGAATCACGCGTGTCTAACATGCTACCTTCCTAGTTCTTTCAATGTCTAAAATAATGTACATTTTGAAATTTGTACAACCTATTGACAACCGATTAATTGTTTCCTTCATCGTAGTACGTAACAGCTTTTAAGCAAGTTTCGATGATGCATTACTAGCATTAGTATCGTAATCTGAACAGTTAGTCTCAATTGTTCAATCCTTGCTTCGATTTTGCCATCTCATGTCAACCAATTGTAGTTACTTACTCACTTACTTTGGATACATATTCTCTTCACTCGATCAATTTCAAATGAAAATAACAAATCGAAAATTAGAAACCTGTAAGATAATGAAAAGTAACAAACAATCTGACTTCTCAATCGAATCGAAAGGAAGCAAACACAGGCAAATCTTTCACTACATCCTATTCCAATCCCTGATAGTAATAGCAAGCCCTAACCCTCCTCTTTCTTTCCTTCCTTTATGTTGAGTTTGAATCTATACATGGATTGTCAATCATGTGAACCAATCACAAAAATCCCAGCAAAACAGAGTATAATCCCAGCAAAACAGAGTATCACACCAAATCTACACCAATCCCTCTCTTCCAAACCTCTTCTTCCCCTCCTCCTCCCACACAATCGCCGACGCCACATCCGCCTTCATCCTCTCCACGATTTCCCCCGCCGACGGCCGCTCGCTCACCGCCAGCCCAACACATCTCCTCGCGATCTCGAACATGGCCTCCACTTCCCCCGAATCAAACTCGCCTCCCAATTTCGGATCCACCAATCCCGCCAAATCCGCCGCAAATTCATCCCCGCGCTCCCTAATTACCGCCGCCAGAACCTTCCCTTTCTCCTCGGAGAACGCCTCCCGCCCCGTCAGAAGCTCCAAGACGATGACCCCAAAGCTGTAGATGTCGTTCTTCTTGGAAGCCAAACCAGTACGGAGATAATGCGGGTCAGAGTAACCCAGCGAGCCCATCATCACCATTTTCTTCCTCCTCTGCCCTCCGCCCACCGCCGCCACGGCGGAGGAGAATCCCATTTTCGCCGACCCGAAATCGCAAAGCTTGCAGCTTTCGTCGGCGTCGAGCAGGACGTTGGACGCCTTGATGTCGCCGTGGACGATTGGGATGTCACCGACGTTGGAGTGGAGGTAATCGATTGCTTCGGCGAGTTGGTACGCAATCGCCATCCTTCTGCTCCACGGGAGCGGCCGGCGCCGGCCGCTCCCGTGGAGCCTCTCTTGCAAAGTTCCGTTCGGTACGTACTCCATCACCAGCGCGCCACCTAAAAAAACCATAAAAGGGTTTCACTTTCAGTCAGTTTGCGTGAAAATTGAGAAACCCCCTTATACGAAATTCAGAAAAAGGACGGACCTTTATCGTCGGAGTAGCCCAGAAGCTTGACGATGCGCCGGTGGTGAAGGCGGAGGAGGATGTCGAGCTCCTGATTGAACAGCGGGCTGAGATAGTCCCCGGAACAGCTCACTTTCACCGCCGCTGGACCACCAGCCAAATAAACGTTGCTGAACCCGCCGGATCCGATCAAACACGCGAAATTCCGGGTCAGCCTCTCGATTTCGTCCCAGCTGTACCTCGCCGGAGAACAATCATCGTAATCACCCCTTCCTTTCCCGTCCTTCTCTCCCCCGCAGCAGGATTCGTCGGAAACCGCCGCAATCCGATCCCCATTGGGCTTCCCCCGTCGGCGACGGGTGATTAGGAAATTGGGTATACATCCAAACGCCATGGGAAGGAGAGAAAAAAAACAGAGGAGTTAAAAAACAGAGGAGTGAAGAACAGAGTACAGAGAAACAGAGAGAAAGATGCAGGCTTTGAAGGGGTAAGTGAGAAGCAAATGGTTTATAAGGGAAGGGGAGTGGGAAAAAGCTGTCGGTGGGCAATCGGCGGTAGGAGAAGGGGACAAAGGGGTGATAAAGGAGGAAAATGCAGAGAGCGGAAAGGAAGGGACGAAGAAGAAAGTGGAGACTTCAGAGAGGGAAACAGAGTAAGTAGAAGGAGAAATGGAACAAAAAGAGAGAAAAGACGGGCCAACCAACAGACCCTGGGGCCCTTTCTCTGTAGGGTAAGGTGCCCTGCGGTGGCCGAATTATAGGACACGAGTGGGTTTCTTTAATAGTTTTCTGGAAATGAAAACAAAGAGAATGGTGGAGGGAAAAGGACTGTGGAATAAAGAAAGGAGGAAGGAGATGAACCATGGAAAGCAAGCAAAGGAGGGAGGGAGGAAGCACTCAGAAGTCAGATTATAAGATAAGTACTTCTCTGCTACCACCCGGCATTCGGATTTAGACCTTTGATTTTGGGGTTTATTTAAATTTGATTTGATTTTGTTAGGATTAGGAGGGGTGTATCCTTCACACGGTCACCACCAAACATATTTTCTAATAATTGATTAATGTGAGCCTTGATTGAAATCAATATCACACATCGGGCTGATTTGATTAGAGCTTGACAATGAGATAAATTATCGTTAGGGTGATCGAAAAGTGAAAAGTTCATTCCTTGTAAGGTCGGAGAATCATGCTGATTGGTTAATTAATCAAGATGAAGCGAATGCGTTGTCTCAAAGAGAGAGAGAGTAAAGGGGGAGGAAAAGGAGGGGAGAATGATTTGTTTTGTGATCGAAAGATGACGTATTTGATTGCGTGAAGGAAAGAATCTTGCAGGGTTTTTTTTTTGTTATTCTTCGTCTGTATTTATTGTTGAGATATGGATTTTGTTGTGTGTTCGTGGAAAATATTTACCTGGGAAATGTGATTGTTTTGACTATTGAGTAGTTATTTATGACAATGTGGGAGGCATAAAGGGAGTGGATGAAAATGTATAAGTTATATACTTTCTTTTACAGCAAGCTAAAGGATTTGATTACGTAAACAGAAACTTGAACGCATCAAGTTATTGTCTTACTATGTTTACTGCATAGGCATTCTTCCTATGATTCTCATTTTGGTGGAAATGATTTGTTGGATTGGAAGTAAGTTGATATCACAGAATATATATTATCGGATTTGAAAGAATGGCTAAACGTAAAAGTTTTGTATTCCATATATATAATCGCACTTGATTGGGATTAATAATAACGATGCGGACAATGAGTGGGAGATAGGAGGGGACGAAAAAGGTAGGGGATGAAATATTTTGTGATCGAAAATCGACATATTTGGTTGCGTGAAGGAATAATGTTACGTTTTTGGATTAGTCTTTATTAGTATTAATTATCTTCAAATTGAATTTTGCTACGCACTCGTGGGAAATGTTTCTTCTAGAAACTATGATGGCGTTGAGCAGTTAATTAGAATGATGCGGATAAGCGAAAGGTAAGAGTAAAAAAGAGAGAAAAAAGTAAAAGTAATGTATTTCGTGATCACAAGCTATCATGTTTGTTTACATATATAACGAGAAATTAATCGAATCAAGTCATTATTTTGCCGAATTTATTACATGTTGATTCTTCCCCTAATTTGGTTTTTTGTTTGTATTCGTGCAAAAGAAAATTTCCCACAAATGATTTGTCCTTTGGGTGTTTGGTAATCAATCACACAAGTTAATATCAGAGCATGTTTATCATTTAATTATGTGGAAGATTTTGTGCCTTTTAAAATTGTGGCCGTGTGGATTCTGTCTGTCGAGGAATTCGATGGGGCCCGCTGAGTGTGGGAGTGGGATTTTAATTTATGGCGGCCACGTTGGTTCGCGTTGAAAATGCTCTATAATTTTGAGGCCCAAAAAAGAAGAGAAAAGCAAATTTCGGCCCATGCTTGAAAAACGGGCCGGATTATAATGTCCGGGCTGAGAACGGACACAGTTTATGGCCCATTAGACAACATTAGATAGTAGTGCAAGTATGGGTAAGCCCGGATGGATGGTCATATCACGTTTGTAAAGCGGGGTAGGGGTAGTCATGTAGATTGTTGAACCGCGGGTCGAACCGAATCCATTGAAGAAAAATACGGCGTGAGTTATTTGGGTATGCCATAATTCGAAAATAATAGATTTCCTATTTACACGATTAAAGATAGATGAGTGGTGAGAAAAAAAAAGGAAAATATACGGATATTTACGGAGGAGACTCACAAGAAGAAGAAGAACGCTACGTTGCGTGGGAGATATGCGACTTAAGTAAATCTCATGATATGATAATCTCGAGCCAACCGAATTGAGACGCGATAACTCTCTCGACCTAGCCTATTTTTTTCACTCTCCTATTATGATAGGCGTCGATTTGCGATCCAATTCATTTGCGTTATATAATCAAATGAAATTGCTTTATCTTCATCTATTAATTATTGAGATAAAAAGTTCACGTGCACACGTTTGGGAAAGGTACCCAGAAAGTTAAAACATCCGCCCAAGGTTGTCAAACCGGTTTATGCCAGTGTGCCGGTTTAGCATGTGGAATGGTTCGACCGGTGGCACATACCGGTTTGTGCCGGTTCATGCCGGTCAATATTATAAATAAAATTATAAATACTCATATTGAAACATGACATTAACGTCAATACCTAAACATACTTGAATCCAACAAATAATATCAATATTTAACTTTTATACTCATAAAATAAATAATAAAATAATTTTTATCAATTAAATTCACTAAAATAAGGTTATTTTACTTGGAGATTCGTATATCGATCATGCCGGTCATACCGGTGGTGTCACGCCGGTTTTATGACCGGAAGCGGTTGAACCAGGTACAACCGGTGGCACGCCGGCTGGCGTGACAACCATGCATCCGCCAAATCAACCCACCCACTTTTATAAAATTTGAATTCCGATTTTTACCTTGTTACATAACATAATCAAAATTTGTTATGGCGGTAAAACATTTTTCTATTACGGTGCCGCCCCGAAACGGCGCCGACTCTGCCCAAATTAAATTTGAAACGCCACCTAATTTATTATTTTTTCTCAAAAATATAAATCCGCGAAGGTCCTTTTCTCCACGTCAGCTCAGGTGGGCCCACTACATTCGTGTCACCGCCTGCGTTCATATAAATCTCGTTCATATAAATCTCCCTTTCTCTCTCTTCCATTCGTCCCCCGGAAATTTTCTCCGAGAGAGAGAGGAGCTGAAAGGGAGCCCTAGGAAAGGCAGCTCTGCAAGCCGAATCCGGCGGCTTTCAGCTCACTTTTCCCCGGCGACTACTATCAGATTTCTACGGTTCTCGCCGATCTTCGCTTCTTCTGACTATCCGAATTACTTTGAAGGACTTGGCTTTTCTTTTTCTCTTTTCATTTTGGTTTAGTCTTTTCTTCGCCGGGTGTAATTTGTGTTGATTAGGGGAGAGGGAGAATTAAGGATTTTAATTTGGCTGGTTTCAGCTGAATTCAAATTCTGGAAGGCTGTTATTAGGTAAAAAAATTATCGAATGGATTTGGGTCGTCGTCTCTGTTGCCGTCGATTTTGGCTGGGATCTGTTGTTCATACTGCTTTCTATTCAACCTGTTTCGTCTGATTTTGGTTGTGGGGTTCGATTTGCTCATGTGTGTGTGGGGGAGTTGTGGGTTCCATGGCTGGATGAAGCTCTGATTTTGCTTTCCTGTGTTTGAGTCGGTTTAGGGTTTGATGATGAAGGGGTGAAGAAATGAAAGCTATTGGGGAGCTAGTGGTAGTGTTTAGAATGGATTGTGATGAGGGTTTTTTCCAGTTTTGGATTGCAATTTGGCGCCGCGCTTTGGCTCTACTGTGTTTTCGCTGTTGATTGTGGTATTGTAGTAGGAGGTTAAGCCGTAGGGGTGCCTATGTTTTATCGCTGTAAAATTTTTATGGAAATGATTGGTGAAGAATGGAAGATTTGGGGTTTGTATATGAGGTGTAGTGGTACTAGTCGTATGAGTGAATTGAGTTTCCGTTTGTTCGTTAGGAAGTATGGTCATTGATATTGAACATTTGGGGTGTCTCTTGGTACTTCGGTGCTACTATGTCTTGCTGCCAGCGGCTTTATGGATGGGTTGTTAGCTTCCAGTTTGCCCTGCTTATGGATTGGATTGCTGATGTTTGGTTACTGTTGTTTCGGACCGAATATGTTTGCCTTGTTTTGTTTCTAAAACTTCTGTTTTCTATGCTGCTGCAGTTGAAGATCAGGTGTCTGGGTCCTTTTAGGGTTACATTTAGAATCAATCAGAAGTTTGAACGATGGCGAAGGATAGAAGAGATCGTTCTAGGTCATTTGATAGGTACAGAACATCCCCATACCCAAGCAGTTCCAAACGTCCCAAGCTCTCTTCACCCAAGGTGTCGTCATCAAAGCCAGATGAAAACATACAAGAATTTGAAGATGCCCGGTGCCCCGTTTGCATGGAGCATCCACACAACGCCATCCTCCTCATTTGCTCATCGCACGACAAAGGTTGTCGGCCGTACATGTGTGACACCAGTTATCGTCACTCGAACTGCTTTGATCAGTTCCGTAAATCGTTCAAGCAGCAGCCCTCAGCACCACCGCTTGAAGAGAGTAGTATTGGGGGCTCAACAGAGGTAGTAGTAGTCAATTCAGAATCAGCAACTGTTCCGAGCTCTGCTGGAAGTGGTAGTAGTAGCTGTGACAACAAGGTGCCACCTCAGCTGATGTGCCCCCTCTGCCGAGGCCACATCAAGACGTGGGTGGTACTGGAACCCGCTCGGAGCTTCATGAACTCGAAATCAAGAAGCTGTGCCAGCGAGGCCTGTGAATTCAGCGGCACGTATTCTGATTTGAGGAAGCACGCGAGGCACGAGCACCCCCTCGTCAGGCCGTCGGAGGCCGACCCCGAGAGGCAGCGGGATTGGAGACGGATGGAGCGCCAGAGGGATTTGGGGGACTTGCTGAGCATGCTACAGGCCTCGTTTGGTGAAGATAGGGTGGGGCTCGACGATGACAGCACCGACATAATGATGCCGCCCATTGAAGATGGCAGTTTCCTTACCTTCTACTTCCTCATTAGGGTTTTCAGACCGGGGGTCATAGTCAGTGGGTCAAGGAGTAGAGGGTCATCAAGTGCTGGAAGACGGTCGACTGCTACTAGTGCAGATCGTTGGGGGGAGCTTCGCAATGATGAAGAGACTGGATCTTCTTCCGGAGAAGAGGAGAACAACAACAATGATGACTCGGACGGAGCATCAGTACCCTCCAGGCAAAGCGAGCGGATTCGGAGGCAGCATAGTTCACCAGACTCTGATGGAGTGGCCCCGACTCTAAGGCAAAGCGAGCGGATTAGGAGGCAGCGAAGGACTCCAGACTCGTCGTGAATGCTGTTGTTTCTTTTAAGTCGGGATGTTCGAATTGTAAGTTCAAGCCCCGACCTTCTCCTCACTCTTTCACACGTTTGTGTAAATGACAAGAGAGCCTACAGCCCTAATCTCTTCCTGTTCTGCTTTTGCAGGTGGCAGAAGTTCCCTGTCCTCGCGCTCTTGGATTGCTTACAGACGGGGTTCGGGTTGGGAGGGGTGGGGTGGGGGTGTGAAACAAAAGTGTAATATGGAAACAGGGGCTTCTTGAATTCAATGAAGTGATTTGTGTTTTCATTCTCGCAAGCGCATTTGCTTCAGTTCATCAGCTGTGATTATCATGGAGAAGCTTGCATTTTGTTTCTGAGGTGATGATCCCATGGAAACAAAGCAGGTTGCTGCTATATGTTGGTGGATTCTGTAAATCAGTTGTGTCTTAGCTAACATGGGTTGGCTTGACTTGGGCTGACTATGGATTTCAAGTGAAACAATTTTGAGTAGCAATGGGAACACTCTTGCGATAGTACTTAGAAATCATCGATCTGTATGTATTTAATAATGCTATCATTTAAGACATTATACACCATTCCATCCGAACAAATACTTTATACATAAGATAAATTAAATGTTATTTATGCGACAAAAATTACGAGTTCTCACATTACATTTTACTACTGTGGTGGTTGACCAGTGTCACATTAGTGTGCACTGGATATAAATAAATATAGGTTATTCTTATTTGTTTGTTTAAGAAGGTGCTATAAGCAATAATTAAAAATTAATTGCACCTTGCAAGTTTGGCTAATGGCGATCGGGAAATAAAAATATTATTAAAGAGAGAAAAGCGCTGGACAAAAATAATGAATTTATTACAAAAAAAATTAATTTTATTTTGAGTGTATATATTCAGGTTAGTTCGTTGTTTGTTACTTTCCATTTTCACCTCCTTTCTGGCTGGACGGAGGTGGTGGTGACGGTGGATCTCTTTTCTCAGCACCTCGCTCTCGCTCTCGCTCGTCTTTTCTTCTTCCTCTTTGCTCCCATGGAGTGAACCGAACCTCCACATCGCACCAGCTTCCGATTTCTATTTGGGAGGGGCAAAAAGCTTTGCTTGCTCCCGCTGGCTCTGTAATTCGTATCTGTTGCAGCTTTCGCGAATGGGGTCTGAAACCATCTCGGGCTCCGAGAAGGAGAATTCGAACGATAGCGCTGAAACCCTCGTGACGCTGAATGTCTACGATCTCACCCCTGTCAACAATTACACCTACTGGTTCGGATTCGGGATTTTCCATTCCGGCATTGAAGGTCTGGCCTTCCCTTCTTTCCTTTCCTTTCCTTTTTCTGGGTTCTTGTTTTCGAGAGAGCTGCTTCTTGGGTTTAATTCCTCTTATGTGGAGGGTTTTGGGTTTTTGCCATGGTTGGATTTGTTTGAATAAGAATCTTTCAACTGCCTCCAATTCCAGATTTGATAATTTCTGCGTAGATGCTCTTGAAAATGGGAAGAATGCGATTGGATTCTAGGGGTATCTTTGAAGAATTTACCATGTCAAATTGTGTGGCCTGGTAATGGGGAGACGATCTTTTTGTGTGGAAATTTGAAGTCAGGGAAAGCTGTTAGCTTTAAGAAGTTGGATTTGATGATTCTTTCTTTCTCTTTTCACTGTTTGCAGCTTGTGGAGTGACTTCCTTTCACGGGAATAGCATAGCATCTTTGATTTAGACCACCTTTGTGATTCCTTTGATCATTCTTTGCTTCAGTTCTGTTAGCCTGCTTTCATTTTCAGTCGCTTAATGGTGTTTGACTTTCTGTTTCTAGCATAGGATTTCGACTAGAACATGAGAGTGCATTTATGGAAGAAGATGTTATGATCCTTGCATGAACTGTATGGAAGTTGGTGTAGATTTTGTCTGGAGATTCCTACAATTTGACAAATTGGCAAACTCTAACTATAACGTAACGTCTTTCTCTGAGTATTTTGATTCGAATCGCTTGCCCGATTTTGCATATATGTATTATGTTAACAGTTCACGGGAAGGAGTATGGATTTGGAGCTCATGACTTCCCAGTCAGTGGAGTTTTCGAAGTCGAGCCAAGAGAATGCCCCGGTTTCATTTACAGATGTTCCATCCCATTGGGGACCATAAAGATGCCGCCTACCGAGTTCAGGACATTCATAGAGGGTATGGCTTCCGAGTATCATGGAGACACGTATCACCTAATCTCCAAGAACTGCAACCATTTCACAGATGATCTAAGCTCCAGATTGACAGGAAAGAGAATCCCAGGTTTTGTAAATCGCCTCGCCCGCCTAGGTATGCAAAAGCTAATTATCATTGAGACATTCAATTACCATTCAGCAGTAGTTGTCTTGTATTGTGTTTGACATGAATTAGAAAAATGTTCTCATTTCTACGGTTGTGTGTTTTGAAATCCTGCAGGTTCTCTGTGCAGTTGTTTGCTTCCTGAAAGCCTTCAAGTAACTTCAGTGAAACCGCTACCTGAACACCATGACTTGGGTAAGTACTGCAGTTCCTTCCGACTTATATCTTTGATCTTACATCCATTTGTCATAATTTACTCTGAAACCTATGATGAAATTGCTTTAAATACAGAAGATGGAAGCGAGTCCGTGACAACTGGCACCCCACCCTGCGAACAAATGGAAATCGATGATACCGATCAAGAGAGGCACCTTTTGTCTCCCAGCAGTGGAGCTATAGAAGTGTTGTTTGTCAAAGAGAGAACTCCCACAGAAGAAGAAAAGCTGCCTCATTGAGGGTTGTATACAAAAGAAGGGAAATATGCCTCCTTTTTATCCTTTTCAAATTCACTGCTGCAGAATCCCCCAAGACACGAACTCATGCGTAGGATGCACAGATATAGGATCCTCAATTTGCTTGCTTTTTCCCTTGCCAATCCTGTATAAAGGCTGCAAGGAAGGAGAGCCTCACAAGTCACAAAACTTGGGTTAGTGCTTTTCTGTTGGCTTGCATTTTTTCTTTTGCTTCTGGTTTTTGTTGTACCATTGTTAGGTTTACCACTTGATTGTCATACGGCTTCCACTCCACTCTGGATTGTGCCACAGATTGCTGCTACAGACTTTCTGCTTTGATCTGTAATTGTATTCATGCCTTGTACTGGCACTTTCCTAGTTGGAGGAAATGAATTCTTGAAATTGATTCAGAAGTCAATGTGGTATTATCTTCATCAATGCAATTGTCTTGTTTGTAGGGTTAACAGAAACAACTAAATCTGGGGACCAACCTAATTCAATTGACGTGAAGTATTGGATATACGTATTTCGGTTAGCGGTTTGATGTTGATATGTTAGTAGATTTAATTTGTCTTAGTGAAGAACACTGATTCGATGTGCTCGTAAGTTGATGAAATGTAAGAACACGATGCTAGTTTTGGCTATACAATTGCAAATCTATAATGATACAGATGAATCCGACCTAACTTCGATCCAAAACAAGCGACTTCGAATCCGGTCAAAATATTGAACAGAATGGTCCATGCCATTCATACATGTTCTATTATACTCTATCCAAAAGAAAGTACACCAATCGATTCAATTGTACATTATGGTTGTCAAAATACCATAGAGAATATATGTATCCAAAAGTGGATAATAAATTACATCAAGCTCATGATTGTAAAGAGTGCAGAGTAACCCAAGTTTCTCATTGCTCACAATACACTAATAATGTGAACCACCAAAGGGTAGCCTTACATGTCTAGAACTTTTGGCTCCACTGGTTTGTTTCATCAGGTTGTTGACCCTCCCTCTTTCCAGCCTCTCATTTCCCATGTCACTTTAGTGATGAGGAGCTGGTGTCGAGCCCCAATTTGGACGATAGCCAGGCGCAGACCTCATCCATCTCTTGAGGGATTGTGTAGTGCCCAAGTCTGTATGATTCAAAGAAATCCAGAATCGTTAGTAAATGCTTCGGATGTTTGATTAGTGTTCTTCGGATTAATGCATCTGCAGCAAACATACCCACTGTACGATTTGAATGTTACGTCTTTGAATCCAAGCGAGCTCAACGCATGAGATGACTTCTCGCCGTATTTGTGAGAGACCACATCATCAGCTAGCAATGACCAAACAACAAAAATAAGCCAGTAGAACTCCAATCCCTGGCAAGTGAGACCGAACAGGCAATTCAGTAGTTACCTTTTCCATGACATAGCAAAATGGGCAGGGCTGCTGCACGGTCAGCTGCTCCATCCACTCCTTCGAGTTCTTTACCCCATCTCCTGAAATATAAGAACAAAATGTAATCAGAAAAGAATTTGACATAGAACAGAAAAATAATGAGAGAGGAGCCAAGCAGAAGAAGCCGAACTTTGCACAAGGAAGCCAGCCGCTTAATCCAACAACTGCACTCAAATTAGCTGTAAACGGGTTGCCATTTGCATACTTCCCCACCGAGAAGCAGGCCCCAGAGTATAGCGCAGTCGCTGCACCCATACTAAAGCCTCCGATGCCTACTTTAACTGTATAAAGCATAACAGAGAATGCATATAAATTTCATGGTAATAGCGAAGATGAAAAAAGTCACTGCAAGATGACACCTACTATCAGCAGGCTCTGTTGACAATAAGTTAGCGACATGTGTTGCAGCAGCATCTAGGCCCTCCAAGTCATACGGCGCATCCTCCGAAAGTTCCTCAACATCAAACCCTAATTTCATCAAGCCCATGTTCAGTTCGTTTCAAATAAGCACGATAAGACATAACCATACAGGAGAACTTTAGTTTGCGGTAATTTCAGGTGAACTGGTTAAATGAGTCTATTAGGCAACCAAAACTCACATGCTGTAGATGGGAAACCACCAAATAGAGTTACAGGTCGAGTTGGAGCGGTTGGACATACCCATTTAATCTGTGTACACAAGACCAATTAACCGAGGACAGACAACTTAAAACTGAGGTCACTTCTCTTAAAGGAATTATTCTTACATTTGGAAGAGGGATGGTTTCCAAGAGCTGGGACCAACTGCAAACCAAACAAGACAACACAAAAAAAAAAAAAAAAAAAAAATCAATACTTGACAAAGAAGGTGAAACAGGAAGTTGTATGTATTCATTGAAAAGAAGAATAAAAATGCTAACTAGTCTGCACTTTTTCGTATCTTCTAAAAATGTTTGGAGTTACTATAACAAACGCTAGATTACAGCTCCGCAGCAAGTAGGAAAAAAAGAGATTGGTTAGAAATACAACCCACCTTAAATGATATTGCAAAAATGCACAACGAGCACAGTATTAAATGGTCAAACATCATGCAAAATTTTCATCAGGGATCTGGTGAAGAAACGATACACAAGAACATTGGTGCAAGTTCACAGAGGTAAAGGGGAGAAAGCAAACTTCCAGATATATCTCCTGAAGCACAGACCTCCCTAATCTGTCTCTCGGTACCCGAATACCACCATACCAAACTTGTTCATGAGTACTGCCTAAGTAAAAGACTAAAAGGCATTAGTAAAGGGAAAACTGAGATTTACCTTGAGCCATTATCACCAAGGCCATGCAGCCAAACCACAGTAGCTTGGTGCTTGCCTTTGGGCTTAACCACAACCGTCTTCCCGAAATCAAACACTTTACTAGCAGTCTTACCACCTGTAACCAACCCAATGACATTAAGCTGGTTACCAAACTACCCATATTCAAGAAAGAGCAGCCAATCCAGGCATGGCAACAGTACAAAATCCAAGGAAGGAACTAATTTGATTTCAGTAGCTCGGTCAACGGAACCAACATGCAAGAGAAAAGCCCACTGGGAACCCATGAAAACTCACCAGAAGCCATTGAAGGACCCGTGAAGCTCATGTTGGACAGCAACAGAACCGACCCAATAATCCCAAAACCTACAAACGAAGAAGGCAGCGGGGGGGAGGAATGGCCAAAACCCCGTCAAAAAATCAAACGGTAGAAATGGAAGTTTGGATATACATAGTGGAAACAAGATTTCATCTTTAGGAAACCTAAACCAATTCGAGCCTCCATCGATTCCATCTCCTTCCCCCACATTGCCATACCCGAATCTCGAAAACCCACATCCCAGGCATAAACGCATAAAACGGACCGGAGATGAGAAGATCCACAGCTCCGAAATTCAACACAACGAGAGGTTCCCGACTAGTTCGTCAGATCATCGGCTTAACTCTGTTTAAGAGAAAAATATCTAGAGTCGGCGGAGGAACGAACCTTTTTAACGGAGTGCAACCGCCTCGAATCCGGTACGACGCAGCAGCTTCACAGGGAGCAGGAGCCAAAGAGAGAAGCTCTCTTTCTTCCGCACTGGGGAAGAAAACAAACCAAAAAAACTGCAACTTTTTCGGATGACGTAAATCTCAATACTCGGCGTCGTTTTGTACCTACCTAGCCTGCCGTTGTGTCCGGGTCTCGGTTTTTTCTCGCTCGGGCGGGAGGTCGGACCCGTTGGTTCACCCACAGGCACATTACTTTGATCATTCCTATTGGAAGGATACAAATTACAAAGTTAGTTACCTGAGCAAAACAGTTTCCTTCATAGTCTCCAAAAATTTAAAGAATCACGATCAACAACAACCGAAAACGACACCCGACCAATGCTTTGGTCGGTGTGAGAGGAAGCTCACAAGCAAACCAGAGGAAGACAGAGGAAGACCGATGAATATGCTCAAAAAAATAAGCACACCAACAAAGAGAATAACCCCCCGACATCGAAACTCCATTAGAGGAGGTCAAGGCGGGGCAAATTTTCATATCCTTATAAGAGCAAGGCCAAACCAGACCTAGAAGCCTAGATCAGACACTGTGGATGAAACCACTTTGGAGAAAAGAAAAGACAACATAGATGTGAAAATGCTAGAAATAACTGGAAAAAAAATATACATAAAACGCAAGAAAAGTACAAGGTTGAGCTAACCACCGGTTACTAGAAGGAGTTGGTGGCTGCCTTGTGAAGAAGACGAAAGGTGAAGAGTTTTTTAGAGATAAGGGAGAGCACAACTTTTCAAAACAAAGTAAGAGAGGAGTGGTTCACGAACCCTTTTTAACATCATAGTTGTTGTTGTTGTTGCGAATTTTATTCCTCGAAATGGATAACCAAAAAAAAAATGTTAAACGACCTCATCAAACAAACAGAGAGTAAACTAAAATTTTTAGCTTAGAGGATAAACCGGACATACTAAAATGATGATCGAACAAATCGAATGATTCTATCCCTCAAACCCCTCCAACGAAGATAGTGAGGTCCCTCAAGATGGGTTAAGGGCAAAGAATACATGAATTAGAGAATAATGGGTAATTTCGACATGTCATAGGAAAAGACAACAAATCACATAACATATATAAATGTAAACCTCCATCCAATTGTTAAGGTAAACTTCAAAAACTTGTATTCTAAATTATTAATCTTAGCTGTCAAGACTTGCTCGAATAACCATAATTTTTTCGGGAAACCGGAGAAAATATAAAAACTCATACTCAAGATTATGTTATCCTCTTAGCAACCATATATGTTAGTTAACTATCAATAGAACAAAATTTAATTACACACAATTGTAAGAAATGAGTGATGGAAATCACCCACAAGTGTAAAGTTTGATCCCCTTGGAGAATTAAATTTTAGCATCTAAAATAAAACGGATGATACCATTCAAAATCATAGTATCACCAAAAAAAGGATCATAGCATTGTCTTGTGAAACCAATTTCGGGTACCCGGGTCAACCGAATCAATCGGCTAGGCCGGTTCCAACATGACCTACTACAAATACGAAACAAACGCAAACGTCGGCCTGCCGCCTTCAAAGAGAAGGAACACACGAAAACGAAACTAAAGCTTACCGACATGGGGAGCAGGCAAAACGGCGGAGCTAGCGACCGCGCAGCCTTGGGGAATGGCGGAGCACCGCCGGTGGTTGACAAGGAGGTGGATTTCGCCAATTACTTCTGCACATATGCCTTCCTCTACCACCAGAAAGAGATGCTCTCCGATCGGGTTCGCATGAACGCTTACTACGACTCCATTTTCCGGAACAAACACCACTTCAATGGAAAAGTAACCAACTTTGCTCACCCCACCTGCTCTGTTACAGCTTTCCCCCCCAATTGTTGACTCATTGTAAGCTCTTAACGGGTCGGAGCTCCGGGATTGTCGTCCCCGGAGTCCAAAGCTAGTATCTTTGGGTTTGACTTCATTGAGGGTTTTAGCCTTCTAGTCTTTTAGTTGAACCAGGAGTGATTGCTTAAGGCTTATTTGACTTGTGACTGAATATTGGCTGCAACTAGTGGGAACCCGGGAGATTTTGTTCTTACAAGTAAAGGAATTAGGGTGGGTTCAAGTTTCTGATTGATTTAAGGCGTGGGAATTAACTGGTTTTTTGGTTCTTTGAAGTTAGGGTATTTGTTCCTATGAGATTATGGTTAGCTTATGCTCAGGACTGATGATGTTGGTGATTGTAGACAGTACTGGATGTTGGAACTGGCAGTGGCATTCTTGCAATCTGGTCAGCACAAGCAGGTGCAAAGAAGGTCTATGCAGTTGAAGCGACCAAGATGTCGGAGCATGCACGTGCATTAGTTAAATCGAACAATGTCGAGAATGTGGTTGAAGTGATCGAGGGTTCTATGGAGGATGTTGTCCTGCCAGAGAAAGGTTTTCATTTTGATTTAGTTTTGTAGTTGGCGGTTTGTTCTCATGGGTCATTTTCCTATAGTTTAGTTGTCTGATTTTGATTTTTGGGACTTTTGATGATGACAGTTGATGTAATTATCTCGGAGTGGATGGGTTACTTACTTCTGCGAGAGTCGATGTTTGACTCGGTAATATGTGCTCGTGACCGCTGGCTGAAGCCTAATGGAGTCATGTAAGTAGTTCAATGCCTGAACTTAATATTAAGATAAACTAATATGCTTTGCCTTTTCTACTTCGAGGTCAAAGGTCTTAGCTTGCTTCTGTTTTGCTGATACTATCCCTTAATGCGGCAGGTATCCTAGCCATGCTCGGATTTGGTTTGCACCTATAAGATCTGGATTGGTGGAGCGTAAAGAGAACGATTTGGAAGAAGTAATGGATGATTGGTATAATTTCGTTGAAGACACAAAGGATACCTACGGGGTTGATATGGGTGTTTTGACTCAACCTTTCTCCGCAGAGCAGAGGAGATATTATCTACAGGTTGGCTCTAGAAATAAACGTCCTTGAGCATAGGTTTTGATAAGTTATTTTGGCATTGCTAATACATGAGTCAGTGAATGAAATCTTCTTATTTCTCTTTCCCCTAATTTTTGTTGGTCAAAGAGTATGAATTTTTAAGAAAGGTAGATAAGATGGAAACGAACCTCAGAGGCAAAATGATACTACAATGTTGAGACATGTGAATTAGTGAACTCATTTGCCAAGATTTGTTTCTTATTGCTAGGCTTCTTGATTACCTTCATGATTTTCGCATATTAGGGTTGTGTTGTTTTTCTCTTTTCATTTATTATATCTGTCTGCACGAACAAAAAGGTAGCCTTCTTTCTGCATGCAAAATGATCCGTCATCCTTGCTCTTTTAAATATGCTCATTATCTGAAAAGACCTGGTATTCAAATTCCTGTAGACATCCTTGTGGCAAAACCTTCATCCAAATCAAATTATCGGGACGGCTGCTATTATCAAGGAGATTGATTGTCTAACCGCCACTGTAAATGACATCAGTGAGGTCAGGTCCAACTTTTCTTCTTCGATCACCATGGAAAATACAAGCCTCTGTGGATTTGGTGGATGGTTTGATGTCCATTTTCGAGTAAGTTGAGAAACAGATTTACTAGTTTTTAGCTCGAAAGTGTCTTCAGTTTTTCCTACCCCTTCTTCTTCCAATCAGCAGAACATGATACTGTTTCCCTATGGTACCAGGGAAGAAAGGATAACCCGGCTCAGCAAGAAATTGAGTTGACAACAGCTCCTAGTAAAGATGCCGGCACCCACTGGGGCCAGCAGGTCTGTACTAAACCAGAACTACTCGTTCAAGGAGGCAAACTTTTCCCTTTATTTATTGATTGATTACTTGTTCAATGTATTGAATTGTTCTTCTAAAGTTCACGTCTTTGCTGATTGTATTAGGTCTTCCTCATACACCCTCCTAGTTGTGTCACTGAAGGCGATAACGTAAGTGTAGAATTCCTAATGTACCGGTCAAAGGAAAACCACAGATTAATGGAGGTAGAGCTCGGCTGCGAAGTCAGGCAGTCTTCTGGTAATCTGCTTCCAGCATTTAAAAGTAAATTCCACGTGGAGTGATCCAGCCACGGGGTCGTCTGCTTCCAGCATCAGTAAGGTGCATAATGAATTTGATTGGTTTGTTTCTTGGAACTCCATCTCACACTTGGATCTGTGTGTATTCGATGGACTACGTTTCACCTTCATCAACCTTCTTCAGTACTTCCTCCCCTTTGCTTTAATTGCTTCACTGTTTTTTTTCTGATTCTTGCTTACTCTTGACTTAGAATTTCGTTTCCTTCACTTTTCAGCGTTCTGCCGTGGATGAACAAAGACCCTGCAGGACCCCGGATAATGAATGTAACTGTAAAATTTCAAAGCAGAGTTTGGTTTGTTTCTAAAAGAACACTTTCTTGACTGCCATGTGCATTTTAGGTGCTCTGATTCCTGGTTAAGATCTTGTAAACTTCACCAGATTTGGTTTAGCGGTGGTCTCTGTACTATGTACATCGAACATCCAAAGATGGGATTATGGTTGTTAGGCTGTTTCGCAAGTAAACATCGATTTATCCTTACCACCATATTGAATTCAGCTTCAGGGCATATCTCACTTGTTATTTACACTTGCTTTTATGCCTTCATGGTTGAGACCTTCATTTTCCTTTCTCCATGTTTCTTTATTCCCAAGTCAACTTCAAAATCTGCAGAACTCAGTAATGTGCATCTTGCTCAAGTGGGTGTTGGGTTTTGACTTTCATATCCGTGGAAGAAGCATGATATCTTGTTTGTGGCAAAAGTTCTCCCGCCTTTCTGTAGCTTAAGCACATGCATGGCTTTAATTACTCCGCAAGTTAAAGCTGGCTGCTTCTGGTTGTTGACCAAAAGGGCTTTAAAACAAAATGCATATTTCCAGCTCTCTGGATCTCATTATCAACTCAGCTTTTCACTCCCTTTATAATCTCTGCACGGTTTTTAGAAACATTCTACATACAGCTTTCCTATAGCCATTCTCCTTCCCCTGCTGCTCGTCTCCAAAATGTATCGATCTGCAAGGCCTTCATCCGAAGAGTACCTCCTCAACTTGTCGCCTCTATTGGCTTCGAATGGTTCTCCGCCTGTGAAAACAGTGGCAGGGTCTGCGTCGGAGCTGCCAGTGGCCTATTCACCTGTTCCCGAAGGGAGCAAGAAGGATCTGCATCATCACAAGCCGCTCGGTGGGGAAAATGGTGTCCATCTCATCCCAGTCGTTCTCTTCCTCTGCGGTTTGGCTCTCTGGCTGTTCTGCCCCCATTGATGACAAAAACTCGTCGGCTCGTCTCCTAGAGCAAGCTGCCGTTTGGTTTTCTGTTCTTCAGTCTGTGCATTTAACTGTCACCACGAGCAAGCATGTTTACCATGTCCCAACTAGCTTAGCTTCTTTTGCAGAGTTCTAAAAAATGAAAGATACATCTCCATCCTTCTTTCTTGATTGCATCAATTGTTTCGTGGTGTTTTATTTTTTGTTACAACTACGGCCATATCCATAGACAAAATCAAATGCACAGAATGAGAAGAACGTTGTTGCAAGGTCGTTTTTCGCCATGAGATGGATTAGCCCGATTCGTAGACGAACGAACAAAACGGTTTACTTGTCTGTTCCCCAACCGTCACCATTACCATCTTCAACCTCAAGCAACCGTTTCTAGGGAAAGAAGAGTTCCTAAAAGGCTAAAACAGACGTGGCAGGATGTAAAGGTTTTCCAAGACGACAAAGAATTGGGTGCTGTGGATGACTCTGTTTTAGGGAATTAACAGTATGGAAACAGAACCAGTTGGAAACGATGACAAGAAAAACTGGTTTTGCTTTGCTTGCTTATAAGGCATAATGCTGTCTTTGGCGAATACTACAAGAAATAAGGGTTACTTTTATGTGTGGAATTGAAAGAAGAAACGCCATGCCTAAATTGGTATCCGAATTCTGTTGGACCTGTCTTGTTTTCTTGTAAGACGAGGTGAACATGTTATTTCTTTTTCGGTAAATGATATGTTTTTCCTAAACCTATATAGATACCTTTATAGTCATAGTAAAAAGATGGGATGTCATCTTTAATCGTCTTGTAACTTGTAATACTTCCACATCCTAGTAAAGTTTCTTCATCGTGCACTTCGTGTTCTTGTTTCTCTAACTCGTTCTCCAATTTTGCAGCAATACTAGCTGCCTGCTACTCCCTATCCTAATCCACTTCGTATAATATGCGTTTGTAATTTTACACACACCTTTGAATCGCTTTAGAATTCGTCGATATCATCATCATCATACCAAGGTCTAGAAATGAGAATATGACCATTTCATCTTCCTGCCTCATGAACAAATACTTCTAGAACTTGATTCAATATTTGGTCACAACTCGCCTCGTCCAGTGCTTCCTTTCGACTGTATTTAACAACTTTATTAGACCCTCGTAAGAATGACAGTATCGATCTTTACCCTAACTTCTAAGTATGGGAAATCTTTCAATTAGTTGTGTGAAATTCCACTAACCATCATCAACAAGAATACTACACAGAGAGATCATCTGAACTTTGTAAGCACTCTTCTTCTTCTTCTTCTTCTTCCTCTTTGTCTTTGATTGCAACGTGAAATCCTTCCTTTCCCATGAGAGGACAACAAATGGAAGAGCTGGCCGATAGATAGATTCCTCAACTTGGAAGCCTCACCACCACCACCAACATCAAAACCGGTCCATCCTAACGTTTTCTATTTATTTATTTATTTATTAATTGAATTAATTAAATGTATGAATTTAAAAAAAAATCCCAAAAAAAAAATCATTGCCTTCACCACACGTTGTCCTTGCCAAGTCTTTATCATTTCTTTTCTTTTCAAAAAAAAAATTACGATTAAATGCCGTACAAATATACGGTATATATACACGCAGGTTGTAATGCTCGATTATGATAATAGTATTAGTTACTTGTCAAATTAAGTATTGCAAATGATAGCATCTATTAGCTACTAGAATCTATCATCCATCTCATGCACAACAAATGGTAGATTGTGAAAAAAAATTGAACTTTATTGATGGATCATCACGGTAACAAATGCGATGTATGAATCTGTCCATTAAATGGTCGATTTATCCGCATTAAATAGATTAGAACTTGACATAACTTAAGAGATTTTGGCGGTTAGGGGAATTCAATATCTAGAGCTGCACGATTCGACAACATCGAAATTGGTGGCTTTGTAAGTAGGAGATTTTTTTTTTATATACATTTGGCGAGTTGAGATGGGTATATATGCCAGGTGTTGCTAGGGTCATCATTGACAAGGTTAACCAACGGAGCGAAGCGAGATGTGCTATGATGGGGTGATCTCGAGGCGCTTCGTCATGGGTCTTGTTTAGTGACTATGGAGTTCGATTTGTACGTAAAGGAATACAATAGGATGAACAACTTAGTGGTCATAGAGAGTAGAGACAAATTTTTTGTTACTTCCAGGTGAATTCGAATGGTTTTGATTTCATTGTTGGTTTTCGGTCGGTTGTGCGAATATTTGCATCTTTGTTTGGCTTGTTAATGCAAGTGATTATACAGAAAACAAATCTCACCTAACTCTAAGCCTAATTAGATGAAATGACATGATGATGTTACTCTCAAAGGAGAAAATTGAATCAACAAAGTTGATGGCACAAGCGATCACAATCTTTAAACACAAATTTATAGGAGAGAAAGGGATGTGTTTAATTATGTGGGCATTAAGCATATGATAAAGATGTGGGCATATCGAATCGAATTCATCCAAGCAACCCATTTGATGGTTAGTGTCTAACCTTTTTGTTAATCACTTTGATTATATATATAATACCACTTGCTTGCTTGGTAGCTAGGCCCATAGTACTACGTCTACCATGTTGCTAATTACAATTAATAATGATGATAATGGCTGCAAATTGATCTTTGACATGTTCAATGCCTTGGTCCTCATCTTCTCAATCGTCAAATATGGCACTCTTATCTTATATATGGGCTCGTTGGAAATTTCCGGTTGGTATTGAGGAAGGAGCAATATTGTTCATGACTACCATTTTTTTTCCTCCAATGACATTGATCTTTATTAACCTTGAGTACTATCAAAACAAAGTAGGAATTTTTGTCTAATCAATGAGATGTTATGAGATGAATTAGCTCGTTTTGTGTTGAAGTACGCTGTAACACCGATTATATGTAAATTTTTTGAGTTGGCATCGTCCGATTTCTATGTGAATAGATCGTAACGAGGGTATATTTTCACTAGAAAATTAACTCGCTTCAGTTGGCCCGTGACATCATCCGTATGTGCTTTGCGATTTCAGATTTGTGGAGTCATCATTGAAGAGGGCTCTCGAATAGTCATTCAGTTGCGACAAGGCGGGGGGGGGGGGGGGGGGGGGTTTGTATGTTGTATTTGTTCATAGGTCATTAACTAGCTAGCTGAAAGTTGTTCTTCATGTTGATCGATCCCTTTCTATTTTAATTATTCGGTTTGCACGTCATTTTGGCGAATGAAAGTGTCTATTAGGTAACAAGATAAGCCCTACGTACCCTAGTCTGATTTTGGTCTTTGATTTTTGTACGGCGACAGATCCAACAATCTAGTACTCTCAACATGTTTCGGTCAAGTTAAAGGAAAATACCAATCTCTAATGAGTAACTAAATAACAACATTTTTCGACGCAAAAATATAAAAATGACAAATCGATCAACATGATCACGAAATGCAAAGAACCGCTTCATCAGTTTCGACCTCTTTTTGTAAGTGACATCTTAACTAAATCTCAAAGCTTGTTCCTTGAGAAGGTTATCAAATCAAATAATGATCACATAATGAAGGCTATCAAATCAAATACATTTAAAAAAAAGGAAAATAAAGAGCCAAAAAGGTAGGCTAACACCCCAAGGCGCACAATAGCAAGAGGCAGTTAATGACCTACCTGCCTGCCTTATCCCAGGCCCAGCTCAACAAAGGCTATTATCGGGCGCCGGTTAGGCAACGGAAAAATTATTATTATTTCATAATAATAATTTAATAAAATCACTTGAATAAATTTCCAGTTAAAAAATTGTCCCTCACATTTTCCTTCCCAGTTCTTGAAAAAAAGAAAGGAAAAAAAAAAAACCCAGAGAGCTATCGAATCCCAAAATACGAAATTCCGTGAAGCAATTTAACTAAAAACGAAGAAGAAGAAAGAAAGAAAGAAAGAAAGAGCAGAAGCAGCAGGAAGAAGAAGAACCCAAAAAACATTCCCGAGAGAGGTGAGCTCTCGCTTCTCCATACATTTGTTTTTCTCTCGATTTTATTCGGTTGGGTTTTGTTCGATTCTGTCGAGCTCCTTCAATGGCTGTTTTTTAATCCTTCAGCTGAATTCAGTATGATTTCATTTCTTTTTTATCTTCTTTTGATTATCTGGGTTGGTTTTGATTCGGCGCAAGCTTAGATTTTTTGTGTGTGTTTATTCTTTTTTGTTCACCTCGTTGGAGTCAATTTTTCTGGGAGTTGGTTTGACCTGTCTGATTGGTTGCTGAGAAAAGACGGTGAGAAAATACGAGAAAAGTATTTTTCCTTTCCTCCTGTCACCGCCGGTTTCCATTCATCCCCTTTTCGGCTTTCGCCGTTTTTTTTCCCATCTTCTTCCTGTTGGGTTAAACTTGTTTATGCTGGCGAGCCGGGGAAAAAGGGCGGTACAGAGAAGCTCAACTTAGTGAAACAGTGATCTTTTCTTCAAAATCTGATCGTGGAAATTTTCTATTGTCGAGCAACGAGCTCGCGAGAGCTATACCACTGTGTTCTCGATATACGATTTCTGGTTGTTTGGCTCTTTTCCGCTCGTGGATTCGTTGTTAGCTTGTTCTGCTATGATCGGTGGTGAATATGGTTTATCTGGATTCGTTGATAATTTTCTCAGCAACCGAACAAAAGGGTGATCAGAAAGCGTAAGTTTTGGGAATTGGATTTATCTAACTGTCTACAGATCGGGACTTTGCAGTTGTTTCATTTTGCCTGTGCTGAGTTGTTGTTGTGATGGTGGTGGGGTTTGTTTATCCCTTTGATTGACGTGGTGGTTCTTCTTCCTGGGAAACAGGGTTTTGCTATATTGGCGGGGGCGATCATGATGCGATTCAAGAGCGGAAGCAAAGTGGAGGTGCTGGAGAAACGAGATTCGCCTTCAGGCTGGTGGCGTTGTGCCGAGATTGTGTGTGGGAATGGGCACAACTACTCTGTGAGGTATGATGGGGATGCTGAATTGAAGAGGGTATCGAGAAATGCTATCAGGCCATGCCCACCTGCATTTGAAGTTTCCGATGCTTGGGTTCCGGGCGATGTAGTGGAGGTGTTTGATGACTGCTCCTGGAAAATCGCCACGATCACAAAGGCATTTGGCGATAATTACTTGGTGAGGGTGTTGGGATCATCCGCTGAGTTCAAAGTCAGCAACTTTTGCATTCGAGCTAGGCAATCTTGGCAAGGTGACAAGTGGGTTGTGATTGGAAAGGTACTCCCTCGTAGTCAATCTTATTTCTGTTCTGATTTAGCTGCAGCTTTATACCTTCATTGTCTTGCATATTGCATTTGTTTCATTTTGGCTGTTCATGTAACTAAGCCTTGATTTCCTAAATTGGCCAGCGCCTACGTATTTCAAATGAACTTTAGCTTTGATGATTTCGTCGGTTTTCTTTTTCACCAATTGGCTAAATCTCATGTTTTATGAACTAAAGATGTATACTTTAGGTTCTACCTGAACTATGGGATTCATTACTAGAAAGCTATAGTTAAAGTTTAAGAATCTCATGGAGCTTGTTTCCAGCATCTGTTATTGTGCAAGTCCTTATCCACTCTGCTTTTTTTGTGTCCAGGGAAATGGGAGCTGCAAAGATAGGAAACCCCAGGGGAAGTTATCCCTGAAGAAGAAAGCAAATGAGAAAAATGCTTCTAACGTTCAATTGGTGCACTCGAGGAAAATTGTGGTGAGGGAAAATGCAGTTATGCCGGGAGCGAATAAGGGAAATCTCCAGAAACCCAACATGACTGTTTGCAAAAATGTGAAACGAGGTGCTTATGGTGATTCGCAAGCTGAAGCATATTACTGGACTCCAAGAAAATATAGAGCTGTTGAGAGAGGGGGCAGGCCGAACCGACTGGTTGCTGCTAATAAATCTTCGCTGTGTGAAGAGGTATTAGCCATTGGTTTCCCCAGCCAAGCTGGGTTTTCCGAAGTGGATGTTGAGAGGAGGCAGCTTGGTGGAGCTGTTGGATGTTCATATGCAACAGACCTAGAATCTAGTGATGCTGATAGTGTTGCATGCTCAGTTGGTAGTTGTAGCATTGATGACAACTATTCCAATAGATTCCGTCTTCGTGCAGGCCATATTGAAGATGCTGATTGCAATTCTAGTGATGCAGAATCATTCTGTCCCCGCGAAGATCAGGAGGCAAACATCCCCCTTCCAACACAAGAGCAGTTGACTGGTGAAATCCATAGGTTAGAGTTGTATGCCTATCGTTGCACGATAGAGGCATTGCACGCTTCGGGCCCATTGAGTTGGGAACAGGAAGCATTGGTGACAAATCTTCGCCTTTCCCTCCATATATCAAATGATGAACATTTGATGGAGGTCAGAAATTTAATTTCTGCTGATAGTACCATTCCTTCTAGATGACAAGCCAAAAAAACTGGATTCTTTCTCTTGTCAAATTCATTTCCTGTAGCTGTAGGTTCTTTGCAAACGTTACTTGGATGCTCCATTGTAAGAAGCAGGTTTAACATTTTGTCCTCATTGCCGTTAGTTTTAAATCGTATAGCCGTTGAGTTAAAGTGAATGTACCAGAAAAACCTCCTGAGTAATGAATATACTTCTACTCATCTTTGCCTATTCCTGTTACTTTATTTCCTTAAAGTTGGCATTTTATTCTGTATGGGGGCATTTGATTCTGTATGGCCTTTGAGAAACAACTTATGGTACATGCTTTGAGTTCATGGGAGTACATGCTTAGCTGTTAAATCATATGGGAGCTGATTATGGTTTGGGTTCTGTGTATGAAACAATGTGGACTGTTTTATCTTGGTGTTATCTGTACCAATTGCAGTGGAGAAATTTTGCTTACAGGATACTATTGATTCGTTATGATGTATTTTCCAGGGCCAAAGTAGGAGGCTTGTACACCTCAATTCAAAAGTGTTCAAGGATGATTTTGGGGTTTGCTGCCTTCTCTTGGTCTGCATAATTGTCCATCCGTAGAACATGATATTATCAGGCTGCTTACTTCTTTGTTGGCCTATGGCTCCAGGCAAATATATGGATCACAGATATTGGGATCTACTGAAACAGCAGCCCTGGCTATCTGGTTGCTGCTTGATGATCTCACTTGTGAGATATAATGTATCAGGTTTCCCTGATTTAAATTGTTTATGCCTTCCTTTTTAACATAATTTCTGATGTTTTCTGCTCATTTTATATCCTGCATCGCTTTTTTTTGCACAATGCATGCTGTCAACAATGGAGTATGGACCAGCATCTTGATTTTATTCTGTATCAGAGTTACCATTAAGAACGGAATTGAATCTTGATGTACAAGATTGGAGAGATTGAAATCTGTTAGCTGTGGATGGTATGTTTCAGCTGCCCAGGAAATTTTCCGGCACCTTTCTTTACACATTTCAGTTAATTGGCAGGATGTATATGACTAGAGGCATGAGAAATCAACCGCTGATCATATCACAGCTATGTTTTTTGATGAATAATCACAGCTATGTTAGCATTTACTGTGTTCAGGTATTTCTGCAAAATTCAGGTATGATCTTTGGAATCCTGGTATATGCTGCTGATTGATGTTCCACCATTGTAAATCTCTCTCTCCATTTCAGGTCAGTTTGTATCAGACGTTCACATTGTCACATTGTGTCGTGCTTGTAGATGACTGATCAGATCGTGTGTGGATCAAGACCTTGTCCAGCTCTGGTCAGAAGAACTGAAGAAGGCTGGAACCATACGAATAAAGCACATGCTAAGGCCTCCAGCGACATTAGGGTGCCATGATCCCCCGACGATGTCACATTGTCGAGTTTGACACTCAAGAGGCAGATGCTGGAAACCTTGGTCTGGGATATACAAGTCCCCGTCACACATTTGTTCTACTGGCGGTCCTATCCGTCCAACTTAAGGCAGATATGGCATGAAGGAGGTTTACTTTAGGCACAGACATGAGAGGACAACAGTTACAAGCGAAACTCAACTCGTCTCTCTGTTCTCGCCATCACATCTTCCCTGTCATCGTGTAACTCGGAACATCACAAAGCTTGTGGAGGGAGAAATTCCCTCCAAGCAAGCTGTATGCAGGCATCAGAGACCAGTAGGAAGATGATCGGAGCTCGTTCTGACCCTTGGATACTGAGATGCTGGAAGATGAATAGCTGAGAGTCGTTGTGTTTACTACTAGTCTGCAGCAATCTACCACCACCAGAACCTTAGCAAGGGTGAAACTTGAAAGGCAGCCATTGAAGATATAGGCCTAGGTGACTTGAAGCCCATTGGGTCGGATCTCAGAATTCTGCAGACCCATATCCGTTCCTAATACTGTGGGCTTGGCCCTGAAATATGATACCCTTAAGTTATCAGCATGTTAGGCCTGGTTTCAGCCTGTGTACTGATCATCACAGTGAAAGGAAGGATGGATTTGAATTGTTTATGTTCTTCTTGCCTCCAGTTTACCTGTAATCTTTTTGTCCTGACATCTTCAGCCTTTAGTAAAGGAATGAATCCCTACCTCTCCAATGTGTAACATTCCTCTTAAGTTACTACTTACTTGGCGTGCAGGCAAAGAATATCAAGCTATAGTCTTTTCGTCCAATGGACAGGAAATCTGATTTTATCTGCCAAACCCATTACTAAACTCCCTTTCTTTTCTTAGTTTCTACCCAATAAGACAACAAAAGGCCATTAACCTTTGGACCCAAAAGTATATACATCTTTTCCCTTTCTTCCCACGTTCTCTCTGGCTGGGTTCTGCTTCTGTCTGCCCTTTTCGTGTAAATCTTCTCCTTTTTCTCCCCTAATTGAGAACAAGAAGTAAATAAACAAAGAGAGGCAAAGAACCAGACGTGGAAGACTGACTTACATATTTGTTTTTGGCATATTGTGTGAAGGAACAACCCCCACTTGGATCAACACAACCTCGCGGAGAGAATGCTAATTCGAGTTATTGAGAGCAATATGATGCTTGTTAAACCTAACGTTTGCTCATGTTCCAGTAATTCGCAGCACCTTCTCGAGTAGGCGTCAATGAGAGCTTTTCATCTCTTGATTCCAACATGTCTACACCGAAAGCCAGCCTTGTTGATGATAATTGTTCTCATTGTATGAACAATACTCCGAACGTGGTTACTGACTATCTTATATGATACTCCAGACCGTATTAGTAGCCGACGTTATGTGTTACTGCTTTGCGTCGTAAAACAAATCATTTGAGATCGTACCAACCAAGTGAACATCAATTAAAGAAAAGGGGGGAGTTGACAGAATCAAGAATGGGAACAGGGTGGCAATGTCGCAGAGAGATCAGCAGCAGCAGCAGCAAGTGTGTTTGCAAGGTGTCATTCCTCCTCCACCTTTTAAAAGTCCCATGAAAACGTTACTGAGGAAGCAGAACATGTACAGAGAATACATGAAGCTTGATCAGACAAAAGCTTCTGCAACATGTACACTTCTCTATGTAACCTGTCTACCCAGATTAATAATTACAATAACAGACCGTATGAAACACAATCTGACTGACTGAGTGGGATGAGAATGTGGTGTTTGTGTTGGTTAAGGCATTAAACAAAGAAGTCCCTACCAAATCCTCTGCCCATTTGTCTCATTTGCGTTTCCATCTTTCTACATCTCTCCCTTTGTGATTGCAACTCTCCCATGTGATGATGCTTTCTCCCATTAATCAAAGGGAAAGAGAATGACAATGAGAGAGAGAGAGAGAGAGAGAGAGAGAGAGAGAGAGAGAGAGAGAGTGGGGCTTTCTTGGCTTGGAAAATGTTACCCTTTTCATTAGTTGGAAGTTTGACCTCTAATATGGTACTTGTCATCAAAATTATTCTTTCTTTTGGGTATGTGGATGATTATGATGTTGATGAAGTTGATAACCACCACAATGATTTGGCTTGATTCCATCCACACCTTTGTTTCGGTTTCAAAGTATTTCAAAATTGTTTACATCACATGACAGACAAATCAATTTATCCCGCGATCTTACATTTTGTCCATCTGCGATTACTTTCTGGCCTTCACTTGATTTCTTCAAGCCCACATTGGATTGGATGATCATAGAAATGATTCTTTGTTGTTACCTTTGGGCATATTCCACCATCTTCATCACTAATTCTTTATATATGTTTGGTAATCACTATGCATATAGAGTAAGGTGTGTAAGGAGGGATTTTGGTTCATTCTTTTGTCCTTTCCCCATTGTGTAGTTAACCTCAATGTGTTCTTTGTTTCCAAGAAAAGCAAAGCCCCAACATCTCAGCAACCGAGGTACATAAATACTACAAATAAACATTCGAGATCATCATCCTAACTACATAATTAATAGGTAAACAAGAAGAGTTTGGCAGGGACTTCTCCCTTAGGCACACTTACTAAAGTATATTACGTGTACTCATCAACATGTCCAAATCCATGAAATATGTTTGGAGGGTTTTTAAGTGCATTAGTATTGATATCATGGAAATTACCTAATGAGTGAGACAGTTTAGAAGCAAGAGATGTATTATCACAAACAATCTTGTTGGTAATTTGTACTAAGAGAATTCTCTCCCGGAAACTCGTGACCCGGAAGAGCGGGAAGACAACCCACAACCTAGCTAGTTCTAATGACAGCTTTTGTCGCCCGAATCCGTCATACGAACCTCTCACGACATCACCGAGCATGCTCTAGTATAGCGGTGAAAGTAAATTGATGTAGACTCGTCGATAACTCCTTCAGTAGTAACGACAACCCAATCTCTCGTCGAGGTCGTTCAACAATATGTGGGGAATCATGGCATTGGTGATTGGTAAGTGCATTGGGAAGGCCTAGCCATTGCCATGGTTTGGGAAGACAATTCCCTTGGTTAAGGAGTTTGAGAAGATAAGATAAAAAGTATCCATTAGCATTCTTACAAGGTAGAAAAATGTCAAAAATAAGGAGTGGGGAAGGAAAGGAAAAGAGAGAGACAAGGGGAAGACAAGAGAATTAAAGAGGCAAGACAAAAGGTTTGTTGAAGTATCGAAAGTTGTCTTTGGTTGTCTTGGCCTTTTTGTTCATTTGTTCTTGTTGGATCTTCTTTTGTCTTGGATCGATTTCAAGGGCAGAGTGAGTAAAAATAAATTTTCTTGAAGAGGTGTGATCGATCATCAAATTAGTTGCTATCAATTATTATTGGTCCCGATCTTGGACCATGGCTTTGTATCTTTCTCCTCCTTCATGCCTTTAGAATTCATATACCAAACAAAATTAATTACATAGTACAGAGTCGAAATCACTTCCTTTTTCATTTTGTGATCGATCATATTTTGTTCGTATTCGCTTTATACATAGTTGTTTACTCTGCTCTCACGTTACTGAATTCCACCACCAATAATTCTACTCACCTTTTTGACGGGAACTTTTCAATCGTCACAAAAAGAACTATATAAAATCTTGAAAACGATTTGTAACGATTAAAGAACTAATAGTACATGATTTAATTTTCTTTATTTCTCAACAACTAAAGTTATAGGAGCTAATTTGTTTCTGATCTTGAATAAGAATTCTTTGTCGAAATATCAGAATTTACAGTATACGCGATTACATCATGCATGGTGATGCAAAATTAATTCGATTGTAGGAGCTAACTAGAAAAATGACCAATCATGGAGAAGAAAGTGAGATCTCTATATTTGTCTAGAAGTGACCAGACAATGGCAGCATTGATCAAGGGGGCTAATGAATAATATATAGTATTATTGTAAATAAAAATATTATATGTTGTAAATACATATATAGAGAGATCATATGTAGCAGCCAGCTAGCTCAATGGCTATACAGCTATATAACATACAATACATTAATGTGTAAAAAATAAAATATGGAATTCAATGACATGGTTGTATTATTGAAACATTATTAATTATTATCATTCTAACCATAATGTTTTATTATGAAGAAGCTTGTTGAATTATAGAATCGAAAGTATCATTCTGTAGTATGAAATCCCACTCAACCATGGAGGGAAAAAAGAAATTATATTAATGGTGGTATCTCTCGTAAGACCATTAATAAGAAGATTCTCATTGAACCCTACATTTACAAGTAATTTATATTAATTTGTCAATGAAAGTCATCGAGATTTCATCGTTTACAATTCATGGCGAACCATCTAAGGGCGTGAGGCTACGAAGGAAACAATCAGTTCGGTGTGACGCTATGGAAGAATACTGTTTTATTTTAATAGCATGCTTTTAATAAAGCTAACAAAACATCTGTTATATAATTTTCAGAAAATTTTTGTATCAATATCGTAACATTAATATCAAATTTTCAATGAGAATCATCGATATATGGGAGGATTCACGGTGGTGTCTTCTCTTTTCATTCCGGTACACTTATCGTCTTTTAACTTATGACAGACCATGTCAATTGAGATCCGATGCCACAAATGAAAACATCAGTTCAATGTGACACTATATATGAAAGAACATTATTTTTTGCATAGCACGCTTTAACAAGACCGAACCAAACATCTGTTGTACATTTTCGAAATGATTCTTGATTGATGCCATGAAATGTATTGGAGATTGGCAAGTAGATCCTTCTCCATCTCTAAGTGGAGTTTAGGTTAGCATAAGACTGTAGCAATGGAATGAAGCCAAAGAAATATTATTTTTGGCATACCTGGTGAGAGGTGGGGATATAACTATTAAGGCATGCTCAATACTAGGGGAAAAAACCACAAAAATAATCAAATCAAAGTCACCCTTTTAATTAACAATCCATCCATCCTCTAATGTCTGTCTGATAATTAAAGGTTAAGATTAGGACCTTTAATTACCCCTTAAACACCCACATTAAAAAGGGGCCAAAAAAAAAAGAAAAGGGTCATATCAAAAGATCATGACTACGTTGAAGACAACACTAAATATTGATATGGGGCCTAGATAGGTCCCTTTTGATCTTCTCATGCAAATCAAAAGCACACAATATTTCATTAACCAAAAAAGACAATGGCTTTATTTAGATAATCAATATTCCCCAAAGGATCACCCATCATCCCTAGCACCAACACTAGTTAATCATGTTTAGAATAATGAAAACACCCTTCCCCCCTAAATTTGGGAAGATTTGGATATTTTTACCAATTAAAGTGAATCATGTGTGAAGATGGAAGGAGTGTCGACTTTGACACATGGAATGACTTGATTTATGATATAAAATCACAATTAATAACAAATATTTTTTAACGAGGAGGGATATCATACACCCGAGGCTATATTGGGCTTCGTTGAATACCCGACGAATTCAGGGAATCAAGTGATTCGGGCTTATATCCATAACCCATGCCAGTTGTCGATAAGGAGTTTTTCCTGGAGGGGGGGGGGGGGGTTGAGAATCGAACAGTCCCGAGAGCATACCACATGTCTTACTACTTGAGCTACCTTTTGGTGATTGCAAAAAATGTTAGTTGTTGATCTAACTATATGATATCTTGAATATGAGTGAACTCCAAAGCCAGCGAGGTGCGAGGACACTCTTCCTTTTAGCGTTGCATAACAGTAATGATATGATATTTATTTGTGAATTCCTCCTGATAGCTTCACTCAATTAGACGAATGATGTGTTGAACGAATAAGATTGCACGACACTCGATAATCAGAAGTAAATTATATGAAGTTGGACAAATTTAATTAAATATGAACTAACCTCATTGATTTAACAAACATTTTCTTAGGAGGAGAATGTTTACTTGGAATGTGTTAGTATATGTTGGAAAGCATTTTAATATTGAGCTTATTATATGAGGGGTAAACTAATTATGAAATGTGATCACATGCTTCCATGACATGCTTAGATTCCTCTTCAACCCATAAACAAAGGTTGCCAAAACAACATTAATAAATGGGACAAAACACAAATGCAAGTAGTGGAGAGAGCAAGGGAGAGCATAGTGAGATCTTTCACTCTTCCTGATCTCCCCCCTTTACCACATGCATCTCTTTGGGGACCATTAATATTGCCCTAAGATTAGAGGCCCTGCCCCCTTCCAAGGGCAATGAGAAGATCCCAAAAGGCCAAATTACAAAAAGGAAAAGGCCATAAAGCTAGTGCCTTCAAAAAATGATTTAACCATTCTAAAGTACAACTCAAACAAAATCCCATAAAAAAGCACCATTTGATGGGTGTATTTTAAAAGAAGAAGGTTTCCATTTTGCATGTTGGATTACAGCCACCACTTACACCATTTATTGTTTGCTTTGAAAGAACATTTCATGCCCCTTTCTTTCTTGGATGGTGCAACTATCCCTTTTGATTAGTTTGCCACTCTTCAAAACCTTGGAGCTAGGAATACTTTGATTGTGTCTAGGGTTAGTGGCTAGATGGTCATTGAGATAATAGGTATGTAACAACATAGTCACTATATTGAAAATTTGGTGAGAATGAGATAATGACTGAGCTAACATACCGATTGAGTCAATATGCCCAAGTAAGTTTGCCACAGTATTAGAAGCCACATTCACCCCGGTGCACATCCACTTGAGTGAACCACTTCTCGAACCCAGATCACAAATGGAAGCCACCCCTTCATGTCCAGTTGACTTGAACCGTCTGGCCGATCTAGCTTTCAGCAAATGTGGGTGCAACAAGTGCTGATACAACAACTTTAACCACTTGTCGATACTATTCGACGTGCTTTGACAAACTGAATATAAATTAGACCAAATAAGTAAGGGTGACTGATGTGTTATATATGCCAATTAGTTATAATTTAGTTTAGAACCCCATTATTTTATTTCTGTAATAAAACTTAACTTCTTGGATGAAGGGCCGCTTAAACTACTTTCCTTCACCTTGAAACCGGGAAGGAAACTTCCACTATAACGTTCTGTTTCCCAAGAACATCCTATGCTAGCTTCTTAGCTCTTCCTAGTTACTAAGCTCTAGGCCACGTACCGAGCTTAATTGATTACAAAGTTGTTAGTGATGTGATCCACGAGAATATACGACGGTGATGGTGTTCAGGGCAGAAGAGGTTGATCGAGGCCAGAACAAATTGATACGAATTTGTATAAGTTCGGGGGGTGCCTTGTGCTTAAACCCTTTTAGTAATACCGATATTATTAGGATTTGAACAATAGACAACTCCGGATCACTAGTTGTGATACTATGCTAGAACAAAAAACTGTGTCGGGATTCTTGAACATATACACATTACATACACATGAGAAATTAAGATAGAGAGATTGAACATAAGGATCTTTCCTACCCTACTTGTTAGCTAATTACCCCTAAAATGATCCTAAACCCTAAACCCAAAAAATTAACCAAAAAGAATAAAATAAAATTACAACCAAGGCAAACACTCTCCCTCCTATGGTATGGAAACCATGGCCATCCTTCATCCCAATTCCTAAATCAGGGTTTCACCCTCAAAACCCAAATAATAATAAAAAGCCCCAAGAAACCCCAAAAAAGAAAAACCCATAGCCTCCCATTTTTTCACTTTTTTTTAACAGTAGGGGTTAGCAAATGTATACCATATTACTTGGGGTATCATTTTGTAATTTTCCATCCTTTTGCTTTTTTTTTCTTTTTCACATCGACACAGTATGACGACCGCTGGATACCAATTCCGATTCCGATGACGGCAACGATTCCGATGACGACGGGGCCAGTTTCTCAAAGATCACGGGGGCGCCGTACTGTGGGTAGAGCAGCATCAGCACCGTCGGCGCGTGCTTGTACGTCGGCGCCAGCTTGAATCTGAACCGTCGGATTAACATCGCCAGCGTCAGCTTGGCCTGCATGATGGCCAGGTTCTGGCCCACGCAGCTGCGGGCCCCGAGCCCAAACGGAATGAAGGCCGCCGGATGCTTGGCGGCCCGGGCCACCCCGTCCGCGAACCGGCCCGGGTTGAACTCGTTCACGTCGTTGCCCCACACCGCCTGGTCGTGGTGCATGGCCAGGATCGGGATCAGCAGCTCGGTCCCACGTGGCACCTTGTAACCTCCCAGCTCGACGTCGGCCCTCGTCCGCCGGATCGTCGCGATCGTCGGCGGGTACAGCCGCAACGACTCGTTCAGTATCATGCTCAGCTGCACACCAGAGATTATATCGAAAAAGTCGGTCACAAAGTATCGTTAGAACAAAAAAAAAATGTGGTTCACCCGTTCCACATCGTTAAAAACCCGAACGGAGAGAGGATTAAGCAGTAAAAAAATTGATGGGGGTAAAGTAAATTAAGTAGTTACCGTTTTGAGTTTGATGAGGTCATCTTTGGAGGGAATGTCACGTGACCCGCACACCCGGAGGAGCTCGTCACGTGCCAGCGCCTGCCAGCGTGGATGCATAGCGAGAAGGACGGTTGTCCACGTCAGCAGATTGGATGTGGTATGTTTGCCGGCGAAGAAGAAGCTTTTGCACTCCTCTACGATGTCGTTTGGCGTCACGTCGTTCGGCCGGGACTTCGACGCTTCAATCATCAGGCCCAGCAAGTCCTTCGCCGGCGCCGGAGACGCCGCCGTTGCAGAGGAAGAGCTCTCCCGCCGCACGTCGATCAGCTTCGTCAGCGATTTCCTCACTTCCTTGTCGAATTTCCACGAATTCACATTCCTCCTCGTCGGGAAAAACCTAAAAAAGAAGAAAAGTGAGTTTTCCATTTCGAAATTGAAAAAAAAAAAAATCCGCCTCAATTCAGGGGATTTTTTTTTTTACCGGTAGCCGGGGATGAAAACTTTCTGGAAAGATTCGGCGGCGAGGAGCATCTGCTGGCCCTGAAGCTGGAAGATGGCCTTGCCGTCGTCGTAACTAATTCCGAAGGCGGTTCGAGTGATGACGTCCTCCGTCAGGTTTTGAAACCACTCGGAGACTTCGACCTCGACCTCGCCGGAATTGGACATTGCCTGGGTCCACTTGTCCAGCATTCCGGTCACGCTCTCCGCCACCACCGGCAGCAACAACTGAATCAAACAAGAAAGACCCAAATTTTTTTTTTTAGTTACAGATGATGGAAGGGAAGCGAACTGATTGGTGAGTAATGGAAGAAAGCTCTGACCTTGAGATTGTCCATGTGGAAAGTCGGGGTGATGATTTTGCGGTGGTGAGCCCATTTCTCGCCCTTGAGGCTGAGGAGGCCGTCGCCTTCGAGCTGCTTGACCAGCGGGTGGGCTTCCACCTTCTCGTAGAACTCGGCCTTGGAGGAGAAGATCTCGCGGATCAGGTCCGGGTCCGATACGGTCAGCCGGGCCGTGGGTCCGAACCAAACCAGAAATGTCGAGCCTGCAAAACAATCAATAATGAAAATGAAAAAAAAAAACAGAGTGTGATAAGCTCTTCCCGTTTGCACCGGGACGGAAATTGTGGGGGGAAATGGGAAATCCTCAAGTAGTAAGTGGGAAGTTAGCAAAAAGAGGAAGGAAGTGGTGAAAGTGAAAAAACAGAGACAGTGAGCAGCAGAGGCAGAGGCAGAGGCAGAGCCATTAAATTCAGAGAGGAGGAGGAGGAGGACTGGCGTGGTGGCGGGGCACACAAATGGAAGAAGCAAAGAGAGGAATTGCAAAAAGACAACTGGAAGCTTAGAACTTCATTCATTGTCATTATCAGAACCGGGAACCCCAAAAACCATTGAAAGGAGACTCCTTTCTCGCCCTATCCCTCTCTCTCGCTCTGTTTTTCATGAAAACAAAAGGACAAATTCCATGATAGATGTTGGGAAGATGGTGGTGAAAATTAAAACCCAGCAAAACCCACCAAACCTAAAAAGCTTGGCAAGAAAGAAAAAAAAAGGCTGAAAAGTTGCAGGGGAAGGGGGAGGTAGAAGGAAGAAAGGAAGAAAGCGGTTTGAAAAAGGAAGAAAGTAAGAAACTTTGGAGATGGATGAGATCACAAAGAAAAGGAATTAAAAGCATCACATCATAACATATAACAGAACCCCCAGAAGGAACACCACCACCTCCCCGCCATTAATGACTCTGTTTTTCCCAGCAAAAAAACTCCCCCCACTCAAAAATGCTGTTCTCTGTACCCGTCCCCCATACATTATCACCAAACACTCATTAATTAATGTAACAGACGGGAACCCATTGGCGGAACAGGAACAAGAATCAAAACCCAGAAACCAAAGAAATCAGAATTCAGAAGTGGTGGTAGCAACAATAGCTACACAGCTCACCATAGATTTTCTTCCACTGGTGGTAGAAGGAGAGGACGCGGGGCAGGATGTTGTGGGAGTAAGTGGGCATGGGCTGAGAGGAAGCCTTGAGCATCATCTCGACGAGCTCCTTGACATTGCCGATGAAGAATCGATACGGCGGGCCGCGGATGCCCTGTTTCGAGAAATGGTCCTCAATTCTCCTGGGCTTCCACCAGAGGAGAACCACGATCTTGAGGACGAACACCGCCGCCAGAAACGAGGCCGCCGCCAGCTTCAGCATCAGCCATAATACCACCACCGCCCCTTCACTGTCCATTTCGTTTCTTCCTTCCTTCCTTCCTTCTTATCTCCTGCTCTGTTTCTCTCTGTTTTTTTTTTGGGTTCTCTCTGTTTTGTGACGAGGAGAGGTGATGATATATGGAGGCTCTGGTTTTTGTTTCTTGTGCTGGAGGAAGAGGAAGGGGGGAGAGGAGTTTGTTTGTAGGCGTGAGCTAAGTGTGCGTTGGCTTTTTAATAGAGCACGAGAAGAGAGAGAGAGAGGGAGAAGAGAGAGAGAGAGCAAGGGCAGCGGCGTAGGGGCCGCTGTTGGGGAGAAAGCTTGGAATTGGAGGGAGGGGATTTTGGTGGTGAGGGTCAACGACTTGATTTTATGAATTTTTTTTTTTTTTTGGGTATTCGGGTTCCTTTCAGGCTTCAGCTGCCTTCTACTTTGCACGAAATTTCAATACTGTGTATTTTAAATTATTCGAATACGAGATCTCTCAATAAAAACTATGATGTTATTACAAATTAGTTTCAATAACTCAATGATAGGGAGAGATTCTAAGTATGATCATTCCCATACAATTACAAGGAGGTGATATATCTTTTTTTAAAGAGCCTTTTTATTACGAATGATGAGTTGTTATACTTGATCCAAAACCATAGATGTATAAGAAAGATGGGGTTTGATTATCCAAAAAAATCAGGCATTTCCATATGATGTCGTCATGTGTCGTGATGCATTGCGGCGATAATAGCCTGATAGAGTCGTTTAAGATAAATCTTATGTTCGAATTCAACGACTTTCGGTCAGAATCTCATTTAAAGTAGGTCGAGAAAGGTCGGATGGTTTTTGTTTTCCCTGCTCTCTCGTTAGTTTGCTAGATATTTGTAGAGTCTGGAATCTGCGAAAGCGGAAGGTTTTTAGGTCTGAAGCCTGGACTCAACAGTCTTCGGTCAGAGCTTATATTAAGGTGCTCCTAAAAAAACCGAAAGAATACATTTTTCTACTCTCGTCAATTTGTCAGATATATATAAAGTCCGTAATTTGCGTGAACCTGTGACGACATTGAAGAGATCGAACGCGTAATTCACATTATAAAAAAAAAGAGAAACAAGAAATAAGTGGTGTAAGAAAGAAAACAACGAGTCACGAATACAATAACCTGGTTAATTATCTAGAGTGTATTGAGACACTCAAGATCATTATGATGATCAATTATCGAATTAAATGTATTGTGATCAACAAATACCTAATGGAATGAATATCGAATCGAGTATTTTTGGTGGGATGAGTAGATGGTAAATTCTCATCAATGAGAATTTAATGGTGTGTGATTTGAAAATTTTGAAGTTCATCAAACATCCCTTTTAACAAAAATACATGGGGAAAAAACCAATTTCTCTCTTTTGTTTATTTAGCCAAGGAAGTGGGTCTTCGTAACAACCGTAACGTAAGCCTAGAATTATGAATAAGATTTCCTTGTATTTCAATATTATAATAATAATCAGCAGCCGATGGAATGGAATTTTGAAAGGAACATTTTATTTCATTTCATATTTGGTATTTTTTGTTGTTGCGTATGGATGACAACTAAGTATTCGTCACTTTGGAGTTACCGAGCAATCTCCGAAGCAGGCTCAAGTTAGGATGCATAACCATGGGTTATGCACCCATCAATAACCAAATCTGGACCCTTCATTTAGAAAATCCAGTTCTCAGGATGGAGAATTAAAGGTCATTTTTATTTTCACTAGCTTTCTTAATTGACTCATATCTTTTTCGTTTTAAATCAGATTTTAATTTTTTTTGCACAGATGGAACGAGTTCATCGTGCTCTACAAAATGAGATCAATTTTCAATATTTTTTTAGGAAAAAAAATTATGGCCTCTCGGTACCAACTGCATACCATATGGTATCTTCTTCGTTTTTAATTTGTTTTTAAAAACGTTTGCACAGCAGGGACGAGTTCATCATGATCTATTGGATCTACAAATTTCTGGGTGAACAAATTACAAGACAAAAAAATACCACACAATACCATACAATACCACCCTGGTACGGGGTGGTATCTTATGGTATCTTATGGTATACAATGTTAAAAGTCGTATTCAACCATCCTACAGTTTTGGTTTGTGTCATACCACCATAGTACGCTTTTCAAACCATAGGTATGCTCTTATTTTAATACCAGTCAATACCATATGGTATAGACTAGTATAAAATGGCTCAATTTTTTTTGTTCGAAAAATATATCAAAGTGGATATCATTTTGAAGAGCACAATTAATCTGATCTAACTGTGCAAAAAAAATTAAATTTCGACTTAAAACGAGTGAGAAATCGTCCGTCAAAGATTAAGGAGGGGAAAATTAAAGACTTTGCAGGAGAGAGAGGATGCTGATGTCATGCTGATGTGGGCGAGTTACTCATAGTTACTCACCATAAGATTACTGACCTGATCCGTTCCCCAGAAATATATGACATATAGGAAAGCAAATCCGCTTGCCTATATAGGTGAAACGTCGTGATTAATGGCAGAGTCAGAAATTTTATAAAGAGAACGATAAATATATATTCAAAATATTTTTAATCTTGATAATTGGGTAGGGGATAACGCCTCGGTTGTCAACTTCCATATATAACAAGATGGCATATACTAATGAAACAAAAGTTGTTGTTTCTATTGTGATTTAAAGTCGATTTACAAATTAAGAGGCCGATTTGTATAATTGAACGATCGGCCACTGGTATTCCGAATGACTTCCATATACAAAATTTTAATGAACTCAGCCAGCCTGTGGAAGAGCACGATTGACCATTATAAACCAGACCAAATAATATATGCGTGTCAAATGGGTCGACTTATTGAGTAATTTGATCACATTGTCGTGACTCATACGAATATTGGATCGAACCCAAATGAACTCATGTGCACTTTTAATGATTTGGTTTTGATTTGAATTGGGTTCAATTTGAGTAACTCATGTGGGTTATACCACATGGGTCTATTTGAGTCCAGATAATTGTATACACACAAAGATAAATACCAACCATATGATTAATTGCCTTTAACCTGATTACAATTTTTTTTATATACAAACCTGATTACACTTTTAATGTAAGTGTTTCCACTTTTCTGTTTGGTTTATAACCAAAAAATAAGGTAAAAAGTGTATTAGAATTTAGTATCAATTTTATTTTGGTGTCGGATACTATGAGTTTAATTAAGACCCAAACTAGAAGTTGTTTGTCTCAAAAAATAAAATTACTCAAATCTAATTTGATCCGTAAAGATTTGGTTATTGAAAAATATTCAAATATCGAGTCTTTTTTTTGTCATCCCAACAAACACACATATATATATGCATTATACTTCATATACCAGTCGACTAAACTTATCCACTATAATTTAAATCATCGTAATTTGAAGTTTTAACAAACTCACCATAAACATACCTCTAAACACATATGTTAATACTGATAAATAAAAGAACTTGTGTTGCATACTTTGCTCATTATAATTGGAACTTAGCTAGCTAGGTATGGAAATGTCTCCAAATCCCTAATTCAGTCTACCTGTAGGACCCAACCAAACCGAGTTTTAGTAGGATTGCCGTGGGAATTGACCCGGTCCGAGTCAGGATTTCCAACCCCTTTCAACAAATTCCCCCGGTTTGCCCCCACCTTAAATTAGGTAGCCATGCAAAAATACAAAATTTAGGGATTAAACAAATGGACCATACCAAAAATATGAGGTATTTTATAATTTTCCCATTTTCCCTAATGTTTTTTATTTATTTATTTGACGTTGCAATTATTTCTTACCAATTGTTTATTCCATATTTTAAGGGGTTGTGTTCCTCTTGGAGAAAATGGATCCACCTATTTTCCGGGGTAGAGAAAAAATAATTAAATTAGCTAGTCCATGTCAATTAGTTTGAGAAAATTCCAAGTTGTTGAAAAAGAGGGTAAAAAGTATAAATATATAAATACTAGTGAATGATTCAGACTAGAGTATTTCTAGAGAGATTTTATTATGCAACCCATGAATCAACTTAGGTATGGTACTATATTATAAATTAACCTTTAATAGCTAAAAAATATTGAATGACTAAATCTTATACCGTAATCATCTAAACTCTAAGATCAATTAATTAAAAATAGAAATCAGCTATTTTGATTCGACAAAATACATCTAACGACCATAACACTGAGATTATAATATATATTAGAAGTATGCTAGCCTTTGTCATTAATTAATTATTTTTAGTTACTAATATGTAAAATGAAATAAAATAAATATATTGGCTGGACGATGGACATTCTAATATGGGGCTGTGCCTCAGATGTTAAACAATTGCCTAGACATTCTAGCTCCATATTTATTTTATTAAATAATTAACCCGAAACAAAAGTTTTCGATAACATAAAAAGGGTGGATTGGATTGGCCTCTTGTAATCTTATAATATCCAAATTGGAATTTTATAAAAATAGCTTTTTTTTTATTTTATCTCAAACGTAACATGATGTAGGTACTGTTATTTTTGGAGGTTTACTGTCCAATACTAATTTAATTATTATATAGTACCATTTTTATGAAAATTTAACATCTTTATGAAAAATTGGTGTCATCTAGCTAATTTTCTATGATCATGGCATGATTGTTGGAACAAAGTAGAGATATCATCAGTTAAATATAGGTATAGGCACTATTTTTTTTGTTTAATTATATTAAATGGGAATTGTTTGTCTTTGTTCACATATCTAAAGTTGTGAAACTTAGGATTGGCGAATATATGGACTAAAAAAACTTATATACAGATTTTTCATTTTTGGAGGATTTGAAATTTTTAATCAAGCTTGAAATTAAAATTATACATTATATTCCCTCCAAAAAATAAAATATAATTCTAATTTTCAGTTTTATGTGACCATGACATGTTTGTTGAGTAATATTTCTGGGTTCCTTAACTGGAGTTTATAAGATGCACGATTTTATTAGAAAATACTCCATGCATTTTTTTAATACAATATTTTGAATCCAAATGCTATGATGTGTTTGGAGGACCTTCCTCCCCCTTTAGCCTTTGCCCTTCGAGCTCACATATTCTCTCACTCTATTTTCAGTCGAGCAATTTCGTTTCTTAGGCCAAGGGGAATACCTACAGAACCTGTATAATTATGGAAACAAGCTAAGCATGTTACATGTCCTTTAAAACTAGCGTTAAGAAAGTATCAAAAATATGAACTCAAATGTAAGAGCTACGTAATGCTTCAATTCAGCCTACTGATCATAATCGATCCAGCTTATGATCTCAGACAGATGCTCTGAGCTATCACTTAATTAAATAATCAGCTGCCTTGTAAAGGAGTTGCTTAGGGTGTCAATGTATATGTATGTCAATAGGGAATTTGGTAATATTTGAGTCTATTTCTGATGAATTGTCCCTAATCTGAAAGTCTTCTCTTTACTGGCCCCTGTATATTATTAACGATGATATATGCATCATAATAATTCACGGAATGAATTATTCACCGGGTATTGGACACAAATCACAGGAATGAAAAATCTCCACTTGCATAGAAAGGGAAGATACACATTTAGAAATCGGAGATCACAGGTTTAAGTCTTTTAAGTAACACCTAACTAAAAAATCAAACCTATATCATCCTCAACAAATTTAGAAATTGAAAATAAAAACATGAGTTTGGAGAAATCCGCCCCAGTGTCATCCATACTTGCTTTGTACTTAATTAGAACTTAAGTGTAGAAGCGCAATGATAATAATTTATATGATTTATCTCTCAATCATGAGAAATCAAACCATCAACTCAAACACTCTTTAGCAAGATAAAGGGGGGAAAATGGAAAGAGGAAAATTGTTTCTGTAGTGAGAAGCTTTCAATCTATCAAGTCATTAAATGGTTACGATGCTGATGAATCATTATTCATAAATTGAAAGTATGATTTGATTACCTAATTAATCATAATAATCTCCCAATAACAGAAGATTCTAATGATGAACTTAAACAAGAAAGCATCCATTAGAACAGAGACAAAAGAAAACAAAAGTACAGAGGTCACATGTGACAACCTTTTTACATATATAAAGTTTTGGATTGAAATGTGAATATCAGGTTTGTACTTTGGTTATGTTAATTAGCTAAGCCTCCCCCATTTTCCAGGGAAACTTTTTCAAGAAAAAACAAGAAGAAAGTAACAAGAAATTGTTATTATTAAGACAAAATTGCATTGGCCCACCACCTAAGCAAGGTGGAGGCAAAAAAAAAAAAAAAAAGAGAGAGAGTAGAAGTTACCAAAAATTTGAAATAGTTCACTAGATGAGGTGATGAATGGTAATGGGTTAGCAACTAGGATAGGATAGCGCGAGTGTATCGATATTCATATTTGTTTTTTGGTGGACAGAGGTTAGACCGGGTTGTGTAAATTGTATGAGTAGGTCGATGCATTTAATTTTTCGTCTCGAAGAAATCAAAGGGTGATCAATTTCGTCATAGAAAATGAAAAATATATATATATTAAGAAAGCGGGAGGACGACATGATTATGAAAGTTAATTGAGAGATGGAGGACTCTCACTAGCTATATCAAAATTAAAGTATCACTTGGTGTATGGTAATGTATGAGTGGGTTAAGAATGAGGGGTAGAAGGAGGATTGATGCCTTGCCCTCTTAACCTGTGACAAGTTGGACGCGGGTTAGGTCGAAACCGTCATATCTACTTGAGAGTGTACCTTAACGAATACTTGGATACAAGTTAATATTGTATTTACCAAAGTCAGCTAAATGTAATAACGCTCAAGTTAATTAGATGATATTCAGTATTCATCATCATTGTACACATAGACTTTGTTAGGATCAACGGATTAGATTGGACCACACCAAACAACTATGGATATTTCATGGTTTGGATCCAACCTTTGATATTTGAGGTTAAGAAGACATATACACAACATGGTAAAAAAGTAAGATAAAGGGACTCCTCAAATTTTATTGGATTAGGAATAATGATGAATTGTTAAACCATTCATTATCTATGATCGTAGGGGTCATTTCCAATGTATTGTTAAACAAACAAAAATATTATCAAAGAAGCTAGCAAAGAAAATTATCTAACAGCAAGTGCTTTTCCTTACCAGGCTAGGAATCCGTATGAGACAAGGATTACTAAAGTGACTTGGAGGACTAAACTAGATTTCCTGATTAGGGAACTTAGCTTGACTAGGATAGGTTCTCCTTATTGAGATTAGGGAACCAGGATAGATTTTCCTTATTGGATTAAGAATCAACTAGAAGGTTTTATTCTAGTAAGATTTATGAATCCTAATTCCCCTAGGAATTCTTATTCCATTAGAAACTAATTTAAATTCCTTAGTGTATGTTGAGACCACATGCTCCACGTTAGTACTATATAGTTCGCTTTGGACAAGACCCGCACGAATTTGCTCTTGGAAATCTTCCCTAAAAGCCTCGTACTAATAGGTCTAGGAGGACACTTATATAGAAGGTAAATTTCTTTTATTTTTTCGATGTGCTACTTGGATTGTCCTCCCCACCACACCCAAGTCAAGAACCACAAACGTCGGTATCTTCCCCTCAAACGATTATCCATTCGACCAACCGACCATCTTGCATCGTCATGCATTTTGATCCAATATACAAACGTAGATCCACATTTGATCCGCGCCACTTGCAATTGGCGAGACAATGAGGATCCACACAACTACAGTTTGCCGCCGGAGTATCTGAACTCTGAAATCACTCTGATACTATTCATCCAGACCGGACACTCCCCATATGATTTTTTTTCCCCCTTTCTCTTGTATTCATGGTATAAACATTGTTAGAGAGAGGATGAGATAGTGAAGTGACTTTTGAACAATGATGATGATGATGGGAGAATGGTTAGTTAATCACCTTGAGACCGATGTTGCCCTAAAAGGATTAAGAATGATGTGAGGTGGAAATGGGGAGGATTTATATCAAGTGAGGGGAAGAAGCCAGATGGGAGGGCACAAAGGAGGTTGTTGTTTTGGAATGTTGCTCTTAAATTAGAGCACATGGGAACAAAGGCTGTCTATTTGAGAGCTTTAAGTTTGTTTGTGTGGGTTTTTTAGTAGGGAAAATATGCTGCTGCTTGCTTGCTGTAGTTGACCCCAGCCCCAACAATATTGGGCTGAGGTGCCCACCCAGAGGGCACCATTTCCCTAATCCTGTCCTAATGCTCCCAAGACATCTTGGGGCCATCTGCCTCCCCTCCCTCCCTCTCTCTATCGTCCCTACAAAATTTATAACTTCCTTACATTCCATCATCACCACCCCCACCACTCCTCATGCTTTCTAGGTAAGTGATGACTCATCCAATTTTGAGTTATTGCCAAAGAATGATCATCTTAGCCATGTTTTGGTTGCGACTGGTGTATTTCTGGAGTAAATGATACTTCTAAGTGATTTGGTTGTCGTAAGAGTGGGTATCGGTTTGGTCTATGCTGGACAGCACCGGTTCAACTTAATCGAGTGTATTGTGATTCGGTTCTTGGTCTCGTGAATTTTGTGATTATGGAAGAAAAGTGATCATAAGTGATATTTGGACCGGACCGGACCAAATGCACTGCTGGTTCTTGGTCCTAAGATGTCTTTCATTATCGAGCCGCGGTTCTCATGAATTTTGTTCATTTCCCATCCGGACCGTTGCACGCTCCTAGGTCGTCGGATGTGCTTGGGCATATCATAATGGTCGATTGTTGATTTTTATTTAAATTGATCTTCGAATTTGGATTTTGAGAATTGGAACATGGTATTTACCGATTAGAGGTTAGTTAGGGTATCACATCAGATCCCCCAGACTCGATTCAATAAATAGTTTAGATAATGATATCTCAATGGAATCACTTGGATACTCCAGCGAAAAAGCCATCACAATTTTTTTATTTTTTATTTTATTTCTAGTCGTTCCTCATTGTATTTCTCTGACTTCACCCACTATTAACTTCATGCTGCTAATCAAGTCGTCGGAAGAACTTGAGTTATTACGAAAGTTACGTACTGACTCTATATATCATCACCGATAAAGGGTTTCATCACCAATAAAGGGTTTCGTTCGAAATCGAGTAAAGCACATCAATCCCCCCAACCACAGGATGTACTTGGAATGGAGTGATCAATGGAGGAGGGAGAGAGGTTGCTACTGAGCCACTTCCCCGATTGAATGGTTCAAGGAAGATCTGAAATGGTCCAGAGACTGCTGGCTGGCTGGCTGGCTGGCTGCTGTTCAACTGCCTTAACTTTAGTTTAGATGGAGTGCTGTTTGAAACAGAAAGAAAGAGATACGCTTTCGAAAAGAAAATTCAGAGCAGAAAAGGGAGAGGAACAAAATTCAGCCTTAGATTTTTGTTTTGGCCTCTCCATTTTTTCTCAAACCTTTAAAATGTTTTGTTGTTGCAAAGAAAGGACAAAGTGGTGAGGAAAAGGGGCCATGGATTTTTCGAAAATGAACAAAACATAATCCACCCAAAGAAAAGCCTGCAGATGGGTGAGGGAGGAAGGGAGAGCAAAAGCAGATGGAGGAATTGCCCTATCTTTCTTCATTTTATTCTTGCCCACCCAAAAAAAAAGTATTCGAATTTGGCAAAGAGGGTGAATTTTGAGGAGGATCATGGTTAGAGTTTGATTGATCCACACTAATCTATTGTGTAAATCAAGTAAAAAACCCCCGAATATTATGAGATTTACGTAGTTTTTCTAGTAGACGTGAACAATATGGGAGTTGATAAAGGTCGTCCTTAAAATTACTATTGATCGTCCTAAAAAATAACAAAGTTACACTTTTAACCTTTTGGCATTTTTAGCATACAAAACATCACTTTAACTATAAAAAAAATGAAAAACACTCAATTTCCCACACTCTTTAATTCATCGTTGACATTCTCGAGTCGTAATCGTTGAGAATACGTCCGAATCATGTGTAGCGACTCCGACGAGGTAAAAATCTGATTTTTTTTTTCAAAAAAAATTCCAAAACCCCTCAACCGAAGCCAATTTTCGGTTGTACCATGGCTCAACCTAAGGCAATTTTCGGTTGTACCATGGACCAACCGAAAATCACCTTCGGTTGCACCATGGCTCAACCGAAAATCATTTTCGGTTGCGCCATGGCTCAACCTAAGGTGATTTTCGGTTGGTCCATGGTACAACCGAAAATTGCCTTAGGTTGAGCCATGGTACAACCGAAAATTGGCTTCGATTGAGGGGTTTTGGTTTTTTTTGGATTTGTTTGGTTTATATCAATAATTTTCTATTCTTTTACTACGATTTATGATTCGGTCCATAAGATAATTTGTTGAATTTTGGTTTATATGTTTTTTTAGATTTATGGAAGGGGAAGGAGTTGTTTGTTTTGTGTTTGATTTTGAAATTCAAAATGGGCAATTTGGTAAATTACATATTAAGTTAGGACGATGGTTAGTAATTTTTAGGACGACCTTTAACCATTCAGAACAATATTATTCTACAAAGAGCAACGTGGTTTCAAAGTCGATCTTATTAGTGCATATTGTATTACTCGTTCTACACAGGATAGATGATACATAGATATGAATCTATCTTTACTAACCGCTATACACATGTAGAATAGAGTAACGTACACAAGTAACCCTTATATATTGACAATAAGGTGTTATACGGTCTCAAATTGGTTCAAGAGTGATGACTCATAAAACGATTCTTCGTTTGTTTAGCGCTCGCAAATACATAGTTGTCCTATTACTGATACATCATATCCTTATATGTCCTATTGACTCTCGTATGATGTTTATAAGATCTCAAGGAAACCCATCTAATTAATATAACATGTGTTGGTTGGACATCTTTTTACAGCTTGTTTGGGAAAATATCCAACTTTAAATCGATTCCTCTTCCAATAGTATACTTTCCTTGATCCCTTTATGATTCTTCTTTTGGGTTGTTGTAAGAGATATGAATACACATAAAAAAGGCTGCCAACCAGTTAGCACTTCTGGGTGATGAAGAGAGGAGAGCAGAGAGTCAGTGAGTGCTATACATAATTGGTCAGTTTTTGGAATCTGGCTAACAGTTGCATTTACTGCACTTGTAAATTAAGGGCCACCTTTTTTTTTTGTGTGTGGATTTTGCCTTTGTAATTATGACTGGAAAAGAAGAAAAAGAGGTTCTTGATTGAGTAATTTGATCCCTGGAATTTAGCATTCATCTTCTTGTAAATAAAAGGGTCAAAGGAGAATATTTGTTGGACATTTTTTTTGGGTAGAAAGATCATTTGTTGGTAGAGTTGTACAATTCATGTTTTAATTGGCAACTATGTTATATTTAAGGCATATGATTCCTTTTGTTACCTCTCTTGATCCATTAAGGTCCCTTTACCATGTCTTGCATCTAGCTAGTTTGCTTCATAGTAGCCCTGTAGTCCGCTCGAATACGGTTCTCGCCGACATCTTTAACCCTAGTGGACGGTTAATGACAAAGATCTTCGCTCTTTGTTTGCCTTAGTCTCTCTTATGTATGAAGCGACTGAGTCATTTTTTAGTTGAAATCATATTAGGATGGCAGGTTGCAACTAGTAAGATTGTACAGTGGAGGGAATGGCTTGCCTCGATGGCACAAGTGGAAACACTTCTACCTTGAATTGATACTTTTATCCAAAAATTAAAGATACTTTGAATAACTCGGCGTGTGGTGCAATTAACGCTATACTTAACCTTGGCGTTCCTTGAATTTTCTTATATATGATTAAACATAAAACTAACAGAATTTTCTTATATAAGAAGTTGTTGGAATGATTCTCGTGGAAACCTAATAGGGCCAAAAATTGTTGTGATCATGAAACCATTGATAATATATAATTCTCTTATATATTAATCCAATTGGAAGGCGATAGAGTAGAACTTTTAAATTAGTTGGTAAAGACAAAAGGCTAGAGGAGCAAAATGAGGGATTTGTAGATATGATTTGGTAGCAAATCCCACCAATATGAAAATTTTATTTTCCCTCTCTTATTGTCTTATTAGCTTCTGAATAAATCTACAACACCTCTCCCTAAATTCATCCAACAAATGAGGGGAATCTCATTATCATACAACTCATACCAGCTCATCTACTCTTAAGTGTTGAAAAATCAAAGAGTATGAGTCACATAACCATTTGTTGCAATTTAAGCAAAACAAATTGATATGTAATTAGTGGAAGGAGTCATGTTTTGTTTGAAATATTAATTGGTTGAAGAGTATGTATTCATTAAGAGGCTCCCTCTAAAGAATGAATAACGAAATGCTCTAAAGAACGGATTAATCTTAATATTGATGACTCTGCTTATATCATGCCTCATATTCAACCTTGTTTGGTGGCACTAATGCACTATAAAGGGGAGGCGAGTCGATTTATGGACTTCCATGGTTAATTTAGGAGATGGAAATCACAACAAGAACTTAGCTGGTGAAACTACTATTGCATGATCTCTAATTGGATTGTGAAACCGCGTTGAAACAAGTAGTTCTATATACTGATTCTGATGCTATGTCCCAACCAACACAACCTGTCATCAGTCATACAGTCACGCTCACCTTGGCTATGTCTATGCTAGCTGCGGCTGCTTACTCCTTGATAGCAGCTACATTTCAAAATTTTGAGTTAGTCCGAATCAATATTCATCGCAAGGATATTTTTCATTGGAAGAAAGATAATTAACTCTATCTTTACATGGCATTTGCTCAAATCCCTAAATCTTTCGATATCTTTAACTGATTTTATATGATATCCTAGATGTACTTATAAGTTACAAGTGGTGTTTGACTTGATTTATCTAGCACCTAGCTACCTTGTTCTCATTTTTTCTTGCCAATAATCCCATCAAGCACTCCAAATTGCTTTCAAACAAAGTAAACCTAGAAACGTTCATTCTCCTCTCTATATGTAGCACAATGAGATGGAATAATTGGCATTTCTAGCACAAAAGTGGAGGCTTTTTTGACTTGGCCATTTAATTTCATGATGATAGGCTTATACCCACTCAATTGCAAATCCATTTATTACTAGGGCTAGCAAATGGAAGTTGGGATTGAGTTTTGAACACAATTAAAGGTCCATCACTACAATTAAAAGAGAGATTTTGCGCATGTTTTTTTTATTAATTAACATAATCACCTAAAGGCCAAGTAAAAAGTTGCAATCTTTCTTTCCAAACAGATTCATTCCAATGACATAATTGAAGAATCCATATCCAATTATCAGTAGTTGACTTTACATATGGAGCTATATATGCTTGTTCTAAAATCACCCAACAAAGCAATTTGATCATTATATAATTGGGAAAACTCCTTACTTCTCGGACAAGTAATAGTGACTCATGCATGACTCAATGACAAATACGTACTCGTACTTTACTTCGTATTGTGCAATGGCGAAGCCAGGATTTAGAGTGACAAGAGTGCTAAAAAAATAATTTTAGCAACAACTTTATGGAATGGAACATAGGTATTGGAAGGCGGCTAATAACCCCTCATCATCTCACCACTCCACACTGTTTTCTCAACATACGAATACACAAACTATAACCTTCAGACCAAATATTGAGAGAACTATATGCCCTGAAAAACTATGCGTAGTTCCGCCACTGATACTATAACTCGTGCTCTAGCTAACACCTCAAGTATTAAAACACATTCTTGAATTTAAAGGTCTTTCTAATACGTTGGGTGGACAATGATAATGATGCAACTGCATTTAGTTTAAGCTAATCTCAATCTCAAAGAATTATGAGGTAAACTGAAGCAGCTGTGATCAGTGAAAACACATTATAATCAATTAAGTAGGAGCAAGAAAGAAGGTGCCAGGAAAGTTGAAAAATCTTGATCTGCTTCGAATGGTTACATCAAACGGAGAGAGAGATGAGCATTGAGTTGTACACATAAAACAAACAAAAGATATCACCTTGTGGCATGGCGTGAAAATACACAAAATTTTGAACTCATCCAATCCGGCATTCGATGTAAACGACATTGCCCTTTATTGAACAGATCGGTTGTCTAAGAACAAAATGTATGCAGCCTTGATAACTAATCTCGACTTCAGTCTTTTACGCGTAACATGACAAATTCATTTGCGTATTGAAGGAGCGACTCGTTTGTCCGAGACTCTAGGAAATCCGAATTTGAGAGCATTTAAAAGACAATGTTTATTTTGAAAACGGAGAACAACTTTCGATTGATCACATGTTTTTTTTTAGGACATTTTGGTCATAAAGAAAATAGTTAAAGGGCTAGAAGTTGAGGGGTTGATTTGCTAAAAGTACTATAGTAGAGGGATCTAAACGGTCATTGACCCATATGTAACACTATATCCTTTGGGATTTGCGTATAGGGGAATGTCAAATCATAGAGTGCCATGTGTCAACCAATCATTTGCCCACCAGGTCTTCTTTTTTTGTCCACTTAGAGGAAACTCTTTTGTTACATCAAAATCACAAAGTCACTCACTCCACCCTTTGGCATTTGCGACAGCCACAACTGCCTATATTTTCCCACCCCGCAATAGAGAGAAACTATTCATTGATCAAGCAGAATGATTTGATTTCAATAATTCGAGTTGTTGAAAGATGTTTGAGTATAAAACATATATCACTTGCTACCATACATCTCAAACGAAAAAAAATCACTATGTACGGGTTTGAAGTCTGCACATGTCTGATTCTCATGCGATTAACAAAACAAACGAGATGTCATCGGGATTCGAACAGTAGACCTCTCGATCACAGAAGACCCTAATACCATGTCAAGAACGAGTTGTGATCCCAATAACACAAGTTATTAAGAGAGGTTCAATTAAAGATCACATACCACTTTCTAACATCACCCCCCCCCCCCCCCCCCAGAACATGGTTCCTCGTGCATCGCCCGATCGGATTGTTGAATTCTCGTGCGCACGCTCTTTCGATCATTCCATCCCCGTGACTTCCGTAACACACAATTTGGACCGACCACGCGTGATCGACAGTCCCTATTTCCACGCAATGTACCCTCAAATCACCCATGGAAAGAATACAGTCTTTCGATCCCTCGTCGCTCGAGTGAACCGAAACCGACGATCGTTAGCTGAATCATGTCTCCCCAACACCTAGATCAACAATATTTTTAACCTCCTTAACTTTGCAACTCAGAGAAGATAACCAAGGAGGCAGTACTGGAGAAAAGGGTACAAAGATAACAACCTCATCAGAAGAGTGGCAGTAAAGATATAAAAGAAGAGAGAATCCCACATGAAAGCAATATATAGCAGCAGAGCAGCAGCTGGATGACTGGAGAGGGCAGAGACCATACAATTGGGCCGTCCAATCCAATCCCTCCCTCGCGAATCGAGGGCTAAGTGTTTTCAGTTTTCACTTTAACAGTCAGAAACTTTTCACAGTAAAAAAAAAAACAGGAAATGGAAAAGAGCAAGTAACAAAAAAGTTCCAATTTTTTTTTACTGCTCTGCTTTGCTTTGCCTTCCCCAAGAACACACTTCTTTCTCATTCCTTTTTCTCACCTTTCTTGGTTCTTCACTTCTTTGCATGTGAAGCATTAGTTAAAGGGATAATCTTTATCTCTTCTTTTTAAGTATGGGATGGGATTTAGGGTTTAGTTTTAAGTAAGTAGGGTTTTAAGGATTAAGAAATTTAAATGGAGGGGGATTTAGAACAAAGCACAAAGCATGCACACTATTTCATGGGCATATGTTTTGTCCCTTTAAAACCATGCTTAGCTTTGTCTCCATTCCATGTCTCACTCCACTCCCCAATGGCCATGTACACTCCCAACTTTATTCCCATCAAATTATAATTTAGATTATAGTTGTCTTGTATCATTCCAAAACCTCTCTTTTCCCCCCTACTCATATATCTCTTCCTCTTCATTTTTGTTAGCATGTGAAATGAGCCCAACATGATTTCATGGTCATACATTGTTGTCCCTAGTATGGTCTTTTTTTCTTGTTGGACTTCATACCAAGGATTGCTCCTTCCATCGTGTTATGATCATACCCGGTTAAGTCGATACCGGTGGCGGTTTGTGTTGACTGGTTCAGAGTTGTGTGGTGCTGAAATTCGCTTTAAATATTTGTATGTGAGTTGGGGTCGAGTGAAGATTCAGTTGTTATCACTCGCAAAGTAATTTTGTTTCGCATATTTTTTTTGGATATACCTACTTACTAACGTTCAAGTGATTTAATCTTGATGCAAATGGAATTCTCAATAGCTAAGTATATCCATATCATTCTACCATCCCATTGTTCGATATGTGCAGATCTCGAGAAGACTTCTAACGATTTCTCTTCAAGTATGTGGACACTAGACCGAGTATTGGTTTGACAAGTGCCCGTCGTTGTTTGGTTGAGTGGGGATTGATCAAAGGAGACAACCCTCAGTCTCAAACCCTACCAAGCTTGGCTAGCCTCTTCTACTTAGCGGATTCAAACCTACTACCAACAAGTTCAAAATTAGTAGAATTACTGCTCGACCAACCCCTTATTCGCATCAAAATCTCATATATTAAAAAGGATGAAGAAGAAAGGATTGAATATCGATCATCCACGTACCTATAATGCTTCCAAAGGGGCATCATCATATCGACCATCGCCGGCCATGAACTCTTTCCAAATTCATACTGTTGCGTGATCAACAATGCTCCAAGTGAAGGACAATAGCAATATTTCTCGAACAATTTTCCATCCATCGAAGCTATATATCTTTAACATGCAATCATCGACCGATTTCCTTCCATAGGAAACCGATTTCATGTATGATTGAACCTCGTCAAGACCCACCAATTTTATCCCAAGTGGGAAAGAAAAATGTAACAAGAGAGAAGAGAAGAGAAACCTACCCAACTAGATAAAGCCCACCACCATTACACCACAAGAATTAGGGCAATCACAAATATATAGCTTCTGCCAGCCGCCAATCCATATAGCTATCAATTCATTGTCATCCCATTAGTCGACATGAAAACACACCCATATGCTCTTAGATATGCCATCACTTCGTGAAATAGCATCCGTATTGATAGCATCGTTACTATTATTATTTTCGTATATCTTCTTATCGTTGACTTGTTATCTTAAATGGAACGTCTTCATTGCTATGCGAGGATTCAGATCGGTCGGGTTAACAGTTCATAACACTCTGAAAGGTTGAATTGAGAATCCATGAAATCAAGGAAAGGCGGATGTACGTAGTCGTAGAGAAACTAGCTTAGCTACCTTCAATGGAACATCGAGTTCGATAAGGATTCATATCGAATAATGAGTAACGCTCCGCAATACTTGATAGGGTTTGACTTCATAATCCCTGAAATCAAAGGAGAAATGGATCTAGGGAAAGTGGCTTAGGTATAGGCTGTAGCAGAAAATTGTAGCTAGGCATTAATGCACATTCAGAGTATTTGAACATATGTGCAAGAATGGTGGGTTGGAGGGATCATAGACAAGGACACTTTGCTTCCCATCTTCCCCTTCCTATTTATGCCTCTATCCCCCCCACTTTTATGTCCCTATCCAACAATCCCACATTCCTCTTTGCAATGTTGTATCTTTTGTTTTGTGTTCTTCCCTCCTTTACTCTCCTCCAATATTGTGTCATATACCATCTGTGACACTGGTCGAACACGATCGTGTCGAAACTACGTATCAATCTTTGACCAAAACTTACACGAGATTTCACCAGATGATAGCATAACAAGTATTCAACGATCTTGTTATCGTACCTCTAAACCGATCTTGTCACGATTCGTGGTCCTGCCATATGAATTGGCTTTCTTCATCAATTGCTTCCTTCTCACTTGTTCTTCAGCGGATGGGTCCTTCTTTGGGTTCAAAGAGGAGTGAATGAATGAATGAATCGAAGAGCATGAATATATGGTTTTTTCGTATCTTCACATGATGGGAGCCATGTGATGGTATGTCACGATCTCCCCATTATTTCTTCTTCTTCTTCTTCTTCTTCTTCTTCTTCTTCTTCTTCTTCTCCCCCATCTTAATTATCTTCAACTTCTTGCCATAGTAACAATTATTAAGAAGGGCTTATGTGATGATGATAGTATCATAATAGTTGTTTTCTATAAGGTTTCGTGATTATCGAATTAGGACTTATATTCGGATAGATGTAAGTCAATGTTAGGAAAATGAAGCATTCACAAAGAAGTTACCCGGTTCGAAACTCCTATTACTATGTCACTTTGTTGTATAGTCATAGTTTTAGGCTTTTAACAGTTGTAGTAGTCATTGTTGTTTTGTAGCATTACGACTACGACGCAATCATTGACGTAACTATTATAATACAATTCAAGTGTCACATCAAAAATATAAGGGAAACGACCCTCGTAGATTATTGTTCACCTAGCCCAATAAGCATGAGGTCTTTTTGGGAAGGAATCCAAAAGTAAAATCGTGTAGGTTTCGGCCAAATCAGATAATATCGTACTAATGGAGCGTCGGTTTCAATATGAGGTATCATAGCCTGGTCCGGACTTCGATTCCTAGGCGGTGGATGTCAGTTTGTTGGACCCTCATTCGGTGTCCTAGAGATTTGAGGTAGGTATTTGTCTGGCGGATCAGGGAAGATTCGCGTCTTGTGATCTACCTGACATATCAATGGAGACATGCATCTGGTCAATCCTTGTATCGAAACTCCTGTCGATACAACATGTTTGGCATATCAAGATAATTGCCGAGAAGAGTACGAAGAAGTAAGTCTGTGACGTAAAAACTAAAACGTACCGGCTTGAGCCCATTAGGGTGGTTTTCAAAATCGGTACAAAACTACAAATCCATCCACGCGTTTAGTGACAAAAGAGGGCTTTGGAAAATCATGGTGCCCCTGGCTGTCCCTCCAGAAGGGTAGAAGCCCTACCCACCTCACTCCCCCACACTTGAAAGCCCAAATTAAGAAGGACCCAATTCCCTCCGACCATCCACGACCCACTTCACTTTGTGGGGGGCTTTTCTTAGAAAGGGGGGTACTTCCCACTTTAAGTAGTGTTTGCGAAATCGTATTATCAATCGGAGTTGAAGTCGAGAGGCAATTTTTTTAGGTTTGATAAAGTTGGAACCACGATTTAAGGTCAAAATATCATATACAGTCAGCGTAGGCCAGATTTCTTAGAACGTTGGGGTCCTTAAAATACAATAACACTATAACCAGCTTTGAGTTTATTGGGATCCTCAGATGAGCTAACATCGACGAGAGTATGGGATCCTAAACTTGCATTCTATCTAATGCTCTGTGTATTTAAAGGGTTTTGTTGTCAAATGGAGTCCTAGGGACGGTACTCCTCTCCACCTCCCTCCGCCACTCATCATCTACCATTAACTTTTCAGATACAATTTCCGATTTATGATCCTTCCACCTCTGTAATCTAGAGGGACAATTTATTTACCACCAGAACAACTCAGGGGACAGTGTCCTACAACAGATCAAAAGCCCCAACCACAATGTCCACAACATGCTGGCCATTGCTCTGTTTTTTTTTGCCTCCAGCCTTGTCAGTGAAAAAAACTGGCAGTAGGGTTGCGACATGGAAAGGGACAGATGGGGAGGAAGTGATCGAAGAAGAAGAAGAAGAAATGGGGGCTAGCTAAGTATATCCGGTTCCTGAGACACAGGCAGGGCAATTAAGTTGGGTGGTGGTGGAGAATTGGAGATCACTAATTCCACCCTCTGTTTCTCTGTTTGTGTTTCTGTGCTGTCCCTTTTTTGAATGGGTACTTTAGGTTGTTTCATATGGGGCTTCACATGTCATGAATGTCCAGATTTGGAGGGAGAGGAAACGCCATTGTATGTTTTAGATCTTTATACAGAACCGTCGGTGCTCCAAGACAATAAGGTTGTCAAATCTGTATCCGGTCCGCCGGTTCGATCGGGTCCGGCCGAGATCGATCGTATAAACGGTTGGAAGACACTTTCGGTTGGACGGTTCTATGAAAAAGTCAAAGTCGGCTTAAACTAGTTAGAATCGGGTGATCTGGTTAGTCAAAACCGGGTTTGAAAATGTTGATGATGTCAAATATATGAATGTAGATTAGTGAGTTTGTTCTCTCAAATATATGCATAATTGTATTTGATATCAGAGGTTTCCTCACACATTATGCTAAAGTCGATTGAATTGGTTGGACCCGATCCAACAATTAAACCTAAACCCATTTGTCAAACCGACTTGGTGGCTTAATCCGATTCGACACAACCTTGCTCAAAACTCTAATACGAGATCACTTAACTGTGTCGTGGTTATGATACCGCTGAATTACCAATCTGTTTTGTTTTGTGCATGTTGTAGTTTTAGGGCTTCCCTGATTGTGGCTGTGGAGCCGCCAAAGAAAGGACCACAAGACCAACCAGGCCCATATCCATTGAGGAAAAAGATAAGAAGTCTGTCAGACGTTCAGCGAACGACTGGGTCCAGTTTCGGTCAGTGTAAGCAGGCCCAGGCCCACTAAGTAACGGGATCTGTTTTGCCCGTCGACAGTCTTACTCCATGGGAACATTGTTTGTTCAAGCTTCTTCGAATTGCGCTGCAAAGTTAGGGTTCGAATCAGTTACACAATTACGCATTTATGAGGAAAGATCATTGCGGATTTGTAAGAACGTTCTTGAATGTATGACTTGCAGGATGCCGATCTACTTGACAATCGCAAAAGGATCGGAATACAGAGCATCTGATCACAATAGATTCAATGCTTCGAGAGAAACGAATAGGAAAATTATGGCAAACACTCTGCTCCGTCTTTCCAATCATACCGAATCAGTTACACAATTACGCATTTATGAGGAAAGATCATTACGGATTTGTAAGAACGTTCTTGAATGTGTGACTTGCAGGATGCCGATCTACTTAACAATCGCAAAAGGATCGGAATACAGAGCATCTGATCACAATAGATTCAATGCTTCGAGAGAAACGAATAGAAAAATTATGGCAAACACTCTGCTCCGTCTTTCCAATCATACCGAATCAGTTACACAATTACGCATTTCTGAGGAAAGATCATTACGGATTTGTAAGAACGTTCTTGAATGTGTGACTTGCAGGATGCCGATCTACTTGACAATCGCAAAAGGATCGGAATACAGAGCATCTGATCACAATAAATTCAATGCTTCGAGAGAAACGAATAGGAAAATTATGGCAAACACTCTGCTCCGTCTTTCCAATCATACCAGTTCCAAAAATTCAGATATCCAACAAAACATCACCACAAACCCAACACCAACAAATACGAAACCACAAGTTCCACTCTACCACAGAAAAAAAAGTGCACCACTTGCTCAAACAGAACTCTACTACTAGTTGTTGTCTTTTAGAAAGGTTCTCAGGATAGTTGAACCTGCAAATACAAATGGGCACATCCCATCATGAAAGAGAGAAACTCAGGAGATGACCAAGACACAGCACCCCAGGCACAAGCGAGAACCAGCATGAGGGATGATCAAGCTTTGAGGGGTGCAACACTTTAATCGAATGCATCATCATCGTCGTCGGGAAGAGGTTGGTTGGCAGCTTGGGCGAGTTCAGCTTCATGCCTGGACATCAGAAACATTAAAATTAAAGACATCTGTTAGAACTCTGCCACACAAATCTATTAACTATGAGCAGAGGAAACGAGTATAAGAAGGCTTACTGTTGCTGAGTAGCCATGTCAATCTGTACTTCTGGTGGCCGCAGGGCAACAGCCTCCACAAAGTGAAGATTAGGATCCCTAAAACCAATAAAAATATCGAGCATCAGCTTATTATTAATCAAACTGGTGACAGATAATAAAAACTAAGCAGTAACACTACTGAACTTACCCAGCAAGCTTGCGGGCCAGGTAGAGGAAAGGCTTTTCGAAGTTGTAGTTGCTCTTGGCAGAAATTTCATAGTACTGGAGGTTCTTCTTCCTGTGGAAAGTAACCTGCTTGGCCTTGACCTGTCTGTTCTTCACATCAACCTTGTTTCCGCACAGGACAATGGGTATATTTTCACAAACCCTGGGAACAAAGTAATAAGAAAACATCAGCCTTTGTAGAGATTAGGAACAAATCGTGTTGCACAATATTAAGCCTGACTAAAGAGTGCAGAGATTAAGACGTATAGACAAAGCCACATACCTGCAGAGATCACGATGCCATGTAGGAACATTCTTGTAGGTTAATCTAGCTGTAACATCAAACATGATAATGGCACATTGACCATGTATGCTGCATTTTGGAATACAAGAAGTTAGTCAAAGAAATCAACAGGAGTATCACATAGTAATAATATACATACCATCAGAGAATTGTAACAGGGATACTTAATCCACTGTTCAAGCAATGGTTTGAAACTGCAGTATACATTAGAATGATATGAAAAGCAACACTGATAAAAATCCTTCACTACACTCTTAAGAATAGAAAACTCTCAGCTTTATAACTTGATACTAGCATGACCGAACAATAAATCACAGATAAAGATGTAAGCAAAATAACTAAGGAGTAAGGACAAAGAGAACACAGAACCATAGAGTATGAAAAATCCCTACAGTGGTAACTACAACATATCAACTATGGCACGGGCCGACCAATGGATTAGCAAACACTACTAAGGCACTACTGAAAGTGCAACCAGTAAGCCAGCCCATCAGTTTACATACGTCAGTTCAACAACCATATTCAAGAAATTTCTAAGAGAGACAGGCGTACTAAGTACAACAAATACTTTTCACAAGGCATACACAACGCGATCCACACTTACTAGTATCCATCTCTGAGCCCACCAAATTTCTCTTGCCCAGCTGTGTCCCAGCAGTAGAACCTGATCTTCCCACAGTTTGTGGTGAAATCCAATGGATGTACTTCCACACCAATGGTTGCTGCAAAACCAACACGAGATTCAGCTTTCCCTCCAACTCAAAACAGGTAAGACATTATTCAATCAAAACTCAGTTGAACCAAACACTCACGCTCATATTTCTTCTCAAACTCTCCAGTCAGATGCCTCTTCACGAATGTAGTTTTCCCTGCATCACCCAGAACACATCTTTTCAATACAACCAACCACTCACAAATACTCATATTACTTACAATGAACACCAGAATTTTTCCCCATCGCAAGATCTATCAGCCTTAACAATACCACCATTCCAAAACCAGAGGAGATCTACGGAAAACAATAATCTTTCGCTCCAAACACGAACCAATCCACATGTAATGAAAGCGCGAGACACCAACAGTTCACACCAACGAGCAAAAAACATTGACAGGGAAAATTTACCAGTTCCTCCATCGCCAACAATAACGAGCTTGAAGCTCGGGTAATCAACTTGCTGCTGGTTCGGCAGAGCCTACAACAGGGGAAACCAAAAACCGAATCAGCGAAACCGAATCACGAAAAAACCCTAGCAAAGCAGCCAATTCGGAATGACGCGACCGGAAGGGAAATCGGAAACAACGGAGACTACAAGGAAAGCGGAGACGTACCATTCTCGCCGGAGATGCGGGGGAGGGAAGAGCCTCGAGAACCAAGGGTTTGCAAAGGAGGGAGAGAAGCCAGTGAATGAAGACGGCGAAGCTATGAAATTTTATATAGGGCAGAACCACGGCAGCGTAGCTTGAAGATGCAGCGCTGCTTTAAAATTAAGCAACTACCTGGGCCGTTGGATTCGATTACCGAAAATGACTTTTTCAAATAGGATATACTCGGCTCGTCCACAGCCGTCCGATTAAATGTGTTTTGAGTTTTTCCGCTTACGCGGTTGCCTTCGTGAGCCTTTTTCAAATCCCTCTGTAATCCCGTAAAAAGCGACACCGTTTGTTAGGAGAACAGCAAAGGCCCACAACGGGCCCAATAGCCCTGAAGCCCGTTAAACACTGTAAGGCAGTCTCAAAGTCCACAATTTGGGAAAGGTAAAAGGAAAGAAATTTGATTAGTCGGAGTTTTGTTCTTCGTCATTCTCCAGCAGCAAATTTCCGACGGATCGACCTGTTGTAATCAAATATGTCCACCGCGGCCGATCCGAGCAATCAGTTAGTTCTCCTTCGTCTTCAAATCAACCCTTTTGCGCTCAAACATTGAAATTCCGTCTGAGATTGGTTTTGGCGCCGATGCAGGGCGGCTGTTGCTAGGAAGCCGAAGGCTCCGTTCAAGTTCTTGGTTCCGCTCATCTACGCTCCAGTTCTTCCATTGAGTAAGCTATTCTCGTGTCATTTATCGTTCAAATTTAGAAGCTTTTTCCCGATTCTGTTGATGGGTGTTTGAAGGTTGTCTCTTTTTTATCAGTTCGGCTGTCGCTGCGTAGGAATCCGGTCTTGAGGGACAGGTTGTTCACTGCTGTGTTGGCGGGTGCCTTTATCCATGGTGGTTACTTGGTGTATCCTTTCTCCTCCTCCCTCTCAAGTATCATGTCAATTATGGTTCCCCTGTTGATATTCACCTGCTCCTATCAATTGATTCGTTTTCTTTTCTTTATGTGGGCATGCTTGTTGGTATACGCCTGCGATGATCAATCAATGTGCACCTTGCATACTCTTTTTGAAAGAGTGGCTATCTTGCAATGGGGAAACAAGTAGATTCTGATTCCATTGTAGCTTAGAAGTTTTGTTGCTGCATTCTCATTTGCTCATATATTCCGCCTTTCGGGTGAATTGGGAAGCATGATAGCTCAACATTTGCACTCTCTTCGTAGGTGTATCTAGTTTGTTAGGCATTAAAATTTTGTCTTCTGATAATAGGATGGCGCATAGCTTATCATCTCTTTGGTGTTCATCAGTTTTACAGATTTCTGACCGTAGATGTCTGTTCGAGCTAGTTCTGTAATACAGCGTGGCTGTGCTGCAAAGCATCGGTATATGGATGGATAGATAGATAGTTGGTAACAAACTATCTCTGTGTGTATATAGGTGTAACTGGTAATGTTTGCTATTAGGCGTAGCTCGTTAATCTGTTTACATCTTGGTCTCTTTCCCATTTCTTATTGGGGAGAAATTATCAAAATATTTCTCTTTTTAGTGTTGTTCTTATCTCTTCTCCATCATTCTGGAGTACTTGCTTGGAGTTTGAGTACAGAAAGCACCGTTCCATGCAATCGTCTGCATGTCCTTAGTGGAAGTGCACTTGTAGAAATTAGAAAGACTAGATTATACCGTACAATGCGACTTGGTTTCTTGTCGATTTGATTCTCTTGCCCACGCAGTGCATTTAGCCTTTAGATGAACAGGCTGAGGCTTCTTAGTTTTAGGATCTCTGGTATTTTTATGATGGATGAATTAGGATCTCCTGGTGTCTCTAGGTTGGTTAGTTCTTCTATGTGGCATCCTCTTCCAGTTGCTACCTTGTGTTTCCGTAGCAAATCATAATCCTCTTGAAGTTACTGCTTCCAAAATCCACCGTCAGCATTTCCCCCCCTTGATTGTTTGCCATTCCAAGCTTGGAGCTTCTTGCTCGGGCACTAGAACCGGTGACGAGATACACTGAAAGCGGGTTATTTCCTCTATTTCCCTGGAAATAACAAGCGGGGGCTATTATAGCAAGCTAATTACCACAGTGCAGGGGATGAGATCTTTCACAAGCAAAGGGGAAACAATTTAGTGAATAGACTCATGAAACCAAGTCTTATAAGACTGCTTGGGTTCTAGGCTCTAGCCCTTCACTAGTCTTCAAAATTTTCATTCGTCGCGTCATTTTGTGCACAATACTTGCTCAGCTGCCTTTGAGATTGAAAAATCTCTTCTTTTTTCTTCTTTTCTTCCTGACTAGCCTAAATTGAACCACAGTTGATCCTAGTAAGCAGAGGGAACTCATTAGAATGATGTTTGATCTGCTACTTGTATTCTGTACTAGTTATCTTGATGAAACAGAACATTCCTCCCTCCTGCTTCTCGTCTCCTGTTAGTATTCCTTAATCATAATTTCCAGGACTGATTTATACGACGCCGAGAGCAAATGAAGTTTCGAAGACAGCATGCAGGATCCCGGATCCTAATTTTCTTGCCTTTTTTTTTTTTTTTTTGACACACCAAGATTTGATTTGTTGAGTTGATACTGTTGTATTCTTGTTATTTTGCTATTCGAATAGTTTTAGCGTGTCGATGAATTCCGAGTTGTTAAGTCGATGCCAGTTGAAAATAGTACCAGAGATGCAAATATTGTTTCCAGCATCATGACTTGACTCTATTTCTACTGTCTGTCTGCATCAAGGAAATCTGCAGGCCGTGACAATATTTTCCAACCCTGAATGGAACTCGTTTCATGTGTTTCTCTCAAGTCGGAAGAAACCCGCAAAAGCGTGCAATTGGACGGTGAACATGGCGCCACCACTTCTGGCTGAGCCTAGAACCACCACCACCATTTGTAACTTTCTGCACTTTTTTTTTTTACACATACACGTCTTGCTCATGAGAAAACCGTGCTTTTTTTTTTTCTTCTGTCAATTCTTCACAATCAAACATTTGTTTGCCCTGATTAGCCATTTGACATCCTCGAAAATCAAACATTTGTTTGTCCTGATTCGCCCTTTGACATCCTCGAAACTTCGTAAACGAATTACGAAACTGCGTCGTAGTTGGTCTATCGCCTTGGTTTCATTTTTCCTTCTCGCGATTTCTGTTACCGAAAACTCGTTCGAATGTAGCCAATTGAACGAGGTGGGAATCGAATACACGATCTACCGTTCAACTAGTAGTTCAATAAATAAATAAATAAGCCGGAAAAAAAAATTGTTGTTTATTAATCCGATTTCGGTTTAACAAAAAATCTGATATAAAAAAAAAGCATATTCTTAGGCAAAATACCAGAATCCATCAATCCAATTACCTCGGGCGACTTAATTATCTTTATTATGCATTAAATATGCATTTAGCATTTTGCTTAATATGATAAATCCACGATTAAGCTAATAAAAAACGCTGAATTATTCGATCCAGCTACAAAGTGCTACATTCAGAGCTCCAACCCCCAACCGTTTCCATGGCGGAGCTCAGATCGCCGGGAAACGATTGCAAAGCATAAACATGATTACTGACACTAATCTTGTTTTTTGCAACCACTACTTTACAGGATGAAGCTAGTTAATTCTTCTGTTACAACAAGGAACTAATTGAACAAACATTGATCCCTAGAAGAAGAAGAAGAAGAAGAAGTCACCGGAATCATCCCACGCTTTTTTTTCTGCCTCCAAGCTAAAATTCATGGACGGAGAGACGGACTGACTGGCCGACGACGGAGACGGCCAATGACACAGCGCAAACTCGAAAAAAAAAACACTATTTTACAAATCTAAGGGGAAAAAAAGGGGGAACGGATCTAGGAAACGATCGAGATTACATTACACGAGAGGGACAAAGCGAGGCGGAGGCTAGGAGGAGCTGGTGCTGTTCTTGTTGTTGAAGTCGGAGGCGAGGCGGGAGGCGATGGCGGAGTGGTACATCGCGTCGTGGTGCGCCGACGTCCCCGAGGTCAGCATCCGGAGCTGCTTGGCCTTCTCGGCGGTGAAGCAGCCCGGGGAGAATCGAGATCTGGCCTGCTTCGCATCCAGATCCGGCCGATTCTCGTCCTGATCGGCCGCCGGCTGGCTCGGTGGCGTCGTCCCGACGTAGTCCGGCTCGGAGGACCAGCCGAAGAGCGGGGACCACCATTTCGGCGAGGAGGCGGAGGAGGATGGGGGAAGCTGCCTCCGGCGGTTGTTGAGGTCCGGGTTGGATGAGGCGTAGACGACGGCGGGGCGGAGGGGTAGGAGATTGCTGGCCATTTTTTTTTTTTTTTGTTGGTTTGGAGTTTTCGAGATTCTCAAGGTCGGAGATTAGGAAGGAAGGTTTTTTTTGGGCGACAATGGCGTGTGGGGAGCTTTTTTTGTTGTTATGACAGTTGGAAAAGGAAGGAGGTGGGGCGGGCGGTATTTGAAGGAAAAGGGGGAAAGAGAAAAGCGAAAGGGAAACGGGATGAATGGATAAGATAGGACACGTGGAGGTGGCAGAGAAAGGAGCGGGGGCGAGGAGGGCATCTAACGCAGTAACGCTTCTTTCTTTATTACCGGCTATTCCGGTGGCTTGTCAAATGGGTCGGGATTTGGACTGACTCGGAGGTGTCTCGTGACTCGTGACTCGGGAGATGTGTTTTAGTTCCCCGGCCTCGTGATCCATTATTCCTAGCATGGGCTCTCAACCATTGGGCTGGACTAGAAAGCTGCCACCCCAATTTCTCAAGTGGCTCGAGTCCATTATGGAAAGGCTTTTTAGCCTTATTCATTAATAACCCTCCAGAGGTTAATGTTTTGGCAAGCTAGCTTGGCCCAGGTCCCAAAACTAGGGATGGCAAAACTATTCGTAACCGTGGATATCCGCCCGAATTCGGCTTAATCGTGTAGGGTAAAACTCGAACCCGAAAGACATTTAGTGGGTATGGGTAAAACCCGAACCCGTATATTGTGGGTAATGGGTGGGCATGGATTTCTCACTATCCAATCCGAACCCGCCCGATTATACAAATGCATATGTATTTTCTCTAGATATAATCATTATTTTTCTCTAACATATTTTGTCTTTAGCATATAAGTATAATATTTTCATGAAATTGTGTTGTTTTAGTTAATTTTTTTCATTCTAGTGAAATATTGCCGTACTTTTTCTCTTACATAATGTGAGAATTCGTGTGAATGTTAACATATTTGTTGAAGTTATGAAGAAAAATATGTTTACTAATAGTAGCAGCGACCTAAGTTCAAATAACATAGGCAACCACTTAAATGTTTATATTTACCCATACACAAACTACAATTGGGGGATTATAATCGTTTTTCCAAATTTTAGGAGTGTCCCGCTACCACTTACATATGATTTTTACCTATATACAAACTACTATCGGGGGTTGAATAATCGTGCTCCCAAATTTTAGGGGTGTCCCTAGAGCTCCATGGATCCGCCACTAGATACAAAAGATCGCGTGTCTGTGGGTTCTTATTTTTTGAGTCTCGAGTACTAGACATACAAGTTGGGTCGGGATAGAGTACTCAGATATCTTAGCTTCCTCCCATTTTGAGCTAGTATGGTCGCGCGCACGACGGACTTATGTACATGTATATACTTTGACATAAAATGCTACCCACTCGAGTGTATGCGTGATAACGTAAGCGAGTCGAATTCGAATCTTCATACCGTCACAAACTCAACCAACACGAACCCTAATCAAGATATGGGGCTAGCCATGCATGTTATATCATATATGCATGAAAAATGAAGATGGGGATGCAAAGGGATCAAAAGGTTTGGTGGGAGACACATGAAGACACAATAGTCTTTTACAAGTCCAAATTTACTTGCTTGGAACTGGAAGCGCTATTTAGAAACCGAAGAAAGCAACGTGGTTGGGATCTTTTGAGAATATTCACGACGGATATAGTGACCAAACCCTTTTCGTCGTCCTTTCATAATGTCACACGCCCTAACATTTGGACGGTAAGTAAGCGGCCTTCATGCCTTTGATTATGCGGCGAGAGCTTAACCATTGAAAAGTTACTTCCTTTTTCAACGTGCATGGTGAGATTCAGGGGAAGAGGCAGGGGAAGAAGGGGGGTTTCTAGCCCAACTTGCCTCTCTCTACATTGATGGAGTTGGGGTTAGGGGTGGGCAACCGGTTCGGTGAATTCGAACCGCCCCGAACTGAAATCGAATTAAACCGAACTGAAATATCGAATTCGTGTTATTCGGTTCGAAATTCGAAAGGGAAATATGAATATTTCGGAAACCAGGGTTCTTTCAACCGAATCGAAATTCCGAATTTTCGACCGAAAAACTGAATTACTATAATTACAAAGCTCTAAATGGTGGATTTTTATGTTTGTACTTGTTTTGAGACTTAAAAATTTGAATCATGTTAGTGTGTTTATGACTTTATGTGTTGAAATGTTTGATTTTATCATTGATGATGCATATAATTGCATATTTACTGTTTACATTAGGGGTAAAAAATCATCTAAAAAGGAGAAGATACAAGTAGTCTCACAAATTCGGTTTTGGTGGACTTTTATGTTTGCCACGTCATAAAAAAAAACTAACGCTAATAACGGAAGGTAACTAGGAGTGACCAAACATGGACGGTTTGAATAATTCGAGTGACCAAACATGGAGTGCTTGAATAATTCGAGTGATCAAAATTGATATTAAATATTTCTAGTGGTTCAACATGACACTTTTTAGTAGTCCTAGTGACCAAACGTGGAATTTATCCCTTTTATTTACTACAGAAGGTAAGCAACGCCGCCAAGTTTTAAAAGTGATTACTATTGAGTGTCTTTTCTCTTTTGTACTCGTATCTCAAAAGAGAAAGCTATGTTACCCCTAAACTGAAAGGTATTGACTATTGAGTATTGAACATTACTAATTTAATTGTCCAAATTCCCTAGTTTCCATTTGATGGATTATCCTATTCTGCCGATGGACGGTGGCCGGCGGCCGGCGGTGCTCATTATTCAATGTATATCATACTTTGTAATTCCTGATCGGGAATGCCCACGGCCATAATTTACCTTGTAAAACAATTTATTATATCTCAAACTATATAGTAATGTTGACTCTCTCATTGGTCGGTTGTGTATTTGCACACAACTATCGTAATTATATACACTAACCCCACTTTCTAAATCTATACTTGTTTCTTGAATCTTCTTGCTTTAGGATAAAGCTAAATTATTTCCCCTATGTATGTTTCAACCCCTGACAAACAACGGGTGTATAAACTTATACAAGGGTTTCTGAACCTAGGCGATTTTAAGATTGTGTCGTAACTTTTTAAAAATGTAAATTAAGTTAAAGTTCTCGTAAATTATATAGGTTCGTTTCGTTCGTTCACTTGTGTGAAATGTAGTTATCGATCTTATCTATGTAGTAATCAATTTACAAGCCTCGTACAATCGAATGTATTCATGTACCAACAAGCTTGTTATCTAGCGATATCATGGTTCTAACTTCTAACTCGAAGTGTTAGGTTGGAGTTTCCGTGAACTCTTTAGTTTTCTCCTTCCCTTTAGTGTAGGTTTTGAGAGATATGTCTATGAAAAAAAAAGAGTAAAAAAAAAAAAATACATGATAATGGTGAATATATAAATGTTGTCACAACTTAATCAATTAGTTAGATAAAGATTATTATGAATGCTTGTCGATTATCTTTCCTCGTTGAATGATAAGGTGATTGGCTTCTCGTACAAAGTTCTCGAGTTTGAAATTCGATCTAGTCGTATCTTCATTGGTTGATGTTTCATCAACACAGGGCATTTGGTCTAGTGGTATGATTCTCGCTTAGGGTGCGAGAGGTCCCGAGTTCAATTCTCGGAATGCCCCTGTTTGAAATACATTCCTAGTTAGTTTTAGTCAAAACAACTAGGAAACTAACAGTAATCATTTAGTTCTATTATACACTAAAAACAATTGATGTTTTTCACCAATTTTTTATTTTTTATTTTATGTTTCATCCCTATTATAGTATACTAACTACACTATCACCTATAACTTATAAGAAGAAAATATATGGATATCAATGCATGATTAGGAGACTTATAGTCCAATTATTGAATTGTTTTATTGATATGAGTAATTTATTTTATATTATGATACAAAGAGATACCACATCACATGATCTGGTGAAAGCTTGGATAATCAATTATTAAATTTGGCAAAATTTCCTCTTGGAGAAATTAACAAGTATAATTGAAGAAACTAATGTACTATTGGCTCTTGGGATAATGCTGTGGGCAAGTTGTACATTTGAAGCATTCTAGCAACCCATTGGAGGCATATAGCTCCCATGACCTTTGAAAATTGGTCGATTAAATTCTGACTTTCTGTAATTAAAAAAACAAAAAAAAAGCACAATAATAGCTATAAATAGCAAAAGTCAAATTAATTAAACTGGGGACGTGGAACATGAAATTAATATAATTATGAAACCCTCCAAAGTCAACTGTTGTGGTAATTGGGTGTTGGGTTATTCATATGATCACTCATGTCATAGTAGATAAGCATTTTATGGTAGTGATGGCAATGGGGCGGGGCGGGGCGGGTACCTCAATTCTCATGTCCCGCCCCACGCTACTACGGGTCGGGGCGGGTAAAACTCGCGCGGGTACGGGGCGGGGCGGGTCGACCCACTCTTACATGTTGTTCAAAAAAAATACAAGTAAATTTTACTTTTTACAATAAAACGTAGGAAAAATACTTTAAGAATGAAAAAATATTGATAATAGAATGGATAATTGAGCCTAACAAGTTGAAAGATCGACTCTAACTAGTTGAAGAAAAGTCAAAATAGAAGAAATATGTATAGATATTGTAAGAAATTGAGATAAAATGAGTCTAGAACGGGGCGGGGCGGGGCAGAAGTAGATACCCATGCCCCCCTCACGCTACTGCGGGTCGGGTAATACACGCCCCATCGCGGGTCAGGTCGGGTAATACCCGCGGTGGCGGGTTGAAATTGCCATCACTATTTTATGGTATTGTTGGATAGGTTAGACAATAGTAGGGATTTTGTTTGTGGATCGGTTAAATTTGAATCAACAACTAAGTGATAGATGGATCGATCTTGAATACAAGATGACAAGATATACTTTCTCATTAAAGAATCCGTCTTTTTATCTCAATGTGCAATTTTTCTTGATAACTAAAGTCTTATCGATCAAGCATACCCAAAACAATGACTTAATTAAAAACCTTGATACAATTAGGGAAAGAAATGTCGACATGCAAACAAAAACTCGATAATAATACTGTCTTGTTTCCTTTATTGACAAAATAACGTAACGCATCATTGAGGTAAGTCCATTTCGCTCGATTACATGTTCTTTTCCGGTGACTATAGTAGTGATCAGTATTATCAGATGAAGAATAAACAAGAATACTCTCCTCTCTGTACGAATCAACTGCATTGGAAAGCAATAGAGAGAGAGCTTGAAGGGATCAGTCAAATTCAAAAATAGGTGTGGGGAGCAAGACCTTATGTCGTTGCGCAAAGCACACACTATAGTTAGCTGAAATTGTCTTGCTCAATTAAAACAGTTTGCATGTCGAGTTGGTAAGTCGATTTAGAACAACAAAAGTCCCTCAAAATGATACCGAATCTCGGAATGATAGAAGTCCTCGTAATGATATTGTGCCAATGAATCACCGAATCCCCCTATTTGAATTGATTTCAAAACCATATAGTCCAAGTACTACGATTGGCATAGGCCTACCCTCCCATAATCCAAAACTTGGCCTACTTCATACTTTTGAGTGAAATATAGGTATAGTTTGCAATATCTTGTGCTTACTCCAACATCTCCTACTAGTGTGATCAAAGTTGTAATTTTACATAAAATCGAAAAGAAAGAAAGAAAGGTTCATAATGATAAGGTCGAATCATCGCAAATTAAGGACAATAGTGATATAACACATATGTCAATCAGATGTGCGAAAAATTTGTATAATATTTCATTATGTCAACATATGTAATAGTAAGTGACAATACAAGTTCATTTTCATGAATACAATATAAATATGATTTGGATGTACTTTTTTTTTAATAGAATGATTTCTATAATACTAAGACTATATCGATTCGTGATTGTAACATCAATGAAATTATTTTAAAACTTAGGAGTAAAATATAACTATTAACTATTCGTTTTCCAAATATTTGAATTTTTTTATGATCCATCGATTCGATTGTAAGATTGAAAAGATTTATTCCTATAAAATCACAAAAATAGTTACCACAAATTCCGTTTTTTTTTTAAATCCCCAGACTATTACATGCCAACTTCCCCGTTCTATCATCGCCGACACGTAGGAACATAAAAAGGAAACGAAACCAAAAAAAAAAAAAAACCTTCGATCAGCTTCCACGCGCCTTTCCAATGCGGTGAAAGCCAAGCGGCGGCCGTATACAAATACCCGGGAAATCCGAAATCCTGAAGAACGAGTTCTCCCCTCTTCCTACAAGGACACAGCCACCCGACTCAACGAGTCGCCAAGTACCTAGATCTCTCTCGTCTCTCCCGCCGCCCCGCCACAAAGCTGAAAAGCCTCCACCTTTTTTCTTTTCCAGTTCTTTTTTTTCGTTTTCGGCCCTTTCTCTCCAGTAATCATAAGAGCTTTTGACACAGAGCTGATCGGAGCAGGTCTGAAACCGTCAGTCTGTGTTTCTGTTCAGCTGCCAAGGCGACAGAGCTAGTTGGGTTTTCTCCGCTTTCAATTCTGGCGATTTAAATCGGCTGGTTTCCGCAGGCGGGAGTTATGCGAGGAAAGTGTTTGTTAAAATGCCTCAGTTAAAAAATTTGAACCCCCAATGAAAAAGTGAAGCGTTTTGGTGGGATGGTGGGTGGGTGGTACTGACTACTGAGAGTCTGAGGCCACTTTTATGAAGGTCAATACAGGTAACAACTGAAACCGTGACAAGAGGGCGCGAGGCCATCTGCGATATATTGGGTTGTGTGTACGAAGGTGGGGAGAATTCGGAGAAAGGGAAGAGAAGAGAAGAAGAAGATGGACGGTTTGCTGGGGAGAAGGATGTTCAACGTCTCGGTTTGTGGGCAGGATGAGCTGGAGCACATATCAAGAGATGGCAGCCATTACAGCCTCTCGACTGGGATACTTCCATCTCTCGGCGCCAGGAGTAACCGGAGGGTCAGGCTCAAGAATTTCATTATCTCGCCTTATGATCGTCGTTACAGGTAGCTCCCTGCTTCTACTTTCCTGCCGTTTCTTTGACTTTACTGGTGTTGTGCTTTCTGGGTTTGTTCTTTGGTGAGGTGAAGTTTCAGGCTTTGCTACTGTTGGCGACTTGGTTGTGTTCATTTTGGCTTCTTTTTTGACTCGGGCCGCCATTGTCGGTTCGTTCAGGTTACTGGTTGTTGTCTTTGATCTGTGGCAAATGGCAGCAATGTGCCGTGAGCCACGTTGCTCGCAGTTGGATTGAAATTGGGTCAGCGACTGAGCCTAGATTTGTTTATTGATCTTTGGAGTTTAGCCTTTTTTCCTCTCCAAACTCCAATGACTCATCTTCTGTCTGTTTGTGCCAACTTGGGCTGTTTTTGCGATTTCCACCTTTTTTTGCTGTGATCCCTTTTTGTCTCTTCTGATTGTAGCTGGCTTTTTCCCTTTGGTTCTTTCTTCGGGCTAAGTTTTCTCTGTTCTGTTGCCTCGTCTCCATCGTAGTCAATTTTCTTTGTGTTCAGTGGTATATCTGCTTTGTTTATCCTTGTACTGCTTCCTAAGCAAGTTTTGGGTTCCTTATTTTATAGTTGTATTTTCTTTTTGCTAAGCAAGTTTCCCCCCATTCCTTTGATGGATCCCATGCTTTTATCTTTTCTGAATCCTGTGCAAAAGTGAGGGACATTTTTGCCCATTTTATTGTAAGCTAGCTGTTTTTATCCTCTTTGCTTAGAAGCTGCCGAAGAATACAATTCCTCTATCAGTCCCTAGATTCTGTTTTTGCTTGGGTTTCAACGATCTGGTAAAAGATTTGTCCTTTTTCGAAATTACAGTTGAAATTCCTAAACCTCTTGCATGTGTTTTTTGACTGGGCTGAACTTTGAAGTTTGAACTATATTGTCTTCCAGATTATAGTGGGGGTAATCTGCTTTGACTTTTCACTTGCATCATAAACATTCTACCAACCAATTTAGAATCTGCTTTCAACTTGCCTGTGTTCTTTTTGGCAGAGTTGAGCTGCTAACTTGAGGAATGATTTGAATCTTGCAGGATATGGGAGACATTCCTCATTGTCTTGGTCATTTACACAGCTTGGGTATCACCTTTCGAGTTCGGGTTTCTCAGAAAACCAGAAGGGCCACTCTCAATTACCGATAACATTGTGAATGGATTCTTTGCTGTGGATATCATTCTCACCTTCTTTGTGGCTTACCTCGACAAATCAACTTACCTTCTAGTGGACAACCGAAGACAGATTGCTTGGAAGTACGCCAGGACATGGTTGGCCCTTGATGTCATTTCCATCATCCCATCTGAACTCGCTTGGAAACTATCCCCTAAGCCATTCAGGTCATATGGCTTGTTTAACATGCTCCGTCTATGGCGTCTTAGAAGAGTTAGTTCCCTCTTTTCCAGGTAAGAGAGAAGCCTTCTTCCCCTCTGCTGAGTCTAATTGGTTACGTGTTCTTTGACCTCTGCAAGAAGCCTTAAATGTTTAATACTTTGATCAGATTGGAGAAAGATAGGAACTACAACTACTTCTGGGTTCGATGTGCCAAGCTCATTTGTGTAAGTATTGAAGAAATGTTTGAGTTTTGCAAATTCTGGTTCTGACTAGGATGTGAATGGTTGATGAAAGTCACCCATTTTATTTTCTTTTGGTAATGCACAGGTCACCCTTTTTGCTGTGCATTGTGCTGGATGCTTCTATTATCTTATTGCTGCTCGCTACCACAACCCAGAAAGAACATGGATTGGAGCATCTCTTGGGAATAACTTTCTGGAAAGGGGACTATGGATTCGATATGTTACTTCAATGTACTGGTCTATTACTACTCTCACAACAGTTGGCTATGGCGATCTGCATCCTGTCAATACAAGAGAGATGATATTTGACATCTTCTACATGCTCTTCAACCTTGGATTGACTGCGTACTTGATCGGTAACATGACCAACTTGGTTGTTCATGGTACCAGTCGAACCAGAAGATTTGTGAGCGATCTCTTACTTTTCTATATTTCAGTAGACATTTACTGTATTCATGTGTCTTTCAGAACCTTTTAGTGACAATACAAATATTTCAGAGGGATACCATACAAGCTGCTTCAAGTTTTGCTCATAGGAACCAGTTACCAGTGAGGCTACAAGATCAAATGCTTGCACATTTGTGTTTGAAATTCAGAACGGATTCAGAGGGACTGCAGCAGCAGGAGACTCTCGATTCTCTTCCGAAAGCCATTCGGTCAAGCATTTCACATTACCTGTTCTACTCTCTAGTTGACAAAGTCTATCTGTTTCGCGGGGTTTCAAATGACTTGCTTTTTCAGTTGGTAAGTCGTTTATAGAGAGCCATTTACCCTTTGCGTTCTCAATAATCTTCTGTATATCTGGCGTTTGTTTACTGAAAAAATGGACCATTACTCTCAAAAGGTGTCAGAGATGAAAGCTGAGTATTTCCCTCCCAAAGAAGATGTGATTTTGCAGAATGAAGCACCAACTGATTTCTATATACTCGTAACTGGTGCCGTGGTAAAGTTTCTAGATTTCACATATTTGTGCATATTTGAGTTAGGATTGCATTTATCTATTTAGTCTGCTGCTGCTGACATTTCCCTTTTACTTCGTAGGATCTACTTGTTCTCAAGAATGGAGTGGAACAGGCAAGCCCTGCACCTTAGAAATGCTTGATTGCAGTACTCCTTAACTTTGCTGATTAAGCTTTGTGCTGAAATCTTTACACTGAACTCCTTGCAGGTGGTTGGGGAGCTTAAGACTGGTGATCTTTGTGGTGAGATTGGAGTGCTATGTTACAAACCACAGCTGTTTACCGTGAGGACGAAAAGATTGTGTCAGCTGCTTCGAATGAACAGAACTACATTCTTGAATATCGTTCAAGCCAATGTTGGAGATGGGACAATCATAATGAACAATCTTCTTCAGGTTAGTGAGTTGAATTTTTAACCTTACTACATGAATCATTGCTTGCCTCAAGAATTTAACATTGGGTAGTAAATTTTACTGCTGGATTCTGATGTTTTCATGATGGGCTCAGCATTTGAAAGATCTCAAGGATCCAATAATGGAGGGAGTTCTGCTCGAGACAGAGAACATGCTGGCTCATGGAAGAATGGACATTCCTCTCAGCCTATGCTTTGCTGCACTGAGAGGAGATGATCTCTTGTTACACCAGCTACTCAAACGTGGTTTAGATGCAAATGAATCTGACAACAACAACAGAGCAGCTCTGGTAAAGCTTCCACCTTTCCCCCCCTGTCCCTTCTCCAAGTAATGCCCGAAAGAGTAAAGTCCATTCTGACATCCTTTCTAAAATCTCAGCACATCGCAGCGTCGAAAGGAAGTGAGAACTGTGTGCTTCTTCTGCTGGATTATGGTGCTGATCCCAACTGCCGAGGCAAGTCAAGATTTCTTGCCATTTTTGTAGTTTCATTGACCACTATTCATCTAGCCCTTTTTTGTTATTATACCTTATCTACATTTTAGATCTATAACAAGTTAACAACCAACTACTTGAATTAGTAATAGCATTGACTGAGATCTGGGTATAATATACAATAATTCGAAAAACAAGTGTAGATCGCACAGAAGTTAGTTGACTTCATATACACGTTTGGACCACCTACACAGAAATTAGTCGACTTTTTGAGTGATCTAAATCAAACTAATTATAAAAAGACAGAGTAGATTCAATCATGGAGTTTCTTTAAGCATCCTGATGTCAGAAAGTTGACCTTGTTGCAGACTCGGATGGCAACGTGCCACTATGGGAGGCCATCAAAGCCGGCCACTCCGGAGTAGTGAAGCTGCTTCAAGAAAACGGCGCCACCATACAGTCAGGAGATGTCGGCCACTTCGCGTGCACTGCAGCCGAGGAGAACAACCTCGACCTGCTCAAGGAGATCGCCCGCCATGGAGGCGACATCACAGCGGCCAAGACCAGCAACGGCAGCACAGCGCTCCACGTGGCGGTCTGCGAGGACAATGCCGAGATTGTCAGGTACCTTCTCGAACAAGGCGCCGACGCTGACAAGCCGGACGTCAACGGGTGGACACCTCGCGATCTGGCCGATCAGCAGGGCCACGAGGAGATCCAGAACATGTTCAAGACATCGAGCAAACTAACGAAAGATCATCTACAGCCCCCACCACCAATGGTTTCGTCGATACCGGAGAAGCAGGAGAAAGGGATCAGGTACCTAGGGAGGTTCACGAGCGAGCCGACGATCCACCCCGTGGCTGCGAGTGAAGAGGATAGCTCGTGGAGCTCGAGGAGGAGGCCGAGGAGGAAGACGAACAACTTCCACAACTCGCTGTTCGGGATGATGTCGGCTGCTGCGCAGAACGGGGAGAGTAATCACAGCAAAGAGGCCTTGTTTCCTGTTGGCAGCAACAATCCGAGCCATGGGAAGAGTGTGGCTAGAGTGACGATAAGCTGCCCGGAGAAGGGAAGCGATACGAGGAAGCTTGTGGTGCTTCCTAAGACGTTTCAGGAGTTGCTTGACTTGGGGGAGAAGAAATACGGGATCAGGGTTGGCAAGGTTGTGACTGTGGATAGGGTTGAGGTTGATGATATTGAAGTGATTAGAGATGGTGATGAATTGATGTTTGTTAGTGAAGGAACTAGCGAGGATAGAACTGCTGCTACTCATGATAGGTGATTGATAATTTGGCAAATTGCAACCTCTGCAAGTGTATAGTTTCATTTTTTTGATGATAAGGAAAGGAAGATGGTGTTCGATCCTCGTTGTTCTTTAGGGTTCTTTTCCATGTATTCATCACTTAGCCGGAAATCCGGACCAACTAGATTACAACGGATTGATATGTATACATCGAAGCGAGTATCAAATTAATTTCGTTATCCTTACTCACAAACAACCAATCAAACATAAAACGTCGTGATTTTCTCTCGTTCTACCATAATAATGCGAGTTATGTATGTATACATTTCAAAATATTTATCTCCTTATATGATTGAGTGGAGGGTTGAAAAATAGTTTATGATGCATACCAGTTATGGCAAAATCCAACAAGACAAGAATGAACAAAAGAACGAATGGAGGAGAAGAAGGAGATTGTAACCAAACAAAGCAGCGGCCACATACCATTCAACGGCTTCTCTCTCTCTCGGCATTCAACAACAAAGTTTTCCCCTCTCTGTTTCGGGTATTCTTCCCGCCATTGTTCCTCTGTTTTCCCTCTGTTCCTTCTCTTTCTTTCTATTCTGACCCCTCTTCTCATTTCAGTTCTACAATCTCTCTTTCACCCAAAACCGATTTCTTCCCCTACCTTCCCCCAGACGCCAATTCGCCGTTATTGGCGTCTGGTTTGGCTCCTCTCGAGCTTGCTACAAAGGTACAATTATAGCAAATTACCTCTCTGTTTTTTTTAACCAAGGAAAACAGAGCATTTATCCATTCTTCCTTTTTTGCATTATTTATCTTACTTCCCCTGTTTTGAATCACCCCACGCATCATCTCATTTTCCTTTTCTTCTTCCATGAAGCTGTAAACGATGAAAGGCATAATTCAAGACGTGAAAGGAAGAAAAGCTGTCTATGGAGATGACTGGAGCAATGCGTTCGCCGCCGGTCCCAGGTCTCTCCAACTTCCCCCTTCACTTTTCTGCAAATATCTCTTCAAAGTGGGTTTAATTGACTTTCCCATCATATGATTGATTTAAAATTCGAACTTCCCGCCAGGATTTTCGCCCCCATTGCCTACATCTTCTTCGCTTCCGCTCTCCCCGTCATCGCTTTCGGGGAACAACTAAGCCGGGAAACAGGTTCCCCATTATGAGGATTTCTTTTCTCCAAATCATTTTGTCTCTGTTTTTCTTCTTCCTCTTCCTCCATTGATGCTTGCAAATTTTCTTCTTCCGATTTTCAGATGGAAGCCTGAGCACGGTGGAGACCCTGGCTTCAACGGCTCTTTGCGGAATCATCCATTCCCTTATCGGCGGGCAGCCATTGTTGGTGGTGGGAGTTGCAGAACCTACTGTCATCATGTACAGCTACATCTACACTTTTGCCATTAGCTCCGATGCCGTAGGAAAAAAGCTCTACCTTGCTTGGGCTGGATGGTACGAAAAACAACAAAAAAAACCCTTTTTCCCATTGCCAAAAACAACTGATTGATTTCTTCCAAAGAAATTTCTTCTCTTCTTTAAATCCTCTGTTTTTTCTTTTCTTTTCTTCAGGGTATGTGTATGGACAGCTCTCATGCTCATTCTCCTCGCCGTGTTCGACGCCTGCAACATCCTCAACAAGTTCACCAGACTTGCAGGCGAGACATTTGGAATGTTGATCGCCGTTCTCTTCTTCCAGCAGGCCGTAAAGGTAATTTAATCCCACTCCCCTGAATAGTGGTTAACAGAGCAAACAAGCACATGAACAAACATTTGTGTGTTTGGGGGGAAAACAAAAACAGGGGATGGTGGGTGAGTTCAGCCCTACGGAGGGCGAGGACGAAAAATCACCAGACCACAGCTTCCAGTGGCTATACGTAAACGGCCTTCTGGGAGTCATCTTCACCTTCGGCGTTCTCATCACAGCTCTGAAGAGCAGAAAGGCGAGGTCTTGGGAATACGGCACCGGATGGTTTCGAAGCATCATCGCCGATTACGGCGTCCCATTGGTGGTGATGGCATGGGCGGCACTGTCGTTGACAGTGCCGCGCCAGGTTCCCGAAGGAATTCCGCGGCGGCTGCAGACTCCCCTGCCCTGGGACCCTGCCTCAATGGGACACTGGACCGTCTTCATGGTAATCATTTCTATAGGAAAATTTGAAACTTTGTTTCAAGGCAGAGGATTTTGGTAATGAATGGATTCGTTTGTTTGTTTGTTTGTTTCATCAGGATATGGCAAAAGTGCCACCAGGGTTCATTCTGGCTGCGATCATACCAGCTGTGATGGTTGCAGGGCTCTACTTCTTCGATCATAGTGTTGCTTCTCAAATGGCACAACAGAAGGAGTTCAACATCAAGAAGCCCTCTGCTTACCATTACGACATTTTAATCCTCGGCATCACGGTATGTGCTTTCTTCGATTTAACGATTGTGTTACGAAATCAATTTTGAAAGTCTGAAAGTGTTTTGTTTTGGATGATTGTTTTTCCAGACTTTGATTTGTGGATTGATTGGTCTCCCTCCCTGCAATGGAGTTCTCCCGCAGTCTCCTATGCATACCAAGAGCCTTTCGGTTCTCAATGGACAGGTCAGGGAGCTTTTTTCACATGCTCTGTTCTTCTTTCAAGGATTGAAATTAAATGTCACTACTCAAAGGTCTGAAAATGGTGGTATTGGCTGATATATGAATGTAGTTGATAAGGAAGAAGATGGTGCAAACAGCTAAGGAAAGCATGATGCAGCACGATAGCAAGTCGAAAACCTACGGCAGAATGGAGGAGGCCTTTGTTGAAATGGATGGAAGTGCAGCTGTAAGTGAAAACCAAATCCAATGTGGACACCTTCCCATCTTTTATCCAAACCCTAAACCTCATAGAAATGGATGAATTCCTCTTTCTTGTTGTTGCAGCCATCAGCGGCGAAAGAGTTGAAGAACCTGAAAGAAGCAGTGATGAGTGAAGGAAGCAAAGAGGGCGGCGAAAGCAGCTTCGATCCGGAGAAGATCGATGCTTACTTGCCTGTTCGTGTAATCGAGCAGCGGTTCAGCAACTTCATGCAATCGCTTCTTATCGGCGTGTCGCTAATGGCGATGCCTGTGATCAAGAAGATCCCGACTTCGGTCCTGTGGGGGTATTTCGCTTACATGGCCATCGACAGTCTCCCTGGAAACCAGTTCTGGGAAAGAATTGTTCTGCTTCTCATCACTCCCACCAGACGACACAAGTAAGTTCTTTTCCGAAACTGATTCGGATTGATATATCTTATGCTTTTCAACGTACTATTAGACGTATCATTAGTTTAAAGACGAAGTAAAATACGCGTGCCTTCTGAACCATCAGGATTCTGGAAAGGCCACACGCATCGTTCGTGGAGACGGTCCCCTTCAAAGAGATAGCCAAGTTCACGATCTTCCAGCTGATCTATTTCCTGATATGCTTCGGAGTGACGTGGATCCCGGTTGCCGGAATCCTGTTCCCTCTGCCTTTCTTCTTCTTGATAAGCATCAGGGAGAAAATCCTGCCCAAATTCTTCCAACCCAATCACCTGAAGGAGCTCGACGGGGTCGAGTACGAAGAAATCGAAGGCGACCCGATGCGCACCCGTTCGATGTCGTTAAGGGTAACCCGAAAAGCAAATTCCTTTATGATCTTAGATTTTAGAATGATGAACTTTCTTGTGTTGAAGACCATGAAAATGGATTTTTGTTTTTGGGTGGCAGAGGACCAATTCGAGAGACGCAGGATTTGAGGAAGAAGCTGAGGTGTTTGATGAGTTAACTACTGGCAGAGGCGAGCTGAGGCTGAGATCTGCGAGCGTGAGTCAGGAGAGGAGCAACCAGGCAAGGAGTAAAAAAACAGAGCATGGCATTTTGAATGCTTTCTTGACAGATGCTAAAGGTTGTTTCTTTCCTTTTTGTGCAGGTTTATCCTGGGAATTTCTTGGACGGTTAAAGATGGCGAGTGATTTTTTTTCTTTTCTGACTAGAAAGAGAAAAGATGGAGGAAAACAAGACATGTGAATGGGATCATGAAATTTTTGGTTTGTTTGTCTTGATAAGTTTTGTAAATCACTAAATCTTGTTGTATAATTACATAGAGAGATTACTAGAAGACGTAAGAAATTTTGATTCTGTAAATATATTCATGTTTGAAACTTTATTCAATCGATTGAATAGTCTGAATTAAATACGAACTGCTATAAATTGGCGCACTCTGTTTTTTTACGCAAAACTGGGTCAGCTTCTCAAATATGGTGAAGTGATCAAAATATGGCAAAGGAAAAGTAAAGACGGTTCTTTCTTGCTGGTGTGGGTGTTACTACTTTCGTGAAATGTCTCATCCCAAAACCCCATCAGAATCTTTTTCATCCTTTTCCCATTATTAGAAAGTGGGTATTGAAACCCTCATTTCCCCTCTGTTCTCGACTCACACGCCATTTTCCTAACTCTCAAGCTTTCTTCTGCAACAATGGAGGATGGTTCAGCTTCACGGGTCGGCCCACGATTCTTCAAAATACTTCTGCAGGAAGACATTGATCAAGACCAGCACATGGTAAAAAAAAATGGCCCCCCTCTCTCTCTGTTTTCATGATCGCCCCTGTTTCATCCAAACACCGAATCTCTGTTTTTTTTCTTTTTGGCAGCTGATTCCCATGAAATTCAGCAATGAGCATTGCTATGGTCTCCCAAGTAAGGTGACTCTCGAGCTCCCAAATGGGGATTCCTGGCTCGTACAGCTGGTTAGAGATGATGAAAGAAGGGTTTGGTTCAAGAAGGGATGGCAGCAGTTCTCGCGACACTACAGCTTCCAACACGGCCACTTCCTGCTCTTCGAGCTTCAGGGGAAATCCCATTTCCACGTCGTGGTATTCGGTCGATCCGCGGCAGAGATCGACGACTCGAGGTTCGCAGTCGATCGCTCCTGCCCTGAAGAAGTAGCTCCAGGTGTTGGAAGGATGAAGAAGGTGGGAGATCCCAAAGGCAAAGCTCCTGCTGCAGAATTTGCAGGTAAAAAAGAAATGATGAAAAAAAAGAGAACTCCAAAAGTCCAAAACCCTAAGGCCCTGTTTACTTTCATTTCTGTTTCCTGTTTTTGAGAAAACAGATGTTGAAAACAGGTGAAAACGACATTTTTTCGTTTTCGAAAACAGTAGGAATTTGCCACTTTCTGTTTTCAGAGTTGGAAACGAATAGAAAACAGAATGAAAAGTAAACATGTTTTCTCGTTTCGTTTCCCAAATTTGTAACATGAAAACAGAAAACAGGAAACGAAAATGGAAGTGAACAGGGCCTAAATTAATCGTTTGGTTTTTTGTATGTATGAACACTTGTAACAGACAATGCTGGAAGAAAGTTGAGACCTTCATCCTCCAACCTTCCAAATGATCCTGGCCTCGCTGCAGCCGGCGCGAACATTCCCACGAAGCAGCCTTCTTTCAGTAAAGTGATCAACAAGCATTTCTCTTCTCGTGGCAGTCCTGTGAGTTACATAACTTTAAGCAGCTTATGGACATTCTTTCTGCGAGAAATTCATGACCTCTTTCGATTTCTGGTGCAGAATTTCCCACTGGATTTCATCCGCAAGTACATCACGAAATCGAGCATGGAGTTGCTGCAGCTTAGAGTTGGTGACAGAACATGGGAGGTGAAGCTGTTGGCTTACGATCACCACGGCTACAGTATCCCGTCCAGAGGCTGGATCAAGTTTGCCACTGACAACAAGTTGAACAAAGGCGACATTTGCAGATTTGAAGTCGCCGCCGCGAAGAAGACGCTCAACGTCCACATCCAGAGATTGGTGTAGTCTAGGCTAGATTGTGTGTTTGATGTAATGTTGAAGTAAGTAAATACCTCAGCCTGCTAGCTAGCTCAAGCTCATGTCATGGAGGAAGCAATAGCTAGATACAAGAAGAAAAAAATGTCAGCTTTGAAGGGACTCATCTTTCCCTCTTTGCAACAAGCAAAGAAAATGTAAGAAAAACATCTAGATCAATCAATTATTGTTCGTATCTCCATGGAATGTATCTTGCTGGAAAGAGTATCAAGAACAGAAGGAAGGTTGCTTTTGTGAGTCTAGTAGTTTTTCAGTTAAAGCAACTCTGCTGGGTGCCCACAGTAATGATACTCACTATTTTCTAGTTTGTAGCCTTGCTAGTTGCTACTATTCGGGCTGCGCTGCCTGAAAAGCAGAAAGCAGCAGACTTGAAGAAAGAACGAAAGACCATTGGAGAGAGTGGCTTTGGGAAGGAACAAGGAAGAGACAAGAGGTGGAGTGTGTAATAAAACACTAAATAAAGACGCTTCTAGTCTCTCTCTCTCTCTCTTACTCGTTCAGTCTTTCTCCTTTCAACTCCTTCATGGGAAAGTTTCCTTGTCTCCAGAATGGGTTTTGATCAACTCCAAACCCCATTCGACTTTTCGATGATTTGATAATTGTTGGCACGACCCATTGATGATCTCTTTCTCTCAACTCAAGCTAGACCCAGAACCAAGCTTCACTCTTAATCAGTCTCGTCTTCAACAGTAACCACTTTTGAACCGAGCTTGTTCTACTTTATATAATCTTCTGATCTTTACTTTGTTGAGTTGTTTCTGAGTTCTTGCATGCTTAGTTTGTCCTGCACATTTGCTTCGCATGTCGTTTCTCATCTGAGTTTACAAGTGCTGCAATACCCTTCTGCATGCAGCTGAACTTCAAAGGGTGTGGCTGATGAAGATGTTTTGATTGATTTTTGGGGGTTAATGGGTCACATCTTATCTTGTTTTCTTCGCTGTCTTTGTGGCGGCCGCCGCAAAGATCGTGACGATGAAGAAATAGCAAGGCCGAAATCGGTCCAACAAGGCGAAAATCCCCTGCCTCCAACAGCCACCATCATTGAAGATGTGAACCTCCGTGATGCACTGCTCACCTCCATCTCCAATGGTGATGGGGAATTACAGCAGTATGGCTTGTTGGTTGCTTTAGAAACACCTCAAGTTCCAAAACACTTTGTTTTGTTTCCGGGGAGCAGCACTCCACCAAACCCTCCCTGCAGCAATGTCGATCCCTCCACTGAAGCTCCATTGTCAATGCAAGATGGGCTTGGAGATTCATCAATTGGTAGGCAGCGGGGTGACAGTGTAACCATTGATTTCGATCAGCTCGTGCATATGAAGAAGGGGCAAGGAAGAAGTTATGATCAAGTATGTGTGGATATCTCGGCCTTTAAGCAAGCAGAGTTAAACAGCCGACAGGAAGTGAAGCTGAAGCTGTGCGAGGTGAAGGAGGTGTGGAAGAAGCATTACTGCAGCAGGCACAAGATTCTACTGGTTGGGGAAGGCGATTTCTCGTTCTCGGCTAGTTTGGCTTTGGCCTTTGGCACTGCTGCTTTCAACATTGTTGCTACTTCACTAAATTCCCAAGGTCAGTTCAGGGATAATCTAAGCAATGTACCATAGTGTCGCTAGAGATTAATCGTTGTCGATGTGTGCATTGTGATTTTGCAGAGTTTTTGAGCAAGAATTACAGTAAAGCTATGGCAAATATCGCTGGACTAAGAGCTAGAGGGTGTTTGGTAATGCATGGGTTGGACGCCACGAAAATGGCGGACCACGTCTTGCTCAAGGGAATGAAGTTTGATCGCGTCGTTTTCAACTTCCCACATGCTGGATTCTACCCCGCAGAATCTACAAATTCACAGATTCGGTTCGTTAATTAGCATTGTAGTACCCACAGTAGGAGTTGAGCTGGAATTAATGCCAGCACAAATTTTTACTGAGCTTCATTGCGAATGCCACTTGATTTATGTGAATTTGCAGGAGGCACCAGAAGCTGATAAGACTGTTCTTCATGAATGCCAAGAAGCTGCTGAAAGAAGATGGAGGGGAAGTTCACATCACGCACAAAACGAATGCGTTCCATAGGGAATGGGATCTGGAGGGCTTGGCTTCGGTCACCGGGTTGATGCTTGTTGCTAGGGAGAAGTTTAATTTCATAGAGTATCCAGGCTACAAGACCAAGTACGGGTTTGGAGGCGACAATAACTTCAACTGCAATCCCAGCAGCACCTACAGATTTCAAGTTCAGAAAACTGCAACCTAATGTTGTTTTAGTCTCAATGTTGATCTGCTCGATGCTTTGATTCCGGTATGCAGACTGTGGTTTCCGTTATAAACTTATTTTGGGGAGGGCATTGTACAGCGGTGTGCCTTTTCTTCTGTGTATATCTATTTTGGGAAGCAAACAATGATGTAGGGCATTCCAAGAAGTGAGCACTGACCAGAACCAGAGTTCTTGTAAGCAGGGGAGGAGAATGCAGTAGGACTGTAGGAGCTTGGTTATAGCTCGATCCATCGGCACTATCAAGGGCGGAAGAGGGGATTGTCATTAGCCAGTGTCAATGTTGCCTCTCTTTCAATGTCATTTTCCAAATTGCAGCAATACAGCAATGCAAATGTATGATGGCTCAGCATCACTCTTTCGTTTCTTCCTCGCCTTCTGTTTTGTCACGTCCCTCCTGACGAAATATTTAGAATTTTTTCCTTGCCTAGTACGTCATCGACGCCTCCCAGCAGGGGGGCGGATTGAGAACCGTGACCCATGAGCGAACCAACGAAATCTTAACTCATTGTGGTGGACTGTGAACCTTGAACCATAGATGGAATAGAACGACGTTGAATCCCATCCAACCATTAAACTTCAAACCACTTGTCAAGCCGGCTTGACGGCTTAATCCGACAGTTCGACAACCTTGGGCTTGAAGCCAAATTTCCACCAAAATTTAGGCAATAAGATGGGAGAGGCCTACCAGCTGAGGTGTAATGTGTAAACCAAATCCATTCTGCCAGCTGCAGTATACTGTTTATGCATCTTCTTCTGAAACTCCTACAGTAGAATTCCACATAGACAACAACTGCTGGCTGCCCAATTCTCTACTTCAGCCGTCCAATTCCTGTAGTCGCAGTACTGCGCCGCCCAACTGCCTGCCTGCCTTCTTTAACCACCAGAAAAAAAATCGTCACTATATATAGTACCAGCTCCTAGTGTTCTTCGCTGAATTGCCGTGACTGAACTCTCTCACTCTCTATAGCCTACTCTCACCTTGTCAGGGGAAAACCACTCTCATCAGGCATTAGCAATGGCTAGCAAGGTGATGACGGCCGTGACAGCAGACTCGCAGCTCGAGCCGTGGTGCGACCTGCGAGGCAAAGTGGTCCTCGTCACGGGCGCATCTTCAGGGCTGGGCCGAGAGTTCGCTCTCGACCTAGCCAGAGCTGGATGCAGGGTAGTGGCTGCTGCTAGACGCGTCGACCGCTTGCAGTCTCTGTGCGACGAGATCAATGTGCAGACCATCGCTAGCGATGGTCTGCATCGTCGCGCTGTGGCTGTGGAGATGGATGTTTCGACGGACGGTGGGGCCATCGACGCTGCGGTGCAGAGGGCTTGGGAGGCGTTTGGGAGGGTGGATGCATTGATCAACAATGCAGGGGTGAGAGGTAGCATTAAGAACCCATTAGAGTATTCTGAAGAGGAATGGAACCACGAGGTGAAGACGAATACGACGGGGACTTGGTTGGTTTCGAAATCAGTCGGCAAGCGAATGCGTGATGCCGGGGTCGGAGGTTGCATAATCAACATCGCTTCGATCGCCGGTCACCCTCGTGGTCAAGTGGCGGTCGGTAATGTTGGTTATATTACTTCCAAAGCGGGAGTAAATGCACTGACAGCGGTAAAACTGAACACTCTGCTCTCTTCTTAGACACGAACACCTGCAATACAAAGATCACATGTGTTTCTCCTTACATGGAAGTTCTTAATGCATTGATTTGTCTTGCCACAGGCGATGGCTCGGGAGTTGGGGGTGTACAGGATCAGGGTCAATTCTATATCACCTGGAATTTTCCAGTCCGAGATCACGAAAGGCCTGATGCAGAAAGACTGGCTGAAGCAGGCCGGCAAGAGAACACTCCCTCTACAAACATATGGAACTGTAGATCCAGCACTGACATCGATCATCCGATACCTCATTCATGATTCGTCGCAGTATGTGACGGGCAATATGTTCCTCGTGGATGCCGGAGCCACCATACCAGGCGTCCCTATTTTCTCTTCACTTTGAAGAAAAGCTTGTACTGGAAAATCATATCAATGTTATCATGTAGTAGACTATCCTATTCATAGTAGTAATGGTTGGATTCAAATTGTACTCTGTATTTCATAAATTGCATACTCGGGCATGAATACTAAATAAACATCGGACAAATATATTTTCTTTACGTTGTAACCAAAGCCTGCAGTAGTTTCATATGAACTTATCGAAATGACAATTGTGACAAATTAATCGACCAATTTTTGTGGGAAAAACGAGAGAAGAAATCTCCTTCGAATTCTGCTTCATTCTATATCAGAACCAGGGTAGTACATAATAGTTAGTTAAACATCACATGTTGTCTTCTCAAATGACTTCCAACATTTACCTTTTTTTTCTTACACAAGTACCCAGCTACAAAAGCTTTAGCATTTTCAACTTCTCTTCATGTTCCGCGTCAAGCTTTGGTGGGGTATAGCAACCGTTAAGATCTTCCACTATGTACTCCTGCGAAACGTTTCACCGTCAACACTATGGAAACCTCTTCTATTTCTGCAGCCAAAACAATTGGGGAAAATGTGGTAATATCGATCGATGTATCACCTTAGTTAGCTCCCTCTTGGCGAGGATGTGGTAATGTCTCTGCCAGATCTTTTGAATAGCCATGGTGGCAGCAAGGAAGCCATAAGCTATGCCGAGGATGGCAAAAATGACAACAAACACCAGTACCAAGGCAAAACATGCTTCCATGGATGCAGGGAAGCAGTCCAAGATTCCCCATCCGTAGCAGCAGTTCTGGCATCCGGCCATCCGAGGATCACTGCTGTTGAGGGTCGAGCAATGTAGTATAAGGCCGAAGAACCCGAGCAGCACAAAGAAAGCCAAAACTCCTGATAAAAGCAATTTATTTACCAGCAACATAAGCATGCAGACTATCAATGGAAGGAGCAAAAAACCAACACTGCCATGAGATATAGACAGCAAATAGGAGTGAGAATAACATGGTGATAGACAGAGATACCCCTACCTATGCAATAGTAGAAGGGAATGGGATGTTTAGACAGTATTCGATCCCAACCGTCACTGAATGAGTTCCGAAAGGCTCCATCTTTGTCCATTAGGAAGGCAAAGCCGCCCATAGCAGCAATCACCTAGGAAGAAAAAAATATTAGGCATGAAAATGGTCCTTGTATATAATCTAGGGTTACAAGTCTTCTATAAGTTTCTCTTTTTATGATTTCCTGTTGCGGAGTTGGAATAGGATGCCAACCTGAGTAGCTGTAGACTGGTTCATTTGAATGCCAGTACTTAAAGTGACATCTAAGGGATTTGAGTCAAATAGCACAGATATCCAATTGCTTCATTCAAGTATGCAAATCAATGCATAAGATGCTACAGGGTGGTTACAAATTTTTTGTGGATTACATTGGTTTTTCAACTATTATTGGCAAGGCACATTATAAACTCAGAACTTAGAAAGTAGACAGATTACTCACTGTTTGTACGGCCAAAAACACGACAAGGACATCCCTTGTCACAAAAAGTCTGAACTTTATTTTACGCCAAGAATTCACCTCAAGCAATGCAACTCGAAGATGGAACTGTGCTTTGCAAGTAGTGCAGTGAGAGAAAGCAAATCCTTCCTATATAAAAAAGAGACAGAAGATCTATTTATTGTATACCCAAGAACAAGATCAATTAACTCCAAGAAAAAGTAATCAGCTTCATGAGCGGAGTGCTTACCTTAACTGCACGCCAATGATCAAGGCACACACGGTGAACAAACTGCTGAGTGCCTTTGCACATACATGGAGATATCAGCTCATCTCCTACAATATCAAATTCTCAACATTAAGCACAGGCACAGCAAACCTAAATTGAACTGTCTGCAAGAAAATGCACTCCATCCAACTAAACTACATCCATTCCAGACCACAAACTTAGCAAGCAGCCATAGTGGCACCAATTTCCTAGAGTCTAATTCTGACCATGTTCAAGGATACCACTTTGTTCACTCTTCTATTTCCTAAACCAACACCAACAATTCCCACTTCAACCACAATCATCCAATCCAATGATTCACAAAATAGAAACTTTGGAACGAATAGCCAGTCGGGTCAGAAACTCCACCCGAACCCAGTTAGCCAAAAGCGATCAAGCTCAAGACTTTTCATCCGATGAAACACTAACCTGGATCGCAATCGCTCTCGAGGCAAATGCGGCAAGTGGGAACCGACCCGTTCTCGAGATCATCCTCCTCGTTAGTGATCTCGCTGGGACTTGCTGGCGACGAAAGAGAATCGGCCTGATTCTGCAGCAAAGGGTCGGCGTCACTGTGACCCTCCCCGCCTGCTGGCTCCATCTGGACTTCCGCTCTCATCTAAGTAATAATAAACCAAAGATGTCAGGCGTCTTGGGGAACCCTAACTTCGAATTGGGCAATTAGCTGACAGCAAATCGAGATGATAAGCCAAATCATCTCACCTGACCGGGGTCTTCAGAAGACGACAACCAACGGAGATCCCGCAATCGGGGAAATTCCAGGAAGGAAGGTGGCTATGCAGGAGACGAAGCGGAGTCTCTTGGCTTGATCGGACGGCGGAGCCGGGATAACTCAGAACTCCGGCGAGAGGAGACGACGACGGACGGTCTTCGAATCGGGAAATCAATCGAGTGTTCTGATTTCGTTATATGTGGATAAGGGGAAGCAGGCAGGGAGGCGATGGACTCGTAAAATGTAGCCTGAAACGTTTCGATCTGTCCATTTGTTTTCCTTTTACATAATTTTCTGCGGAGACGGACTTCGAGCCGGATATGATGGCTACCCGTGGGAGAGAATACTTCGGGAGCACGATAAAACGCCAAAATATCACGATATATCGATAAATAAAGGGTAAATACAATATATTAGCCACAATTATTATGAAGTAGGGAATTATAGCCACAACTATGGAAATTCAAATTATCAGCCAAATGTTAACTATCTGTTAACAATTTCGTTAGTAATACTAGCTAAACTTTTATGTTTTAAAGTTATAAATTAAAAGCAGTCCGACGTGGCTGCTGTTGTGGTCGATGACGTGACATTCTCCATTAAAAATTCAATAACAGTAACGGACAATTAGCCATATCTTGACTCGGAACAATAGTTATGGCTAATAATTTGAATTTTCATAGTTGTGGCTATAATTCCCCGCTTCATAATAGTTGTGGCTAATACATTGTATTTACCCATAAATAAAAGCAGCACCATGCCTGATCAGGACTGACTGCCTAACCCTTGTCCAAGCACTTGCAAACCCAATGGAGGTTTGGCCATGGCGTGCAGCAGGCTGGATCAACCGGATCAATAACTTCTCTATCAACCACCCGATCATCAGGTTCGACTTCATCAACAGAAGAAGAAACTGTAAAGCTAATTGGGTGGCTCGATCATGTGCGAAAAATATTCTGCCTGTTGATTGGGTGAATGTTCTTGATGTAATTGCTCCACTCTTGTAGTCACTGGGCTTCTGCCACAAGGAATGGAATTTCGTTGCCTTTTGTCAAAAAAAAAAAAAATAGTGATCTCATAATTTCAAATTAGGTAACTTGTATAAATCTATATCGTTAAACTATTCTAAAATCAATTAAGATTGTTGATTACCTATAATATAGTGGTACGTAACCGGTAGTGCATGTCATCACTCATTGACATTTTACAAATGTTACGTAAAATACACATGTTAGGAGACCTCCACGTAGGTCCATTAGTGAATTTGATCGTATATTATAGGTTGTATTTATGGTGTACTGGTATATGATTAATTGATTATGAGTTTTATGATGACTTCAATTACATTAATTAATATTAGTACGAGTTATTGGTCAATATTCTCATATATACATATACGAGACACGTATAATGATTTTTTAAAGTCGTGTTTGGGAGTCGAAAGTCCTATTTGTTTAAAAAAAATTAACACAAAAAAGTTTTAATGGATTAGTTATGACAACGACTGAAAATGATCTCGTGGAGACTATGAAAATTAGGGAGCTAATAGATAGTTTTATTTTAAATAGTGCTAGAGAAAGATCACATTTTAAATAACCATGTTGTGTTCATCTCCATTTTATTATACTAAAAATCAATTTGAACTATATCAATTTTGTAACAGGAGCTCCACGATTCATTTATCAACCCTTCTTTTTCACGACATTATAGAAAATTTATCATTATTTTTGTCTCCTAATCCTCAGAATTCTAGATTTCCCCTCCGTAATTCAGTTGCCTGGTTCTCTTATAGTTATTGTAAAAAAAAATAGTTCTCTTACCGTTTACGTTGTCTGAAATTCTACTTGTTGTTGTGAACGTTAGAGTGTGATATAAAATACAACATAACCTCTTTCAATAATTCGAGTTATTGCGATCAACTGGTTCTTGACATGGTATCAGAGCTGGTTTGACCAAATGGTCGTTTGTTCAAATCTCCACGACCCTCGATATTAAAAGTTGATTAAAACATAAGGTATGGTGGGGCTGTGCAAACTTCAAGCCCATGAGTTGGCTTTCGTTTAAGATGGCATGTTAGAATATAATATAAGATCCCGCATAACCTTATCCAAACAACTCGACTTATTGGGACTAACTCGTTCATGACATGACATGACATGCAATTCTACTCCATGCCAAAAAAGTAATTTGTCTTATTGATTTGGAATTGTTAGCTATACACCAAATGAAAGAATTTCATATCCAAGAAAGCTGATGCTAATGGATTTCTCAATTGTGGTCTAAACTTTCCTCATAGTTATCGCCCATTACAATCCAGGACAGACATGGTTTCCTTTTCCGCGATTTCGGAATCCTCGAGGAAAGTCAGTAGACCCACTCCATCTCCATCACTGTTCTTCATAATTCAGACCCTGCAACGGAAAGTTCCAACCCCAAGAGATTTAAAACAGAAACAGAGAATTCGATCAAAATTGAGAAAAGAGACAAAAAACAGAGCATGGTTTCTTGCTAAGCTTACTGTTGGATCTCAATGTTGATACTCCGGCTAGCGGTCCAATTCGCGACGGCCTCGAACGCCGTCTGCGACAGCACGATGGTGGTCCCCGCCGCCGACCGGGGAGACACCAAGCTCCGGCCGTAATCCACGATCTTGACTTCAATCGTCTCGTCGGGCTTGCACGATCCGGCCGCCACCGCACTGAGACACCGCAGCTTGTACTGCCTCCCGCAGGCCGCCCCATTGTCCCATATCCCTTCCCCTGCCGCCGCGAACAGGGAGCTCGACGGGAACTGCGACGCGTCGCTGCCGGAACACGCCGTCGCTGCAGCAAGAGTAAATGACAATCGCAGCTTAAAAAAAAAAAGAAAAAACCAATCTTTGACAAGTGGGTAATGAGTAAAAACAGTAGTGGTTGCTTACGGGAATACGGCGGGGCGTACCACGCGGCGGTGCCGATATCGGCGAGGCAGACGGAGGGGAAGAGTATTAGGAAGAGGGAGAAGGAGAAGGAGAAGGAGAGGGGAAGGATTGACATTTGGAATGGTGGTTCGGAGGAATTTTTGCGAGGATAGTGAAGAAGAAAAAGCAGGGGAAGGGTTTTAATTTGCAGGGGGGGAGAGGGAAGAAGTCAACTGTATTGATTTGATCGAATATTATTATGTAGATAAGGGTCTTTGGGATTTGGGAAGGTTCGAACTGGCGCATGGCTGGAAATGGTAAACAAGAAGATTGATTAGAACGCTGCCGGAATTTGGACGGCCGGAAACAGGGCATAAAGAGAGAGAGAGAGAGAGAGAGAGAGGCAGAGCAAGTGGTTCATTGGGTTTCTTCTCTCCTCGATCCATTTGCCAGATTTTGTGCAGTCTTGTTGTTGCTTGCTATGAATTGGTCCAAAATTTCCTTATCAAGAATTCAAGGGGGAAGAGGCCACCCTAGCTACAACTAGAGAAAGTCATGAGCGGGGCTTGGGGCGGGTTTCGCTAAATTCATCTTCAAGTACATTTTACATTAAACTCAGATGTAGAATATACTAACTAGAAAATAATAGAGATCACAAAATACTGTTTTCTTTCTAAAATTGTTTACAAGAACAAGAAGATCTTGTTTTCAATTCGCAATCTTGAAGCCCTAAGCACATGATATTCAGATTTGTGCAACTTTCAAGCCTCATACGAGTTGGCTTTCGTTTGAGAGGGGTGTGTTAGTAAATGGGTATGAGATTCATAATTGAACCTCTCCCAACAACTCGAGTTATTGAGACCAAATGGTTTATGAGATTATATCAGAGTAACTTTATGATTGAGAGACCTTGTGTTTGAATTTACACGACCCTTAATATTATTAAGCATATGGTATCCAGACCTATACAAACTTCAAGTCCGTATGAGTTGCCTTTCATTTGAAGGGTGTGTGAACAAATAGCATGAGATCTGTAATTGAACCTCTCACAAAAATCTAAGTTATTGGGACAAAATATTCTATAAGAAACACTCCAACCAAATAGTTTATTACAATAATAAGTTGACATAAGGAGTTGGTAGACTTTCAAAGTATGAACGGAATACTTTATACCTCTCTCAAAATTCAATACATTTGGTTAGTGGTTATATGATCAGTCTCATTGACTATATGTACATTATATATTTATGTACAAACCTAAAGGCCAATTTTCCTCCTATGTATTGATAGTTGTTATGTTAGATGTAGTGATATGTTTTTGTATAAATCAAGAACATGAAATTAGTAAATAATACTATGAATCCACGAAACAAAATAAGTATCATTCTGCCAAGATAGTCATGCTTCCCACTTAAGAGGACACTCATGTATCATATAAAAATTAGCTCTTAGGTTTACTCTAATCAATAACCTAGTAGTTCTTTGCAGCTCTCCATCTCTTGTTTCATCAATTACTTCCACAGCTTCCTCAACGACATGTTCTTCTCCGTCTCCTTCTTCATAACCTTAGCCACCGCCATCTCGAAATCTTCCTGTGTTACGTGCACCCTCCTCTCCCTGAGCGCAAACATCCCTGCCTCTGTGCACACCGCCTGCCAAATGCGAAATGATTCACATCAGCATGAGACTAGCAAGACCAACCGAACTGGAGGGGGAGAAGAACAACACAAGAGGTGTGGCTTAAGATTGTTTGTTCTTACCTTGAGCTCTGCACCTGATGCTCCATTCATCTTTTCTGCTATCTTCTTCAAGTCAATCCCACGCATCAAGTTCATTCTCCTTGAATGAATTTTCAAGATATCCCAGCGAGACTGCAATTTTGCACAATTGAAGTTAATATCTTTCTAGTTAAGGAGGAAATCAAGGATACGAGATTAAAATCGTGTACACACGTCTTCATTAGGATTAGGGAACTCGATCTTCCTGTCGATTCGTCCAGGCCTGAGCAGAGCTTGATCAAGAATATCGATACGATTTGTGGCCATCAGGACCTGTAAGATAAATGAGAACAATACATCTAATCTGAGAAACTGCATCAGACAATAGTGTGTTCAACAAATTCCATTCTTCTACAAGTTACAGATGCAGTACCTTGATCTTGTTAGATGCTTCAAATCCATCAAGCTGATTGAGCAGCTCAAGCATAGTTCTCTGCACCTCACTGTCGCCACTGCCACTTCCTGATTCCATTCGAGCAGAACCAATACTATCGATTTCATCCATGAAGATGATAGATGGTGCATGCTCTCTGCAACAGAATCGACGGTAGATAAACAAATGAGTAAGTTATGTCAAAAGGATATAAACCATCAAGCCATTACAAACATGTTGCAATACCAATTCCAAGATGGAATTACCCCATCTCTCCTGTTCACTAAAGGGAAGGGGTCAAAATACAGATGGGAACATACCTTGCCATAACAAAAAGCTCCCTGACCATTCTGGAGCCTTCACCAATGTACTTCTGAACTAGTTCAGAACCAGAGACCCTAATGAAAGTGCAGTCAGTATGATGGGCAACAGCTCTAGCCAAGAGAGTTTTCCCAGTTCCAGGTGGACCATACAGTAAGACACCCTATGACAAAGAAAAGAAGGATGCGACAGTTAGAATCTCCGTGTAATTTAGTCTTGGCAAAACTGGTTCAAAAGATGCAACCTTATATTACAACAATACTCTCCGTACCTTCGGTTGAGCAATTCCAAGGCTCTCGAACAATTCAGGGTGTTTAATTGGAAGTTCAATGAGCTGGATTTGACAATACATAGGGAATAGAACAAGCAATCAGCTCGCAACAGTCGAAGTTACGGATCAGGAACCAGAATACTGAAACACTAAGCCAACTAACCTCCTTCATTTCTTTAATCTGTTGATCAAGCCCACCAATCATATCATAGGTAGAATCCGGAACCTTCTCAACTTTCATAAGATTGACCAGAGGATCCACCTTGCTGGGCAACACAAGGTGAAGAACATAGCTGTCGTTACGAAGAGCCACCCTTGTCGAAGGTGTGATCTTTGTGATGTCGATACTTTCGTCGACATCCACAATGTATTTCCCCTCTGGATGGACCTGAACAGAACACCAACAGAACAATGTGTCACACCATCTACCTCATACACATAATGGGAAACTTTAGCCAGAATGACAAACTGCAGTGAAACCGTCAATGACTAGATTGAAACAAATTCTCCAATATGAAGCACTAAGAAACAAGTCGAAGCACTAACACCGAAAAGAAAACAAATCACTAGCTGGTCTCATTCTGATTCCATTCCAATCACAGAAGCTCTATCAAACATGACATCAAATTCTGTTACTTAATAGCATTCGTGAAAACATAGTGCTATAGCAATCAGCTGGATTGCAGCAGATAGTTGTAGCAACCAATCTTAGTTTTTGAAACGAAAGATCTTACCTTTACTAAGACCTTATTTTTGCCCATTACTTTGACAACCTCCCCAACGTAAGACCCAGGCTCCTGAAGCAGCTGCCCCTCTTCCCTCATGCTCCTCACTGCTCACAAACAAAGTCAAACACCGTCAAATTACCAGCCACATTTAAGAATTAAGCCTTCCCCCAAAAGATTCAAAGGCAGGGAGGAGAGAAAAAAAAAACTAGGGCTAGAAGGAACAAAGCTGCGAGATTGGAGCAGTCACCTCCAGAATTGAGCTCATTCCGTTGAGCTACGAGACGATTGTAATTGAGCGACTTCTGCCGAACCAAGAGCTGGAGCTCGTGGTAGTGTTGTTGGTAATATGGTTCAAGTCCTTTCATCTCGACGGCAGCAGTCGCCATTGTTGAAGACAGAGCTTTGAGAAACTGTTTTCACTTTTCACGATCGCCGCCGGTGACGGTTCTGGGGGAAGAGCGGAGATTTCTTCGTAATCAAGTCAGGCGGAAGGAACGGACGGAGAAACTGGCTACCGATACCGCCTATATATATATACACATTTCTATACGGGGTAATCTTTTTCCTCGTCGGAAAAAGTGATGACATTTGGACGGTCCGATTTAGAGTGGCGGCCCGTCTCCGGCCCAGCAAACTGGAAGCCCAATGGGTTGTGGCTGCTAAAACCCGGGCGGCCCAGAAAAGATGGCAGCCGGAAAGTCAGCCGGAGCTGATGGGAGGCAGAGGCTATAAATGACCAGATCCGTCGCCATTGGAACTCTGCGCCTAGCCCCTGGAGGAGTCACTGCTCTCTGGCCGAAGTACCAATTTTCTTCTCCCCCGCAACAAAAAGAAAATTCAAAAAAAAAAATATATTTTACAGCAGAGATCTCCGATAGATTCATTTCCTTAGAGCATAGCTAGGGTTAGGAGGTGCGGATTCAAATTAGATCATCGGGGGCGTATTTCCCACCTGTGCCAAATTCTACTTCTTCTTCTTCTACTACTACCCTTTTTTTTCCTTTCTAAATCTAATCGCTGTACAAACAGAAAGACGATTTCTTGGTTTCCTTTCGTCCTTTGTCTAATCTTCGTTGCTCGGCCGATCGGTACAGTTTCGCCCCAATTTTGTTGGGATTTGGATAAATTTGTGGATATTTGTTAGGGTTGAAGAATTTGCCGGTAAGGGATCCGTTTAGGGATAAAAAGGAGGGATTTTTATTCTAGGCATTTGGTAGTTCTTTTGTTATGGATAAGAAGAAGGTTGCCGTTCCTTTGGTCTGCCATGGCCATTCCCGGCCGGTGGTGGATCTGTTCTACAGTCCTACTACTCCCGATGGTTTCTTCCTGATCAGTGCCAGCAAGGGTAATGATCATCTTTCCTTAAACTCTGGGTTTAATTCCGAATTTGGGTTTGTTTTCCTGGAGATGAATTGTGCCGGCAAGAGTGTTATTGCAAGAATTTGGGCCTAATCTCTTGCTATTATGGAGGCTGTGTGTTAATATTTATGGAAGTGCTTAGCTAGTTTAGATGATTGCATTTAAGTTGAGTCAATGAATGGTTGCGGCAAACATTTGCATATGGAAGCTTTAGCTAGTATATATGATTGTAGTTAAGTTGAATCAATGAAGGGTTGCAGCAACTATTTGGTTTAAGGAGCAGAAGTATGAGCTTATGGATTCAAGTTGATTGCACAAATCGTTGTGCTGCTGGTAATGGGATTAATTGGTGTGCATTTTCTAATCGTAAGGATCTTAACCTGTGTCTGTTCAGATTCTAGTCCCATGCTTAGAAATGGAGAAACTGGAGATTGGATTGGAACCTTCGAAGGGCATAAGGGTGCAGTGTGGAGCTCCTGCTTGGATACTAATGCATTACGTGCTGCTTCTGCTTCTGCTGATTTTACTGCGTAAGTACCATATTGTTTGTTGATGTAATTATGTGCCTGGTTTCTTCGCCCTTTCTTCTTCTGCTTTCAACTTTTGATCTTCCTGCATTGGCTTGTTTACATTGCAACACAATACAGTTAGCCCCCTTCTTAACATTTTGTCATGAGTTGTATAAGAATGTGATTTCCTTTGTGGCTTATTATGAACTGGGGTATGGGTTTTGATGCCTTTAGGTAGTTTTCTTCATTTTTCTTCACCATAACTTACCTTATTTATTATGATCAACCTTGCTTCTATGTGTGGTGTTAATTGGCAAATCTGGCTTTTGGATTGGATGGAGTGGAGACTAACTAGTTTTAGACTCCTGTTCAATATGCAGGAAAGTATGGGATGCATTATCGGGGGATGAACTGCATTCCTTTGAACACAAGCACATAGTTAGAGCTTGTGCGTTTTCAGAGGTACATATGCACTTCAGTCTTTCTCCATATTCTTTTTAATGAAAAATCTTCTTTACAATGTATGTTTGATGACTTTGGGCACATAAGATTAGCTTAACTATACAGATGCGGAAATAGCAGCCATTATTATGCTTTCAGGATATCTGCATTCTATTTCTGGTTACATCTCATCTTGAGCCTCCAATTTCTCCTTCAGGACACTCATCTTCTACTTACTGGTGGACTAGAGAAAATTTTGCGCATTTATGATCTGAATCGCCCAGATGCACCTCCAAGAGAAGTTGATAAATCCCCTGGTTCAGTTAGAACTCTTGCTTGGCTGCATAGTGATCAGACCATTCTGGGTTCATGCACTGATATGGGTGGTGTAAGGTGTGCTGCTTATTCTTCTAAGTTTACCAAGAACTCTGCATCAACTAATATCTTCTTCAACAAGACGTATCTTTGTTCGTCTATTGTGACTATTATCTACCTTGCATCTGACAGATTGTGGGACGTAAGAAGTGGTAAGATAGTGCAAACCCTTGAGACCAAGTCATCAGTGACAAGTGCCGAAGTCAGTCAGGACGGTCGCTATATCACAACTGCTGATGGTTCAACCGTCAAGTTCTGGGATGCAAATCAGTAAGCTCTCTCCAGCAATCATTTATCCTAAGCCAACACCTTCCCGATTGCTCACGGTTTCTTTCATTTGTCTACTTTATTACAGTTTTGGGCTTGTGAAGAGCTACAACATGTCCTGCACTGTGGAGTCAGCTTCCTTGGAACCCAAGTACGGGAATAAGTTCATTGCTGGGGGAGAAGACATGTGGGTTCACGTATATGACTTCCACACAGGGGAGGAGATAGGTACATTCTCCATTTCTCTCGGATCTACTAGTAATAGAATGTGTTGGATCTTTGATAACCAAAGCATTCTGATGCTGCATTTTCTGAAACGTTGATGTGTAGCTTGTAACAAGGGCCACCATGGTCCAGTCCACTGCGTGCGGTTTTCACCGGGTGGAGAATCATACGCGTCCGGGTCAGAAGACGGGACCATCAGAATATGGCAGACGGGCCCACTAACAAACGACGAGAGCGATGGTGGGGCGACGGCGGCGGCAGCCAATGGAACGGTGGCAGGGAAGGTGAAGGTGAGTGCTGCAGAAGAAGTTTCTAAGAAGATTGAGGGGTTTCACATTAGTGGTGATGAGGGGAAGGCTAAAGAGAAGGATGAGGCAGCAGGGAAAGAGTGATGTAACTCCTTTTTGCCCGAGTTAGACCAAACCCACTTTTTTTTTTGTTGTTGTTATCTTTTCCTTTTCGCGCCTTCTTCTTTTCTTGATCTCTCAATTTGTGTCGTTCGTTTTCATCTCTGCCTTATGGAAATGGTGCTGGACTGAGAAGGTTGGTGTCTCTGGCTTTGGTCAGTCATCATGATATTTGGGAGGGATTACAACTTGAAAGAAGACACTGAAATTTTTGTACAAGCTTCTTCCAACACAATCGCCTTGGTATATGTAAACTGCTATGAGCTTCTATGACGATTGACGAGGATTCACCTTGACGTTCCAGATTATGTGACCTCCTTAAACCGTCGCGAGACATGTTAGTTTTTGTCTACATATGTGGTACGTTCGAATAGCAAGGTGCTTGTGAAAGCTCTCTCTGCCTGTTTTTTGTCTTTGTTTCGATAGTCTAATTCCATCGATGGCAACTGAGTGAGTTGATCATTTTCAAGAACAATTTTCTTTACCCCATGATCGGATCGCCATTGTTAATCTTATTTCGGATTTGCTTACAAGATTGGATTCATGCTTGTACCTCAATCAATCAGTTTTGGAGTGAAAAAGTAGTATTCTGGCAAGGAAACGAAAGATCGAAGAAGACAGGACACAGCCACATCCCACAGGAGCGACAGAAGGGCAGGGTAGATAAATATGAAGAAGAAACAGGGCTAATTGAGTCATTCTCAACTTCTGAGTCGTTTTCTCTTTATATCTTTCTTCCTCCTTCCGTCTTCCCCGATTCCTTTGGCCATCGTGAATCCTCAATCCATCTCGAGAGAGAGTGAGGGAAAGATTGAGACTTTGAGAGAGTTCGTGCTGTACTGAATAAACCGACTCTCCCTGACACCAAGCTCCGGTCCTTCCTTGCATCTGGGCTCTTGTCTATTTAATTCTTCCTTCCTATATTCTCTTCTGTCTTAATCCGAAGAAGAAAGCTTTTCTTGGCGGGAAACGAAGATGTCGGGGAAAGGAGCAAAGGGTTTGATTATGGGGAAGGGAGCTGCTGCAGCGGCGGCAGCTAATAAGGACAAGGACAAAGAGAAGAAGAAACCCACCTCTCGCTCTTCTCGTGCTGGTCTCCAGGTTTCCCCCCATCCTCTTCTCTTCTAGATCTTGCTCCCACTCTGTTTGTTCGCTTCTTTTTTCCCCCTGTATCTCGCTCTCTGAGATTTCGTTCATCTGGGTTTGGTTTCAGCTGCCTTTTTTTGGCCGCTCACTTCGTTTACTTGTCTTTGGTTCTGGGTACATTTTCTTTCGTATCTTGGGTGCTGTTTACGGCAGGAGGATGTGATGGAATCTTGCTTTAATTCGAAGTCAAATAGCAGAGAGTTTCTTAGTTCGTTTGCTTATCTTTTGATGTAAAAAGCTTGAGTCAAGTGCGGTAAATGAGACGTCTTTTCTGTTGTTCGAATCATTCCAAGTTCCTTGAGGATAGATAGATATGCCGCGCCCTTGATTCATGTAGAGTTTTCCAGTCCATCATACTGTCTTGCCCCTGTATGATGTTGCGGTTTGCTGTGGGTGGTTGACCCAAAATTGGTAGTTCTTGGTTGCTGTACCTAGGATTGGCTGGAATGGTAACAGCTTATGTGATCTCTTGACGGCTTTTGGTTGCCATTTGGTGCTTCTGGTGATAGTTGCACAAGTTCTCAAAAACCTTTTCCGGTTTTCCCGGTCCAGCGGAGTTTGATTCATTTGTTAACTAGGCTGCCTTAGTTTAGAGAAGAATTGGTTCCAAGTGCTGATGCTGTGACCAAACTCATTTGGTTCGGTGTTCGCTGTAGATGCTTGATAGGTTAGTGAAGGGTTCTCGTAGCCAATATGATGATACGAAGTTTGCAGATCGAGTAATGTGGCCTCTTAGAATTTCACATCCCAAGTTGCCCTGAATGATTTTTCCAGACCAGTTAATTTAGTCTAATGAACTATTATGGCCTCATATATCTGGCAAGCCTAGACAATGAGGTCATCAGCCTTCTAAAATTAGCTGAAAACAACGCAACTCGATCACTGTTATAACTGCTCACCATTTCATGGGGCTGTCATAAGCAGAAACATTGATATTTTGATAGAATGAGTCTGTATTGCTAGGAGAACTTTTCGAGTTTGAATAATGCTGTGCTTATTACTCTTTATCATTTCCTTTCCCATATGATCAGGAAACATAGTAGGTTAGCATGTTAGTTTGATGTACAGAATTTCCCAAGCTGCAGAGTCGGTTAAAATCTCCTTCTAGCGGCTTTGTTCATTTGTTGAGTATGTGGAATGTAAACTACTACTGCGTGCACAGTTGCAATTTTTGTTTAAAGTATGATGATTTTTTTTCTACAATGTGGCAGTTGGGTGTTCTTTTAAGTGATTGGATTCTTTCAACTTACTGTAGGTGTTGCTTATATCCTTGAGATTTTGAATCGACTTTTTCCCCGAATGACCTTGATATGCGAATGCCATACGCGGGGGAACACTGAGAAAGTGTGAACTAGCCGTGTTGTGTGAGTCTATTTAGGTCGAATTTCTTAAAGTAACCCGAGGCAGTTTTCCGGTGCTTGTTCTGTTAAATCGTAGGCTTTGCGACTCATTTCGTTTTATAGCGCCCTCATTGTTCACTTGCCACTGCATGTTTTTCAGGATAGTTTTTTTGTCTGTTATGTGTCCTGTGTCTATTACTTGCCTTAATTGATTGAAATGTGAGAAATTGGGCTTCAATGGTTCTCAATTTTGCCTTGTTGGATAACTTGCAGTTTCCAGTGGGTCGCATCCATCGCCTCCTGAAACTAAGGACAACAGCTCACGGGAGGGTTGGAGCTACAGCTGCTGTCTATTCCGCTGCTATTCTCGAGTATCTGACTGCAGAAGTACTGGAATTGGCTGGGAACGCAAGCAAAGATCTGAAGGTGAAACGTATAACTCCAAGGCACTTGCAGCTAGCAATCCGTGGTGATGAAGAGCTCGATACCCTAATCAAGGGCACCATTGCTGGCGGTGGAGTCATTCCTCACATCCACAAGTCCCTCATCAACAAATCGTCCAAAGAATAGAGAACTTCTGTAGAAGCAGCAGGTTTCCTGCTTGCTAACACACCTGAGATTGTCTTCTGATGTTTAGAGAGTTAGTCATGGAAAATGTCAGACTTCTGTATCTTGTTAGGTTGATTTGGTTGCTGCTGGATCATTGTTACTTTTAAGCTAATTCAGTTTGCCCCGTTTCTCATTTGCTTAGTGAGATGATGATTTAATTCTTCGAGGTTCCAATTGTTGCTGCTATTACCATTAGAATGTACGACAATACGAGGTATGTTCATTTATTGGTCCAGTGGTGAAGCCACTGTTCTGTTTCTGTTTTCTGAATGGGTAACGATTCAGACAAATCGAATCCAATCCATTAAGAGTGCTTTGAGCAGGCATTGAAACTTGAATTAGCTACTAATTAGCAGAGCATGATTTTGAGAAAACAAAGATCATCATTGATTCAAGTTGAAACCAAAGTAGAAGCCAAGTGGGAATCCCAACAAATGAAGCCAAGTTACAGATCCTCAAAAAAGACCAACATGTCAATCAGGACTCTAGACTCAGCTACTCATGGCCATGTAGTTAGCCAGTCTTAAGCCTGAATGTGCCAAACGAATAACGCCCCTTAAAATCAATACAGTCGCTCAACTCAACCTCCTCATCTCCCCTCCAAGAATGTTAAATCACATTAGTCTGGATCCTAAATCCCTAACCAATTGTTGACACCTTAGGAACATCGACCGGGAAGTTATCGATCTCATCCATCCATGGGTTCTTCTCCTTTGCAGGGTTAATAGTCCTCAAAGCCTTCCACACAGCACTGTTGCACTTGAAACCCGAACCAAATGCGATCTGCCATGTCCTGTCTCCCTTCCGAATCCTTCCTTTAGATTCTGAATAAGCCAGCTCATACCACAGCGAGCTGCTCGAGGTGTTACCGAAGCGGTACAGAGTCATTCTCGATGGCTCCATGTGCCAATCGGATAAGTGCAAGTTCTTCTCCAACTCGTCCAGCACCGCTCTCCCACCAGCATGGATGCAGAAATGCTCGAATGCCAGCTTGAAATCAGGAATGTATGGCTTAATCTTCATCTTCAGAACCTTCTTCCCTACCAATGTACCAAAGAACAGAAGCTGTTCCGACATTGGAAGCACGAGAGGTCCCAAAGTAGTAATATTAGTCTTCAATGCATCCCCTGCCACTGCCATAAGATCTTTGGACAGAGTTACACCGACTTTCCCGTTAGCATCCTCTTCTTGAGTGACACACGAGAAGCATTTATCATCAGAACCTTTATGAGTGCGAACTGTATGAACTAACTCATACTTGGACCTCCTCTTATCGGATCTCTTGTTGGAGAGCAAAATCGCAGCACCTCCCATTCTAAACAAGCAGTTCGAAACAAGCTTCGATCTATCATTCCCAAAGTACCAATTCAAGGTGATGTTCTCCATGCTTATGACCAAAGCATAGGAATTGGGATGGACCTGGAGAAGATCTTGAGCAAGAGCTATGGAGATCAGACCAGCACTGCATCCCATCCCACCAAGATTGTAGCTCACAATGTTACCACGAAGCTTGTAATGGTTGATCACCATTGCTGATAGCGACGGTGTAGGGTTAAACAAGCTGCAATTCACGATCAAAACCCCGATATCTTTCGGATTAACCGAAGTCTTCGCGAGAAGCTCATCAATAGCTCCATACATCACCGCCTCGGCTTCTTTCCTCGCTTCCTGCATGGACGGATTTGGAGGGACTGTCAGGACAGCATCTGGGAGATAAGTGTTGTCTCCTAACCCAGATCGTTCCAGGATCTTCTTCTGGAACTCGAGGCTCTCCTCGGTGAACGATCCGGCCAAACGAGATCGATCCATGAAGATCTTCTTGGTGCATTGGCGCGATTCATCCGGCTTGTAACACGAGAAGTTGACGAGGTAGACTGGTCGAGGGCGTGTCATGAAGTAGAGCGTGAAGAGGAAGACCATCAGGGTTGAGCACACAATCACGGAGATGAGATTGTACTGGAGATGTTCCCACAAGTCGTGGAGATCTTCGAAGGAGAAAGTCGAGAGCTGAGCTGTGAGAATGACTACTAGTGGCGAAAGGCAGAGGTACATGCCATGAGTGATGAGGTAGTGGTAACCGAGCTTCACGTATTTCAGCTTCACCGATTTCTTGAAATCTGGGAGCTTTCGAGTCGATGATGGCTGGATCAAGGGTTTGTTTGGTTGAGTCTCTGCCATCTTTTCCCCCTCCCCTGTCAACATTAAGAGCAACCCCTAAATCAATCGACAAATTCAGCTTCTATCTACCCTATTGGTTCAAACAAATCCCTAAATCTGTCTAACCCATCGCAGATTCAAATCTAAGGCCAGAATCACGACAAAGCCCTAAACTTTCCTAACAACAGACCGAAACCCAGAAACCAAATCTCTTCACAGATTCAAGAAACCCAAGAGAAAAATGGACAAGAAATGTCAAAGTAAAAGAGATAAGATTGAAAAAGCTACGCACCTTGACCAGCTGGGAACTGGAGCTCAGAGATCGCCCGATTCTCCTCCCAGGAGAGAGAGAGACCCACCAAGAGACGGATCCCAAAATGGATTGACAACGATTAAATATATAGTGGAATACAGCGCAAGCTACTTCCAAAGTCAAAAAAATTTCGCGGACGAGAAAAACAGAGTGAGAGGGGAAAAAAAACTCAAAAAAGGGTTAAAGATAGAAACAGGGGATGGGGAAATGGGTAAGGAGAGGATAGGCGCCGGCTACGATTCTCAATCCAATTTATAGAGCAGAGAAACTAGAGATAATGGCGGCGGGTGGCGATGATTGAGAGGAGTAGAATACGGGCTGTGGCGAAGGAGGAGAATACGCGTTTTTTCTCCCCTGTGGCGAGAGGGAGTGGGGGGAATTGCGCGGCGCCAACTGGTACCCTGTTTTCTTGTTTCGTTTTGTTGTTTATTGTTTATTTGGTTTGTTGTTTGACCGGCCGCCGGCGAGATGGACGGGACGGTTGGTGGATCGGACGGGAGACGTTGGATTGCCCAAACCAAAACACGGAGTTGAATTTTCCCCGGTTTGCTCACTGTTCTTCTGAAAGTGAAAACTGAAAGATCTCCATTTGAATTCATTCAAATCTAGTCATAATTATGAATCCCACTCTTCAAGTTGCATCATCACATGGACAGCGGATCAGATGCCCTTTTCCTTTATTAATAATTTCTTCATCCCATATCTTATGTGATCTCGAAGATCAGATTAGGTAAGCTCTTTAATGGATTTTGTCAACCATATGTACAGGCAAGAGGAAACATGTCGATGCTTACTCAAAACGGAATAGTTTCCCCGTTCAAGAAGCAGAGGTCTCATGATCGAAATTCTGTGGCAAGAATCAAAGCAAAAGAGAAACCTTATTCACATGTATCGAGTAAAACACAATTCTAATACTCACCGTGGGAACGAAATTTGGCTACTATATCGACCGATGTTCTGACAGCTGGGATGCTCGGCTTTCTATTCGAGAAAAGTGGTACATGGTTTGAAGTAGCAGAGGGATCCGAGGATGTTACCTGCTGACGACCCACTGTAAGAGCGGGGAAAAAAAAATCCTGAAAAAAGAGTAGTACTGAATATGGTGGTGACTTTGGTGCCTAAGCACGACGATGAATCATCGTCGTCGTGACCGCCTCAGACATAGACTACACCGATCCTAGGCGCCAAAGTCCCCTCCGAATTCACCTCTTCTGGTTTATAAACCAACACCAACGTATGTTATGTGTTTCAACTATATGTCATGCTTCATATATAGGAGAGTAGGAGACACAAAGATTTGAGCAAGAGTACCAAGCAACTACTTCACAAAAGTCACAAGACTGTACTACCGTTTTTGCACCTTCCCACGTTTGTACTTCCTTGTGTACCATGATGTCTATCGTCCTACACAACCTAACCATTGATGCCATTTAATTATTATGCATCTTCCCCATCTACAAGGACATCCGGCCGATCCCACAAGTCGTCTGAAAATTGTGATTGATTGTTTGAAATTGTTACTATATTTGTCTTGTTCGGAATACATAATTTTATTTCTAAAATTTATGCATAACACAATACATAGAATGATTTTATGTGGTGAGACAGAAACTATGATCAATCACAATGAGTAATTGTTATATCTAAGTTTCAGCTGATGTGACATGTATATACAATCTCACGTACCGAACAATGTATACTACAAAATACATGCATTTGCCTAGATATATCTATTTAACAATCGTAGCTTCCAACCTATTGTTGAATCAAAAATATTTATCTACTATCAATTTCCCAAGTAACAATTTTGTACTACCCTTTTGCTTCTTTCCCTTGCCTATGTACTTCCCTTTGATGTATGCCTATGGTCCTATAAGAGCCATCCTGAAACTGTACTTCCAGCCAAGGAGCACATGCATGGGGAGGGGACAAAGACAACCCCACATGTTGCAGGCAAGAAAACAAAACACAGAATTAGGGTTAGAAAGCTCATGTGCTTTTGTTGTTGTTGTTGTTGTGGAAGTATTTTTTTTTTTTTTTTTTACAAAGCAATCATCATTTCATTCCAAGCCCACACAAGTGAGAAGCAACACAATTACAATAATGGAGCGACAAGATCGGCAATGCCAATCCATTCCGAAGGAAGGAGATCGAGACGAGAGTTCCTCGCAATCCAATCAGCCAAGGCATTGAATCGACGGGGAACAAACTCAACCGAGATCCAAGGGAAGAGGCAAAGAATGGAAACAACCCGGGCAAGAGTTGTCCGGCATTGCCATGGCCACATGCTCGGATCCCGTCTCAACGCAATCATCAACCTCTGACAATCGGATCTGACGCATGTTGTGGAAGTAGTTGATGGTTACTACTACTTTTTTTATCCTCAACTGAATTTGGACAGTGTTATTTCTACCCGATAATGAATTTATACAAATTAAAATTTTGGGTCGTTATGGATTTGAAGAAGGATTTATGTCCCTAATCAGGCACATAATGAGTTTGTTTCAAAATTCATTGTTTGTTAACCAATTGTAGGGTGAGTAAAATATGCGGGTTCCATAGACTTCAAGGATAAAAATTCGTTGCACATGGACTCACAAATCCAATAGTTTGTGAGATATGGTTGAGGGTGAAAAACCCACTATAGCAAAAGATCAAATGAAGCAAAATTTATAATCAATAAGCAAATGATAAAACCTTTCTACCTTCTCTTGAATTCATGAAGCAATTTTTTATATGTTTTATTCATAAAGCAAGTTACCCTTAATTGTTTTGTGGATTTTTTTGCAAGTCGCCAAATTATAAAGCCATCCAAGAGACATCAAATAATCGAGGTTAGCAAGTCTTTACTTTCACGCCACACCGGAAAAAAAAATAGTGATACTAAGTGTGCTTTAGAAGCGATGATCAGTCTAGTTTTCGAATTTGGTTCCCAACATTCAAATTTCAAATTTTACACATATATTTTTTTTATTAATGACGTTATATTTAATTATTAACGTGTTTTTTCCCCCTTCATACGACGTAAACCTAGTTGGCCTCCCAACTAGTTGAATCAAACGTATACATTCTAACTAATTAATTAGTATTTCTTTATCTCTAATAAATTTCTGTTTCGGGATCAAGTCTCCTTGACTACTAATTAGGAGGACTGGTTATTCCTGTTTAGGATCTAATCCAAGTAATCATTGTTTGGCGAGAAAGTAACCTTGTTCGGCTAGGAATGGGAGATGCATGGTGGCAGGCGGGCTGTAATAGAGAAAGGAAAAAGGATTTTTGCGACTCTCTTTGTCTATAAATATGTACCTTTATCTCTTACGTTACGAATTGTTCAAGGCTGTTTTTTTTTTTTTTATTTGTATCGGAACTACTACCAGTCAAGTTACGTACGAGGTGAATCAACGTTAGTGTGAGATACATATAATTGTGTTGTTTATGTTCTTCATAATTCTGACTTGATCTCTTTATATGTTGTTGCACGCAGATGTTGTTGACCGCGGCAGAGTTTGCAAACTGTCTCAAACGTCTGCATGAAATCGGACGTGATCTAGTGGAGGACTTCAGGTTATTAGATGGATAAAGAGAATTTGATCTAGTGGTTATATACTACTAGTTTTTCAGTACGGAGATTGTAGGTTTCGGGATTTCAGGGTGGACTTCCCTTCACCCCAGACACCTTTGATAGCATTTTTTTTTTTAAAAAATGCATCCAAACCCTTGAGCTCTCCGAAGTATAGTTAGTAAATACTCCGTTTAATGTACCCGTATGTACTTTATCCGTTTAAAACTTCCGTATCCGTATTATTGTCAAGACGTTTCATTTTCCCCCCTTCATTTAATGAATCCCGTACTAAACACGTATAAAACCCGCATAACACGTTTAATATCCGTATTTAATGAATTAAATTATTTACTTTACTATTATTTATTTTTTAATTTATTTTTTTAAAAATAATTTATTTTTATATATTTATGACTATTAAGGTACTATTAAACGTAACATTAGCTTAAAGACGAAGAAAAATATTCGTACGTATTTTATACGTAACTTTCTCGTTTCATATTTTACTAACTATGTCCCAAGTCCCAACCATCAACTCACCAAAAGCAAGAGGCCCAAAGCAAGGAGAACATCAAGATGCTCTCTCTCTCTCTCTCTCTCTCTCTCTCTCGCAGCAAATGCGATTACAGGTCGGCAACCGGCTGACGTGTCAGGGTGAAGTGTCTATTGGGAAGCTGAGCTGGCCCGAGAATCACGGACTCTCCCACCCTATCTGGCTCTCTCCAGCACTAGGTTAAGCTCTCGCCCGCCTCCTGCCATCGCCTCACTTTCTCCACGCACACCACGTGTTCGACCTATGTCCCCAACGAGTTCCCACTTTTTTTTTACACCCCTGCCTCTCTCTCTCCCTCTCTATATATTCCCGCCCACCCGACCCTTTTCATTCCCACAACTCACCAGCACATAGCTTACAAATCCGACACAAAAGCATTACCCATATCGCGTTTCTGCTCTCTTTCTTCACCAATATGTCTTCCTCTGAGGCTACTGCGCTGCTGAACATTGCCATGGTACTACAGGCGAACGGAGGACACGATGAACTCCGTTGCCGCTCCCATTATTATGAAGGGCCTGCTGCTGGGACGTGCCGTGGTAACAATGAACCAGACGACGGAGACGATGATGATGACGACACCTGCTGCTTAATCGCAATCGCATGATTCAGTTTTGATTTTGTGGGTACTTAATCGATATTGAGCTATTGAGAAGATTACATATTACAGAGGAGATGAGAAGTATTTATACTACTTTCCCATGTAGGTCTAAACCTAATCCAATCCGGTAAAGGAAACCGTTACAGTCGTAGCGGCCGCAAGTCCGATTCAAGTCACATCAACATTATTATATTAGTTGACATTAGCCAAGTAGAGTTGTGTTTTTCCCCCCTCAACTAAACTAGTACCGCGTACTGTATGCAGATCTTACATGACGAGTCACTAAAACGGAAGCCACGTGGGACTGCAGATCAGTATGTCATATAAACCCGTTGGTCCCAATAACTCGAGTTGTTGCGAAAGGTTTTTTATGGATCTTATACCACATTCTCACACGCCGGCCCCTTCAAACGAAAGCCAACTCACGAGCTTGAAGTTTGCACATGCCCACCGTACCTTGTGCTTTAATCAACGGTTAATATTGGGGGGTCGTGGAGATTCGTACACATGACCACTTGATCAAACCAGCTCTGGTACCAGGGACGGTATACATATGAAAGAGTTTTCTCTCCAGGTAGGAACTCGCTAGGTGACGTGGGATGCCACGAGGGACGTCGAAGCGTAGGGCGGGTGTAGTAACGGCACGTGGCGAACACACAGCTTCACTCACCTCTCCACGGGCCGGGAGCTGCTAGGGTTTGCAAGCTGCTGCTGCAGCAGGCTGGAAGAAGAATATTGCGGATGATGTTGTAGGCGGAAGCTGCTACCTTGTTGTGATGATCAGAGGATGGAGAGAAGGAGACGACGACGATGACGACGATGATGGCGATGATACAGGCGGCTATGCTCCCGCAGCTTAGATATAATGCAGGCACACAGAAACCCTAGCTCGTCATATCTGCTATTTTATCATTATATACGTAGATGAAATTAAGTCATACGTACACACATACGCTAGCTAGGGTTTTGGAAACCCTAGTTTAGGTAGCTAGTGATCATCATGATCAACTTAGACGTGCATGCATGCATGCATATATATTTGGCTGTATACATCAATATCAAGATTGCAATCAATAAACTTAAACTGGGGATTTATGTACGTACACTATTACTTGTATAATAATCCATTATGATCTCCATTATTATTAGCACATATCTGCTTAATTTCCCTTTTCGATTTAGGTCATAGCTAGTGTCTGTGGCGGAGCTAGGTTGAACTCTATCTTTATAGCTTGATGGTAGTTGGTACTGGTATTATCGGTAGCTATCCTCGCATTCAGATTTCTGGGTTAGGTTTTTAATTCATGAATTTGGATTTCTACCAATATCCATCTGCAAATTACAGTTTGACACCTAAACTTTATAGATTTTAGATTTAGTACCTAAAATTAATTTTTTTGTATATAAGTCTTCAATATATCAATGAAAAATTATATTTTAGTATCTATTTTTTTGTGCATTACATTTTGATACCTAAACTTTTTAAATATTACAAATAGGTCCAGCTTTTGTATGTGTAGTTGAAACACCCTCAAATAAATGGGTATCCATATCCAACTCAAACTCATTCAGATTGTGAAAATTAACAATACCCATACCCTACCCAAACCCATCTACAAACCTTCTAAACTCATATATACTTCATTCATACTGAACACATAAATCAATGAGTATACTTGCGTTTGGGTAAAATTACGCATGAATAATGTTGTCATCCCTAGACCCAACTTCTACCACAACGTCATTAACATTAACACATTTCCATATGGAGATGTTATCGAATCTGCTTTTGGCAGAGCGTGATTTTTAAGTGAACGAGAAGACGCGATTCAAAAAACAAGGGTTGAGACTTGGACTTGGTTGGAGAGTGGGGGAATAGACAGATAGTGATCTAGTTGGCTACTAACACAAATTAAAAAGTGACCAGATCCACAGTCTGATCATTTAATAAACCTGTGACACACACACACCAGACCAAGAGAGCATAACATCTCACAATACAATCCACAGAACAAACCAAACTATTTTTTCAACCATCTACGCGATCTACATCGAACCGCAAAATTCAGTTTTGATCCACAATTTTTCGAACCGCGTCCGGTCTATTTTCTCGTCGATTCGGTTGACATCTTTCGACAAATCTCAGAGCGTACTCAATGAATAAGGGGGTAAAAAGATATTTCCGTGAACCCATTTCTCTTCAAACAAAGATATAAACATTTCAAGATATTCATACCCAAAAAGTATATGAGAATCTATATGGATATGATCATATGATGAAGCATCTCATCCTCACGTCAAGTAGGATCGTTGAACTACAGTTCTACAACATGAACCATAATTTCCTCCCATTTCTACCCTCCATTCCTCAACGTATGATCAAGATCAAACAAGGTGTAAGAAAACAACGTATGATCAAGATCAAGATGCTCTTTTGGCCTCTCTCCTTTTCGACCACAAACACACACACAATGCGATTACACGTCGGCCATGGCTGCCGTCCGACGTGTCAGGGTGAAGTACCAATATGGTAGCTGAGTTGGCCCTAGAACCACGGATCCAACACCCATCCAGCTCCCTCCAGCAACAGGTTTAACCCTGCCCCTCACGTGTTCGACCAAAGTCCCCAAAGAGCAAGAGAGCCTTCCTTTCCTCCCTTTCTCTATATATTTTGCCACCCACAAGCAGAAGAAGTAAAACCCATATCACAGAATTCGCTGATCTCTTCTTCTCCTTCTTCAAAGCATGTCTTCCTTGTCCAGCTCCATGAACATTATTGCCACGCTGCTGCTTCTGGTGCATGAGAATATCAATGGAGATAATAACCACAACCATGGTTCTTATGGCTGTCAACATGCAGAGAAGGCTGCGGCGGAAGGAGACGATGATGATGATGTTGACGATATGGATGATGGTGATAAGATCGCCCCCGCTGCTTAATACACATCCACTTGATCCGATCGATGAATCAGTTGATCAGTTTTGATGAAGGTGGCCTAGTGGGTATAACTTCCATTGGGCTGGAATGGATGTGTGTTTAGTTACTAAGTAATTAAGGAAGTAGATTATGATAAAACTGAAGTTGATTAGTGTGTGTGTATTAAGAGTTTGGGAGATCAATGATGTGTGCTTAATAAATCATGTTTTGGATTAATGTATTTGGGAGATCAATGATGAGGGTGAGGTCATGGAAATCATCATGATGTAATAATTAATGTTGCTCTCCTTATTTTGTATCACTAGATTAAGTTTTGTTCGGCTAGATTACGTAATGTATCGTTACATGATAGTAGAAACCCGACTTCTGGAACTACCTATCGTGATATGATTTCATACCATATAAATTCTGTATTTCGATTTATTTTGGAGCATTTTGTTAGATTGTTGGATTTCGTGAGGGTTTTCTGAGAATTGTTGATAGTTTGGATAACTGTAGGTCGAATTGGGAGTAGTTTAAAGAACTTTCGATCTTTGATACATTTTTGAAAATTTGTGAAGGAGAGAGAGATCAACAAGCGAAGTATAAAACCCTAATCGATCTCTCTTTGCTTTCTTTCTCCAAACTCTTGTTTTTCTCTCTCTCTCTCCAGAGGCCCCCGACCATTCTTCCTTCTCCCTCCATCGAAGTCTTCATATCTAATTAGATGATTTCTTTAATACGAGCAACCCAAGCAGCTAGCATGAAGCTAAAGGAAATCCCATCTATTTGTGAAGATGAGACTGTGGCAAGAAGGAAAACTTGTTGAAATCTGAATTATCCTTTTCACCAAACTTGAATTAGAACACAAGGAGAGAGCCAGCACGAATTATGAGAATGAACCAATTAAGTAGACTACCAAGCTAAATATTTAGGATTGCCTTTAGGGCTGCAAATGAGTCAAGCCGCTCGCGAACAACTCGGCATTCAAATAAAAAAAAACTAGTTCGACACTCGGTTTGTTATTTAACAAGCCGGCTCGTTAGTAAACGAGCCAAGCTTGAGCTAGACCATGCTCTGCTTGATAAGCTCGTGAGCTAGCTTGACTCAATGGCTTGTTGAGCTAAGCTCGAGAGTTGGCTTGTCTAGAGCTTGTGAAAGGATTAATTACTCTTCTGAACATGAACATTATCTTGTTAATACGGATGTGTATGGAAGTTAGCTACTATTTTTAGTTTCTAGTGTGTTTTTTTAACATTTAAATTCTTATGTGTCACATTTTTCAGCAAGAATGATTTCAAGTCGAGCTCATCTTGAGTCGAGTTAGTACTCAGCTTTACAAGTTGTGTTAATGAGCACTTACCGAACTCTGCAGAGTCGAGCTCGAGCTAGATTAGCAAAATTTGAGTTCGAGCTGAAATAGGAGTAGCTTAACAATTTTCTGGTCTTTTAATTATTCGGTAATGTATGAATGAGAGATCAACAAGAAATTGGGAGCTTAGCTTGGAGGCTTAATTACACCAAGTTCCAAAGCGTTGATTTTTCATTGAGTTTCCTGTTGGAGATCGTACCAAAATTGAGTATATATATTGGGACAAGTTGCTCGTGGAATTATGGGCAATAGAAGAAGACTAAGAGATTAGGTCAATGGAAGAGAATTTGAACTGTGATTCATTCTTGGAGGGTTAAAAAATACAAGTATCTATTTCAAAAGTATCCTTATAAAATACAGAATTTCGCGTATGAGAGTTAAATGGACATATTTGAAGTTTAAAAACCATAACAATCAAAATATTAAAGGGGATGGACTATACTGACATTTTAGTCCAAGTTAAATAACTGTGGATTCACTATTCATGTAATGTGAGTTAAATGAACACACTTTAATGTTTAAGAATGAAAAAATATCAACATTTTAAAATGAAGGGACTAAACTAATAGTTTATCAAGTTAATTTAATCAAATGGAAATGAAAAAAAAACATTTTTCTAACCAAAATAATGTAATAAATAAGATTTGAAACTACAATCAAGTGCGCATCATCTAACATGTTTACCAACAAACAAAATAATGTGACTTAATGTAATAAATTACGATAATTCTTCCTACGATAATAATGACCACTTTATACGGAAATTGAATCGAATTTTTGAAGGAAAGATGTGTAATTCTTCTTACGATAACCCTTCAATAGTCTTAACTTTATTTTGAATCTGAAGCTCTCCCTTCTCTCTAAACTTTGGTTTTTCACTCCCCCCCTTCTATTCAGGGCTGCCGCCGGTTCCCCTGGGTGTCCGGCGGTGGCCCAACCTGTTTTCTTTCCTGTTTTTTTTCTTTCTTGTTTGTCCTGCTGCCTTTCTCTTGCCCTTGTTGGCTTTTTCCAGATCCTTGTGGTCTTTCTCCAAGTGGTTTTATCCACAGTGTTTTTTTGGTTCGTAGATCTGTTTGGCCTTGCTCATTGGATCCAAAAATTGCAGCTTGGGGAGCTTCTAATGGTGGTTTGCTGTTGGGGGTCTGCTCCATGTTGGTGTGCTCATCTCTTTTGGTGGACAGATTCACTGTTCCTCCCTTCCTTCTACCTTTGGTTTGCTTGATTCCTGTAGGTTGACTGTTGTGGGGGTCTGGTGTCATTTTTGGTGTTGTGGGTTGTGGTTCGCTGGTTCTCTGGAGATGGTGAAGATGAATCTTCTCTTTCCCGATTCCTGGTCATCCATGCCTCCGGCTTCCTCGGCCTCTTTCAGCTCAGAGCATCCCGGTTTCAGCCTGCTCACCGCCGAGTTTTCTCTTCCACGAGATTCACTGTGATGGGTCGTCTTTGAACGATCCCCAGGTGGCGGCTTATGGCGTTGCAATGTTCAATAGCCATGGGCTTGTCTGGTTTCGGGCGAGTTGAAACCTTGCTTGTGCTGTGCTGATTGTTGTGGAAGCAAGGGGTTCTGGGTTCACTTTGATAGCCTTCTGTTTTGGATTCTTCTGTTGGATTCAATCTTTTCCAGTTCTTTCTGGCTTTTGCTTTTGGTTTGGATTGCTCTGACTTTTGAGTTCATTGTTGTTTTGCTTTCATTGTGTTTATCCCACTCCTTGTAACTGTGATTCTCAATGCAATACAAGTGCTTCTATTGTCAAAAAAAAAAAAAAAAAAACCCTTCAATAGTCTCGAATTAGTACAAACAGAAAATATCTTTTTACTACACACGGAAATGCCAATTATGATAATTCTTCCTACAGTAACAGTAATCACTGATCCCCTGCCTCATGAAGAAAGCCATAAATGATTTCTGTTTGAGGAACTCTGTTTTCAATCTCTTTCATTTGATCATTTTTTTAGCCATGACTTAGAACAGAGGACAACAGTGTTTTAATAGAAAAAAACCATTGACCCAGATCTGCTGCAAAGTCTGCAACCAGCAAAACCTTTTTACGTTTCCGCCACCACTACTACGTGCGCGTCCCGTCAAAAACTTCGTTTTCCCCCATGAAAATATCCAATGCCATCATTTATGACGCCCCCCTCTCTTCCGCCATAGCCACTTCTTCGAAACTTCTCCGCTTCTAGTTTTCTAATGGCTTATAAAATGGAAACACCGACCCCTGTTTTCTGACGGGTGAGGCTCTGGCTGTCTCGTTCTTGCGTCTCCTCCAAAAATTGCCCTTGTCCGCATTTACTCTTTAGTTCTTCCGCGCAGTAACCTCAGCTCTATCAGCCAATCAACTTCTCGAAATCAATCCTTCATTTTCTCCATCCATTTATTGCGGGTTACTGATTCGACTCGTCTTCCCCTGTTTTTCCCTCGATTCGGGATCTCGTTCGTGGATCCCGCCCAATTCACTTGCCCGCTGGACATTTCTCCGTCAATCCCGTTTCTGGAGATCGATTGGGGGCATTTCTGAATCTGGGTTCTGGTCCAAATCCGTCACTGTCTGGGTAATTAGTCTACTAACTGGTTCTTCCTTTTATACCTCTGCTTCAAGGGTTTTGCTTGTTTTCCCGGGAACAGAGAAAAGGGTAAGTGAGAATCCCACCAGTGAAAAAAGATGTCTGCGATTCGACCCGAGTCGACGAAGCAGCTCGCGACGAGCAGCGTGGTGGTGGGCTACGCTCTCTGCTCCAGCTTGCTCGCCGTGATCAACAAGTTCGCCATTACCAAATTCAACTACCCAGGGCTTCTCACGGCTTTGCAGTACTTGACCTCGGCGCTCGGGGTCTGGGTTTTGGGGAAATTAGGCTTCTTGTATCACGATGCTTTCAAGTTGGAGACCGCAAAGAAGTTTCTCCCCGCTGCCTTTGTTTTCTACCTTGCAATCTTCACCAACACCAATCTGCTGCGCCATGCCAATGTGGACACCTTCATTGTGTTCAGATCTTTGACCCCGCTTCTTGTTGCTATAGCCGACACTTTGTTCAGGAAACAGCCGATCCCATCTAAGCTCACTTTCATGTCCCTGTTCATCATTTTGGGAGGTGCTGTGGGTTATGTGGCTACTGATTCAGCTTTTACCCTCACTGCATATTCATGGGCACTTGCTTATTTGGTGACAATCGTGTCTGAAATGGTTTACATCAAGCACATTGTGTCGAGCATTGGACTGAACACTTGGGGCCTGGTGTTGTACAACAATCTGCTGTCTTTGCTCATATCGCCTGTGTTTTGGGTTCTCACTGGGGAGTATCGTGAAGTGTTTGCTGCTGTCGGTTCGAGCGGTGGGGATTGGTTCAGGATTGATGCTTTCTCTGCGGTGGCATTGTCTTGTGTGTTTGGTGTGCTCATCAGTTTCTTTGGGTTCGCGGCCAGGAAGGCGATTTCTGCTACTGCATTCACTGTGACTGGTGTGGTTAACAAGTTTCTGACTGTTGTGATCAATGTGATGATATGGGATAAGCACGCCACTCCATTCGGATTGCTTTGCCTCCTCTTCACGCTGTGTGGAGGTGTTCTTTACCAGCAGTCCGTTACTGGTGCACGTGTCGAGCCTGTTGCTAAACCGAGAGACAATGGCGAACCGGATGCAGAGAATGTGATTCTTATCGAGAGGAAAGAGGGCGACGAGGATAAGTAGGAAGGAAGGCTTTGTCTGGTAAAACTTGGATGAGAGGACTGGTAGTTTATGTGTTCCTTAAGCTTGTTTAGAACTATGATTGTTTGAAGAATCTTACCAGATCACAGGACTCGGCTGGAATTAGTTTTTGTGTCTTAATGGCGATTATTTACCGGTGTCGATTCATTGGGTTTCACTTGATATTATATCATAGTCTGGGAGGGTACCTTTTTCTCAGTAAATTGTGTTCATGCTTCTCAAACTGATTGTTGGAGCAGTCCTACAGACAAAGTTGAGAAGTTTGATTCAGGGCACCTTCAAAGGGGTTACTATCATATAGCTCAATACAAAATGTTAAAATGCTTCCAAATGTTTATGAATACGTGATTATCCATTGCTAGAGCTTATACTTTATTCTTGCTCTTTTCATATTAAGTCACGTTTGCAGTATATTTCTAAGACGTTGGAATATATTTTTCTATTTATGCTATGCTAAGAACTTTTCTATTAGCAGCATTGAGAGGTCGAGAGATTGACACATTGTACCATTTCGTGGTTGCATGAACAGTTTACTAAGTTTCATTCTGTCGTTCCCTTACTGCCCAAAAAGTTGTTTTGATCATATGCTAGGATTGAGCTCAACATTCAGAGGAATGGGAGATTGTTTTGCTTTCTGAACGGTCATTTGCTTAGATTGGCCTCTGATCTGAGCCTGCATCAATTATGTGCCAGAATTGCAGGATTGGCTGGTTTTCTTTCAGCTTGCAGAGATTAGTTGACATGAAACGGAATAGAATGAATGATGTTCAGTATATGTCTGGAAATTCCCAGAAATTATCTTCAGTATACAGACTGTTACATCGGCTGAAATCTCTACAGGAACAGAGTCCATCCTTGAACCGGTGAAACCGGGTCCTATCCCTAACAACAATTTCCTAATTGTAAATCCTGGGGATAAACTTGCTCGTGTGTGGCAGTCACCACAGACCCTGAGGTTCTTCATGATCCTTATAGGAACTCCAGGGCCTACACTTATGAGTCCAAAGGCAATGCCAAGCTTCTCTTTATGGAGACTTAAGTTCAGTCTCCTTTTCCTCTTCATCTCAAACAGCACTTCTGATGTTTGAGCAACATAGCCTGCCTTCTTCAGTTCCACTTTTTAGTCCTCCACCATCTCATAGATCTGCTCAGACATTTGGTGACGAATCCCCTCAATCAGACAGTATCATGGGCCCTTCTTCATCCCTCTTTTTGCCATCAGTTCCCTGATCCTCTTAGCATCATCCCACTTCTTCATCGACTTGTATATGTTCGAGAAAAGTATATAGGTCCCATCATTATCCGGATCAAGCTCCAGAAGTTGCTTTCCTGCTCTTTCTGCGGCCTCCAGGTTCCCATGGATTCTGCAGGCATCAAGCAGACCCCCCAGCACGAAATGATCAGGTGCCATTGGCATGCTCTGTACCAGTTCCTCTGCTTCAGCTATTCTGCCAGCTCGGCCGAGTACATCCACCAAACCTCCATAATGTTCAATGGTGGGATGAATTCCATACTTCTCTCAGCCATTGAGTTGAAGTATGCAACTCCTTTGTCTGTCAATCCAGCATGGCTACAAGCAGCCAAGACGCCAATAAATGTTATGGCATCTGGTTTTAGTCCTTCCTCCGGCATCCGATCAAAGAACTTCAAACCCTCTTCTCCTAGGCCCGACATAGCTAGTCCTACAACCAGAGCAGTCCAGGTCATAACATCTTTCTCCGGCAGCTCCTCAAAAACTTGCTGGGCACTCTCTATGCTTCCGCATCTTGCATACATGTCCACCAGTGCTGTTCCTAAAGCAACATCCATCTCAATCTTATGCATCTCGATGTAGCCATGTAACCACCTTCCCAGCTCCAGGGTGCCCAAATGCGTACAAGCGAGGAGCAAGCATGCCATGGTCACCTTATCCCCTTCAATCTTCTTCTGCTGCATCTCACGGAACAGTGCAACAGCCTCATCATATTTACCATCCCCGACAAGGCCATTGATCATAACATTCCAGCAAAACAAGTTCTTTACAGGCCTTTTGTCAAACATCTCTTTCGCAACAGAGAGACAGCCACATTTGCAGTATACATACATGAGAGCCGTGGTGAGGATCAAATGGTATCCAAAACCATTCTAACCAATGTACTCATGAACCCTCTTCGCCATAGACAAGTCTCTCGTTCTAGCGCAGGCAGTCAACACATTCACCAACGTAATTTCATTCGGCTTCACATTTTCAGCCTCCATTCTCCGGAAGACCGTGAAAGCTTCATTACACTGACCCTCCTGCGGGCTGCGAGTACGCTCCTATCATTGTCGCCCAAGACACAACTGTTCTCTCATCCATTTTGTCAAACACCTTCCGAACAGACACCATATACCCACATCCCGAGTACATATTCATCAACGTGTTCTGAATGTAGGTATCGCAGGCAAAACCCATCTTCGTGGAATGGCAATGAAGCTTCTTTCCAATCGACAAGTCCTAACAGGACTTGAACAACGAGGGGAAAGTGAATCCATCAGGTACCAAGCCATGAACCAGCACCATTTCTCTGTAGAAGAGAATCGCCTCCTTGTGCATGCCCCTGTTCGTGAATCCCCTGACAATGGCGATTGAAAGTGAAAGGAGTCGGAGCCGGTATCTGCGAGAACACGAGGGTAGCGTAATCGAGGCTTCCGGATTCGTGGGCAGAGCAAAAAGCCACGATCTTGGCGGCAGTGAAAGGGTCGGTGAAGAGGCCTGTTCTTAGCATCTGGGCATGGATTTGCTTGAGCTCCTTCATGGAAGAGCAGGTTTCTAGAGATAGGATACATGGGTGTGGCTGATTGGGTTTCGGAGTTGGATTTTCTGAAGCAAAGGGTTGTTTTTTATGATGATGATGGAGGGTAGCCATTTTTATGATGCTGGGTTGTTCGTTACTTTCAGGTAACAGGCTTCCACTTCCATTTCCTTCTTCTCCAACGGATATTCCTGCTTTTTTGTTGGTAAATATATTTTTTTTTTTTGTTCAGTCCATTCTTGTAAAGATATCTTGGAAGAAAGAGAGGATGGATGGTGCTAGTGACTTGTGAGTGGTGGCCATGGTTGTTTTTTTTTTTTTTGACAAACTTGGCCATGGTTGTCACTGGGGTGAATTGTGGCCGGTTGAATCTGGTATAATTGGTGTTGGTTATGAGTTTGGTTGAAATATTGATGATCGATAAGATAGAAAATAAGATTGATTTTTTTATATATGAACAAAATGATGTTATTTTTAGTGAAATGATTTATTTCATGAATTTGAAAGGTAAAATGTTAAGGTTATTTGTTTGATTCAAACATAAATGTTTGGGTGTTGATGTTAAATGTTGTATTTAAATATGAGTATTTGTTATTTTGTTTTGAATGTTATACTTTATTCAAATATGAATTTAGATTGTAAGTAGATTTGTTTTCAAATATGTTTTTAATTTTTTATATATGTTTAAATTCATTTGATGCTAGTGGTTTTTTACTTTTCTACATATTTTGTGAATTCTGCATGAAATGGGCAAAGTAGTTGTACCCTGGATCGAACCATCACGCTTGCTAAATTTGTGCAACAATATAAACTGACTTGACAACCTTGCTAGTGATTAGTGAAGTGACTGGTCACTGGTCTCCAACCACTAACGTCCATGATACTAGTTTTGACGTTTGTAGTTACAAATGCAGTGTGTGAAACCCTATCGTATCGGTCATCAGTGGTCCGGCCGAGAAAATCTCCTATGAGAGGCTAAATCTTTAGGTAGCTTTTTAGCAATATTAAAGAGTTTAACCACAATTTCATCATATAATGCCCTATTGCTTACTTTTTTTTTATACAACCTCCGATACAATTTTACAATCTTGTATAAAAGATGGTGAAGACCAAGTGAAGTGACAAATGGCCATGTTGGAGAAGTTAGTCATCTATCATTCTGACTAATAATAAATTCCTCTTTTTTATTAATAAAGGTTGACACCAATCTACTTGGCTTCACTTCCCCCACCGTGAATATTATACTTCTATCACAACATACCCTCCGTGTCATGACCAGCTACTCAAACCATGGCTAACAACCCTCATTATTATTAGAAGATGAAGCTACAAGGCTCAGCTAGGCGCTTCTCAAGTTGAAGCCACCATCCACCACGAGGTTCACCCCGCTCACGAACTTGGACTCATCGCCGGCAAGAAACAGAGCAGCCTCCGCAACATCGTTCTCATCCAGAGCCACGCCTTTCAGGGCCGCCTTCTCCGAACAGAGATCCTGAACGCCCTCTCGATCCAGTCCCAAGCTCTTCATCCCCATCGGCGTCGGCACCCCCGTCGGCGAAATCGAGCTCACCCGGATCCCATACTCTCCCAGCTCCACGCACAGGTTCTTCATCAACCCGACCACCGCGTGCTTGGACGACGTGTAGGCGTGGGCGAAGAAGCCGTAAGTCTCCGTCAGCACGCTGGCCGTGAACAGAATCACCCCTCCTTTCTTCGCCGGAATCATCACCCTGGTGCGTTGAATTAATGAATCAGGTTGAAGTCAGGAGGACCCTCAAATTTGAAATGTAGGTAAAATCACATGTGAAATTCGTAATAAATTCAGATTTCTGGCTCCGCCACTACCTGGCTGCGTGCTTGGCGCACAAGAACCCGCCGAACACGTTGACGTCGAACACCCGCCGCAGATCGTCCTCGTCCGCGGCGGCGATCCGGTTCCCGGCCGGGTCGCCCGGTACGCCGGCGTTGATGAGGACGATGTCCAGCTTCCCGTGGGCCGAAACGACGCCGTCCACCGCGCTCGCGACCTGGCTTTCCTTGGTGACGTCGCAGCAGACGAAGGTGACGGCGGCGGGGTGGTGCGGCGAGGCAGAGTACGACGAGCTGATTTCTCCGGCGACGGAGTGTCCCAGATCGGACTGGACGTCGGCGATTACGACCTTCGCGCCGTTTCGGGCGAACAGCGCGGCGGTGCTGGCCCCGATGCCGCTTGCTCCGCCGGTGATCAACGCGACCTTCCCTGCCAACCTGATTTGAATTGATCAGTGCTGTGGGAACAATTGGGCAGAAATTAAAATCAAAAGGGATATGAACACTTGGGTTCCGTTCAATCAGTGGGTTTACCTCTGCTGGGAAACGGATTGTTGGGCGGAATCCATTGATGAAGCTCTGGTTTTCTCTGTGTTTATTAGATACGTTGAGGAAACAGAGTCTATATATAATCTGCAGATGATAACCATCGAAGGCGGGCGGTTGGGACTGTGATCAATTAATGTGCAGAGGGGATGACTCGTTCATGGCGTTCTACTGAGCAACCGTACTGTTCTTTTAAGTCTCGGTCTCGTCTGATTGGTTTTGTAGTCGTAAGCTCTAACACGACAGAAGCATTGAAGGCAAAGAATTTGTGAAATTGTATCGGAGTTTGTACATGGAAAAAAAAATCGACAACGGGATATGTATTTTGTGCTGAAATTACGGTTTGGTGAAGTTTAATCATTTTAACAGTTAAAAATTATCTGTAAGTTTATGGTTCGGCAAGTAAGTTTTCGATGTCATGATACTAGGGCTGCAAATGAGCGAGCGGCTCGGCGTTCGAATCGGAAAAAAACTCGTTCGGCACTCGACGCGTTGTTTAACAAGCCGGCTCGCGAGCCGACTCGTTAGTAAACGAGCCAAGCTTGAGCTAGACCATGCTCAGCTTGATAAGCTCGTGAGCTAGGTTGACTCGGTGGCTTGTTGAGCTAAGCTCGCGAGCTGGCTTGTTTAGAGCTTGTGGAAGGATTAATTACTCTTTTGAAATGAAAATTATCTTGTTAATAAGGATGTCTATGAAAGTTAGATGTTATTTTTAGTTTCTAGTGTTCTTTTTATCATTTTTAGTTTCTAATGTTCTTATTTGTACACATTTTTCAGCAAAGAATGGTTTCAAATCGAGCTCATTTTGAGTCGAGCTTGTACTCAGCTTGACATGTTGTGTTAATAAGCATTTATCGAGCTCTATCGAGTCGAGCTCGAGCTGGATTATTTTTAATCGAGACGAGCTCAAGCTCGAGCTGGATGATCAAAATTCGAGTTCGAGCCGAGCTCGAGCTGAAAAATTTATAAACGAGCCGAGCTCAAGCTAAGCAAAAACTCGACTCGACTCGGCTCGTTTGCAGCCCTATCCAATGGCGGAGCTAAGTTAATAGTAGGGAGAGGCGGGATCAGTTAGCGTGACTACCCCTAAAGGGGTAGTGATTTTTGACACCCCCTTTATGATTGGCCAATTTTATTTCCAATCATTGGCAAGTATTAATTAAACTGATTTTTTATTTTTTTTAATCTTGTAATTTGGGGTCTCTCACCACATTGGAAAAGAGAAAGAATCTGGGGAAAAACGAAATCACCCCCATTAATTACATAATTAATTTCTCTCACTGGTACATTAATTACACGTACCACTCCACTGGTACACGTACCACTCCACTGGTACACGTACCACTCCACTGGTACACGTACCACTCCACTGGTACACGTACCACTCCAATGGTACACGTACCACTCCACTGGTGCGAGCAATCCACAAGGTAGGTTAGAGTGAGAACAATACCAGTGCAATGATATTTTTCATAACAATGATAAACAATAATAGGGAAAAAATAGGAACTTTCCATTAGTAGCCAAAAACTGTGTTCCAAAATGGGTTGCAAAATTAGGGAAATGCCAACAACAATGCCAAAAGCAATAAATTATCCTTCGAATGTGAATAAACATAAAGTCTTCACAATTTTTTAAGCCTAAACAGGACATATGGTTACACGTACCACTTAGGGATGGCAATCAAACCCATGCCCACGGGTATCCGACCGCCCCCGCCCCAGTCAACGCGGGGAATCCCCGCTTTGACTGGGTATGGGGCGGGTATGGGTAAAACCCGCAAAATGTTTGATGGGTATGGGGCGGGTATGGTTTTAGCCTCCCCCGCCCCATACCCATACCCATACCCGCCCCACCAAGAATATTTGTTCACATATAAAAAATACATGGATGAAATAGTAATCTATCAATGATAGTGAGGGTAAATAAAAAAAATAATTAGTAGAAATGCAATTGAGTGGTCACCCAAATCAAAACCTAATTCATTTTCCTCAACTCTCTCTTCACTCTTTCACTTTTCCCTCGTGTTAGCAAGATTATATTAGTTCATTATTGCTTAGTATATGTATTAGAGTCAGATAAATAATGATTTGGATTACATTGTAGTACTCTATTTTATGGATTAAGGGAAAGTTTAGGATAAAATGCTTTGAACCATATTAAGAATAATTGTCACTTTCTCGACTTCATGATATAATAGGTGTCTTTAATGTTATAATTGAAAATTTACATGTAAAATTTTATGTATTATAATGTTGGATGTACGGGGCGGGTATTACCCATGGGTACCCGAAACCCACGGGTATGGGGATGGGTTTGCAAAATCTTCCCCCGCATGGGTATGGGGCGGGTATGGGTTTGGATATTTGGAAGCGGGGATGGGGATGGTTTAGGCAAACCCGCCCCAAACCCGCCCCATTGCCATCCCTAGTACCACTCCACTGGTACACGTGGAGTGGTACGTGTAATTAATGTACCAGTGAGAGAAATTAATTATGTAATTAATGGGGGTGATTTCGTTTTTCCCCAGATCCTTCCCCATTCATAATTACCAACGTTTTTCTCCTTCCCCATTTATAATTATTATCACAATTAAGGCTTTCCCAATTTACAAGATTACAATAAATAAAGTAAAAAGTTTAAATGGAAAAGTGATCAATCAAGAGGAGGGTGTCAAAAACCACTACCCCTTTAGGGGTTAGCATAGTATCCGACCCCAGGGAGAGGCTATAGCCCGCTCAATTCTCTCATGTAAGATTATATGTTAATTTTTTACCCACCACACCACCCGTTCGAATTCTCTATACGTAAATTTTTATCCCCCTCTCTTTTGAATTTCTTGCTCCGCAACTGACGGTGTCACGAACCCCGTTTAAATGGAGATGCAATCGCCAATGGGTCAAAAGGAAAGCCATTTTGACAGAATTTGGCGAATGTGTGAGCTGAAATATGAATGGCCCCAACATTTGCGCGTTGGATCTAACCCAATTTGTTGTGGGCTAGAGCCCAATAGTCAGGGCTACCAAACTTGCTCGAACCAGCCCATATCCGACAAGACTCTCCTGAACCTGGAGTGGACTGGACCCATCAGATATGATTGGATCGGGATCTAGTCCCCGAGCAAATTGATTTGCACAGTAGATAGGAAATCAAAATATTTTTTTTTGGTAGAAGGAAATCAATTTTTAGATGATGCTCTTACATTACCTATAGCTACTATTGTACATTTACATAGTCTAGAGTGAAAAGAAAGATTTTTTTCTCTTCAAACTATCGATTATTATGTTACATCAAGAACAAGTTTCGGAATCGAACAAGCAAGTAGTTCGTGAATGATAGTCTAGGAGGATATATTTAAAGAGATTTGTTGAGCTGGGCAAACATTGAGTGTATTTTACAACAACAAAAAAATCAAAATATGATAACACGTGGACTTTTATTATAACTTGTACTAGTCAGATATTTTCTTATTTAAGATATTTTTTAAGTTTTATTTTAACATTTATTAGGGACACCCCCTATATAAAATTTCTTGATCCGCCACCATTAGACACGTGATTTCTAAAATCTGCGTTGAATTCACTACAAATTTTAGGCAACATGTCTGATTTTTTCAGTTAGAAAACTGCTTTCACAGGTAACGGCCGCAACCCAGCAGCTGCAGCAGCCGGACCGACATAGTCCGAGTGCAATTTAGACATACTAATGCAAACAACACCACATGAGTGTACAGACTAATGATAGAATCTATGATTTATGGATAGAGTCATGGATAGAGAGGCAACTTGTGAAACCAATGAGAATATATATCACTTTCGTTCACAAAAGCAAACGGCCGTTACCAAAGATTCCAAAGTAATGAATGTAAAATGGTATATATGAACAGAAAAAGGAATCAAGAAGAAGAATGAATGAATGAATGAATGAATGAAATTTCAACCAACTACGAACTGCTGGCTGCAGCCAATAATATGCAAACAAACATCTAAAGATTTCAACGCAATTTTCCCATAATGCATATAATATATATGGTGAAAGGAAAGAGTAGAAGAAGAGAGACAAATAGCCGTTTCCTTTGTGGCAGTATCCTAAGTGGGAAGTTATTTGGAAGCCTCTCAATTAATCTCTTCTTAATTACCCTAACCACATGTAGCAAGAAACTAATTAAATGGCCTTTTAATATTACAGATAGTTCAGGCTAGCGTATATAAGGTGTTCACTAATCTTATTGTATGCTTAGTGACAGACTGACAGTGAGTTTCACAATTTAGATCATGAAGTGCATCTAATAGATCGAGCCATTTGCTCGTCATCTACTATGGCGTATCGAATTAAATTTTTCATATATGCTTGTCTAGGACTAGATCCTGGTACTCGGTCTGGAACGACCGGAGTCGAATTGTGAATAGTTTTCTTTTTTAAGACTCATCAATACCCTGTTGCAAACGATTAAGACTTTGGACTTTGTTAAAATAATTGTGTATATTTATGATGGACTATTTCAATGTTGGTGATTCGTACTATTTTGTTTGGATGACCACCCAAAGAATATCATCATTTTCTACAAATTTCTTCTACCAAAAAGAGTTGAGAAAGTATTCTCCCCCCTTCTAAATTTTTTCTCATAATATCTATTAGATGAGAAAATTCCTATCTATTGAGAGATTGCATGCACCAATTTCATCTAAAATAGGGAAATAGATGGGGTTCAAAACTAAGAGCTACAAAATTTATTGTGTTACCACTCTTGATACGAATTATACCATCCTGATATAATCATATCAGGGAATAGTACGATTCATCTAAGTGGTGTAATAAGACGCGAGTTTTTTTAGGTTTTATAACCCTGTATAGGAACATATCAAGCCTTTTATGATTATTGGGCATCAATCATTCAAATTAGCCTAAAATCCTCTCCAAAGAATATCGATCTTCCAAATCCCAACAACAATATAATTAATCACAACTTATGAGCTAATGGTCCATCATCCATGCAATGAAAACATATTAAATTAGAAAGAAAAAAAAAAGAATTCAGAAAAAAATATGAACCTCGCCCACAAACTCTTGTTCACTTCTCAAGCCTGTGATTCGATAATCCATTGCTGGTGGATTGTCACAACCATGCTATGATAAATAATAACTAATTAAGAAATTGGGTTTGTTTTAATTAGGAGAAAAGTTGGTCATCGTATAATAGCTTTACATTGATCCTCACTATCAATATGAAACTCAATCATGACTTGAACTTTGTACTTTTTCTATGTGAAAATCAACGAATAATATTAATACTCGATCTCCTTTTGAAATTTACATACAAGTCGTCGTTGAATATCAAGAAACATATGTATTGTGATCAGAATATAGTTTAACCCAATTCGTCGCAGTAAAGTCCTATATATTTAGCTGAAGGAATATGTAGATATACACACACCTCAAATGAAAAAAAAAATAAAGAATGCAAATATATAATGCAACGAGAGTAGAGGTGGCAATTTCAATCCAATCCACCAATCCAATCCATCAATCCATTAAAAATATCCACCTAATCCAATCCATTTAAATCCAATCCATTTGATCCAAATCCAATTGGATTGGTGGATTCATGGATTGGATCCATGGATCATTGGCAAATTACGGTTTAGTACCTATAATTTTTATTTTTTACATTTTGGTACCTAAAATTTAATTTTTTATACGAAAAATATCATTGGAAAATTACGATTTGGTACCTAAAATTTTTCATTGTGAGATTTTAGTACCTAAACTTTTTACATTTTACATATTGGTCCTTGGTTGAGGATGTCATTTGGATTCATGGATAATCCACCAATCCACTTGATCCAATCCATGAATCCACCAATCCATTAGATCCAATCCATTTGATCCATGGATCCACCAATCCAATCCACCAATCCAATCCATTTGCCACCTCTAAACGAGAGGGATCAGAGATTGAGCTGCCATAACGTGATAATGTCAGCACAGCAGAATGAAGCCATGAACAGTGATGCTGAAGAAGATCTCCTCATTCTATAATGCACATCTATTATATATCTATCTATCTACCTATCTAATATATTATGTCTGTTCCAAACACAACATGTTCTCTTTGCAACAGAATGATTGCCCCTATATATGGCCATCAGTGGCACATGTTAAGTCCAACGCGAGTTAACTTTCGTTCGAGGGAACGTTCAAGAAAGCGATTAAAATTCGTTAACGTCGTATACCTCTCTTAACAACTCGAGCGATTGGAAGCGGGTTATAGCTTATTAGTTTTTGAGCAAGTAGATCGCATAATAATACACAAATATGGTCCCCCAGCGTACGTACAATTCTCCACGTTCATCTCTTTTGGACCACCTAGCTAGCTCTTGATAGCTCCCCCATGGATTCGATTTTCTGCTACAGAATTATGAGTTGTAGATTGCAGAAAGGATATGACTGTCAAGGTCAGTTCAGATTACAATGGCAACGCCATATCCTTTCTTTTTCTTTATCTTCTCCATGAAACCACTTGTTTGTCATTAGGTGAATGCACACCATTACTGAAATCGATAATACATGCATGGTTTTCGTTTGAGTGGGTGTGTTATATATTAAGTGGTATATGATTCATAATCTAACCTCTCGCAACAACTCGAGTAGTTATTGGGGGGGGCCGGGGCAGCTGGCTATGTTCATGACAGCTGCATGCATGACACCTAGCTAGCTAGCTAGTTACGTGATCGATCGAGCTGTACGCGTTGTAAGAGGTTCGGGAATAGATCTTGTGTCCATCGTTTCCTTATATATATGCTCTCTCAAACGAAAAGTCCAACTTATATGTTGAAATTTGCACAACAACACGGAAGCATCGCTCATGAGCTTAAATAAACCGTTGACATTCGGGATTGTGAGGATTCAAAAACTCGAGTTGTCTCGTGTGACAGATCTCATAACAGATCCTATTCCGTCTACTTTCGCGAACAGAAACCGAAAGTCATTGAGAGTCAGGAGCGGTACAGATCGGTCTTTAAATGTGGTGGTGGATGTGGAGGGTGGGAGCTGCTGGTGGTGGGTTTTCGAGTAGTTAGTATCAATTGTCATCTGCTGCTGCAGACTCTGATGCAGTGAGTGATCGATGCATGCTTAGCTATTATTTACTATACACATGCACATAAATGTAACGTATCATTCTGAGCCCCTTTTTTTGGGGTTTGTTTCTGACTGACTATACCACCAAAAATCATCATCTGGTCCCCCAATTTGTACAGTTTTGCAGATGTGGACCACGTCAAGATCCCACTTTCAGCAGAGAAGCCTTTTTTTTTTCTTCTTCATTCTCACTCAAACTTTTGGTCACAATAATCAAGCTTCTTTTATAGGAGAGTGGTGATCGATTGGTCCCAACTTCATTATTAATACTAGGGGTAGTTACTTTCTCTCTAGCTTGCTAGCTTTTTTCCCTTTAGCTTGATGAATGGAAATTCATATGGTAAGTGGGAAATAACGTGTTCAATCAACTAATTTTGAGTTATAAAAGCTTGATCATAAGGTTGACTTGAGAGTAGGTAATCAACAACAAAGGATCTAGGGCTAGCTATAGCTGGTAGAGATTATTTCAGTCAGTGGATCGGACGACACAACAATTAGTCATTTACTCGACAGATATTCTCTTTTAGTTGAAACTCTCGATGTTATATAGTGATAATCTATAGTTTTCTATGTTACCAATGAATCATAGAAAGAAGCGAAATCACTAGTCAATGATCTTCTGGTGTATGGAGAAGTACCTTAATATGAATCAAGATATATATATCTATTAAGAACTAACTCTGATTTTGATAATAATAAAAATTGTTGGGAAAGTTTGATAATATGAAGAAGTGAGTGTTCCAATGAATTGATATGTTATGTACATAAGCTCATGGATACCCGGTGAGCTGGGTTGGATTTCCTCTTTCAAAATTCAGTAAGTATTTTGCCGAAATTGTTTGATCGATGCTTCTACTGAATTGAGTTAGAATTTAGAGAAATTCGACACATTTATTTATAAATTTCAACAAATCACAAAACCATTCAATTCAGTCAAATTGCTCTGTTTATTTTTTCAAGGTTAGTCAAAGTACTTGAACAAAACCCCTCAATCACTCATATCTTTCTTGAAACCTAGCGGGTACGTAGTACAACTTAGTAACTTACAATCCCATTTTCCATCTAATCTCAATTATACTTAACATTTTTTTTGGTGAATTTTAATATTGTATTTAATATATGGGATGCATGTTTTTTTTTAAACTAATTTAAGTCTTTGTATATTATATATATAAGCAGCTGGCTAGCTGTTGCCCTCAATTCTTTTCCATCTTGTGTTTGATAATGGAATCTCAAAGGATCGAGGGCTTTATTTTAATATATAAATAAACAATTATCCCCACTATAGCACTGCTACACGTACGTGCCTTATATTTTTTAGATAATAATAATAAACTAATTAACATTATTAATGAACTAAAAATAGAATTCTACTTCAGGCAGCTACAGCTTTTATTCGTTTTCAAATAAAGGAATTTCTTGTTGGTTGTGTTTTGAGTTTCTCCAAAGCCTAGCTTTTCCCCCACTCCCATCTCTCTCTTATATTATGTACCACATAATTATGTGGTTGCTAACCATTCTTGGTTTGTACAAATTATAATCCATGCATTCTTTCGTGGGTTCCAATCAATGAATTTTCAAAAGCACGCATTTTTAGTATACACATAATCTTTAATACACACATTCTCGTAATACATTATTTCCAGAATCAAAGATTCCAAACGATCCCTTATATTACTGTTATAACTTTTTTCGAGTATTGCTCTACACATGTATATTGCATACTATGACATCGGCCAACACCTTCTAAACTACCCGTTTCCATGTTTAAAACTATGTAAAGATTTGTTGGTATTATTAGTAAATTGTATAAGATACATAATTGCATGAAATCTTTCTCAAAGAGTTCGAGTTATTTGGCGCCAACTGTTTCTTGACATGGTAACATGGCATTCCGTAATCCCGAGGTTTTTATGTTTGAATCCTGACGACCTCATTTTCGAACTGTATAAATCTCTTAAGAATGATGACTTGAGTTTGAAGAGCGTATTGCCTGCATGTAGTATAAGATTTAGTATCGAATCTCTCTCCAATAACTTGAGTTATCGAGACTTCTTGACAACTATATAATGTATATTATCACTAAGTATATATTAATTAGTAAATTTGGTAATCTAGTTTCAAATTCTTCTTCAATTTACTTTGTCCAATATGGACATAATATTTTTTTTCCTTAAAACCATCAATCCACCAACCTGAAACCATCCCAAGTACCATAAAATTCCATGGTGATGCTCTCAAATCAAAGACAAAGCTGAGTATTATTACTATCTTTATTATCATTATTATTCATAGTTCATTTTTTGTTGTTTAGTTTCATAAAACCCTCTATTTTCCCGCCACCTAAAGAATCCAGCAACAGCCAACAGCAGCTACGAGATTCCTTTTTTCCCGTCGAAAGATAATATTTATTTACAAAGGATAATAACTGATAGATTACTGTGAAAAAAGGCACTCAAATCTGGAGAATATCATATTACTTAATTATATATGTATCTGCATGGAAAGCAGAGAGTAGATCCCAATCCCATGCAAGCAGCTGTTCTTATTATATTCCTTTTTTTTTCAAATTTATACTCTAAACAAATGCAGCCAAAAGCGTGATTCTACGTAGAAGCATTACGGTGACCTAGAAGCATAAAATCGTAAGGTTTTAAGATTTAAAGCGTAGATTTTGACTACACTTGTAAGTGAAAAGCACGATTTTACGTAGAAGCTTTTCGCTAACCTAGGAACCATAAAAGCATAAGATTTTAAGCGTTAAAACTTAAAACGTGATTTTAACTGTATTGCTCTAAACGAAGCTCAAATTTTTACCCAAACAAAGGAGGGAAGAAGCTTGATTAGGGTTTTGATCACGGCTTGAGAGAATAATCAAACAATTAATAATGATATTTCTTGATAATGATGATCATCATGTTGATGATCATGATATGTACTTGCTGCCTGCCCTAATCGTGATTAATTAATTCTTTCCCTTTGTCATAACTCATAATTATCCAAATAATTAACTGATTTATGTATATGGGGGTCGGGAATTGGTAGGGTATAGTGCCTACTTCACTTGATGTTGACTGAATCTCTTCTTTTCAGCCCCATTGAATTAATTAAATAACCCTAAATAACCCTCCATTAGCCCATTGTTTATTAAATTAGGATGTAACTATCCCCTAAACTTATTATTATTTCTTGAAGCTTTCTTGAAAGGCAAAAATACATTTGAAGGAATCCGGCCTGCATTGGGCAACGGTTCATTCCATACACGTACCCAATCGGATCAAATTGAATACTACTCGATTCAGATTTAATTATATGAATTTTGATTGGACCGAATCAATTGAATGTATTTTTTTTTTTTAAATTTGTGATCGAGCTCTTTTCCTTGTTTCTTTTACATGTGGTTCAATCTTATCTCGACTTGGTTCGAGGTCAAAATCTAAGCTGATCATCATACCGATACCTATCTGAACGGGGTTTGTAATTATGGTTTGCGAAGCTAAATATGAGATTTTGCCGAATAAGTTAGTCGGTGGATATTTGATGGTATAAATTAATCATCATGATTTCTCCTGCTTATAGATTAGCTGAAATACATTGCATTGATAAACCACGTAAATCTGTTTGTTCTTTATTTTTTATGTCGTCGATTTTCCATTTCCTGTCTTAGTTTAATCCTAATCTCTTACTTTTTATCTTGACTCAGCTTGAGACGATGTTTCTGTCAGTTTATTAACTTCGAGATGGGGAAAAGATTAAGAGATCTGCGTCAGAGATTCTCGGCATTGCGTTGTTATAATTGAAGTTTAGCAGAGCATACACATATGGCATCTAATAACTAAAGCGACTTCCCTTATCTAATTGCTTAAAATTTCAATTTTTATGTAAGTAATAATGATTGGAAAATTTTCAGTTTGGTTTTGTTTTGAAGTATGAGATTGACAATATAATTGGGGTTTTTTTATCGCACATTATTTTGTGGTTAGAGGGTCATTTTCGGATAATTAATACAAAAAATTGCATGTGATGTTTACAAATTGAATTAATCATGACTTTGGTATCATGCTAGCATGGAGGATGTCAGCATTAATCGAACCCACGTCGTTTTGGTTAAATGTCAGTTTGGTCACTTAGTTTTGTTTATTCATTCATTGTACTCTAAAATTCCATCAAGTTTTGTTTATTTGTAGGTGAAGTGTAACTTATCGTTGTTACCAAAAGTAAAGCAAGCAATATGATCGCGGGATGTAAAAGCCACCTCTAATTGCTCCTCGTTTGCCGATTCTAATGACATTTAGGAACCCAATCGCTGAGCACAAGAATTGCCAAATTTGAAGAACTCACCAAAAGAGAAAATCGCATTGTTCATTCTAGACGGCCTCTGTTTCTCGGGTGAAACGTTGCAGTTGTAAGTTGTAACGAGGGGGCGGATAATAAGCGCGAGTCGAGTCGAGTTTTGTCATGGTTCGGGCTTGACTCGTTAAAATAGTTTCGAATTTGAGCTCGGTTTGAGTTCGACACGAGCTTTACATTTCAATATGCAAGCTCTGCTTGAGGTCGGCGGCTCCTTGTACGAAAATCGAAGCTCGAGCTCACTCGATAGTTTGGCTCGTCAGATGAGTTTTAACGAACACAAACCGAGTTCACTGCTGATATGAGTTGGAAAGGTGGTTGGTGTGGTGTCCATGGTCTAGATCATACCAGACTAGTTAGGAGATCAAAACATCCGATAACATAGACCATGAGCCAAACCCATTTTTTTATAGTATACGGCCCATACCAAACTGTACGCGATTCGATTTCAATCACCTCCAGTATAATATCCTTCCCTCTTTCTCTCTATGTGTGTATTATTTACAAGGGATTTATTTCTTGTACTCCCGATATTTTTTTTTCCACCTAACATCACTCTAATTTACGCATATATAGCATCCTTGTTCCAAAATGGATCTCTTGGATTCACCGAATTGGAAAGGGTTGAAACAATAGGAACAGATGTTTGCAGATGCTGAGACACTCCACAGTGCAGAGTTTCTTTGGATCCTCCCCCATTCCATTTCCAATAGCATTTTTTAGTATAGATATATTCAATTAAATAATCAATTAAAGGAAAAGGGGAAAAATTCAAGTTGTTATAATCTCATCGGTACCAATAACTCGAGTTGTTGGAGAGATCTATGTATGACACTTTCTTACAAGTCTCATCATAAACGAACTCCAACTCACGGGCTTGAAATTTGTATAGACCTAAGCATGCCATGTGCTTTAAAACAACGATTGATATTAGGGATCGTGAATATTGAACACCTGAATTCAAACACAAATCAGCTATGATAGCCTATTTTAATATTGTTGAGAAATATGCCATGCATGGTAATGACTGGTGTACGTCAGGCGTATAGTATACAACATGTGATCTAGCTGTCATATGTACTTAGATGAGCTCCGGCCGATCTCAACGGTCAGTTTTTGTTTTTTATTAAATCAAACTTCGGGTTGGGGTTTAGAAAATCGGTGTTTGGGGTTTATCCATTAGAGGTTAGGGTATAATATCATACCCCAAACTCGATTTAATTCATGGTCTAGATAGAGATATCTCACTAGTAGTACCTGACGTATAGTATACGCCTGACGTACACCAGTCTGACCCATATATATATATATATATATATATATATATATATATATATATATATATATATATATATATATATATATATATATATATACTAACCACTTAAATATTTCATTGCTTAAATTCCATCAGAATTTAACTCCCTACCAATTTTTCTCCTACCCAAATTCCCTTTCATGTTTTTTTCTGCCTACACTAATTAAACAAACCCAATCCGTTATTATTAATTAATAGAAAGCTAGCCTCTATGTTAATTATCCATGAAATTGTCTTCCTTCATGTAAATAACTAATCAGCTTCTCTCTCTAATCAAAATTATTAACAAAAAAAAAAACCCCACCAATTAGAAAAAGAATCCCTCTGCTCCCCTTCTCCTTTTTCTTTCCCTTTACCTTCCCCCAATCCATTCAGCTCTCCCTTTTAATTCCCACTCGTTTACTCACTCACTTGCTGACTCACTTCCTCCCTCCCTCCTTCCCCCTTTGCCAATCTCCGGCATGGATTCCGGCCAGATCTCCACCTGATCTTTTCGGAACGAAACTCCCCTCCACCGTCGACTATTCCATCCAAAATCCCAGGAAGAAAAGAGGACAGCAACAAACCCCCTGATTCCTAATTCCCACAATCGGAATTATTCACCATGGTGCCATACGAGACCGCCGCGATTCCAATCGCCAACCCGCCGGCGACTTCGTCCTCCACCACCACCACCACCACCATCTCCAAGCCGCCCGAAATCGACGGCCTCCTCGCCGGAGCCGGGTACAAGGTCCGCTCCTCCGACCTCCGCCACGTCGCCCAGCGGCTCGAGCGGCTCGAGACCGCCATGCTCAACTCGCCGTCCCAGCACCTCTCCCTCCTCGCCTCCGACGCCGTCCTCTACAACCCTTCCGATCTCTCCACCTGGGTCGACTCGCTGCTCTCCGAGCTCAACCAGTCTCAATCCCTCCCTTCTCTGCCGTCCGATCTCTCAGATCTCGTTTCCAATCCGACGGCTCTCGATGGCTCCTGGATGGACCAACAACTTCCGCCGCCGACGGCGGCGATTCACAATCAGCAACCTTCGCAATTGACGGTGGTGGAAGAGGATTCCGGGATAAGGCTGGTCCATATGCTGATGACGTGTGCCGAGTACGTCCAACGTGGCGAGCTCTCATTGGCCGGGTCGTTGATCCAGGATATGCAGTCCCTGTTGACCCGGGTCAACACGGGTTGCGGCATCGGGAAAGTCGCCGGGTGCTTCATCGACGCGCTGAGCCGCCGCGTGTTTGCCGCCGGCGGCGGCGGCGGCATCCCTGGCTCGGCTTACGAGACCGAGATTCTCTACCACCATTTCTACGAGGCCTGCCCGTACCTAAAGTTCGCGCACTTCACGGCCAACCAGGCGATCTTGGAAGCATTCGACGGCCACGATTGCGTCCACGTGGTGGACTTCAACCTGATGCACGGGCTCCAGTGGCCGGCCCTGATCCAGGCCCTGGCCTTACGGCCCGGTGGGCCGCCAACCCTCCGGCTCACGGGGATCGGCCCACCATCACCCGACGGCCGCGACTCGCTCCGCGAGATCGGCCTCAGGCTCGCGGAGCTCGCCCGGTCCGTCAACGTCCGGTTCGCGTTCCGCGGCGTCGCGGCATCCCGGCTCGAGGACGTCAAGCCGTGGATGCTGCAGGTGAACCCGAAGGAGGCCGTGGCGGTCAACTCCATCATGCAGCTCCACAAGCTGCTTGCTGGGCCGGGTCTCGACCCGGCCCACCGGCCCGCACCGATCGAGGCGGTCCTGGGCTGGATCCGGTCCCTTAACCCGAAAATCGTGACCGTGGTCGAGCACGAGGCGGACCACAACCAGCCCGGGTTCCTCGACCGGTTCACCGAATCGCTGTACTACTACTCGACGATGTTCGATTCGCTCGACGCCTGCGCCCTCCAGCCGGAGAAGGCGCTGGCGGAGATGTACATTCAGCGGGAGATTTGCAACGTGGTGAGCTGCGAGGGGCCGGCCCGGCTCGAGCGGCACGAGCCGCTGGCCAGGTGGAGGGAGCGGCTCGGTCGGGCCGGGTTCCGGCCGCTGCATTTGGGTTCGAACGCGTTCAAGCAGGCGAGCATGTTGCTGACTCTGTTCTCCGCCGAGGGGTATTGTGTCGAGGAGAACGAAGGTTGTTTGACTCTCGGGTGGCACAGCCGGCCGCTCATCGCCGCCTCCGCTTGGCACGCGCTGCCGGAAACCGCCGCCGTTTCTCCCGATGTCGCGGTGGTTGGTGGCGCTGTGATGTAAAAAGAAAAAAGTTCGGCAATCGGCAAATTGGAGGGAAATGGGTTTCCTTTTTTTTGGGGGGAAATTAGATCTTCTTTAATTTTCTTTCTTCTTACTTTCCTTTTTTCCATAACCTTTTTTCTTAAGGGTACCGCCATTGAAATCAAATGTTTCAAGCTTTGAGAGGGACTAATTATTAGAAACCCACATACAAATCACTGCTACCAATTCGGTCTCCAATAGTTCTGATTAGACAAAGCTCGATCGGGGTAAAATTGGTTGAAACAGTTGAACAATGGTAAAGTAGCTGACTTTCGAGCAGTGTCCATGACACCGTACCGTACCGACGGTTCAACCACGAAATACCAGTATTGGAGGCTAAACTAATAGGCGGTATTCAACGGTATAACGGTTGAACTATGGTTAAACCACGGTTTTACCATAAAATACTCTAAAACTTACTTTCTCGGTACGATCTCCGGTACGGTTTCATGGACCATGCTTTCGAGGCAAATGCACCGATTGATAAGGATACTGAGAAGGAACAGAGGAAGGAATGATTCATGGTGTGATTTGATCCTCTGTGGAGGTATTACTAAGTCAATTGCGTTGTATGAATTCCCTTTGGACGGCAGAAGATGGGTGGACTTGGTTTGACATGACGTAGTGAAGGTTCTCTGCCTTGTATTTACGTCGATGGATTATTGTTGGCATTGGTATTGTATACTATACATGATGTGATGATGAAGATGATAATGTAGTTTGTTGAGATGGACCGTATAATAAATTTGTAAATATGGGGGGAAAAGGGAGTTCCATCATGGAAACATAGTTTTTTTTTATATTTGGTGACATCGATGTTCCTAACACTTCTAATCATTGTTTTTCTTTGCCCCCAACCCCAAACCGATTGATAAGAGGGAGGGTTTGCAAGTTGCTAGCCCCATCCAACTTGACAATTGAATTAGGGTGGTGTTGGTGCCTAGATCGGATTCGTGTTTGCGATGCGAGTTATTGAGAAATGTTTATCGACAAATCAACTATAACAGATAACTGAATCGTCCGTGAATACCGATAACTCTGGTTAGATGACGTGCACAATGCAGCTTGTTCATTTGTTGATTTTCTAGTATGATAGCTGGAGGCAAGGAAAAATTCCGGGGGGGGGGGGGGGTGCTTACAATGTGACCCTCCTCATTCTTGTACCGGTGATATCCTCGCATCTGGAAGAAGCATGACGGTATACGTTACGTACCCTGACCAGAGCCTGTCTGGTGAGCGTATCGAGATTTAATTCGACAACTGGTTTGATTTCTCTCTCGATCAACACGAATCTCAAATACCATATCGAAAAACCAGATTTGCTCGGGGTTTTCTGGCCAATAACCGGGGAGAAGGTATCCGATAGAGAGATATGATTACTTATTAGGATGTCCCAAGCTCCAACCGTAAGATAAGGCAAGTGTGTATGAAATTGACTAGTGAATTAAAGGAGATCCTATGAAGACACAATTACATGGGAAAGAGAGAGAGAGATGGATGGGAAGGATGATGAGTTGTAACGGGGATTGTTGTTGTGGTGGGGAGAAACGGGGGCAAGTAGTTGTACTATAGCATGTGGGCATGGACCAAATTGCAAGGGGAAAGAAGGCTAAGGGAATTGGAGAACGGGGACCCTCTTTCCTTTCTCCCTCTCTTGCCCTTTTTCAGTGGGGTTCCATCGAAATAATGAAGAGCAGAGATGGATGGAGATGGGAGAAGAAGAAGAAGAAGAAGAGGGAAGGGGAGATGTGAGCCTGTTTTGTTGAAATGAGATGGAAAGGGGGAAAAAAACAGAGTGCCCCCCAATGGAAAGAAGGGTTTGGTGTCACATGACACATCTGCCCGATTGTTCCCTCCCACCTAGCTCTCTCTCTCTCTCTCTTCTTTTAAATCTTTGATGCCAACCCGACTGTGGTGCTCACAACCTGTTGTGAGCATGTGGTCGGGAATCGTCAGGTCAGGCGTGAAGCATTTGTGGTTGTCGGATGGATGCGGTACTGATAATTGTGCAAACCAAAATCTCAAGGCCCTAAAGAGTATTGAGCGATCAGACGCCCAATTTTAGCAAACATTACGGACTCACTCACTCACTCACTCACTCATCTTTGATTCACGCACTCTCAAGACCCCACTCTCAACACTTTCCTCTCATATTCGCCTGTCCCCTTGCAACTTGGGGTAGATGATGATGAGTAGAGTAAGATGCCATTTCAATGGCATTTTAGGGTTGTGGATGATTGTGCATCATGTTGATGAAGAAATCAAGATTGGCTGGATTTGGGTGATTGATTTATTGGGTGGTTGTTGGGATTGAGATGATGAATTTTACGGGTGTTAAAGTTAGAGGACGTTTTTCGGTGAATAAGGATGCATTGTATGATAGCCTAAGTGGTTAAGATGTTGGGCACGTTTGGACGAGATTTTTAGGTTTAAACCTACCGTCCAAACCAAAATCTCGCTTAGGGACACTCTTTTTTCACCTTCTTATAAAAAGAAAGTTAAAGTGTGAGAGAGAGTTTCGATTGTGCACTTGAGATTATGGCTTTCGAACCATGAACTCAGATCAATTCGATTGAACGCGTTCGATTAATATGAAGCGAACCTGAAATCATGATATCTACGTGTTTTTTTTTCACTGCCTTCTAATCCTCTCACTTTTTGCGCCTAATTTGATGTTGATCAAGTTGGTGATCTTCTTAACAATCGTCGGTCTATGTACTATGAAGGGAACTTTTGCCTCTTATCCTCTCACACCATGAGTCTAATTTGGTCGTTGATTGATCAAGGTTGGTAATCTTGACAATCGTCGTTTTTTTTTTATCTTGATAATCTCATTTCCTGATCCTATAAGAAGTAGCGGATCATCGCCATGTTATCGCTTGTAGTATGAGACCCAGTCGACTGACATGCGCCTTCGATAATCCGCTACTCGTGTTCGCTAATCGAAACATGTAGCGATGGACCCACCACACTTCATGAATTCATAATCGAACCAGTTTTCTTTAGGGCAAATATTTAAGGACCGTCCTAGGAGCGGCGAGGACCATGACCGTCATCCTCCCCGTCCCGGCGCCATGAAATGGTTGTTGCTTTCGCCTGTCTATTTTATTGCACGTGTTGACAGTGATTATACCAATTTAATTAAGTTGCAATTTACTATTATTCTTCCCTTTTTCAATAAAGAAAAAATGTCGCTTTGAAAATGATGTTCACTCTTAAATAAATAATTTTCTTAAACTATTGCTCTGAAAATGATATTTGGATTTTATAGAAAAATAAAATGATTGTACTTGTGGTGATTAATTAAATACTAAACCCAGACATCGAATTAATTAAGGCTAAACAACTTGCCAATTTGGTATACTGCAAAACAATCCCAGGCTAGCTAGGAGGATGCCATCCTTCATAACAAATATCAGCAATTGAAACATTTTTCTTAAATGTTAACCGATACAGATTACATAATGAATTTCTTGTGTGGATCATAAAATATTGAAAGTCTTTGAATTCCAAACTCGAAAGTGAGTTTCACTAACTTCCGGTGTCAAGTTTTGCTAATATGATTAGTGAGAAAATTAAGGATATATATGTGGTGCAAGTGTTGACTGTTGAGTGGGAGTTACAGGAAACTCGAATGTGTAAATATTTTCATGAACGAATTTATCATTTCTATCGTTATAAAACCACCTTAACTACAATATTATACCATGTCAAAATTCAAATTTAATCAAAACTATTTATCATTTTCCAAATGCACTAGCTAGTCCAACATCCTTTTCACGACAATGACATGTGAAAAAAAGAAGATGAAAACCCATTATTTAGAAAGATGATAATGGATGAGTTAATTTGATCTAATGGTGCAAGTATTTTCGAAACTATGCATTTTTGTGAGGCAATTGGGTCAACTGCATCATTCCAGAAATTCATCATTCAAATAACCCCTGCTTCACGGATTTGTTGAGGAATTTGAATCCCGAGTGAACAATAGATTCTTTCAAATTCATTATAATAATGAATCCATCATAACCAAATCTAAAAAATTTCAAAATCCAAATTTTCCAAAAATAACATCAATTTTCAAATCTATCAAGCAAACCCGCCTAGAAGTAGAACTTAAAATTTCAACCTCTTTTAATAGTCGCTTTTTAATTAATTTATTCTTTACTATGAGCTAGGTAGCTCCTTAGTCAAATTCACAGATTACCAATCAATCTATTCCGATAGACGCTTATGTTCCCACCATTATTAATCTGTTCCCCCTTCCCGATAGCTCCATTTTAGCATCAAATTATTAGTACTAATCCATCAAGGGTTACCTCTTAATTATTAGTCACCACATCACTTCTTTGAGTCAATTTCAATTACTGTATTTTCATTGATCCGTTTTGAGTCAATTTCAATTACCTGCCATCCAAACTTTTTGCTGGTAAACGAAGCAATTTGGTACAATTGTCTCAAAACGAGACAATTATATCAAATTGATCCGTTACAATTACTCATCCAAACCACCCTAGTTTACTGTTGGCGAGATTCTATCACAAAAGGTAGACTGCTCCCCGGTTACGTCAATTGATCAAATTGACTCATTTCTAAATTGAGCCATCCAAACGACCCCTAGAAGAAATGATACTATTTTTCATGACGGTATCTTGAGGTATATTTTTGAGATGATTCTAGTTGTTATGAAACGAACGATCTGAACATTTTGATCTCGTTGTAACACGTCAAAAGGATTTTTTCGAAAAAGATAGGTTATGGGTAATAAAATTGAGATGACACTGTACCAAATTTCATGTCTTAGAGGCTGGCTAGTTACTCGTCATTCATGGTATAATTTGTCAACATAAGACCCACCACATCAAAATAAAATTTGAAATATCTTTCGGCTAAACTACCCTTAAAGAGAAAAGACAATCAAAATTTGTGACGGGATATTGCCAACAATAAACTAGATGAAAATTGATCCATGATACGGTTTCTTTTGATATGTACCTCAATGCATATGTTCGAGACGATCCCGGTCTTTATGATTACTCAACAAAGTTATAAAAAAAACATATGGTCCGGATATTCATTCCCATTACCACCCATTAACAGAGTTTTACAGAAAAAAGTTAGATTATGTAATCGAAATTGAGATGACACGGTACCAAATTTCATGTTTTAGAGCCTAGCTATCTACTCCTTGTTTATAATACGATCTGTCAACATGAGATCCACCACATCGAAATAAATCTGAAATCTCTCGACTCAACTACCAAAAATGAGAAAAGTTTGATTGAATTTTGTGACAAGATCTTACCACTGACAATAAACCATAAGAAAACTCATCCCCAATACAATTTCTTATATGATGTGTAGTACCTCAATGCATACGTCTGAGTCTATCCTTGTTTTGATGATTATTCGACAAAGTTATGAAACACAGACGGTCCAGACATTCCGCCACCAGTCGAAAAAGTTTTTGTTTATGAAAAACGAAATAGTATGAGAATCGAAATCGAGATGACGTCGTAACAAATTCTATGTCCCAGAGCCTTTAACTACTAGTCCTTCAAGGTATGATCTATCAACTTAAAAGACCCACCACATCAAAATATATTTGAAATCTCTTTTGACTCAACTACCCAAAAAAAAAGAGAGAGAAAAAAGGTCGATCGAATTTTGTTTTGCTCCCCTCCCCCCACTTCAATAATAATCTCTTGGTTGTGACAGGAGGGACATGATGAGAATCCAAAATGCGACATAATTGACATGGTCACAGTATACAAATCAAAGGGAGAGAGCTAAGCTTATGGCCTTATAGCAGTAGAGAGGCAAAAAAAAAAAAAGTTGCAGCAAAAGGACATCAAACTCTGTTGCTCCTTTTCTTTTCCACCATTATCGACCTTCGATCCTCCACCCCACAATTTTTTTTGCTTGTTATGGGTCATCACCAGAGGATTCCCCACGATCTTCTTTTGGGTAGAAAAGGGAAAGCCAATCAGTGCAGTGAAAAAAAGAAAAGATACACAGAAAAAACAAAATCTCTGCTGCAATTTTTTTTTAACAGTGTTCATCATTTCCCTCCTATAGTCTAATAGTACTATTTTTGCCCTAAGAACTTGTTCTTTTGTCAAGACAGGTTTTCTATGTGGATCTTCAATCTCCAAACAAGTCCTTCTGTCTGTCCTTTGAGGAGGTGGAGCCTTATGTAGTTGAGGGGATATAAGACTCGATCGATCTTATTCGATACTTGGTATGAGGTTATAGTTCGTGCGTGGATATGTTGAGGGGATAGTAGAGTACCATTACCATCGATCCAATCACTTTATATTTCTCTCTACAGGTCAATTTTTTAGGCCGGTTACCTGGAAAGAGTAAAATTAATATCATTAACCACAGAATGTAAGATCCAAAAGAAACCGTGTGGTACATTTTTTTTTTAGTCTGGTACAATTGGTATTCACATAGTATTGCAACAATTGACTCAAGAAGCCAGTCTTCATAGTCCGGTCATAATAACACTTATGAACATATCACCCGATCACCGAATCACCCACTCCGTTTCCTTTTGGTTTCTCAACAGTGAAAGATCGAATATCCCATCCCTTATCACTCTTCTATCTCATGCAGTGATTTGGATTGGGATAGTAGTACGTAAAGGGACACTGTGGTTGTGCCCCATAGAGGGCATCGTAATTCTAATGCGGGTAGGATGATTATCATACCATATGTAAGAACGTCTTTCCAACATATAGCGTTCGGAGCGACGCAATCATTGGACCCGCGATCCAACGGTTACAATGCCTCTGTCTCGCGATCTCACGACCTACTTGTGTTTCTGGCACGTGCTGATAATTGGATCCCCCACATCATCATGCTAACTTAGACCGATGATTAATCATCATTGAAAACCATTTATGAGTCAACATGGAAACTTTAATTATGCTACACACCATGAAACAAAACCGAATTATTGTGTCACCTTCATTCCAGCTGTTATAAACGCGCTGCTACGGATCGGGAAACCGCCGGGATCGACAAAGCAAGAATACGAAAGCGAGAATCGAAAACACGACACACGATTTACGTGGTTCACTAACACGATGTGTGTTAGCTACGTCCACGGGCGAGAGAGAGCCGATTTCACTATATCGAGGAGATTACAGATTACAGAGGAGTATGAGAAGTATTTATAGTACTTCTCCATGTGGGTCTAAACCTAATCCAATCTAGCAAAGGAAACGGTTACAGACCAGGCCCAGAACCTGAACCCAAATAACAGCGAGACCCCCGGTTACCAGTCGTAGCGGCTGATAATCCGATTCAAGTCATATCAACAAATCTCCACCTTGACTTGAATCCTCTTCCTCTGAAATCTCTGATGTACTCTGCTCCTTCTCTCTCTCCCGCCATCAATGCCCCGTAGGGCGGAGTCACCCACTCAAGACATTCAGCAAGTCCAAGCAGTGTTGGAACTTGCCATGTGGAACCGGCTTCGTGAACATATCAGCAGGATTATCCGCGGTGCCAACCTTCTTCACCTTAATCCTCTTCTCTGTCCTCAAGAAATGATACCTCACATCGATGTGCTTAGTCCTCTCATGGTGGACTTGATCCTTGGCCAAGCATATTGCACTCAAACTGTCACAATACACCACTGCCTGATCATGATGTAGACCAAGATCACCAACCAGTCCCTTCAACCATATTCCCTCCTTGGCAGCTTCTGTCAACGCCATATACTCTGCCTCAGTAGTAGACAATGTCACCGCCGACTGCAAAGTTGCCTTCCAGCTCACTACAGAACTCCCAAGAGTGAATACATAACCGATCATCGATCTCCTCGTGTCAACATCTCCAGCATAGTCCGAGTCAGAATACCCAGACACCAAGCACTCTGTATCACTTCCGAAGCTAATCCCCACATCAGGTGTACCCTTAAGGTACCGGAAGATCCTCTTCACGGCCTGTCAATGCTCCTTCCCAGGTTGTATCATAAACCTGCTAACAACACTAACAGCATGTGCAAGATCAGGTCTAGTGCATACCATAGCGTACATCAAGCTACCTACTGCACTAGCATATGGGACTCTCGACATGTACTCCTTCTCAGCCTCTGACTGCGGTGCATAAGCCGAGGATAGATGAACATTTGAAGCACTAGGAGTATTTAAGGGCTTTGCTGAAGACATGCCAAACCTCGACAGTATCTTCTGGATGTAGCTCTTCTGTGACAAGAAAAGCTTCTTCTTCGACCTGTCCCTGTAAATCTCCATACCCAAGATCTTCTGAGCAGCTCCCAAATCCTTCATCTCAAACTCAGCACTGAGAAGCCCCTTTAACTTCTGGATATCAGACTTTGACCTCGCAGCTATGAGCATATCATCCACATACAGAACTAGATATATCATCGAACCATCCTCTGCCTTGCTGTGATATACACAACAATCATATGGACTTCTGCTGTAGCCCAGCTCAAGCATGTAACTGTCAAATCTCTTGTACCACTGCCTCGGAGATTGCTTAAGTCCATACAAGGACTTCTTCAGCTTACAAACATAGTCTTCTTTTCCCGAAACCTCGAATCCTTCTGGCTGAGTCATGTAAATTTCTTCCTCCAACTCTCCATGTAGGAAAGCTGTCTTCACGTCTAGCTGCTCGAGCTCCAAGTCATAATGTGCCACTATTGCTAGTAGCACTCTGATCGAAGTATGTCTGACCACTGGTGAGAAAATCTCATTGTAGTCAACTCCTTCCCTCTGCGAGAAGCCTCGTGCAACCACCCGAGCTTTAAATTTCATGCCCTCTTTAGAAGTGATTCCTTCCTTCTTCTTGTAGATCCACTTGTTTGTAACAATCTTCCTTCCCTGTGGTCGTTTGACTAGCTCCCAAGTCTGATTCCTGTCATGGGATTCCATCTCATCTCCCATTGCGGCAAGCCACTGATCGGCTTCACCACCCGAAACTGCTTCTCTATAGGACTGTGGCTCTCCTGCATCCACTTCCTCAGCAACCTGAAATGAATACGCCACCATGTCCTCGAAGCCATACCTCTGTGGAGGTACTCCTGCAGTCGCTCTCTTTGGTCTACCGGAAGTAATAGACTGTTGAGCTCGTGCACTGGACTCTGAAGTTTCTGGCTCTGCAGAGACATCCTCATCATGTTGATCTTCTCCACCTTGGTGCTCAAACTCACTCTCATTGAGAGTTTGCAGCTCCACCTGCTTATCAACATTCCTGCTACCTTCAACAACAGTGACCTTCAACATGGGGTTAAACATAGACTTCTCATCAAATATCACATTTCTACTAAGTATAACTCGATGCTCAGAAGGTGACCAGACTCGAAATCCCTTAACTCCATCTCCGTAACCCACAAATACACCCTTCTTTGCCCTTGGGTTCAGTTTACCCTCATGATAATAAACAGGACACCCAAAAACTTTCAGTGAAGAGTAATCAGCAGGCTTACCATACCACACCTCATAAGGAGTCTTACACTCGATACCTGTGTGAGGTCCACGGTTGATCAGGAAGCATGCCATGTTTACTGCTTCTGCCCAGAATCTTCTCTCTAGTCCAGCATTAGAGAGCATGCACCGTGCTCTCTCCAACAATGTTTGGTTCATTCTTTCTGCAACGCCATTCTGCTGAGGTGTATCTCTAACAGTCCGATGACGGGCAATCCCTTCATCCTTGCAGAATTCGTTGAACTCAGAACTGCAGAACTCCAAACCATTGTCCGTTCGCAGCTTCTTGATCTTCTTCCCGGTCTGATTCTCCACCAATATCTTCCACTGCTTGAACTTCGTGAAAGCCTCACTTTTCTGCTTCATCATGAAAATCCAAGTAAATCTCGAATAATCATCAATAATAGACAGAAAATACCTGCTGCCTCCAATGGATTCAACTCGTGAAGGACCCCAACAGTCAGAGTGGAGGTAATCTAGTATCCCCTTCGTCCGGTGGATACCCTTCTTGGGAAACTTGCTGCGATGTAGCTTCCCAAACACACAATGCTCACAGAATTCCAAATTCTGCACCTTGTGCCCGCAAAGAAGATCCCTCTTTGATAGAACTTGCATCCCTCGTTCACTCATATGCCCCAGTCTCATGTGCCAGAGAGTGGTCATATCTTCCTGTTGAACCTGAGACGATGCAACTGCAGCAGAACCAGACAACACAGACCCTTGTAATGCATACAAGGTCCCACGCTTCACGCCCTTCAGTACCTTCCTCGAACCCTTGCAGACATACACAACTCCACCTTTTCCTTTGAAACTGAAACCCTTGCTGTCGAGTAGACTCAAGGAGATCAGGTTCTTCGTCATTCGTGGAACATGTCTGACATCATTCACGGTACAGAACGAACCATCATGTGTCCGAACCTTTATGGACCCGATTCCAACAACCTTGCAGACAGCTCCATTTGCCATGACCACGTTACCACCATCTATCTGCTCGTAGGTTGTGAAGCAATCCCTGTTCGGAGACATATGATATGAGGCTGCAGTATCCAGAAACCACACATCACCACGATGTGCCTTCTCATCTACAGCCAAGGCGAGATCGTCTTCAGAACTGTTGTCCACTTCTGCCACGGCAACTGAACCTTGTTTCTTCTGTTGCCCTCTTCTCTTGGGACAGTTGTACTTCCAATGCCCCACTTTCTTACAGTTGTGACAAGCATCACCTGGCTGTGGACCGGGACCCTTGGAATTCTTGCTCGAATTCCCTTTACCAGATTTCTTCTTTCCCTTTCCACCTGTAACAGCCAAACCCGATGCCTCACCACCTGTACCAGATCCGGACGCCTTATGTCTGATCTCTCTCGTATGAAGAGCAGACCTGACATCCTCCAACGACACGCTTTCTTTACCAGCAATAAAAGAATCAACAAAATTCTCATATGAACTCGGCAAAGAAACCAGCAGGATTAGGGCAGCATCCTCATCATCAACTTGAACATCTATATTACGCAGATCCAGCAAAATAGAGTTAAGCTGTTCGAGATGTTCCCTCAAAGGCGTACCTTCTTGCATCCTCAAGCTGAACAACCGTTGCTTGAGATGCAGCTTGTTGGTTAGAGACTTAGTCATGTACAGACTCTCTAGTTTCAACCACAAGCCCGCGGCAGTCTTCTCAGCAGCGACTTCAATGATGACGTCATCAGACAACGATAGCATGATGGTCGAGTGGGCCTTCTCCTCCAGGGTATTCCACTCATCGTCATCGACCGCTGCCTTCTTCTGTTTCGCAGACAGCGGCCCCCACAGCCCTTGCTGTTTTAGTAAAGCCTGCATCTTGATCTGCCATATAGCAAAGCTGTTCTTCCCCGTGAACTTTTCGATCTTCATGTTCACCGACGTCATTCTTCTGAATCGAAAACCCTAGCCTGATTTCCAGCCGCGGCTCTGATACCACTTGTTATAAACGCGCTGCTACGGATCGGGAAACCGCCGGGATCGACAAAGCAAGAATACGAAAGCGAGAATCGAAAACACGACACACGATTTACGTGGTTCACTAACACGATGTGTGTTAGCTACGTCCACGGGCGAGAGAGAGCCGATTTCACTATATCGAGGAGATTACAGATTACAGAGGAGTATGAGAAGTATTTATAGTACTTCTCCATGTGGGTCTAAACCTAATCCAATCTAGCAAAGGAAACGGTTACAGACCAGGCCCAGAACCTGAACCCAAATAACATTGAGCCCAGCGAGACCCCCGGTTACCAGTCGTAGCGGCTGATAATCCGATTCAAGTCATATCAACACCAGCCTTTAGTGGAAGCCCAACTTCCAACTTGCAGCTGGCTTCCTCCATCATTGGAACAATCGACAACCTGTCATTCGTTTTTTGTCTCATGATCCGACCTCGGAAAGTCCGAAAACAACGCCATTACTGTTACCTGTCATCTGGTCAACTTCTCTAATGATCAGTTTCTGCTTAAACCATATTCTTTTAGAAGTTAGGATGTGAATCATGATTCATGACCCTCGATTCGGTTCATAATGGGCTTCGATACATTTAAGCCCAGTTGGAAATGGGCCGACCCGGGAACGGGGAATCCCACGCGGGCCCAATTTTACTTCATTACTTCGATCGAGTTGTGAACTGGACTGCGAAGGACAAATTGGTGTCCAGAAAAAAAAGCAAAACTCGTTCCACTGGCTACTAGAAGAGGAGGAGCTGCGGACGACCGCCCCCGCTACCGGCGGAAGGTTTCCGGCGAACCCGTGCGGCAGCAGCCCCAATTCGGGCCGAGACATTCCGGTACGATGACGGTGGACGACGTCAACTCCATATACGTCGGAGGGCTTCCTTACAGCGCCACCGAAGAGACCCTTCGCAGGGTCTTCAGTTTCTACGGCGCCATCGTCGCCGTCAAGGTCTTCTCCCTCTGCTACCTCTTTCCGATTCTATCCCCCAGAGAATTTGTACTGCCCCATTAATTATTCGCCTTTTGTTACTGTATGAAAGGAATTTTATCAGGGAGACGGGTAAAGTTTGTTTGGAGTTAAGTTGTAGAGCAAGATGTCTCGTTGCTGCTTAGGGTTTAACTGACTATCATTGTTGCTAGAGTAGTGACGATGAACGGTGTTTGGGGGAGCAGTTTTTTCCCCCAGAACTGGCTTTTTCTCTCATCGGCTTGATGAAATGGAGGAGTAGGGTTTTGAATTTGAGATTGGGACTGTTTTCCTTGACTGCAGATTATCAATGACCGTGCGACAAGGGGGAAATGCTATGGCTTTGTTACTTTCAGGAATCCCAGATCAGTGTTTGGCGCTATTGATGATATGAATGGCAAGGTACCGTCTTTCCTCTTTCTTTTTGTTTAGCAGTCGTCGTCGCGTTGATACTGTTTAGCTTGGCTTGAACATTTTGAACTTCTGTCTTGCGAATAGCCTATTGATGGAAGACCGGTGAGAGTGAACAGCGTAACGACGAGAGGAAGAGCAAATTTTGGCAGGGAACAATTCCGACATGATGTAGAGAGGAGAATGGATTGGGAAAGGAATAGAGACCGAGAAAGGGATTATGATGATGTTGATGATAGGGACAGATATCATGAGCAATACAGTGACAGGTCAAGAGAACATGATCGGTCCTGGGGTCCTGAGGGGGATAGAGAAAGAGAATATGAACATATGCATGAGCATGAGCATGATCGTTCTGGGGATGGATACATGGATAGAGATCGAATCCAAGACAGAGTCGAATCTGAACAAGACCCTGGTAGAGATGTTGGGTGGAACTGGGAAAGAGGCCGTGATTCAGGTTCAATAGGCAGGGAGGTGGATGGAAGCAATGATGATGATAGAATTGTTGACAAGGATCAGCTCTCAAGGAAGCCAAATGGGTAAGATCACTAGTCTTATTTTGACCATTTACTGTTACTCTGGAGAAATGGAAGAAGTGCGGGTATTGTGGTCACTTGGTTTTAAACTAGACATCTTAGGTTTCGTTCAAGAGTTTCTTTCTGGTATTACGTTACAGACTTTCAGCATGCATCCCTTGTTGGAATAATGAGAATAGCATGCATCTTTCATGGAAGCTTACAATATAGAGGATTTTCTCCCCCGGAAAGGAATAGAGGAGCTTCATACTCTTATGCATGAATCTGATAATAAAAACACAAGTTGGAAGCTGAATACAAAGAGAGCAGTGGAGCTTCAAATATCATACTGGCCTGCAAATGTTAATACACTGGAACAGTTCTGCCTGATAAATGCTTAACAATTCTTGTGTGGTGCATACATGCTCCTTTATTGACAATATATTGGTTGAATTCATCTCATGAGAAAATAGTTATAGTGACGCTCACCTTTCATGCTCTTTGGCAGTTCAACGTACAACGACAGGTCTACCAGGGATATTTCATCTGAGCTTGGTGATGATTATGATGATGATGAGGTAAGCATTGGCCATGCTCAATCTGCAACCTGTTCATACTTGGAAAATAAGCATTTTGGTTTCTAATTCTTATCGTTTGCTTTTTGTTGAAATTAGCTGAAAGTACAGCTTGAGAGATCAATCCAGAGACATGATGATCTGAAAAAGGAGGTTATTCTCTAACTTATTAGTAAATCACAATAATTCGTTGAGGCTAGTTTGTTGTCTTTCCAGAACCGTGTGATTTGTTATATGGACACAGACACACAGTTGACGTAATTTGAATGATTTACTTTGACGTTGCTGTAAGTTTCCATAAGATTGTTAGAGTCATTGGCTGTCTCTTACAACTGTTTGATTAGAAATGTGAAGCCAGTTGAACTGTTGAAGTTATTTGTATGACCCACAGAGAATTGCATACCAAATTTAAGAGTTCTGTTTCTGTAACTTTCTTATGCTTCTGTCCTGAATTTGATTGCTTAAAGCATGCTAGAACCTCTAACAATTTGCTGAACTTCAATCCTTCTGCTGTTGAGTTTGGTTGCATTTCTTGTTTCCGTTTCCCTTTCCTTCTATTTACTTCTCTTTATAAAACAAAGGGATTGCTAAAAGAAACTATCATTCCTTCAGGTTTCCTTAATGGAAGGAAGGTTAGAAGACAAACAAGAACTTGTGTCTGGCTTGCAGAGAAAAGCTAAGGTACTTCCTCACTCACTAAGCTACTTCACACCTTTTGCTTCCGTGCTTAGAATCAATTGATGATTTCAGAAACTGGAAGATGCATTGGTTGGTGCCAAAAGGCGCACATCCCAGCGGAAGGCACAGTTGGCCAAGGTAACAGCCACAGGTTCTCAGCTGTCTTTGAGAAACTCTTATATCATTGATCTTATGTAGATGGTTGCATTCATGTGGCTATTGTATGCAGCTCCACAAGTGTTACATGCAAATGAAGGAATATACTGAAAGACTTAAAAGCACCGAACATGAGCTTCAGGTACGCTGTATGAAAACCCCTTATGCTCTCCCGTCTTTGCTAATTACACAGCACTAAATTCGCTATTTCTTTGCAGACTCTTGTTGACTCAACACTGATAGAAAGTGATGCTGGTGGGGAGGTTGAGTATTGAGATGGATTCCGGTTTTAAACTACCCAACATCCTCTGTTTGTGGTGGAACTGAGCAAGAAAGTCCACACTGCAAACGGGAAGAAAACTATGGCTATCATTATTATCAGCAGATGTATGCAATGTTGCTGCTGTCCCTACTTTATGAGAGATGTTGTTGAATCTGCTTTGTACTAAGTAGGGATTGCTAGAATTTGTAATGGAAAAGAGTTTCTCTGTCGCACTTGCACAGTGTGAATTCCCATCTGAAACTTTGTTCAAAGCAAGTTGCTTTGGATCAAACTTGAGCACAAAGGCAGAAAAAGTGGTTTTACGAAAGCTTGTGTGTGTGGGAGAGAAAGAGGGTTTAGAGAATAAGTTGGAAAGAATACTAACTGCATCAGATGCTTTCGGCTTTCTTTACCTGAACCCTGTTTTCTTAACTTTGGTTGGATGGAGGGCATAATGGGAAGACAAAGCAAAACAAACCAACCTGCTTAGATTTACAGATATGGTCATCTTCCTGACCATAATCATATCTGCTGTACTCTCTTTCACTGTAATGAGAAAAGCCTGCAACTTTCATATCCATACTAGAACTAAAAACCTCTCCTTTTTCTCTCTTCCTGACCACGCTGCAGAATGTACAAGGGGCATATATGTCCATCAACATCGAGGCATTAGAAGGAAATGAATTATGTAACGATTAATTGGGTGGCTGGAGGTGAAACAATAACAATATTTAGGCACTAAAATGGGAAGTTAGGCGATGATTACACAACGAACTCCGAATTCCATCTAAATTAAAAACCCTAAACCCTAAAAAGTAGGAAATGAATTATGTAACGATTTTCTGTTTGGGTTAAAATTTGAGAGTGATTTCACTCCGATCACATTCATCTCCATTCTCCCTCAACGCAGCCAGCCCTTTCCCGCCGCCGGCGGCGGCGATATTGTCGCCGCTCTCCGCTGCCTTCCAGCTGCTGCTGTCCGACTTCCCATCCTCCTCGATGCTCTCCGACCTCTCTCCCGCGGCGGCTGCTCGGTCGTCGGACTCCGGGCCGGAGCTATGCCCCCGGGACGACGTCGTCTTGTACACGTGGACCTGGTGGTGATGATGCTGCTGAAACGCCGCGTGGTGGTGGTGGTGGTGCGGCGGAGGGGGAATCGGCATTCCACCGGCGGCGACGTAGTAGTCCTGTGCGGCGGAGTCCCGGGCGGCGCAGAAGTGGGGAGGAGGCGCGTGCGCGGTGGCGCCGCCGTAGAGCGTCGGGTGTCCGCCGTGTCCGGCAACGGCGGCGGCAGCGTACTCCGGTGGGACCCAGATCCCGCCTAGGACCACGAGCTGCGGCCCTGGCCCACCTGGCGCCTGTGGGCTTGGGCTCGGTCTCCTTGTGTGCAGCCTATATTTCTGTGACAAAAAAAAAAACAAAAACAAAAAAAGACAAAGATCATTATGAAGAAGATATCTCTTTGGGTCCAAACAAACCGACAAAACAGAAATGGTCTCTGTTCTTCTTTTCCTCTGCAGCTGTTCGTACCTGGAGATGGCTTTTCACTTCGTCATTGGTCAAACCGTCAACCTTCATTAGTTCCCTGATTTGCTTTGGAGTCGCCACTACACAACAACCAAAAAATAAAATTAGTCATTAACTACTCATAACAAGAAATAATAAATAAATAAAAAAAGATTGGGCAATCATTACTATTTACTATACACAATCTAGCACGAAACCAAATCAACCAATTATGAAATTTCTTAACCGATTAACATCAAAGTTACAATCTTTTGGTCGCCTACCTTGAGACCCACCAAGCATTTGAAGCGCATTCACAAATCTCCTGTGCAAATCAGGCGACCAACACCTCCTCGCCTTCCTATGATTCTGACCACCACTACCACCATTGTTGTTGTTGTTGTTGTCGCCGCCATTCGATCCATTAACGTTACTGTCCACTGCCCCGACAGCTTGTAGATCGGGAGGTTGATTACCACCTCTTTTGTCACTATCCTCGTGACGATAATCATGATGGTTATTGTTGTTAACATCCTCTGTTGTTGATCCAACGGCTGAAGCAAGTGCCAGAGTTGGAGCTTCATCCAGTCCGAATTTCGGGCTAACGTTGAACCCCATCATCATCATCGTCGTCTGATGATGATGATGGGTTTCGCGGGTTTTGTCTTTTGGTGGAGGCAGAGGCTTGGTCTCTTGGCTCCATAGCTGAGCCGTCGTCATCCAATTCGCCTTGTTGTCGGTGTTGCTGCCACATCCCTTGATCTCTAACGAGGAAGCCGATTCGGGTGGTGGTGGTAAAGATGAGTTTTTTAGTGGTATGAATTCCTCGAGAACTACTGTTGGCTGGTGATGTTGGTGGTGGCTGCCTTTGTATGCTTGAAGCTGCTGCCTTGAGCTCTCCATGGCTGCGGGGGAGGATGAGATCATGATTTTGGAGAAGAATTGGCATCAAAGATTGTAACTTTATGTTGAAATGAATGAAATGGCGATGAGAACATGATTTTGGAGAAGAAATGGCATCAAAGATTGTAACTTTATGTTGAAATGAATGAAATGGGATGTGGGTTTTTTTTCCTTTTTCTTTTTTTTTTTGATCAAGTGCTATTACCATTGGTGAGGAGTTGCATGCAGAGTGGGAGCTCTCTCTTGAAAGCGTCGATCTTCAGCCTCTCTTCCTCGAGCCGGGACAGGAATTCCTCCAGCTTTTGTGGGTTCTGATGATGATGATCCTGATGAGTGATGATTTGGTCGGAGGAGAAGCATCTCAGAAGCAAAGAATGATGGGTGTGGGGTTTGCAATCCAAGCTCAGCTCAGAAGAAGAAGAAGATGCCATTTGATATAGATTGTCACAAATCTTTGGTTCAACAAGGTAATGAGAGAGGGGAGTTTGAAGCTATAGGGGGGGAAATGGGCAAAGAGAACAAAAAGATTTGGTTTTTGTGGCTTGTTAGGGCAGAGGAGGGAGAGGGGGAGGTTCAAGAAGGGAATAAAGTAGCTATGTGGGAATTTATAGAGAGAAAGGGAAAAAGAAAGGAGTTAAAGGTGGTGAGTGTAAGAGATGGCACAAGAGGGAGGGAGGGAGGGGGATAAAGAGGGATGGTAACTTCTTGCAAAAAAGAAGCAAAGTTGAGAAAAGAAAAGGAGGGCAAAAAGCCAAAAACTGAAATTTGGTAGAGAGAAGGTGGTTATTCTCTGAATTCTGAAACAAGGAATCAGAGAAAAGAGGCTGGCTGGCTGAGAGGCTTCTGGTCTCTGACAGTGTAAGATAGGGTGGTTTCATGTGCTCTGTCCCCTTTTGTTTTACCCTTTTGCAACCTCTTTTTTTTTTTTTTTTACTGTGTTTTACAGTCTTAGGATTGTTTGTTGATCATAAGTAAGGTTAAAAGAGCTGTGGTTTTTTTGTTTTTGGTTTTCTGTGACTGAAGTTGTAGTGTGCATTGGATGCTCTTGGTCTACGTTTGCATGGCATGGCTTTGAAGCCCACGTGACATTCTTCAAATGGCCCTTCTTCTCTCACACAAACAAAGACCATTCAAAAGAGACCAAGGAATTAGCTTTCTATCACTCCAATGTGTGGGGGGAACTAAAATGAACAAAGGGAGGAGTATTGGGAAATTTTTTTTTAGGTCACACTTAAGAGTGATCATATATATTGTACCCATATAGATGGTTTAATTTGTTCTCATAGATTAATTGTTTGGTATTCATGGCGTAGAGGTAAATCTTCAACGTATGTATCAAGTTTTTCGTCATAAGGAAACTGGGTATACAGGTCATAGCACGAAGTCATGATTTAGAATGAAGTTGGGTTAAAAATAAAAATAAAATATTTTTTTTTCATCGATTGATAATGTAACTTGTATCCATAGATGGTTTGTTCTCGTGGATTCGGGTATTCATGGTGTTGAGGTAAATCTTCAACGTATGTATCAAGTTTTCGTCATAAAAAAATGGTATATAAGTTATGTGTTGAAAGCATGATTAAGGATGAAGATGGTTACATAAATCATACCAGCTTATTAGGATTGGATCTAAATCTCACACGAGAGCGGCTAACAATAGTTTTTCATCCTAACACTTTTTCATTATTTTCTCAACATACAGATACACACTACGGAGGCCCTAATTGGGAAGAAAGTGCCAGTGTTGGCTCGGTGCCCAATCTGTTGGGGTGAATCGGAAACGTTAGAGCACTTGTTTCTCGAATGCCCTGTGGCTCGAGCGCTTTGGGATTTGGCAGGATTGGAGTACCTGGGGAAGGGATTGCCTCGCCATACTTTCCCCCTCCTTCTTAAGCGAATGCTTGCTTTAATCCAGCAACCTGATGTTCTCCTGCTGGTGGTGGCTGTCCTCTGGCGAATTTGGAAGTCCAGGAACTGGGTTGTTTTTTAGGGCAAACATTTTGGCTTTCCGGCCTTGATGCGTCAAGTTCACCAACAATGTGCGGAATGGGCGAGGTTACCTGTGGATCTGGTTGTTCAAGGCCCTGTGCCCTCTCCTCCTCCGGTCAATCTGGGTGCAGATACTAGCTTTATCTGCTCGTGGGACGGGGCAACTCGGGCAGGGTCCCATTCGGCTGGGGGGATGGTTCTGCATAACCCTCAGCGGGCGATCCTGCAGGCCCAAGGGGTGCAGTTTCGGGGTATTGAGGATCCAATGGTTGTGGAATTACTATCCCTTAGGGAAGCGCTTTATTGGTGTATTAATCATGGTATGCAGAACGTCCGGTTTGAGGGGTATGCCAAGGTCCTCATCGAGAAGATAAATCGGTCGGATACAAGGGATAGTCGGTGTGGGGGGTCCTGGAGGAGGTTGTGCATTGTTTTGCTTCTCATACAGGGTTTAGTGTTCGATTTGTAGGTCGGATTAGCAATAGGGTAGCCCATGTGGTGGCTAGAAAGGCCCTTTCGTTGTCTCCGGCTACTTGTCGTTCTTTTGATTTCCAGGCCTGGCTGTTTTCCAGGGTGTAATTACCTATTCGGTTTCAATCAATATATGATTATCTTTTATAAAAAAAAACTATAACCTCAAATAAAATACAAACAAGAACGTGCAACCCCTTTCGAACTACACGTAACTCCATCCCTAACATGGTCATAAGTAAAAAAAAAATCCAAGGAGTCCGTTTGGTTTTGGTGATTGTTTGCTTGGGATAGTTACAATGCATGTATTGTCCATAATGTATTATTTTTTTGAATTTTCTGCACAAACAATACATGCATTGTGTGCTTGATGTGATGGAAACTATAATTCAAAATGAGTGATAGTACTATCTCTACTAAAATTTGAGATTGTTGAGATAGTTTTGTGGAGATTGTTGGGTTCATTTTTTGTTCCAAGTATACCCCTAGTCAGAGTAGTCAAAACCCCGATTTAAATCCTAAAATCATACGCTTTTACGATTTTACTTACCTATTCCGATTCTGATTTCACTATAAAACCTAGGGAACTTAAAATCTTACACTATTCACGATTTAAATCTTTAAAGTCTTACGATTTTACGATTCAAATATTTTGTGTCAATTTTACTTATTTTGCCCAGAATTTGCAAAATTACGCCTCTTTTTCTTCTCCTCCACCAACATCATTTAGTTCTCTCACACTAACCACCATCGGCTATAATCAATTCACATCAACGTATTAATCATCATCGATTCACCACCTCTTAACATTAACCTTGATAAATTGGAACATTAACCTTGAAAAATTATCATTTTAAGTGTTATGTGCTTTTATGTTATTCATGATTTTTCTTACTAATATTATTCCGTCTTCATTTTTATATGGATCTTAAAATCCTACGATTTTACGATTCGATTCTACGATTCTGATTTTACCCCCATTTTCAATTTTACGTAAAATCTCGATTTTGAGTGCTTTCCCCTAGTTATATATATATATGTTCTCATAAAAGCAAGGGCAAAGTGATTTTTCTCAGAAAAAGTAATATAACATGTTGAATACTAAAAGAACTATCACCAAAACCAAACAATGTATAGAACATTACATCATTTTCCTTAATTACATGTATATTACAATGCATGCATTAATCACAATACATTGATTTAAGTATCACCAAAACCAAACGACCCCAAGTTTCCAATGCATGACTTAGCTTGATTCTTCGGATTGTGTGAGTTTAGGCATATGTACGTCGGAATATTACTGGTGGCCGACTATAGTATCTACTCATGTGAGAAACATAACTAAAACCCACTTCTAGTAATAAAATGGGTGACTATCGTATCTATTCATGTGAGCAACCTTACTATCGTACTTGGGGCTCGTCCTTATTGTGAATTGTCGTAGTTTGTCTCTTTAGTAACCAACCAATCATATATATTCTACGCAAGTACTATATTGCTACTATTGAATTCCTTACCGTTCTTTGCTGTCGTTTGAGATAGAAAGAACCTCTCTTTTAAGAAAGGACTAGCATATACCTTGTCTTGGATATTGAATTAGTATTGTTCCGTAGGTACAACGAAATTCTTAGAGCACCAAGGAAGGTGGTGGTGGTGCTTATTCATAATCATAACAAGAGTTTAACTAATGCTAATTTACTATGAACATAGTGGTATAATTATGGGCTACATCCATGTTAATTCTCCATCTTACATAGTGAGACTTAAGTCGAGATTCTCACACATTTTTCATTTTTTTTATATAACTTTATCAATTAACATTCATCATTCACAAACCGAGAAATGGTGAGCATCATAATTCCATGTAGCATGCATTATACCCTATCTTTTTAGTTCCTAAAGTTGCAAGTGAATATTATTGTGTGTATGAGAGAGTGGGGAAAGGGAATATCTAATCCAAATACGACACTGATAATAAGAGAGAAAAAAAATATTGCCTCTAAGAAAGAATATCTGATATTCCAATTCTGTGACTCTAAATAAAATAAAATAAAATTAAGCGCCTTAAAAAGGAAAAGGAGAGCTTAATTTGTAAAGCAACACTTATTCTTTGTTCTCTTTCTTTCTATACGTCTCATATCCCATGGGGAATCTTCTTCTGCTACACTATTTACAGCTTTGTATTTTTCCAATTTTCTAATGAAATTCCCCCTTCCTTTTCTTTTAACTTTAATGAAGTGGGTAAGATGGTAACCAAGATTCTTTCTCTATCTAGCTAGCTAATTTTACAACATAGATTTCACATTGCACAATATTGCTTATAGCTGTACTAGAGATTAACTTAAATGTGTGTGTTGGGGGATGCACTATAGCTATTAGCTAGTATACATCACAATGCATTCATCGATTGCATGTAATGGTGTGCATCGCAGTCTACAAAGTTCCGAATGTGCATACACGTTTCGGCAATCAACACTCGTTGAGATCAAACTAGTTAGTCCCAATACCTCGTGAGTTGTCGATCAGATGGTGAACCTTATCTCACTTAGTTATAAAGATGGCAGCAACATGAGGAAATGAGAAAGGTCGATAAAGCTAAAAGGTATGGTCATATATGACTACTGACTGATGACTGCTCTTCTTCTCAGTGCATCGGTTTCCCCCATGGGGTGGGAATTAGGGCAGGCAAAGAGAGATCACTGGCCCTGCTACATGCAAACTGTGTAAAAAGAAAGTAGAAACAATGATGATGATGAAGACGAGAGCTAGCTAGCTAGGGCACATCGCTTTCTGTAAATTTCAGTCTCTTGTTACACAAGACTCCAACTCTTGCCTTTTTCCAAGATTCTTCATCTTCTTCTCGTCGCCTCCTTCGTTCTGCACCATCTCTTTTGGCCTTTGTGTTCTTTTCCTTTTCTTCTCCTAGCTTATGGTCCCGGTCATAGGTAGGGGCGGATCATGGATCGGGCCGGGTACGGATCATGGATCGGGCCGGTACCCGGGTAGAGATCGAGAAAATGAAAATATTTGTGTCGTCTCGTAACGTTTCGGGTAAGATCAAATAGATATACGATCAGATGAAAACGAACAGAAAAGCTATAGGGTTAGTGGGGTTCGCTATGCACGACATACATCCAGTGGCGGAGCGAGATCATTGGGACTGGGGTCCCAGGACCCCACTTGGCCCAAAAGTTGTGGCCAAATACCGGTTGTATGCGGCTGTCAAAATGGAGTTATAAATATAGGACCCCAATGCTTCTAAAGTACTCTCCACCTGCCACCAGTGACTAATATATAATTGTAAAGCATTTTCTTAATTTTAAAAGTAATTACAAGAATCTATATTTTCCCACCCCAATATGAAAAGTAGTATCTCTCCCTCTCTCCACGTTCTCACAAGAAAATACAGAACACAACTTACCCCACGTTTACGATATCAATCCTCTCCAGTTCTACCGCCAACGAGGAACCTTTGCCGCCTGCCCGCTGATCCATTCTTGTCTTCTCCGGCTCTTCTTCACCACCTGCTCACACCAGCCGCCCAACCGCCAAAGCTTTGGGATTCACTGGCCACTCAAACAAAGGAATTATGCTCATGCTTTGCTGGGAATCAAATGCCCTAAATTGAAAATTTCCCAAAATTGACACGGCTCTCTCTTACTAAGATATAATCCGCAATTCTATCTATTCGCGTTTGTTGCTTTCCCTCGTTGAGGATTAAATTGGTGAACGGAAGGAAACTTTTACACATGGATAGTTCGAGAGGGAAGGCATTAATTGTGGAATTTGATGCTAATGCTTTAGAAGGTTATCCTGGGTTGAGACAAAAAATCTCAAGTTTCCACCCTAATGTCCAAGATGAAGTAAGAAGAGCTTACATTCTAAAAGGTCCTTGTCAACCTGTTGGTCATTCTTTTCCATGTAAACGTTGTTGTGAAAAGAAAAGAAGACCCTGAGTGTGTTGTACAATATTCTCAGAATATATAGAAAAGGATGTACTTAGTAGTGTAGACCCTGAGTAGTGTTATACAATATTCTCAGAATATGAAATCACGATGTGAAAATTATGTTTTTTTTTATAGTTTTGCATTAAATTTTTTTAAGGACCCCAGTCCATCCAAAGTCTGGCTACGCCACTGCATACATCTATGTTGAATTTTATTATTCTCTTCGAGTAAAAAGATTGAAATTGTGTATTCATAGAATGGTTAAGAGTTGAACGAGACCGCCTGTTAATACTCTTAGTCTTAAATGATCATTCTTGTAACTAGAAAGAAATTATTTCGTCATGATAATAATAAGAGTATCAAATGCCGATATATTTGTTGCACTCGTTCTCTAGCTATATGGTAACAAAATGAATTACGTAAGCTCAATCAATCTTGACCCAAATCAACCCGATTTGAGCATGGTAAGAGTTATAACCATGGATAATCTTTTGATAATCTGGCCAAAATATAGGTTAAAATGTTATTAATTAATAGATATCTTTTGCTTTCCTTCTTTTATTCATGGTCACTTTTGTTTACGTGGTGAAAAGCCCTAGAGCAGAAGAAAGAACAAACGAAAGCAAAGGAAAGGAAAGATGAACAGAGTGTTCTGGGCCTCTGGCCAAGTGTGATGGGAGTAAAAACATAATCAGTTGGCGTCGGTTATTGAATGATGGGAATGGAATATCCCTTTTGTTTGTCGTTCGTTGATATCCTGCTGGCTCCATTCCCCAGCCACCAACCCCTACCAATCTTTGTCCCCACCACAACCTTCCATGAGAAATGGGTTCGGGTTCGGGTTCTCGGTTGAACCGATTCGGAACTCGAATGTCTTGGTCATTCAGTCCAATCGAGCGTCAAACTCGAGGCGCATGAGTCAGTTACAATATTCATCATCACGCTCTATATTCAAACCTTACCGTCAACAATCGTCATTATTTGAAAAAAAACTCATGCTTCTCGCCTGAAAATCGAAGGGGGGAAGAACAAGCTAAACCCACACCTAGCGTTCATTTCAAAGTATTTGTTCAATTCAATGATCATCTCATTTCCTTCTTCCAACCGGCTTTTGTTCTAACCTCCATAGCTACACCGATTAGTCTCCTCTCTTCGAAACTGGTGCCCCCTCCTCTCATTCTCATCAGCAGACGACTTCCCAGCTAACTGACCCAACCAAGATCAAACATGTCGATCGATCATCAACTATTCATTCCTCAAGTGGGTTCAGTGGGGTGACACGACATGAGTTCTGGTCTTGGTTAACCAGCCAACTCAGGTTGCCGAACCCACTCCGAGACCCTATAAAACGGTTTCCTGCCTCTTTTGGAGTACCTGTCTAATCTTGTACATGTTGGTCTATTACTATATGAACATCTTTGCTTGAATATCTCAAATGTATATACACAATTGAATGAAAAGTTAGGTCATGGTATCAACCAACCATGCCTCTCCCATGATGAAACTTTACCATCAGAAGCTTAGCTAGATGCCCTTGGAATTTCATCCCATTAGCAAGCACAGATTTTATTCCCTCTCCCAACAATTACTCCCTTTTTAATTTCCTTCCCCTTAGTCTTTTTCTCTCTTTTCATATGCACATCTCAACTCAAGTATTGGGCTTCACATACACACATCCTTCATAATATATTCCTTGCTCCCCATGCATTTACAAAAGGGAGATACTTCCAAATAAAAGGAACCAAAAATCAAAATATTTAAAGTTGAATATTTAAATAAAATATTTTTTTCATAATTAGATAGAAAAATAGAGAGTTGAAACTAAGGGCTCTCACTGAAAGATTTTTAATATCATCCATTAATGTCATGAGATAGTGGAGTTTGGCCTCGTTATTGGTATACAAGATTAAAAAAAAATTGTAATTGTGAAATATTTGGAGTCTAATTTAACACCATGCTATTTACAGACACACAAAAAGGAAGATTAAGAAATACTTTACCTAATCATAATGAGCTCATAAACCCTTTTCTTTATCATTTATGATTATTTAAAAGACATAGTTTTGTATAGTGAATTAATGTCTAAACATTTTTCTTTTTCTTCTTAGGAAATGTCCAACAACCCACAGTAAGAGATGATTGTATGAAAAAAATTGAGATTTTACTAAACATATGAAAAAGTCCCTTTCAATGTTATCGGTAAAGCAAATAGCTAGACTGAATTAAACTAAAGCGTGAACACACATACGAGAACGATTCCTAAACGGGTTGGCTAGTACGTAATTAAGTTTGGGTACACATGTATCTTGTTCCAACCAAAGAAGAAAAAAACAAAGACGATTATTCTATCCCCTTTGGAATCCAATTATCTATTGCCAATGCATCTTTTCAAACTCAATGCAAAGAAGACTTCCACCCCTACCCTAGAGAATTCAAAAATTCGGATTTCAGCTCAACCACCCAGTTCATGAAAAGGAAACATGTACACACACAGAATTCATTCCATCAATTATTTAAAAAGGAGATTGGAAGAGGCGAATTGAGAAAGGGGAACTAATGTCCTTTTGTGATTGCAGAAATATCATAGGCCAAATATTCTATTCTAAGTCTATCAAAATAAGTAGTTTTCTCTATATGCGAACGTTTTCCTTCTTTGTTGGTGGATGGAATTAAGGGTGAGCAATTTGTCCAATCCCATCAATTTGTCTAATCCGATCAGATCCACCCATATTTATCGCTAAAACGAAGGTTTTGGAATAGGTGAGGCCGGGTTTTCTTTTGTATAACCCGCTTTTTTTGGGTTGAGTTTGGATTTTGGAATATACAACCCGTAGAATTCGACTCAACCCGTGTTCCAACTATTAGTATGAGCTCGTATCTAAAAAAATATTTATGTCGTATACAGCCATACTTATGAGCAAATTAAGATATTTCACCATATTTTTCTCTCATAGTCTCCCTAATCTAATGCGTTCTTCGACTTAAAGTTTAAACATATATTGAATATAGCTATGATTCACGTAACCCTTTTTCCTGCGTACAATTTTAATAGAATAACATATTATGTATTCGTTCGTTTATAACCTTTTTAGCCTATTTCAACAAATATCGTGGTGAAGTAAATCGCAATTTTTTAAAAAAAATTCAAACAATATTTGTGAATTTTGATACCTTTCACCTTGGTTTATTCGTTTAAAATTTTAATTAGTCATAAAATATTTTTATGCTGTAGAATAATTATATATTTTGTGTTGGGTTGGGTTTTTACTTAAAAATATCGCTAACCCGACCCAACCCAATTAGAAACAACCGTATGGTTTAAATTTTTTTAGGTGAACTTGGATTTAATATTTCGCAAACCATAGTGCATGAGTCGGGTAATTAAAATGGCTAAATCCGAACCATCCGACTCATATACACTCTAGAATATTGGGAGTTGAGTCTTCTCTATATGGGCCTGTAACACACTTACCAAGCCAGAGAGCAAGAAGCCCACCCGAAAAGCCCATGAAATTCTTGGTCCTATCTAAAACCAGCGCCAATCCTCCTTTTCTCCACCTAATTCCCCTCTTTTCTTTCCTTCATCGCAAATCTGGTTTCCGATTGCCGGAGAAATGAGCTACCAGAAGTTCCCCAGCGATCCGTATCCTCCTCCTGCTCCTCACGGTAAAATCGAATTCAATACCTCTGTTTTCCCCACCCAATTTTTATCGTCCTTGTAATCTTCCAGCTTCCATTAAACCTGACATGGGTTTTTTTTCTTCTTCTTCCATCAACAGGGGACGCGCCACCGTACCCGCCGCCGCAAGTCTATCCACCACCGCAGTACGAGACCGAAGGCTACCCGCCTCCGCCGCCCCGACCCGGATACCCTCCTCAGTACCCGCCACCGCGTCCACCTCAGCATCAGCACCGGTACGATGGCTACCAAGGGTATTTCTCCGCGCCGGGGTATCCCGCGCAGCCGCCGCCGCCCCGTCATCCTCCGCCCAATCAATACCAGAACTACCAGAGCTATGACCACCACCACCACCACTATAATAACGACGATTCCGAAGCTTCGTTCCTCCGCGGCTGGTACGTCCTTTTTTTTTCCGCCCACCCCCCAAATAACGTTTGTCTTCAAATTGGAAGGTTTGATTGAATTTGGTTTTCGCCGATTGTGACTTGGGCTGATCCTCTGGATGATTTCTGCGGTCAATGGTTTTGAGGGTTGCCTTTTCTTGATCCAGAAAGTTGACTTATCAAAATGTTTGCGAGGTTGACTTTAGAATTACGGTAGTGATTGGATCGTGGGAGGACTAGGTAGGTGGTTAAAAGGGTAGTGTTTAGGATCGTTCTGTGACTCAAAAGATCAGTTCTTGTGAGACAGCTCCAGATGTTAATAACTAGGTCCCTCTGCAGAAATTGGTCCTGCAAAACGTGATGGCGCATCATCGTGGCCTTCTGCTGTGTTGTTAAGTGATGATCTGATGGAGAAGAGCTGTAGTATAGGCAATCGAGCACTACAAAGCAAGTTGCATAACGTGCAAGCTCAATTGGGATAAAGTATATGCGTAGGTTTGATGCATTCAATCTTTTTGTTCCGCTTCTTAGCTCTCTTTTCTGCTCCTTTTGTTGCCAAGTACTCTCTTTCTCTGACAACCAAGAGCATGGCACAGGGCATTTGTTATATCACTCAAAATATATGAGATTATTATCAAAGGGTCCCTTTGCGGTGCCACTGGTTCTCTCTTGAGACATTAGGTTCCTAGTAAACAGAGCGCAAACTGACGTAGTTACTAGCTGAAATTAATCAAAAATTCCCAACGGTTCACTAATATAATTCTGGTCAGGCTCAGTTTAGCTGAAGTGGCTCATTGGTAATGGAGAGAAGCTCTTGGAGTGCTTCACAGCTGTGATTTCTGGTTTGCCCTGCATTGTACACTAACATCCTGCTCACGTACTTGATGTTTTATCAACAATTGAAAAAAGATCATGAATTAAGTAGATAAGAGTTAGTCTTATATCAATCATAATTCTGGTGGAATTTGATTGAGATAGTGGAACTTTTTGACTGGATGATATGTTGTTTGCAATGTGCAGTTTGGCTGCTGTCTGTTGCTGTTGGGTGATGGAGGAGTGCTGCTTCTGAAAACATTACTGCACCATATTGTAGTTCTCGGTCCGGCAACTACTCCTGACAGGTTGTTATAAGGTTTATGTCTGTCAAGTCGCCACCGATTTAGTATATGCTTCTATAGCACTTATCTGTAGTTGCCCTGTTCAAATGTAAAGTTGGCTCCTCACTACTGGAGAGACTTGGCTGTTTCATTCGTTGTGGTTAATAGAGATTATGGTGCTTGTGATGGGTACATTTACGGGTGTAAGGTTTCTCCTGAAGAATCACCAAACTGACTTCTCTGCTCAGAATATGAATTTACTTCCATGATTGTGCACTTGAATTCCCTTTTGGGTAATTCACCCACTTAGCTATGAAATGGATTATTTTCTTTCTTTCTTGTCTTTTCTCTTCTTCTTCTTCTTCGCCATTTATTTTATGTCTGAAGAATAATGGCTTTCTGTTAGGGTTTCTCTTAGTTACATACATGCACTGATGAGTTATTGCTGGCTAGATGTAGTGGGTTTTTTATAAGCAGTATTTGGATTCTCTGGGTATGCTTTAACTTGATACAAAGAAAAATGTGTGTTGGTTCTTCTTTCAGCCTTTTGGGTTCTTCAAAGTATTTCTTTTATGTGGTCTTGATTCTCCTGCAATTCAAAGGGGAACCTTAGAGCTGTGTATAGCTAGCTCAAATCCTAGAGATGCTTATAGAGAATATGGGAAATGAGTTGTGGTAGGTATCGTTAATTTTCATAAATTGTTTGCTCTCAATAACTCGATTTATTCGGAGAGCGTAAATTTATGGACCTTATATGTGGGAAACACGATTTTTCTATATTATTATTATAATCATTATTAGGATAATTCTTATTATGGTAAGTAGTCTTCTAGTAGAATTAGGTTTATTATTAGGGTTTTCTAGTATTTCCCTATATATATGTATTTTGGGTCATTCGTCATATTAAGCAGAAATTAATAGAAAAGTCATCCTTCCCCAAAATCCTAATCTCTTTCTCTCTCAAATCTCGTTTATCCTCCTCTCTAGAGGCCTCGGCCGTTCTTTCTGTTCTTCCCCAATTCTGTTCCTAATCCCTAATTCTCTTCTAAATCCCTAAATCTCTACCAATTCCCAATTTCCCAACACAATCGTTGGAACCCTAAAAATAGGTTTCCTACATCTGGTATCAGAGCCCGGTTTCGAGAATTGAGTTCACCACAACTCTCAACCGGGGGCGAGTTCTACAACTTGTTCGACGATGAGCTCTTCAAAGCTCTCGAACCTGTCGTGGGCAGAGCTGCGTGACCGGGCTCGCCGCATCGGACGCCGTTGGAGCTCCGAAGAGTCGCCAACCGTGCAAGCAGAGACGGTGACCCGAGTAGCCGACAGCGAGCGCCCACCACCGCCGGTCGAGGCAAACCCGTGTGATGGTGAGCGGCGATCCGAGCAGCGCGCCGCGGTAGTTGACGCCGGCAAGAAGCGCGCACCCAGCGAACCAGCGCCGACTCTCTCGCTGCACTCGGTGGCTGGATTGTCCTCCCTGGGCACTCTCCGCTGCAAGGCTCAAGTCGAAGAGCAGCTGGCCGTTGAGGAGACACCAGCCGCAATAGCCATAGCCGTCACCGTCACCGTGACAGAACCGCAGCATTCTGGACGGGATGAACATAAGGCACCATCAACCACTGTCATTATCCCAATGACAATGACAGCTATCGCAGTACGGAAAGTTGTCATGGACCCAATCCTGCCATCACCACCAACACCAGCCACCTCCACTGAATCCCCAAAAATAGCAATTCTCTCGGTCAGGAGTGAAGAGGTGAGAGATGAGGAGCCTGCAGCAGATCTGGAATTGGAGGAGGTAAACTCCGGAACAACTCCAATTGATGGCTGGAAATTCAAGAAGAAGAGACAAAGGCGGGAGCTGCTGAAGGATGTAAAGCCAGAGCAAAATTACAGGGATCCTTCTACACCCGCATCGAACTCGCCGCCTCTCATGATTGCAGAGGCGATCAGCAGTTCCGAGATCCGCTCGATGTGGTCTGAGCTTAGCGCCGACAACAATCGACGAAGAGAAGCAGCAGGGGAGCAAGCTCGCCGGGTCTTCGTCAGCCACGCGAATTGCCTCAACGATGCAGCGAGCAACTCCCTTCGAGGCGATGTGGAGCGAGAAGCTGGGGCCAAAGTCGAGCGTCGCGAGATCATCCTCCGGATGAGTTGCTGGGCGCCGCAGGAGCAGACGACGATGATGGATCGCCGGGGTAACTCGCCGATAGCTCCAGTCGCGGTGACGAGGCCCAAGCAGGCGGAATCCGGGACCAGAGCGGCGGGGATGATCATACGGCTGCTGGCGGCATCGGATGTCGCGTCGAACGGCGGGGAGAGGCAACCTCGAAGGCCAGAATCCGGTTCGACTCTTCACCGCGGGCTGAGTTGCTTGCCGCCGGGAATGGTGTCGGATTGGGGGTCGGAAGCGGGATCGCCCTTCCCCGACATGGTGGATGGATCGTCGGAAGAGGAGGAGGAGGCAAAGCTGAGAACTGCGGCGGTTGAGAGCAGACCGTCGGGCCGTCGGGAGGATCGTTGGACGCCGGAGAAGGAAGTGGAGGAGAAGAAGCTATCGGCACCAAGAGAAGAGCCGAAGGAGCGGCTGCTGCCGTGGGAGAAGGTGGGCGGCGGATTTCCTCTTCGCACGAACCCTAACCCACCAATCATGGGCCGAATGAATTTGGCCTGTTGTTTTGATGGGCTTGTGCACGTGGACCAGAAGGGGAAGACGAATGTAAGGAGTATGGGCCACCGTTTGGGTTTGGCCGGCCAATGGAGTTGGGCCGTGTTTGTTGATGGCCTGAAGAGTGAGCTGGAGCCGAGAAGGGAGTGGGTAGAGAGCAACCTTGGTCATGGGCCAAGACAGGAGCAATTAAAAGAGTTCCAATATATTTATGTGCCGAGTTCACTGGGCAAGTTTGGACCCAAAATGGGCTATCTTCTTGGATTATGCTTGAATGGGTTGAATTTTAAAAAACAAGGAGATGAGCTGCAAGGAATAGAAGGTGGGTTCTTAAGAGAGCAGAGCCCAAAAGCAATTGGAGAAACAATATATGGGCTAGCTTCAAGGAAAATGTATGAAGGTTTGGATGAGTTGGTTTTTAATGATGCATTCTTGAACAAGAATAAATCCTTGAATTCCTTGAATCTCTGGAGGACATTGACCACAGAATTATTTAAGTTCGAGGGTGCCACTTTACCGCGACACCAGGAGTTTGAAGAAAGAAGGCCAAGACGAGGAGTGGGGCATGATTGGAAGAAAAGGAAGCGCAAGCAGCGGAGAAGCGATGATTGGATTGGGCGAGAAGATTGGAAGAAATGGGTCAAGTCAGTCAACCTTGAGGGCAAGGTTGGTCTGAAGGGGGAGGAGATGTGGGAAACACGATTTTTCTATATTATTATTATAATCATTATTAGGATAATTCTTATTATGGTAAGTAGTCTTCTAGTAGAATTAGGTTTATTATTAGGGTTTTCTAGTATTTCCCTATATATATGTATTTTGGGTCATTCGTCATATTAAGCAGAAATTAATAGAAAAGTCATCCTTCCCCAAAACCCTAATCTCTTTCTCTCTCAAATCTCGTTTATCCTCCTCTCTAGAGGCCTCGGCCGTTCTTTCTGTTCTTCCCCAATTCTGTTCCTAATCCCTAATTCTCTTCTAAATCCCTAAATCTCTACCAATTCCCAATTTCCCAACACAATCGTTGGAACCCTAAAAATAGGTTTCCTACATTATACAACTTTCTTATACATCCCCTCATATAAAGGGCTTGCACAGGTCTAACCATATGTTATGCTTAGATCAACTGTTAATATTGACGGTCATGGAGATTCAAATTTCAAACACACGATCACTTGACAAAATCAGCTCTAATACCATGTTTTAAACCGTTCGATCTCATAATTCGGAGAAGGTTAACTATGGGATACATTAATCACATTGCTAGAGATGTGGTTTATATTAGAGTAAAGTATATAATAGAGCCCTATTATTACTTGAATGATAATCCAAGCTAAATATGAACCAGTAGTAATGTAAATGAATGATATATTGATTCTTAACATGGTATTATTTAAAGCTTTTGGAATTTAGAATCACTTGGGTCGGCCTCTAACCCAAAGGATGGAATTCCATAGAAAGAAAAGGCAAAGTTTGGGAGTAGTCTCTATGAAGCCACGATTTTTCATCTCTTCTTTTGCATTTGCATGGTCTTCTGAGTGTGCATTGTTGTTTGACTTGTTATTATCGTAAATTCATAATAATTCATCAATTGGAAAGTACATTTCTTTCTAAAATTCCTCTTGGAGAAGATAAGAGCATCTCACCAATATTCCACACATAATCAGAAATCTTCACCATTCCATTACTACCCATTTAACGATGCATTGATTTGGTGTCAGCTTATGGACCCTCAAATACATGGAATCATCATGTTTCTATCTTCTATGTGCTCTTCACTATTTGCTCGAATGGACTACGAAGCCGTCAATAGAGTCATACATGAGCAAGCGATCAATGTATGACTATGAGTATGTTAAACAAATAGAAAAAGCGTCAAGGTCTAACAGATGACCTCTATGTACAAGCCAAAAGATCACACAAAAACGAGGAATTTTAAACGATTTACCGGTTAATGGCGCTGTTGGCGGAACAAGAAATTCTCTTATCGAATGCTAGCCGGTTAGTAACCATCGGTTAACCTAGTTGACAAATGACATAGTCAACTTGATTCCATACCAGAAAATATAATGACGGTTACACGGAATTCCACTATAAAAAGACTTAAAATGAAAGAACTTCAATACTACTATGCACGAAACTTCCACATTTTGTACTCGGTCGACACAGGAAGATTGTTCGCCGTAAAATGATGGCAACTAGTAATGGTGACTCCGACATAGTAGAACCATACTCGTCGCCAGTTCGGATTTATATACAAAACACTAGCAATTATCAACAATATCATAACATAAGTCACTCCACTAGTTATATAGAACGTCTCCATATCAACAAAACCTCCTCCATCACCATCGTCATCTTTGTCATAAGAACCCCTTCTTCCTGGTAATTGTTCTTCTGGTCGTATAGGGAAAGTGCAGCAAAGGAAAGGATTTCCTCGATAGCTGCTTTCATCAAAAGTAATGAACTGTGCAGTCTGTTTAGGACAGTTGCCAGACAAATTGTTGTATGCCACACTGAAAGATGCAAGATAACTTAGCTCGGTGAGTTGAGGCGGAATCACCCCACTGAGATTGTTGTTCGAAAGATCCAAACTCTCGATCTGTTGCAGGTTTGACAGAGTGGAAGGGATCGATCCCGTCAGCTTGTTGTATGATAAGTTGAGCACTTTGATTTCGATGAGGTCGCTACCGATCTGCAGAGGGATCTCCCCAGCAAAACTGTTGCTTGAGAAATCCATGCCACACATCAAGTCAAGGGGCACACCATTATAAGTATACAAATGTGTTTTGCTGACGAATTCAAGACTTCGAGAAGGGGAGATGTAGTTCATTCTATCACCACAACTGGTTTTGGATGTGAATGCAGAGGCAAGGTGACCAGACAGGTGATTATGAGAAACATCAATCAACCTCAACTGCTCCAAGCAAAAAGCCATCATAACTTCACCTGTAAACCGGTTGTTGTTCAACAAGAGATAGGTTAACTGACGGAATCCTGCAATCCATTTGGGTATGGCACCCTCGAAGTTATTGTGGCTAAGATCCAAGACTTCCAACATATAATTCCCAGGCTCTGCTCCATGTGATGATAAGGTTCCTCGCAGTCGATTTCTCGACAAGTAAACTTCAGATATCCATGGAGAAATGAAACCTAGTGGCAAACTTCCAGTGATATTATTCCTCGACAAGTCGAGGAGGGAGAGCTCGGGCATATCGAAAACTCGTCCTGGAATCTCGCCCGAGAGACGATTGTTACTGGCATCTAGGACTTCTAAAAAGGAGCAGTTTGAGAGTTCTTCAGGGATAATATCAGAGAGCTGATTGTCGGAAATGTATAACAATCCTAACATGGGAAGGAATGCACAAAGATGAGGAGGAATGGGGCCATGGATGTAGTTGTTGCTGGATATATCTAATACTTGTAGTCTTCCATGGGGATGGAGATTGATTGGCAGTTCGAAAGGCCCTGAAAGTGAACAATTGACCAAACTGAGCTCTACTAAGTTGGTGTTGTTATCCAACAACCACCATGGAAACCCAACTCCCTTCATTCTGGTGTTCGATATGAAGACATGTTCTAGGTTACGTTGATGGTAGAGAAAGTTGGGAAATGAGCCAACATATTCACCATCATCGTACCTTGAAGACAAACCCAGTACTTCCAGTTGGAACAGAGGTGGTAGCAATGGTGGTGCACCATGTTGCTGTTGTTTGATATGATGGTCTCCATATATCTCTTGAATGTCATACCCACCAAAGAACTGGAGGTGGGAATGATTGAAAAATGGGGAGAGGGAAAGCGGGATTCGGAAATCGTTACCAGAAACGTCGATCTTCTCGAGGGAGAAGAGCGTCGTAAGAGGAGACTGGGCGATATCTCCTGACACTCGATTTCCAGAGATATCGAATACTCGAAGTGAAGTAAAATTCGATAGGCACCACGGTAGCTCACCTCTCAAGTTGCTACTCGAGAGGTCTAATACTTCCATATCCTTCAAGTTGCATAAACCTAGATTCATTAATGCAGACACAAAAGAAAATAAATTCCCCAATCTGACTGCAGAGAAAAAAACTTCATAAACATATATAAAATCAGAGTACGTACCTTGAGGAAGAGTCGAATTGAGAGACAAACCATCAATTATTAGACTCTTAAGATTGGTCATCATGGTGCCAATGGTCTCAAGGAAGTTGCCTTGTGCAATAGAATCAGATATGGTCAGATTTTCCAACTTTTCCAACTTGACCAGCCATCCTATTCATGTAAAGATGATGTTCTTATTCAGTCAGTATAATTAATATCCAAAATCACTCAGTATTTCATTGGTATGGTAATGAAGTACATTACCTTGAGAATGTAGGTCAGATCCTGAAAACCCCAAAATTTTAAGAGCAGGAAGTGTTGAAAGGCTTTGAAGCAAAGTGCTGTCTTCAGACATTGAGAAGCCTTGCAATTGTAGTTCCTCCAAATGGGTCATATGAGGAATCCCTATATGATCATATATATTCCACCAATCAATGTGGTCGAATTAGTGTTAATCAATTAGTTGACCTGTGCATACATTAAAATTAATAATACGGGTTAGAACGTCCCTTTACGTTTGTCTAATCGTCTTTCTACACAAAAAAGTGAATTAGCTTACTTTAATTTGAACTAACCTTGAAGTTCTGTAAGACTGCTTGCATCAATAGTAAGAGTCCTCAAGTTTGTAAAGGCATCCAAATCTGTTGAACAAAGATTATCAATCAAGAACAGAAAATGGGTAAAATACTGAATGATTACAAGTAGCAATCACTATAATCTCTCATTGAACAGAAAAAGCTATCTGGTTGATATGGTTGGTACGTACCTTTCAATACAATGTCGTTTCCAGTTAAATCAATTGCCTCCAAATTGATCAAAGCACCTAAGCCTTTACAAATACATTGAAAATGAAGCATTAGAGTTTGCACCATAATATTTTGGATTGTATCCAAGGGGCATGTCTATCTATCGTATACTATATATATCTGATTTCGGATGCATAGTACGTACAACATATCATCGTCATTTGTAAATGGTCAATAATGAGTTTGTAAACCTAGCTAACATCAAACATTTGTTAACGTCCATTTGTCAGGTTCACAAAGATTCATTAAGATTCGCAAACTCATTCATGACATTAACAAATGATTAAGATATATGATGTTAAAGCCGAGATCCACAGTGTACCATAGATGCTGATTGTCCCGTTCAATCCAACTGCAGATAGCGTCAGTGACTTCAAAGACGAGATGCTACTCAAAAGTGATAGAATGCTGTTTCCCAACCTCTTGTTACGGCCTAGATTCAAGTGCTCCAAGTTAGGAAGTTTTAATAATTCTTCCAGGCCTGAGAATCATCAATCAATTTACATGTCGTTCATGACAGAAACACACACAAAAAAAATAACTCCATGAGAATTGGCCTTTATCCAAGCAAGCTGCAGACTACAATTTACCTGCAACATTAGTTGACAGTTCGTTCTCATAAAGCTCCAGGTGCTTCAACGATACGAGAGTGCTCAAAGGTGACAGAATATCATTGTTGAATCTGTTATGATTCAAATCCAAACGTACTAAATGAGCAAGTGTCGACAATTTCTCGAATCCTGCATCAACAAACAAATGTCAGATTGATAACTTTCTAACGAACATAGATAAGCAAAGCCATGGTTATTAACCAGAAAAATGAGAAGATCGAAACCTTCATTCTCCATGCACCCAGTCAGGTAACCGTACTCCAGTGAAAGACTTCTCAGTTCTTTGAAAGGCAGGAACACAGAAGCATTCAAGTAGAATTCATCATGACCATCAGGAGAAGTGATATCGTCGAGATCGAGATCAGTAATCCTTCCTGTGGCTGGATTGCAGCTAACTCCTACCCAGTTGCAGCATTCGTCCTCAATGGCCCTTCCTGCCTTTGTGCCCCAGGAATCCAAATTACCAAAGGAGGCCTTGATATGAAGAAGACCAGCTCTCTCGTTATCCAAGCAACCATCACAGCCCTTCCGTTCTGTGATCATCACAAACACCACCATCACCCTTATGAACCCAATCAACCAACAAAAATATGCTGTCTTTTGGGAAACTACCATATTGATCGTAAACTCTCTCTTATGGCTAGCTATAGACTACTTGACAGTCAAGCATATTATCACCTGGGATCTCTATGCATATATAGGCAGGAGAAAGGGTAGGCTTGAAGTCTTGCTGTCTCGTTGATATTATCTTGCTTACAATAAATTTATTATCTTGGTTTATAAACCAATCATAAACTTGAAGTTAATACAGAACCGACCCCCTATATCGAAATTTGTTCTGCAACTAAGAATATTCCCCCTATATCAAGAATCAATTCGTCCCGCTAGAATTATAGGAAGTGGTCCAAATATGAATCTTATATTAGGCATTGCAATTCACATAGGCTAATTAAGTTAACTTCAACTATGATTGGCGTCTACTGCTTTGTAGCTATGCGTTCATCGTTTTCTTCTATACTTCACATCATTGCTTCCTAGACCTGCAGATAAAAATGAATAAGGTTTTTCCATACAAAAAAGTTGACTTCACAACTGCGTTGCATTTGGACTTCAATCAGTATTTGTACCTTCTTTAAAAATATCACAATTATACATCATCAATTTTGTTTTTTACTCGTTACTCTGTATGGGAAACATACGAAGTTAAACTATGTAAATATGAAGACTAAAGATAAGCCAGAAGACCCTTCTATTCAAACACCATTAAAAAAAAATTGCTAGCTTGTAGTAGCAAACTGGATCAAAATCTATGCTGATCTATTCTCTTGTCCCTTTATGCCTTGTTTGGACTTTATGTTTTGAGAATATGCGGATTTGAGATCAGAATATTACTGAAGGAGTTTATTTTAAGAATTAAGTTTTGAAGTTCGAGCATGGTGAATTTGCTAAGTTTTTAACTTGCCTAGGTTAATGATCGCTTTGAATCTGAACAAGATAAGAGCGAGAAGCATGACAACCTTGTTATATTGCTCTTGGAGATACCCTTTTGCAGTGCATTGCCAGAATGTGCCAGATGGATCCATGTGCTATACCTGCATAAGTGAAATCTTTGGTTATGGTATATGCAGCATATGTCTAACTTTTTTCCTCACTTTTATATGATTTGTGATGCAATTTCAACGACGTGATGATGGGATCATGAAAACTGCTAAAGTGGCTGCTGTGTTGAGAATTGTTCTTCGATACAGTACTGATAGAGAAAGAACTGGACTAACCACATTGACACGTTCTTCAGAAAAGAGACGGGAAGTAAAAAAAAGAACAGCAGAATCCTCATCAATCCAAATCTCTCTCACCCTGAAATCCCTTCTCTCTTGATCCCACCAGAATCCCTTGTTCGCTCCTCATTCTCCCCGCGCCAATTCCGCTATCTAGCCCGCGGCGGCTCCGTCTTTCTTTCTCCGTTCCCAGCTCTCCTCCGATCGCTTCTTCCATCTGGCTCTTCTCCGATCGCTTCCTCTTCCCCGATTGTCTGCCCAACATTACGTTGCAGGGACAGGAGAAATCGGAACGAATTAGGGGCTGGGAAATTGGGCAGCTTCCCAAACTTACCTAAGCCTCCAACTGGAATTCACAGACCGCCGGCGACGAATCGATCCTACTGAACCCATTAAGCAAGAACTTGCGGATTTTATAGTTCTTTTCCATGTCAAAATATCGCCGGTACCTAAATAAATCGACAAAAACTCGTTAAATATCGCGATATCTTTTGGTATCGCGTCAGATAAAAAAAAATAGATTGCGTCTGCCGGGAGTCGAACCCGGGTCTATTGCTTGGAAGGCAATTATCCTAACCGTTGGACTACAAACGCTGTTGATATTTCGAATAGCACTATTGTTAATTTATAATTTAATAAAATGTATTTATATAAAAAGGATAAGAGATTTCCGTTAAATTCAGTTATCCACCACATCGGCTTTCATGGCCTCTCTTCCCATCACCACTGCGCCAAACCCCGATTCCCCTCTATTCAGTCTGCGCAAATCTCTCAATTTCAAGCAAACCCTTCTGATCAACCCAACCCAAACCGGCCGCGATGGCTACAATTCTTACTTCCGCGGCATCTCATTCCTCTGCAGGCAGGGCCGAGTCCAGGAAGCCCTCCGCCTACTCAACGACATGGAACTCAAAAGCTACTTCGTGGGACAGGAAGTCTACAGCGAGCTTCTTCAGGGATGCGTCTCGCAGAGGGATCTCTCGACGGGTCGGCAAATCCACGCCAGGATTGTGAAGAACGGGCCCCTGTTCGCGAACAACGAGTACATCGAGACGAAATTGGTGATCTTTTACGCGAAATGCGATCTCCTGGAGGCGGCGGATGGGTTGTTCGGGAGATTGAGGGCGGAGAATGTGTTCTCCTGGGCTGCTATGATTGGGTTGAGGAGCAGGATGGGGAGCAATGTGGAGGCTGTGATGGGTGTTTGTAAGATGATTGAGAGTGGGTTTATGGTTGATAATTTCGTGGTGCCGAATGTGCTGAAGGCCTGTGGGGCTTTGCAGTGGACTGGGGTGGGGAGAGGGGTTCATGGGTTGTCGTTGAAGATGGGGTTGAATGCTTGTGTGTTTGTCTGCAGCAGTCTTGTTGATATGTATGGGAAATGTGGGGTTTTGGAGGATGCGAGGAGGGTGTTCGATGAAATGCCTGAGAGAAATGCGGTTACTTGGAACTCGATGATTTTTGGGTATGCGCAGAATGGGTGTAACGAGGAGGCAATTGATCTGTTTTTGGAGATGAGATTGGAAGATTTTGAGCCTACTGATGTCACTTTGTTGAGCTTGCTCTCGGCTTCGGCTAATGTGGGGGCGGTTGAGGAAGGTAAGCAAGGGCATGGTATTGCGGTGAGTTATGGGTTTGAGTTGGACAAGATCATGGGGAGTTCCATTCTCAACTTCTATTCCAAAGTTGGTCTGATTGAGGATGCTGAGTTGGTTTTCAGCAGGATGCTCGAGAGGGACGAGGTGACCTGGAATCTATTGATCTCTGGTTATGTTCGACTTCTCCAAGTTGAAAAGGCACTCGATACGTGCCGCTTGATGAGACTAGAGAACTTGAGATTCGACTCTGTGACTCTCGCTTCCATACTAGCCATTTGTTCTCATACTAAGAACACAATGCTCGGTAAAGAAGCTCACTGTTTTTGTGTTAGAAACAACCTTGATTCTGATGTGGTGGTGGCAAGCAACATTGTGGATATGTATGGAAAATGTGAGAGAATAGGAGATGCACGACGAGTTTTTGACTCTGCAGTCAACACAAATACTGTTTTTTGGAACACAATGTTGACTGCTTATGTAGAGAACGGGAAGATAGGTGAGGCCTTGAGGCTGTTTTATGAGATGCAGCTGGAGAGTGTGCCACAAGATGTCACCGCCTGGAATGCAGTTGTTCTGGGATGTGTTAGAAATGGAGATTTGGATGAGGCCAGATACTTGTTCTCAAGAATGCAGTCGGCTGACATCCCTGCGAATTTGACTACTTTGACCAGTCTAGTTTCCGGTCTCCTTCGGAATAGTTCTTGTGATGATTTGGTCCAGAAAATTCAAGAATCTGGGTTAAGATCCAATATTATAAGCATTATTAGCACACTCTGCAATAATGGTATGGATCGAGCATCATTGCAAGACGTGAAAGCAATATATGGATTTGTCTTAAGGCATGACCTGTAGGGAAGAATTTGACGATACACAGATGTAATTTTCAAATGCAGGCATTGCACCTAATGTTTTCCTCATGTGATGAAGGTTCTCTTAAGCATGGACTGCTAAGGCATCTAGTCGAACTTGGAGAAAGAGATGTTTTAAATGCCACCCTAAGCAAGATTCGGGATCGAATTCTGGAATTCATGATTTAGCAGTGTCTTACATCTGAAACTGAATGATTTAGAGCCTCTGCAGCAGTCTCAAACAAACATGCGACAGAAAAGGTGATGACTGATGAAGTGTTGTCTGAAGAGCAAGCTTCAGGCCGTCTGAGTTCGAATTCAGGGAACAACCCAGTGCGGTTCAAACTAAAGGATCCATGGAAGCTCTTGCCGAATATCTTCACAACTCTCATGCATTTGTTTGTATCAGCCACTAGGAATTGACTCTCAAGTCTGCTCTTACTATTTTGAACATTTGTAATCTCTCATGTCCATAGTGAAGATAATGTATATTTGCTGATAATGCCAGCTAATGTCTTGCCTCTTGATATCTCATGGCAAACCTTGAGCACATGATCCCAACATGGAGTTTCCTGTGATCCTTTGTTCACAAGGCACCAGCTAAGAAGGTGGGACAATGGCACACAAGTCATGGGCTGATATGGAGCTTTCATCTTCTGTCTTTTATCAGAAAAGGAAACCTCCCAATTTCAGTAACTACTTTACTGATAATTCTCCAGGTCTGCTTTCTGCTCCTAGTTTCAGCTTTGAGGTAACAGAGTTGGCCATCTGAAAAGCTGAAGCTGCAGGATAGGATTAGGGGCAGAATTGTTGGGGAGGGGCCAAAGGATTGAAAAAAAGGTGGACAAAGAGATATACCCTGTAAGTCAGAAATAGGAGAAAGCAAAAGATGAAATTGAAATACCCCTTTCAGTCAATATAATAATGTCCCCACGTTGTGATGTACTAACTTTGAATGATTTGAGTTCAGCTAATCCAGAAATCATAGTGATACTAGAGGATTAAGATGAGTAAATAATTATGTGTTTCGACAGATGCAATTATGGTTAACAGGGAAAGAGGCTACAGTTTGAGTGTTTGACATTGAACACACTATTCTCTAATGAGCTTTCAAGGCAATGCAAGTAGAGGTGGCAAATGGATTGAATTGGTGGATTGGTGGATTGGATTGGTGGATCCATGGATCAAATGGATTGGATCTAATGGATTGGTGGTTTCATGGATTGGATCAAGTGTAGAGGTGGCAATTTCAATCCAATCCACCAATCCAATCCATCAATCCATTAAAAATATCCACCTAATCCAATCCATTTAAATCCAATCCATTTGATCCAAATCCAATTGGATTGGTGGATTCATGGATTGGATCCATGGATCATTGGCAAATTACGGTTTAGTACCTATAATTTTTATTTTTTACATTTTGATACCTAAAATTTTATTTTTATACGAAAAATATCATTGGAAAATTACGTTTTGGTACCTAAAATTTTTCATTGTGACATTTTAGTACCTAAACTTTTTACATTTTACATATTGGTCCTTGGTAGAGGATGTCATTTGGATTCATGGATAATCCACCAATCCACTTGATCCAATCCATGAATCCATGAATCCATTTGATCCAATCAATTTGATCCATGGATCCACCAATCCAATCCATCAATCCACCAATCCAATCCATCAATCCACCAATCCAATCCATTTGCCACCTCTAATCAAGTGGATTGGTGGATTATCCATGAATCCAAATGACATCCTCAACCAAGGACCAATATGTAAAATATAAAAAGTTTAGGTACTAAAATGTCACGATGAAAAATTTTAGGTACCAAAACGTAATTTTCCAATGATATTTTTAGGTACCAAAACGTAATTTTCCAATAAAAAATTAAATTTTAGGTACCAAAATGTAAAAAATAAAAATTTTAGGTACTAAACCGTAATTTGCCAATGATCCATGGATCCAATCCATGAATCCACCAATCCAATTGGATTTGGATCAAATGGATTGGATTTAAATGGATTGGATTAGGTGGATATTTTTAATGGATTGATGGATTGGATTGGTGGATTGGATTGAAATTGCCACCTCTAAATGCAAGGTAAGGCAGAGCATCTATATATGGCATTGTTTTGCCTTGTGGTGCATTCTTGATCCACATTTATCTTAGTGATTCAGTTGATAATCATGGTGTTTTAAGTTTGATTTATCATATCTAAACTTTGAGTAGAAGGGAATTTAACTTGAAAACGTATGAGAAATTGATCGAATACTAGCTAGTGTAAGGAATTTGGAAATTTTTTTAGCGTAGTGAAATGGTAAGTATCAGCATGGGGCCACTTCATTGAATTGTTCAACCTACGATTTCAGCTGTCGGATTCATGTAGAGATATATTTCCAAAAGCACCACTATATGCATCTAACAATTGAGATTGGAGGGTCGTGCAATCCAATGACAGTGACGCATATGCGGCATATCTAACATATAAACTAGATTCAAGAATTGCTAGACACAAGAAAAATTGTTAGAGATTGGAAAGCTAAGTTAGGTTTAATTGTATGATTGGAAAGTTACATGAGGAAAGGGAACATGTAGGGAGTAAAGATAGGGATATTATGGAAGGAATTTGCAAGTGGGGACTAGTTGATTACTGGCCAGTTGTTGGGGGAGATGAAGATTATAAAATGATCATTTTTGCTTAATTGGCACTTAGGCTGGAACAGATTTAACTTTGTTCCTATTCCAAGGCCCACAATCCAATAACTAATGTTCCTAAGTTAGGGCAAATTGAGTTGAGTGAGGTGTGTGTTTGGAGTTTGGAGTTTGGAGTTTGGAGCTTTGCTTGCATCTAATATTTTTTCTATATATAAGGTTGATGTAGTATTATTAATATTATGAAAAGTAAAGGGAATTACAGAGCCAACAAAAGCATATGGAGTCCATCTTCATAGGCTTGCTTGCATCCAATATTAGCCATTATTGAATCACTACCTTCTCCAATCATTCTCTCCAACTCCCTTTATTTTTTATATAGGCCATGAATGATGCTATGGAATGGCATGGCACTGAATGCACTGTGTTCTTAACATGGTTTATGGGATAATTTCAAAATGGTCACTACCACCGGTAGTTTTCTCACGAGTTTTTTTCGTGTTCATCGTCATTAATCCTCCCTGAACTCCTCTTTCTCTATCACCACTCATTTTGTATCATTAACCAATTCGAAATTTGGAATCTGAAAGGTATTGTGCATGCATTAACAGGGTAAACGATGAGCCAGACTATCGATACATAAGAAAATCCAAAAAGCGATGTATGCCCCCTAGTAGGATATATATGCTACAAAGTTGTGCTCATGATAGACAATGTCGCATGGATAATGCGACCATCTAGCCAGCTAAAAAAGAAACACATACAGTGAATGAAAAAAAAATACTAATGTATTCACGGTTTAGAATTTATCGGTCTAAATTAAAGTAATATCTTTGATTACCATACTCGAGTCGTATCAACTCAACTATGATGCTAGTTTCGCATTTGAAACTTAACCTTCATGGGCTTGATAAAATACCATTCCTCCTCTTCCACCATCAACCAACCAAAGTTATTAATATCAATTTATTATTTGTGTGTGGAAGTAGCTATTCTTTTGACATTTCTATGTCCTTTCTTTCATTATCTAGCTAGGGTTTTGGACCAGCTTTGGCTTATTGTTCCCCCATGCATTCCAAATGGTTAATTTATTGTGAAAGGGAATAGATGATTGATGACATTGATTTATCGAAAGTGGGGGCCAAATTTAGCTTTCATTTTTGCCCTACAGACAGGCAATATGATCATCATGAAGACACACACCCACCTATGAAACAAATCACATATTTAAAGAAGATACATAAAGCAAAAAGGACCATGTTTTGTGACATAACATAGAGAGTGGTGGGTGTGAATTCGTGATTGCGGTATGATATGTCCATCTCATTTCCCACTACCTTGTGTTTGCAACACTTAAGCTAACATGACTCCAATATAAAAGGACGTTAACTCTAAAGAGGACAATAACAGAGCTTCACGTGTTACTTTTTGGGCAGTTAAGTTGGCAGTCCTCGGAACTGTCCTAAAATATATACAATGAGAACATGGCTCCAATAATCGACAACACTCTTGAAGCAGGGTACCACCCAACAAAAATCTTCCACTGACCTACAATTCAGTTGTCGGATCACCACTTTGAAATCACCTGCGACAACGATACACGGTAAAGATACGATGGGCCGAAAATTGAGAGTAAACCATGGACATGCATCCTTATTTTGAACGATTCCATTTTTATCACCTCACAGTATAAATATCAAATATGGTTTGGGATGTTGAGGTGGTTGGCTAATTCGTGGTTTGATATTGATCCATTCGTAAATAGTTGAACTGTAGTGTGTTGGAACGGGCTGGCTAATTTGTGGTTTGATGTTGATCCATTCGGAAATATCGTCAATTGCACTGCACATCACAGTTACATATCGCTAAATAACATTTACAAATTTAAGACTCTAAAAAAAAAAAAGAAATTCTGATATTACGATTTGTCAATTTTTGCATCACAGTCCAACAATTGGTCAATAAATATTTATGGTTAAATTAAATTTTCCAGCCACTTCATTCATCATGGAACTACCACCAATTCCCATTCACCCCACCGGTAAAAAAAAATTAATCTTTGAAAGTTGACATTTCTGGGAATAGATAAAAAAAAGTCAGAAACTAACAAATAAAAATATTGGAAACCCTCCAAAAAATCGATATAAACCCAAACAAAATAAAAATCACTTTAATGGGCCCCACTTTACTTATCTGCACATCTCCTCCCCAAACGACGACGTTCCTACTCTTTTCCCTTAAAAAGAAACAGAACTAACACCGCACTTCACGGCGTAACGGCGCTGGCACTACCAGGAGTGGCCCTGGACTCCGCGGGAGGAGTCTGAGTCTGACCGTCGGAGCCTTTCGACGGATCATCGGAAGACTGCCTCAACCCATCATCCGTCGTCGTCGGCGTCGAGACCTCCCCTCTGTTCACCTCATCAATCATCCTCACGACCTCGGCCATCTCGGGCCGCTGGTCGGGCACCGTGGCCACGCACGCCATGGCAATTTGCAGCAGCTGCACCATCTCCTCCTCAACGTTGTTGTGCCTCATGAGCTCCACGTCGAACACCTCGGCCGTCCACTCCTCCCGGACCACCGACTGGACCCACCGCGGCAGGTCGATCCCCGCGGATTCGTCCCCTGCCCCCAGGGAGGCCTGGTTGGGGGCTTTCCCAGTGAGGAGCTCGAGGAGGAGGACGCCGAAGCTGTAGACGTCGGACTTGAACGTGACTTTCCGGGTCTCGAGGACCTCCGGGGCGCGGTAGCCCGCGACGCGGCTGGGCGGGGCGGTGGTGCCGAAGAGCGGGTTGAGGCCGTAGTCGGAGACAGAGGCCTCGTGGTGGTGGTGAGCGTGGAGGAGGAGGATGTTGGAGGATTTGATGTTGCCGTGGGGTAGTTTTCCTGCAGAGTGGAGGTGGGCGAGGCCTTTGGCTGTGGTTGATGCTATGCTCATTCTGCTGTTCCAGTCCAATGGCGTCCTGCCTGAGCCTCGGCTTCCTGCAAAATGGTGGAGGAGGGGGAAAACCACAATGCCAAATGGACTAGAAGTTAAACCCAGTTTCCTGATGGTAATGAGGTTGAATCAAAACCAGTGAAATCGACAGTAAAATTGGTACTAGATGAAAAGATTTTCTGCAAATATGCAAGAATTGAAGCAAATGTAATGATCCCATCAACCACAAAAGTCAGTGATAATGGTTGGTGAATCATTTACAAGCCCTACCAAACAACTACTTTCCATCACTAACATTGGACTGGATTTGAATTTACAGTATACACTACAGTCCCCAACTTTCTGAAGTGAAGGTATCTTCCCAAGTAAAGGGAAAGCTCATTTGTTTAAAGCATATATGAATGAACGGAGGGAGGGAGGATCCAAAGTTCGAACTAGTGCAGAAGAGGACAGTAAGCACGGTTTTCCTAGGTTAAAAAAATGGTCAAAAGAACAGGCCACGTTCATCGGCGAAGAGAACAGGATATTTGCACTAAAAAGGAAGAAAGTCCAAAGTATGGCTGCCCCCGGAACGAGTTCATCAAAGAAAGGGTCATGACTCAAGCTCAGGCTCGGACTCAGCGAGTAGGACATACAGAGACAGCTTCAGTTCTGGCACCCATTACAGCACCACACTGATCAAAAAGAAAGGAAGAAGGAAAGCAACTCCACTGAATCCTATGTCCTCACTTGCTCATCATCACCATTTTTACATTACAGTGTAAAGTTCTAACCCACAGTAAAAAAAGGACACAGAGAAGAGGGATATATTGAAGAAAGGGAAAAGGAAAGCAAAAGTGGTGGGAGGGAGAAACCGATTGATGTCGGTGGACGGTTTGGGGCGCCATTTCTTTAATCATTAGAGCCATCAGTGAAAGGGAAATAAGAACAACAACTAAACAAAACAACTAGTAAGAGGAAAATGGAAGTGGCAGTGGTGATTGAATTCTCTGTTGGTGCCAAATCATGAGCCTTCAATGGCGTATCAGAGAGCCAAGAGGGCACAAAAGGGAACTAAAACAAATAATCAAATCAACCAAACGCGTATACCTCACTCTAAGAATGTTTTCTTGTTTTCTAATCACCAGTCTCATGAACCCTAATTTATTTTCACATGTATATATTTAATTATTACAGCCCTAATAATGTCCATTGTCAACCAACATTCCAGCTTAATGGTCCCTCTTTTCTAAAATATATAAATAAATTCCACTACAACATGCGAACAAATTCATCATCCACGTTAGCCTAATGACGATAATTATAATTAATCCGGGGAACAAATTCTGACGACAGCAAGAGTCTAAACATGGTTAAACACTTAATTACCAACCTACAGAACGATAATTATGTTGTTTTCTTTTTACAGTTATATGTATGATTATCGCCTCGTTGATTGATAATTAGGTGTATTCTACCGTGTGTAGACTACTGTTAGAATTTGCTTCTTAATTAATTACAATACATTAATATTAACGTAATGAATAGTTAAATGTTAAGTAATAAATCGATAATAACCCCTAATGGGATAATTACTTATTTCTCTGGTCAAACTGGAAAACCCCAACCTAAATAGGACAGAATTAGGTGGGGAATCATTTATCAGTTTATCACCCACCGAAAATAAATATCTACATGGAATTAAATATTTTTACCGAAATTTAAATAATTTTGTAAAAAAAAATTGTGCAAATAAACGTACCGTGGAGGAGCGCCGACAAGCTGCCGGCGGCCACGTACTCGGAGACGAGCAGCTTCTCGTCCCTGGAGAAGTAGAAAGCCCTGAACGGAACCACATTGTCGTGCCTAACTTTCCCCAGAACCTCCATTTGCATCTCGAATTCCTTCTTCGTAACCACCACGTCCTTCAGCCGCTTGACGACGACGGTGGTGCCGTCTTCCAGCACGGCCTTGTACGACGTGCCGACGCTGCCCTTCCCGAGGACCTCCGCCGAAGCTCTCAGCAGATCCTCGAGGTCGAAGCTGTAGACTCCTCCGTCGAAGAACACCAGCTTGTTCCTCTCGGCGTCGGCCGACCCGCCGGTGATGTCGTCTTTGGACGAGGAGGTCCCGGCGGCGTCGACGGGGACGGACCGGGCGGCGGCTCCGGGGACCGGCTTCGGCGGTTTGGGGGACTGTTGTTGTTGTTGTTGTCTCTGCTTCCTGCGGAGGCAGCAGAAGAGTAGGAGGAGGAGGATTAGGAGGGCGAGGACTGCGCCGACGGAGATTAGAACGATGGCGGCGGTGGAGAGTTTTTTCGATTTCTTGTGGATTGGTTGAATTGTGGAAGGGGATGGGGTAGGGGAAGGGAAGAAGGGGTTGCAGGGAGGTAATGGCCCGCCGCAGAGACCTAGATTCCCGGCGAATGCCGCGGCGGAGAAACGCTGCAAATTTCTAGGGATTGAGCCGTTGAGCCTGTTGTTGGAGGCGTTGAAATCGACCAAATTGGCTGAGATGGAAGGGAGAGGACCGGAGAATGCGTTGTTCTCGAGGAACAGGCCGGTCAGGCGGGTCCAATTGTTGACGGCGAACGGAATCGGGCCGCTGAAGTTGTTGGACGAGAGGTCGAGCCGGGTGAGCCGAGCTAGCGGAGTGACTCCGGCGGGGAAACCGCCGGAGAAGGCGTTGTTTTGAAGGTAGAGGCTGCGGAGGAGGGTGAGGTTGGAGAAATCGGAGGGGATCTCGCCGGAGAGGCGGTTGGAGCGGAGGCTGAGGACTCTGAGCTGCGAGAGCCTGCCCAGGGTTTGCGGCGGAATGGGACCCACCAGGCCGGCGCCGGGGAGGCGGAGGGAGTGTACGGAGGACTGGTCCGCGTCGCACTCGATTCCGACCCAGCTGCAGACGGAGGAATTGTTGTTGGAGCTCCATTGGAGACGATTCTCGTGTGGGACCTGTGAGAGAAAAGAGAGGAGCGCTTGCTTCTCCTCCTCCGGCGGCTCCGCCGTCACACTCGCCACCAGCAGCGATGCCAGAAGAAGCCACGCGAGAAGCGTCGAACCAGAATCGAAACCCCCCGCCATTGATGCGCCAAGATGGAGAAACGGAAGGAAGGGGCGACTCCAAAAAAATGTAAGATCAACGGGAGCTGAGCTGAAGCCTGAGTTAGCTATCAAACCAGCGGGTCACTCTGCCGGCGGTTATTATCGAGAGGAAAGACAGTTCCCCGGAGAGATTCCATTAGCGAGAGGGGATTGGAGTGTTGGCACGATAAAAGGGAGGGGAGAGAGAGGTGAAGAAGAAGAAGAAGAAGGAATCACGAGGAGAAGAAGCTAAAACGTAAAAAAAAAAAATAATAATAATAATTGAATAATTATATATCGATAAGTAAATAAAGATGGGAAAAGCCTAGCTGGCAGTAGTCATAACGCCTTCACCTTTTCCTTTTTCTTTCAATAGTACAAAAAAACAAGGGTAAAGGGTCAGCATTAGATTCTTGCCAGAAAATAGAAGATTTATCACTATATATACTGTCAATTTACCACGGTCAACGATAATTATAGAGAGATTAAGACGGAAAGAGAGTTTACCAACAAAATTAAGACTGTAAAGGTTCAATAATATATTTTCTTCACTAATATCTCTTTTTAAATAGTCTTTGCCCATAGCGGGGTTGATGGCGTGTCACTTATTGTGCAAATGAAATCGTTTAAATTTTGGACTCAATTAGGTTGATAAAAGTCCGATAAAATTGAAATTAGATTGATAAATGAGAAAAAAAACACGTTGATGGCTCTTGTGAATTAAGGATGACAGAAATTCGAGTACCCAATACGAACTCTAACTCATACAAGTTGGATTGGATATGCATATTCTTAATAGTGGGCATGATCAAATTCCATAGGTTTGTTTTTTGGTCCCGTCGTATTCTACATCCATGAGAACATAAGTATTCATTTCGGTCATTGATATGACTCCGATATTTGCTAAATCGATGTGCTTAATTTGACTCCAAGTGGATTGTGCCCGATACAACCCATGTATGGATTAAAAGACATTATAATGGTAACTAAACATTTTATGGTGTTGTGACTTGTGACTCTATAGTCTATAGTCTATCTATACCATGAATATGAGATTTTAAATGGTGAACTCGAATTAGGAGTGCAAGCAAACTAGACATTGGACAAATTATGGAAAATGCACGGCGACGGCGAGAGGCAAACTAAATGATGTGTGAAAATGATTGAAAAGGTCATGTAGCACCAGGAAATAAGGGCAAGTTTCCTTAATTTCGTGACTCACTCACTGCAAATTCCTTGGGAAATCATCCTTGTGTATATGGGAAATGGAATTAGTATCTTTACTTCACTCAAGCGCCATAACTTAAGCTGGTAATTAAACAATATGCATAAGCAGTCTTCCGGGCATGTTCTTGCATTTGAAATTAAGATTCCTTGTGGGCTTTTGTCATAATTGCTTCTTATTTTGGTTAGTTACCTTTTTGGTTTCCTTCTCAATGATTTTTGTATTCCTTGTATTTCATGTGTCATGTGGATTTCAAAACCAAACAACACAGCATTTTGTTGCCAATAGTTTTGCACTTGATATAACATGACTATCAGAGTATGAAGGGAGGCATTTGGCTTTGTCAATAGTCGCTAAAACATAACCATAATAGCCCTCTAGGAGTTGGAACATCCAAAAAATATAAAGGGTCTTGCACCATCATAGCCACTAGAACAAATAAACCGTCGCTAAAACAACCATCTACAAGTAATTTGGAGCACCCATAAATTCAACAGCTCCCATTCTCAACGGTTCTTCAACTCAAGGCAAGCTTTTCATCACCTCAGTCGTCTGACAGATCCTTGTTGGATTGATAGTGGTCAAAGCACACACTTCATTCCTTCATCACTCATGGGGTTTTGTCGAGTTCAGCATAGTCATGATATCTTTGGGTGGGAGAAGATTAGTGTGTAATGGTCGGACTTCGACATGATCCCCGACGAGTTTGCTTCTTCCACAATCTCATTGTAAAACGCATGGATAAAGAATCGACGGTCCCTATTAGGCTTTTCGACGTAGCAATCATCATGCACAACTGGAGTATCATTTTAAAGTCCTCGTCGCATCAGACTTGGATCGCTCCATCACTTTTCATGCACTTCTATTTTTTATTCCTTGCGTCGTCTCGGGAGGTAGGGGTGGGCATTGGTTCGGTTCGGTTCAAAACGAACCAAACAAGAGCATATCGATACCTCAAAATCATGCAAAGCTGAAACCGATTTCGAACCGAAAAATCGTTCCTCCGATCTTCTCTCCCCTCTCGGCTCTCGCTACTTCTTCTCATAGACCAGTGACCACCCACTACCCTAATTAATTACCACACAAAAATTCAAACTCTGCTCCTCTCTCACTCCCTCCCATTCCTTCCTCCCTCTCCCATGGCAACATCAGAAATTGTGCTACAAAGTCGTCGACCGCAATCCCAGAGGAAGCATCACTGCCCGGCGAGCCCCTTCGTCCTCCCTCCGCCACCGCATCGCGCTGAGTCCCTCCGCCGCCACCGGGTCGCGCTCAGATCCCTCCGCCACTGGGTCACGCTCAGTCCCTTCGTCGCCAAGGCCTCGCACACGATGCACATGTCCCTCCGCCACCAGTCGCCCTCACACACCGCGGCCATTCCACTCACTGTGTCTTACATCTGGTTGTCGCCTTTCTGAAATCAAGCTTCTGTGCACAACAAGAGACGACGCCAGATTCGAGCTTATTTCAATGGGATCTGACTGCTCACCTCCCCATTTCTTTTGTTTTTGGTAGAAGATTTCCCCATTCCTTTGGCACCAAAAGAAATCCATATCTGTAACAGTCGTTTGTGATTAATATGAAAATCATCAAGGTTCTGATAAAAAAAAACCCATATCTGAATTCCCACCATTGATTTTGGTTGGCGGTGGAAGAGTAGTAAATCCTGGGTAAGATCCAGTACCGAGGGGTTACTCTTTCTCTTTTACGGTTGCTCGGTTTGGAGTTCGAAATCTCGGTTCGATCGAGATGACTTTGGTTTCCGAATTACACCAAATTTTTCCGAATTTCGAACCAAACACCATTATTTCGGTTTCGGTTCGGATCAGTTCTGTTTGAATTTACCGAACCGGATGCCCACCCCTACCCGAGGGACACTAAACTAAAGTACATCAAATTTTAATTCACACCAATATCTCACAATTATCTCTTTGTACACGTATAATATATGTATCAATAGATCATTTACAAGATTTTCGAAACAAGCACAAAATAATCCTAGTTCGTTTAGATTGAATATTTCTTATCAACAAAGCCAAATGACTCCCTTTATACTCACATAGTCATGCTCTATCAAGTGTAAAATTATTGACAAAGAAATGCATGTTGTTTGGTTTTGAAATTTGCATGACACATGAATGATGAAACACAAGAAATACAAATATCATTGAAAAGGAAACCATAAGGGCAACGAATGGGAAATTGTTATTGGGTCGGCGAGTAGAAGAGCAAAACCTGGGCCTTTAATGGGTTGTGAATATTTGTGGGCTAATCGTGTTAGGTACAATAGTCTCCTTCTTCCATTTTGGATCCTCTAGAGGATTCAACGGTTACGGATTGAAGGGACATATTTATTTACTCTATTGGGCTTACATTTTCTTTATCTACGGAGGGTCAGAGCCCATCATAGCCATCAATCAAAGCATACTTGATAGCATTTTGCCTAATTGGGCCGGGATTTGTAAGCCCAAAATAATTTGAGCTGGCAGCTGCCGCACGTTTTCCGTATGGGTATTTAAGGTGGTTGGTCCTTGTTAGATAGGCCAACAACATTATGAGGTGCTACTAAGTGCTAATTAACTTGTAATGTTTTGCAATTAAAATCCTGAAAAACAAGGGAGCAACAATAATCTACTTCGAGGGTTAATCCATCCTTTTGAATCAGTACAATCAAGATAAATACATAATTCTCACGTTCTCGGATCACAGAGGAAATACAGACATGAACATGATTACATCCCATGATAACAGTTGTTGTTGGTTTGTTGAGATATGTGCGAATCACAACCGTTACAATTGAAAGCAAGGGGGAAGAAAATGTCGCGATCATCGAAATTCAACACCTAAATTTGATACAACAATTTTGATAACTCGAGTAGGAACCGGGAACAAACAATGATACTAAACATGACCTAAAATTAAGTAGTTTTAAGTGTAAACCTATGTTTGCTCATTTTCCAGCTCCTAGAGACCCCAAATTTCTAAGGAGGAACCGTGACACTAGGAAGAAGAAGAAGAAGCAAAAACAGAAACAAAGAAAAATGAACCAACCTTACGTAGCAACAAAGAAATTGTTCGACGACCCAAGGCTACGAGATGGAGACAGATTTCACCACTATCAGAAAATCCAACAACCCACCAATCACAGGCCCTTCTTCCTCATCCTCCTCTGGCCGACATGGCGCCGGCTTCGCCAAATTAGTTAGCGCAACATCTGGATGAGAAGAAGTGTGAGCTCGAGGGGAGTGAGTGTGTGGCTCTCATCGTTTTCCACGACCTTCTCCTTTTTTCCTTTTTATTGTCAAAAAATAATTTCCCCCATTTGTTTGCGAGCAACAGGGTAGCACTATCACTATCCTTTTCCTTAAACCCTTATCTCAATTTTGGCTTGGCTTTGGTTGTATCACCTCCTCTGTTTCTCCTTCTCCTTCCCCTTGGACCGTCTCCAAGGAAGCCGCCTGCCTGATTAAACCCCAGCCAGCCTCCCTGGTGTTTGGATCAAAGTGCCGCAAAATGGCGTCCATGTCTAGATTTGTGGCCAAAGACTGCCACTTTACAACTGCAGCGGCTGTACAGAAGCCCAGTTGTTCTAGTTTGAGTGTCAGGAGGCTGAATACTCATCTGGGTAATGTTGTTTCGTTTCCTGCTTGATTGTTTTCGTTGGTTCTCTGGCTGTTTTTTTTTTTTTGGGTTGTTCTAATGTCAATTCGATGTGCGATTTTGGTTTGAAGATCTGAAAGGCTGGAACTTGGCGCCTAAGAATGGAAGGATTTTGGCATTGCAAAGCAAGCCAAACAGTCCTGTTGTTCCTATTTCAGCTGTTTCTCCTATCATGCAGACTTCAAGGTATCTTGCTTTACTGACCTGTCCTCTCTTTTTACCATCCTGCTAAATACCTTGATCATTATCATGGTGGACAGAATTTTCTTAGTTACTTGGCAATGATGAGAAAGCGTTTCTTTTGATTAATAAAGCACTTTCAATCATCAATAAAAGCAAAGACTTCCTCTTCTCCCTCCTTTTGAGTGCTTGATCCAGTGCCACGCACTGAACTAGGTTGTAGGAAAACTGGTTTGTACATTTGTTATTTGTAGTAACGTGTAAGTGGCTGAATCGTAGGAGCTCTGTGGTTTTGTGCAATGCTGCTACAAATTTGTCCGGCGATGTTCCCAGCAGCAGTCCTGCTGAAATGAGCCAGTATGAAAAGATAATTGAAACACTGACAACTCTGTTCCCACTCTGGGTAGGTGTCAAGCTCTTCTTCGTACAAACTTGGTTAGACTTGAATGGACTTTTCGTTTCGGAGAACTTGACTATGCATGTTATGCTGATGCATTGGTTGACACTCTAATGTTGAATTGAATTAACAGGTCATTCTTGGCACCGTCATTGGTATCTACAAGCCAGCTGCGGTAATATATTCCTCTTGTAGTCTTACGCTACGAAATTTATAGCAAATGATAAACTGTTTCTATACTCGAGTTAACTAGAATGCTGCTGCTGCACACAGGTTACATGGTTGCAGACAGATCTGTTCACTGTTGGCCTGGGTTTCCTCATGCTTTCTATGGGATTAACATTGACGTTTGAAGATTTTAGACGATGTTTGAGGAACCCTTGGACTGTAAGACTAGGACTTAGTAAACTCTGTTAAAATAGAGGGATTTCTTTATGATGAGTAAAGTGATGAGCATATCTTCAATTGTTGCAGGTTGGTGTAGGATTCCTTGCTCAGTACTTGATCAAACCCCTGCTAGGCTTTGCGATAGCAATGGTACTGCCCTAAAATTTTCTGATTATCAACATGGAAACCATCTATTATTGTGTTGCTGTTCTTAGAATCTCATGTTATGCTATAAGTTCACATGCTCAGGGAAAAAATTTGAGCGTAAGTTTTGGATGTTCCAGAGGGATAGGAGCTATAATAAAAACGATTTTAATTTTAATATCTTGATGTGATGCCTTCCTGCATGTAACACCATTAGAATGATAAATGTGGTACATTTAGGTAGGATTATGGCAGTGTAGTGATGATTGATTTATTAATTAGTTTTTGCATTTGGGTTACATCTCCTATCAATTGAACTGCTGTAGCCCCATTAGTGGGAGTATAGTGTACCAGATCAGACTAAGCGCTATTGGTTTCAGTATGGAAGTCCTTTGCTCCTTTTAATGGTGCATCTTTCCCCTGTATTATCTATGTGGTTTCTCTCTGGAGTATGTATATGCAATGTTGTCTGTGTAATTGTATTCTGAGAAAGTCTTTTGTATTCCCATCAGTGATTTACTGAAATCTCTCCTCTTTTGTCTCCAGAGCCTAAAACTGTCGGCACCTCTTGCGACTGGACTTATTCTGGTATCATGCTGTCCAGGAGGTCAGGCATCTAATGTTGCAACATATATATCGAAGGGAAATGTGGCACTTTCAGTTCTGATGACAACGTAAGTGCAATTTATCATCCATGGCTATTGTGGCATTGGGTTGGGGGGTATTTCAAAGAAGCTAGATTTATTTTCATGGAATACCAAGATCCTCATCACTTGCCTTAGTTGGGAATAGGTTCTCCCTTTTCTCAGTGTAAGAAGTTTGTCATGGTATTGTGTGATTGCATAAGACTAGTCTATAGGTGTTTTCAAAATGTAGAAACAAGAAGACTCATAATCTGGTCAAAAGATTCATAGTTAGCATATGTTAACCAATGACCTTTGTCCATTTCATGTTCTTACTGGAGTTTGAAAATACCACACAACTACTATGGAGTGGTCCAGTTCATTTCCTTTCTAATGAGTGAACATACCTTCAGTTTTATCCTTGTTTATTTGTGGTTCAAATCTTGGCCAACTCACAATTGACTACAGAATCTGTTGTAATTATTACTTTTCTTACTCACTTGTTGTCTCTCTGTTATTATGGATTTCACAGCTGTTCAACCATTGGTGCTATTATCATGACACCCCTTCTTACCAAGCTTCTAGCTGGCCAGCTTGTTCCCGTTGATGCTGCAGTAAGTTCTATTATCTGGCTGTCACACACCCTCATGTTTATGCTAAACTTGAAATGCAATGGCAGACTAATCATTAATGCTCTGCAAACGGTGCCTCGGCATTTACCTTTGTGGTTTTCTCTTTGCTCCTTCGTTCTACAACTTATTTATTTTCTTGAACTCTTTTCAGGGTCTCGCTCTGAGCACGTTTCAGGTTGTGCTATTGCCAACTATTCTTGGAGGTGTTTGAAAACTTTCTATAAGATATCTTCTTGAAAGTTAGATTTTGCTAATGCTTGCCAGAATATCTGAACTCTTGGTTCTTTTGTCTATGCAGTTCTAGCAAATGAATTTTTCCCCAAGTTCACGGCAAAGATAATCTCCGTGACACCTCTAATTGGAGTCCTCCTCACAACCTTACTCTGTGCAAGCCCTGTAAGATCTCTGTTTCGAGTTCTGATACTTGATTAGTTATGTGGCTAAAGCTAACTTCCAATTCTTCCACTATGATACCCAAGATTGGGCAAGTTGCAGATGTATTGAAAACTCAAGGAGCACAACTAATACTGCCAGTGGCTGTTCTACATGCTGCCGCATTTGCAATTGGTTATTTTATCTCAAAGATGTCGTTTGGTGAATCCACTTCTCGTACCATCTCAATAGAATGTGGAATGCAGGTACATACAATTTTATTTGTTGTTTAAGTTACTTAAACAGAACGACATAGGCTTTGTTATCTTATATCTTAGAAGGGTAATGATTATGTACATGACACTATTGGCAAAAAAATTCAGACTTTTCTTCAATGACTAGATTCTAATCTGCAACTTCTGTAAAATAAGCATGATCACTTGGAAAGGAAACTTGGGAAGGCATCAAACTGGTGGAAATGGTTTAAATTGTATAGTAGTTGTTTTCTGCACTTGCTAATCTTTGGTGTATGCCTGTATGGGTTTCTGGTGTATGATATTAGCACTAGGAAACTCTGTATGACACTCTTCATACATATCACAAGTACAGATTACTCTGTAGTCAGTTGGTTTTCTGCATGCTACTGGTAAATGGAGTCTTCATTTGTTAATCCTTGACCTGTTTATGCAGAGCTCCGCCCTTGGGTTCTTGCTTGCTCAGAAGCATTTTACGAATCCCCTCGTGGCTGTGCCTTCAGCTGTCAGTGTTGTTGCAATGGCTGTAAGATTTCTACTTAAACCCCACTCTTAGCCTCATTCGCCCCACAAATTTCTTAACATTGACATGTTAACAATTTAAACATGGAAACTTTATCTGCAGCTCGGTGGAAGTGCACTTGCTGTTTTCTGGAGGAACATGCCGATTCCAGTCGATGACAAAGATGACTTCAAAGAGTAAACTACAAGTCAAGCCTCCTACCTGCATTTTGTTTTGATTCTGCATCTCATGCAGCTGAGTTCCAATAACAAAGCTCTCTAGTCTCCATCACTCTCTCTCAGTTTAGCTCTCTCTCCATTCAGTACTTAGGTCCCCCATCATCATATCAGGAAGTAGTAAGTTTTCGGATGGTTTGAGGTTAGCTCATTATAAACTTCAGTAGAAGTAAGAATGAAATATGTTTTGTGGTGTGCAAATCGAATTCCTTGGGTTTTGGTGACCCTTTTGATGGTCCAGTAAGTTGAAGTGGTGAAGCCATTGATTTCAGTTCTCACTTCTCAGAGTTCCCCTTTCCCCCTCATCAATGCTATAACTTTTACAAAGGAGGCAATCCCTCTTTATCATTTACTCCTGATTGCTTTATGAATCTCTACCCATAGGTAAAAAGTCAAAAAAGCTTTACTGCTTTGCCCATCCTTTTTGCAGAACAATGCAAACCCCATACATTAATGTCTTCTTCTTCTTCTTCCACATTATGGCAAAGTGGGCAGAGATTCTGACATCCACTAAACTCTGCAGATGCCCTTATCAAGATAAAGGTTGACTTGAAAAGCTCAAAACTTTTCCACCCCTACATCTTCTACTAATTATTGCAGGGTAGGTCAACATTTTTGCCCACCCTTCTCCTAACTTTGACTATCTCAATTTTTAACAGAGAACCCATATCTCTTCCTTCCTTCCTGCTGGTAACGTATGGGTCCTTTTTTGGCGGATTAATGAAACAATGAGCTAGCAAATAGCAATGATACCGAAAAAGTAAGCGATATGGTATTTAATACTAAAATTGTGGTTGAATCATAAGGGGTTGATATCCCATATTGCCGGTTTGACTGACCGGTACGATAGGATTTCTATAATATTGACCAATAGGTAAAACTATGGTCCTTATACGCATCCTAAAGGAAAACCCAATTAATTAACATTTGAATTCACACAGGTGCGAATACCATGCGATTATCAAACGCGAGCTGTCGAGATCCGAACATATAACCTGTCATTCATCTAAACCTCTAATACAATATTAAGAACCAGTTGATCTAGGTAACTCGAGTTGTAGTGAGATGTTCACTTATAATTCTTATGTCATTTACTAATAAGAACATTTTAATACGATAACGTTGTCATCGAGTGCTTTCAACGATCATGAAACAAGAAATGACGAGCGACTCAATAAATCATTTTATATTTTTTTTTATGGATCTACACAACAAACTATAGATGCATCATATTTCCTTTTTGGATGGAAAGTGTTTATTCAGTTACATAAAAGACAAAGAATATACGACAAGCACAGCACAACTGGTAGGAGCCTCGTTGCTGCAAGAAACAGCAGAAAACAAGCTTAGGAATATGAAAAATACTCAGAAAATTCTCATTTATCTTCTACTTACTAAGGTTGCTTAAATTACTTGCCAAAATTGTATCGTAAACCATACTTCATATAGATTATTCTATAATTTGTTCTTACGCGACCGCAGGGGACAACGTTATAGATTAATAAACAATTTAAGGTCAACATTAATCTACTCCTTTTTAATCCTCTGCTTCCAATGCAAGACTTGCCAGTTGCCAGGGGAAATTTTAAGCAACTAATTTTTTTTTCTTTTGTGGTTTTGATAATAAAAATATTTTCTTTTCGAAAGGTCCGTAATTGGGATCTGTAATGGCAGAAGAAAAAGGCGCTAATTTGAGCAAACGAAGGAGAAAAAAAAGCGCTAAGAAAGATTCATCGTAAAACAGAGAGGGGTAAAGCGGAAATAAAAAGGAAATGCACTCGCACTGGCTTAGAACTCAGCCACAGAGGAGGCTGTTCCAACCATTTTAATTTCTTGGCCCGCAAGATTATTAATCGTCTTCGATCTGGACTCTGGAGAGAGAGAGAGAGAGAGACAGAGATAGAGGAGAGAGAGGGAGAGTTGTGAGTGGGACTGGAAGGGGGCGGGCGGGAGGCAGAGAGATTTGACGGGGATTTTCTTTTTCTTCGAGTGGTGGTAATGGTATTTCGGTATTTAAAGGAATTTTTGTCCTTTCAAGCCCGAAAAAACGCTTCTTTGTCTCTCGACTACGGTTGTTTTCTTTTTCTGGGTTCTTCTTAGCGGTTCGCCATTGTTTCTGGGTTGCATTCAAGGAATCTCCTTTCGTTCGTTTTCTTCTCGTATTGCTACTGTTTTGGAGGTGGCCGTCATCATGTCGCAGACGAACTGGGAAGCTGATAAAATGTGCGTGCTCTCTCTCTATCTTCTTCTTCCTCCATGGAGTTTGTTGCTTTATTTCGACTACCATCAGTGTTCTGAAGTGGGTTTTTGGTTCATTCCCGCTTTGGAGCAAAAACTGATGGGGGCGCTTGTTGGCCTAGGGTTTTCCTGGTTGTGTTTCCTTTGGGCGATTTTCGTGTCGTTTGGAAACGGCGTGTCATGGTTTTATTGTGTGTTTTGATGCTCTTTTTTTTCACCTCTTCCTTTTTACTGGGGAGCAATTTCTACCTGGATTTTTGGTTGGATTGGGTAGTCTTCTACTCTACGTGCTCATTGAGTGGAATTCCCCTGTTTCCTGCTTCTTTTTGAGCTTTTAGGGTTTAGACTTGTAGTGCTTTCACTGTGGTTTTTTCTGGCTGCTACTGTGACCTTTTTTTCTCGTCCTTTCAAGTGTTTGCTTCCAAAGTGGTCCTATTTCCCTTTACCTATACCTAGCCATTCTTGATTCTTCACATGGTATGCCTCTTTCGTGAATAAATGTTGGAAATGGCAGCAGAAAGTTGGATGCTTTGGCATTTCTAGCTTTGGAACAAGTTGACCATTCGTTTGATAATTGATACCGGTTTGTCTGATTGCTAATTGCTACCCAGCGAGAATAATTTTTTTTAGCTCAATGAGAACTGGCTTCTTAAGTAGAAGTGGGATTGTTCTTTTGTTTGATAAGATTTCTGGAGTCATTAGCATTTTCCCAACCAACCGGCGAAGTAGATTTTCAGCATAATCCACCCCAGACTAAGAATATGTTGTACAATTCTTGGAGAACATTGTGCATTCTTATGGTGGATGTCATGTTATTATGTTAGTCTTCCTACAGTTTTGACCGATGGGTTCATTTCAGGTTGGATGTCTACATATATGACTACCTCGTGAAGAGAAAATTGCATGCTTCTGCCAAGGCATTCCAAGCTGAAGGGAAAGTGTCTACTGATCCTGTTGGTAAGGAAAGGACGGGAAATATTTTGCCATTCATTATATAACTTGGATGACTGTCATCATTTGAGTTCTTTTTACTTTTTGGCTGAACGTACCTCCATCGATGATTGCCATTTTTCTCCACTTCCAGCTATCGATGCACCTGGTGGTTTTCTGTTTGAATGGTGGTCTGTTTTCTGGGACATCTTCATTGCCAGGACAAATGAAAAGCATTCACCAACTGCTGCATCTTACATTGAGGTAGTTTTCATGAGCTCCTTCTGTTCCTGAAATTTATAATTTTACTATAGGATACTGCTGATCTGAGATGAGGAAAGTTCACAAGCGTACATCCTTGTCAAAGCATTTATTGTATTTTGTATGCTAATTTCAGACACAAATGGCCAATGCTCGGGAAAGACAACAGCCCAAGACTCAGCAGCAGACTCAGTTGCAGCAACAACAGCATATGCAGATGCAGCAGATGCTATTGCAAAGACATGCACAGCAGCAGCAGCAGCAGCAGCAGCAACAACAACAGCAACATCAACAGCAACAGCAACAACAACAACAACAGCAGCAGAGAAGAGATGGCAGTCAGAATCCAAATGCAGCTGCAAATTCGTCGCTTGCTGGTAATGATGTTCCAAGACATGCATCTCCAACTGCCAGTGCTATGGCGACAAAATTGTATGAGGATAAGCTGAAACATCCACTTCAGAGAGAGTCCTTGGAGGATGCAGCTATGAAGGTGCTTTGGCTTTTCTGACGGATTCAATTAGTATTCTTCGCCTTTCTATATTCCTCATCTGGTTACTAATAATTGATTGCCAAAACAGCAAAGGTTGAGTGATAACATGGGCCAGCTTATGGACCCAAGTAATTCTGCATTGCTGAAAGCAGCTGGTTTAGGAGGCCAGCCTCAAAGGTAATTCTTGTCTTGTTTTTGTTCTATTATTAGGGCGGTTGGAGTTCTGCTTTTGATATCAATCTTGTACGTATATTTGGGCAGTCAAACTATGCACGGTTCAGCCGGAAGTTCGGGAAATCTGCAACATTCTCAGCAACGAAATCAGCAACTACCTATGTCCTCTCAGGTGCATGCCATTTCCTATATTGTTCGTTTCCATATTATGTTCTGTTTGCGTGCTTCCGAGTCGAGCAATATATATTTTCTCATGCTACAGGACTTAAAGACTGAGATGAACCAAATGATGAATCCTAGGTCTTCCGGTGCAGAAGGATCCTCGGGCGGAGTTCATGGTATTTACTATTTAGTGCTCCCTGTATCTGTTAGATTGTTATTATGGTACTTGTACTTGGAAAAGCGCGTGCTAATTCCAGTGTCCTTAGTCTATGACTTAAAATGTTATGTCATTCTAGTGGAGATATGGTTGGTTCTTATTTGTTTTAGTAGTAAAGGCATGTTCTTGCAAGCCAAATTAACAATCACTGCAGTGCGTGGAACTAGATGGAGAAGTCATATGAGCATATTATTTCCATAAGGAGAAGTCATGTTCATTCATAACTCATCTCAGAGTGGTAGATCTTGCATTCTTATGAAGATATCAAATTGCTCAAGTTTCAAACTGTTTATGTATCCTCTGTCAAAGAAGCTAATGAATTGGCATAGCTAAAGAGAATGCCCATGTGGTATCTTTGTTGTCATTCCGTATGCTGAACCATAGCTATCTTCTTATGTTAATTTAGGGCTGAATCAAGGAGGAAGCAATTTGACATTGAAAGGATGGCCCTTAACTGTAAGACTTGCTCTTATCATAAACTTCTAATGATCTCATACACATCTTCATGTAAAGTCTTCTACCAGTATGATATGATGTATTGATAAATGTTTTGGAAGTACCTTCTCATATTAGAGCTCAGCAGAGCAAACCAATCTGATTGGTCACCTTGTTAGGGGCTGGATCAATTTGGGCTTCTTCAGCATCAAAGGTTGATGCAAAATCCCCAGCACCTCAACAAAGTTCAGTTACAACAACAACTGATCTTTCAAGCACAGCAAAATTTGTCATCCCCATCTACTAATGATCTGGAACGAAGAAAATTAAGAATGCTTCTCGGTAACCAGAATATGGGTGTTCCTAAGGAAGGGCCATTAAGTTCTGGTGACTTGCTTAGTAACATTGGATCACCAATGCAAGTTGGTTCTCATGGTATGCCACGAGACACGGATATTCTACTCAAGGTACTTTTTTTGAACTAAGCTGTGAATGTCTAGAGAATCTTGGTTGTTTCCAGAAAATGTTGAGCCTTTTAAGCTTTCTGAAGCCTTGTTTTTTCCTCTAATGCTGGGTTTGGTCTGTCAGTTACAGCAGCAACAGCTTCAATGCAACAACCAGCAACTGTACTCGCAACTTCCACTTTCAAGTCAGCAGTCACAGAATTCAAATCCCTTGCTCCAGCAGCAGCAGGACAGAATGATTGGTTCAGGTAGCATTGCAGCAGATGGCAGCATGTCAAACACCTTTCATGGAACGGATCAGGTTTGTGTGACAATTATGAATTGAGTTTTCATTGATCAGCTAGGTCATGCGTTGGAAATTTTCTTTTTCTTTTTCTGTCTTAGTACGTGGATGAGATATTACAGCCTTGTGCTATTTACTCTATATGTATGTTCTACTTAAAGCCTAATATTACATTTTTACTACCTTATGCATGACTGCAATACATCATCTAATCCAGAACTTGGGGTCTGCCATGCGAATTAACCTTCTTCAATAAAATTGAACAAGTGATTGCATAAGGAATTTTGTCAGCAGTTCTAGTTTTGTTGTATTTGTGACTGTTGCCCTTTTAGTTCTTTTTATCCTCATGAAAAGGACTCTGTGTGACACTTGGGTTCTTGGTTCCCTGTTCCAGTTTGTCACTAGGGGTTTAATTGAGTGTCGCGAATTATGATATTAATAAGCCTCATTATTTCTTGAAGGTTTCTAAAAGAAAGAGAAAGCAGCCCGTGTCTTCGTCCGGACCTGCCAATAGTTCAGGGACTGCAAACACCACTGGCCCGTCCCCAAGTTCTCCCTCTACACCTGGAGATGCTATGTCACTGCCTACTGCACCACAAAATGCAAATTCCTCAAAGTCTATGCTTATGTTTGGCTCTGATGGTCTGGGTTCCCTTGCAGCAGCTACAAATGATTTGGTGAGTGTTTCCGCTCCTTTACAACGATCCATTTCAGTTAGTTTGAGATGACTTAAGTGTATACCATTTGGTCATTCGATCGCATGCCCCAACCAGTTACTTTTCTATAGAATTGCAATTTGGATCAGGGAATCATACTCGGCCATTGAGCGGTGGTATGTTATTGCAGGCTGATATGGATAGGATTCTAGATGACAGAACTCTGGATGATAATGTCGAATCTTTTTTCTCGCATGATGCTGAAGATCCAAGGGACAGAGTCGGCCTGTCTAATGATGTCACTAAAGGTAGTACTAAAACTAATGTAGTTTTCATCTAGAAAAGACACCCATGTTTTCAGTTTGCCTGCACTATAGCATGTGAAAGGCAAAAGTACAATGGCAGATCAGAGTGACCAGGAGTTCTTGCATTTCTTTCTGGTCCTAGGATTCACATTTTCGGAGATCCAGGTTCTGCCAGCGAGCACAAGTAAAGTAGAATGCTGTCACTTTTCATCAGATGGAAAGCTGCTTGCCACTGGTGGACATGACAAAAAAGTAAATCTTTACTATTTAATAATCTTCCCTATAAACAGTTATTGAAAATGGAGGATTTTGGTTGATGAATTATGATATACTGCAGGTAACACTTTGGGGCACAGAATCTTTCACAATAAATTCTGCACTTGAAGAACATTCACAGTGGATTACTGATGTCCGTTTCAGCCCAAGCATGTCAAGACTTGCTACATCTTCTGCTGACAAAACTGTTAGGGTTTGGGATGCTGATAATGTATAATAACCTTGATTTACTCTCTGTCACTCCATATTTGCTTTGGTTCTTACATGTTTACTATTAGACAACAGTGTCTATGTCCTCTGTGTTGATATTACTATTGGGTTTTCTTTCTTTTTGTTTACTTTGGTTCTCTGCTGATACAGCATTCAACCCTCCCTTGCTTATAATTTGCAGCCGGGCTATTCACTTCGGACCTTCACAGGGCATTCTGCAAGTGTCATGTCAGTTGATTTCCACCCTACTAAAGAGGACCTTATATGCTCTTGTGATAGTAATAATGAGATGCGCTACTGGAGTATCAAGAATGGCAGTTGTGCTGGAGTCTTCAAGGTAGAATCTGCTGGTTCCCCTCTGCATTTGGTTAAAAAGCCCATTTGTTTTTATTCTCTGGTAGCTTCAGCTAATCCGGGTCTCTCTTTTTACTGTTGCTTAGAATGCTATGAAGATGAGATTTCAACCTCGCCACGGGAGGCTCCTTGCAGCAATGGCTGAAAATTTTGTTTACATACTGGATGTCGAAACTCAAGTTTGCAGACTCAAATTGCAGGTTTGACACTTCTGTCTATTTTAATTCAATGGTTAATGACCCCCAGGTTTATGTTGATAGATGCTGCTGGGTGATTGTTTAAATTGTTCTGTATAAGTAGTGGATTCCTGTCTTGACTGGCGTTTGGGCAAATGTTGTTGCTCCAGGGTCACAAAAGCCAAGTTAACTCTGTGTGTTGGGATCCATCCGGCGAGTGCCTTGCTTCTGTAAGTGATGATTTGGTCAGAGTCTGGAAAATTGGCTCTGCCAGCAAAGGAGATTGTATTCACGAGCTAAACCGCTCAGGAAACAGGTTCAACACTTGCGCTTTTCACCCCACCTATCCATCTGTCATGATCATCGGATGTTACGAGGTGATCAGCTCTCTTGCCCCTTTCCCCCCCTTGTTTGATAATAACTGCAAAGCCTCATCCTCTTAACATAATATGGTCTGACTTGGGGTTTTGCTGCAGACTCTCGAGTTGTGGAACATGGCTGAGAACAAGACGATGACTGTTCAAGCACACGAGAAAAAAGTTTCGGCCTTGGCGGTATCTAGTGCCAACGGGTTGGTAGCTTCAGCCAGCCATGACATGGTTGTCAAGCTCTGGAAGTGATCTTCTTGGTCATGTTTACTCCTAACAGTATAGCTAATAGTTTAACGGATTTCTTGCGGTAGAAGGAAGGCGAAAGACGGGAGCTTTCTGGGACTTGGTATGTCCCCATTTTGTGTCCAGGCTAACGTAGCCGTCAAGGTTTACGTTATAGAAAGACTCCCTAGTTTTTGGCTATTTATATGAGCTCTGATCTTACTCCAGATTGTCAGAGTAGGATTACTATTTATGTACATACGCTACTATATACATCGGCAACATCAATGGTAGATATCAATGAGATTTCGGAAAGAAATTCCGCAGGCATTTCTGTTTCCGAATTACATATGCGTCTATTGATGCACCAAATGGGCAGGTCCGTGCGAGTATCTCGATATTGATATCATCAGCTTCGTGACAGGTGGAGTAACTTATCACGGGACGTGAATCGGAATAGATTGATCTATATGGATATACAATTTATAGGAAAACAATTGAAATATTCATTTTTGTCATTAGGATCAAACTACAACATCATAAATGTAGTTATTAGAGAAATGAGGTTCGCACCAATTTACAACTTCATTATAGTTAAAATATGAATTATTAAAATGAAAACTTTAGTAATTCAAGTAAAATTACATGTAATTTAGACGAAAATGAGTTGAGAATAGGGCGGAGCAGAGCATGTTAGATTGACTATCCCCGCTCATTACTCGTCCCAAAACAGGTCAAACATATCGAGTAAAAATGAGTCAGGTCAAAATTTTCATCGGGTATAATTGTGAACTTTCGACTTTATTAGTGGGTTCTTGTAAATTCGGTGAGAGGGCAGTGAGATCTTGGCGAGCGAGTTGGGGAAAGGGGCGCCAAATCGAAGAAGTGAGTTGGTTCCCTTTTTTTTCCTGATGTCTTCCTTCTCAACCAACGATGATGACGATGGTAAATGTTCACCCTCTCTCTGTTTTCCTTGGTTTGAGTCGCAAGTGTATTCCATGAAAGAAGGCCTCTCGATTTAGGATTTGATTTTTTCTTTCTTTTGTCAAGCAGATTCTTACACAGATGAGCGTTATCACGTTATGCTGAAAATCTATGATGAGATTCAAACGTTGTTACATATCCTAGGGTTAGATTACGTGCAAGTCAAGCCACGCCCTTAGCATCCACAATGACTTAGTGAGTTCTAAACACTATCTAATCTCTCATACAAAGTGGTAATGGATTGACATCAATAGTGAGTTTTATTTTCATAGACAAGAATTAAACTCTTGATCTCATAGTTAAAGGACGTGACGATCAACCACCGTGTCATAATTAATCGTGCTATTATTATATGGGTTGTCAATATGACGTTTTCTGTTCAAACGGGCCGGGCTCAAATTCGCCAACACATTACAGGCCCGTTTCGAAACTGTAAGAGTCCTCTCTTAAGTCCCAGTTACAAACCAAATCGCCATGGAAATGGAGGGAGAGAGCTCGATGTCGAGCAAACTCGCAGAGGACGTCATACAAACCCTAACCACCAGAGGCTGGTGCATCGGCGACCTTGATCAAGTAAAGGCCATTGTACTGGTCCAATCAGCCTTGTCCGACGATGGGAAAGCTTCGACAGTGGCCGATTCCGTCGAGTCCCAGCTCCTCGATATGGACCTCAGGTCCATCGGCGGCAAGTCATTGCCGGACGCCAATTCGTTGCGCAAAGCTTCTCATCTCCAAGGCCGGAAAATCCTTCAGATATCTTCCGTGAGAGACATAGCCGTCAGTACCGTAGAGGCATTTTCAAGCACCGGTCACCGGCGCCTACTCAAGCTCGTCCTCACCGACGGTCACACCGAGATACCTGCGATTGAGTACTCCCACTTGGCTTCCATCGGAAGCGATATCGCTCCTGGTGCCAAGGTATTGAAATGATTGCTAGCCGCTCGTTGTTTTTTTTTTCTGGAAGTCGAGAGTGTTTGAATTCTGTTGTAAACTGTTGCCGAATGGTAGGTTCGTGTGGAGAACAAGGCTCCGATCCATTGTGGCATATTGTGCTTGAACCCTAAAGTGATGACTGTGGTTGGAGGCATTGTTCAATCGCTTTATGATGAATGGCATATGAACCAGAAGTACTCTGTGTTCTCGCGTTCTTCCGTGAGGCCGACTGAGGAAGGCGGTGTTGCTGGACCTCCTGCTTTTGCAAAGTTGCAAGCTGGAGCTTCCTCCGTGCGTCCTTCTACTCAAAGAAACAGAGTTTCTGGTAATGGTTAATCTTTTTAAGTGTTCAAATTGGTATGATATTGCACGTCTCATTAGAATGGCTAATGTTACTTCGTTTGTAGATTACTTTCAGGCTATTTCAAGAAGCAGCATGCCTGTAGCTGAAGCAACTGCGATGAAACCTGAAATTGGGCTATATGATGTTCAAAAGAAAGCGGAAAGTGTAGTTGACAAAGTGAAAACAGTGTCGGCGAAGGAAAATGCACAGAGGAGGCCTATTCCCTACGCAATGAGACCAAGGGAAGGTCAGAACGTTGGTTTGTCTTTTCTTCTTCATTTTTGCTTAAGTTTTCACATTGGAGTAAGGATTTGATTGGTATTGTAACCTTAGAACCATTGTTTTGCTGGAGGGTGACTATGGCTCTCTTTTCCTTGGATGGAAAGCTTATACTTAAGTTCAGAAGTTTGGTAGATTAGAGAACCATTTTAAAATATTAAGCAAGATTACTATAATGCAGCTTAGGATACATTTGTACATTGGAGAAGTTTTTATCGATTTGGAAGTTTGAGATGAGCCCGTAACAATGTAACGGTACGTGGAGGAAGGAGATACAATTGGTGTTCCTTGAGACATCGATCTGTTGGTTTTTGTATTCAAAAGAGAAAAAAAGAAGACGAAATTGATGTCTCATGTCTGTCTGGTTTTGTTTTATTTTAAATGGTTATTCACGAGCACTCTACAGGTTCAGGTTGAATTAATAAGTTAATTACTGACGGGGTGTGGTTTGCTTTTACCCCCTTTTTATGGAAAGATGCTTATGGGATTAGCTGAGTAGTTTGTTTCTGGGAATCAATCACTAACAAACAGTACATGCCAATTTTGCAGGTTACTCTGCTTCTACCTCCACATCCACCTTCCCTTCTGCTGTTGAGGAAGTTCAAAATGCTTCAGATAGTCCCAGCACCAGCAATCTGAAACCAGCTCCACTTGCAGCAAGTAATGAACCAAAGGCAACCACCTCATACATTAGGCCGAAAGAAGGTGCAGCAGCTTTTTCTCTTACTTTTAGTTCCAAACTTTTTGTGTGATTTTCACTTATTGTGAAGCATTTATAGATATCTACGTCAATACTGCCAGAAGATGGGGGGATCTACGTTTATGGATATGTTTTATTTTGAGTTGGAGGATAAAGGAAGAGCTACTGAATCTCTATGGGTTGTTTGGAGGTGGTTTGTTGAAATGTGTAGATTGTGATCCTAAATTTGAGTGGTATTTTTGTAAAAGTATGGGTAGGTCGTGGGTATGAATCATCTTCCAATCAGAAGGTAGGTAGTGCGTCAAAATTTTAGGATAAGATGCAGCAGGGTTGCACCATTTCTCTCTAATCTCTACAACTAGAACTCTAGTAAACTTAAGTTTCTGCATGCAGATATCAACACCAATGTTTGTGTGATTTTCAGTGGCTGAATCGGTACCTGTGCAAAACCAAGCTGCTGCTCAGAAACTCCTCCAGAAGATGGCACCTCCTAGCCAATTCGATCGGCGTTCCAGAGGCCGCAGACAGTACAGGGGAGGGGGGAGAGATGACGCGGAAGAACCTCAGACTTGGACGCTAGAGGAATGGCAAAATAGAAACAGTGGACCTAAGCCACATACCAGAAACGCGTTCCCAGACACCAGTAACGACGAGGATCTCGCATGGCAGCTGCAAAACCAACTCGATATGGAAGATTCCCATGTTCGTATTATCTGCATCATCTTTACTTTGATTCACGGTGTCTTTGTGAACCCTTGATATCATATTCTCATTTGCACCTGTCTTCGTCCAGGTTCAAAGAGGACCTCCAGACACGGTAGCAACCGACATCAGGATGTCAATGTTTAACTTTGAGAGAGACGGCGATGGGAGTCATGGCATGGACCGTGGCGGTAGAGGAAGAGGAAGGAGAGGCAGGGGAAGGGGACGTGGTAGAGGTAGAGGAAGACATGGTTGAAAGTGAGTGATCAAACCTTTCTCTTCCTCCCGCACTTGTGGATGACTGCTGGCATTCACTGCAACGTTTTTAACCAGGTGAAAAATGACCAGGAGATGAAGCTCTGAAGTCTCGAGTGTTGCTTTACTTGCTCTGTTTACCATAGACATGAATCCACCTCACAATGTCTGATGATTCTAGGTTTTTAACTTCTTCAGATCGAAAGAGTCATTGTACATAACAGTCTAGTTTTCAGAACCCTATTTATCATGTACACCAATAATTCCCGGTTTGTACACCAATACCAAGTTTTTTGAATCGATGAAGTGGTTACTATACAAATTCAGATATTTATAAAATTGTCATGGTATACATTTAATGGATCGTAGGATGCACGATCTTACCGTGTAATAGAACACATTCTTATATCAATCTCACAAGGATGCTAATCGAATTGCTTGGGATGATGATGCGAATCGAATTCGTGCTTGACCACTGTGCTCGCACTGCCCTTACCTCTACGTATATTTTCCGAATCAAATGGTAAGCAGGTTCTTAGATATCGCTATAGTGTCGAAAATGTTTACCAAGTCATACCAGAATCATGTTGTAGCCGCGAATTCTAGGAAATCTAATCTCACGAGTCTGGGTCATTAACTTTGACGGAGCAATAACGTGAACTAGACGGAATCGTTCGAAAGAAATGAATTCGTAGTAAAAGGGCATAGAAGCTAAGAATTATACTTCAAGAGCTCACTTGTAATCTTTCCATATCATAAACCCAATAAGTGCATTTGCACACAATTTTCTTATGAACCCTTCGAGAAGCATTTCTGCAGTCTATCTATTGATTGGTGGGATCAGATATAACTAGAATGATGAGCTGATGCGGTCAATGCCGGTAATGATTCCCACTCATGAATTATCCCTTTTGGTCCCTTGTGAAGAAGTGTAAATGATCCATTCGGTGCCGGGATTCCAACCCTGATTGAGGGCTGTTAGAAATTGCGGAGAAAACTATGATTATGGATTGATTCATGAATGATGCTGGTCTGGTCGGCCATGTCTGATACTCTGATGCTGTTACTGCTGCTGGCCATACCCCAACTTCATTTAAATCACTCCCCTTCTTCCACATCCCTTCACTTCCAAGGAATTGCCGCCATTTTTCAGTGTCATTTTCTTACTCTCTAGGAAACCCAGCTCGTGAAACAGATTCTTACTCTGCAGATTTTGTTGGCTTCTGCTCTGCATTTGTCGTTGTGGGTTATGCAGTTGCAACAACTTTGGATCATTAGAGGACGGAAATACAGACTTAGCTAACTCCGAGGTTGATCTGGTGATAACATGGAAGAAAGAGAGATTCAACTCGTCGTCCCTTGGTTCCGCCGACATGATCAAAAAAATTGCATATGATTGTCCAAGCAGTGGTAACAAATGGACATGCTAAACATACAAAATCAGGTGCCAGAAGCAGCCAGTCTACGAATAACAGAGCTAGCAAGAAGCACTGATGAACTGGAAAATTGGGTGGGGAAAGCAAATTGCATTAGCTAGCTATACAAGTACCAAAGCAAACAGCTTTTTCAATAAAAATGAATAATCTCTCTTGCTAAGGTTAGAACCTGCAACAAATTGGGGGGGCACAACTGAAAACAAACAGCCTTTCTTAATACACATACTTTCATAGTGCAAAAGGCTTTTGAGGGGCTCGTCGAATTCTCACCACCACCACCTCATCCATCCCATTGCGTATGTCCCAAGCAACCCTAAACATTTACCAATCCTTTTTAACACAACTACAAACAGCATCCCTACTCGCCACCCATGGGAATGCGTAGAGAAGAATGTGTGGTTCCTTATGCTGCATCGTGAAGCTAATGGTTGCTGTCTTCTCAGTGCTAGTGGCCAAACTAGCAGGCAACAGAACAGGAGGCTGACTCGACATGAGCTAAGTTGATGGTGTTGGAAATCGGGTTGTTGAAACTTGCAGCTCCACCGGCTGCACTTTCCAGGTTTTCCCAAGTCAGTCTCCTCTTCTCGGCCACCACGTTCGACTTGGACTGTTCTTCCTCCAACTTACATTGGCAGGCGAGCATCAGCTCTTCATCCATTTCCAGAAACATCTTCCTTATGTTCTGCGTTAGGTTGAGGACTGCTTGGTTCCAGTGGTTCTGACTGTTGCGCTCGAGTGCTGAAAACACAATCGGGACTATCACCTGCCGGTTATGGATGACGAGGTTGACAATTCGCTCGTTGTTCCATAACAAGTGTGCTCGTTCTGCCACCTGCAAAAAAGTCATTTTGAGGTCATTAGAATTGCAGGTCGACTCGTCTGATGACTTCCGACAAATTAGGTTCAGTTTGGTTCAATGAGCCTCCATTTTGATTCAACTTGTTTGTGCTGTTCTGATTGAAAAGTTGGTTATTTGATCAACTACAGGCACCCACTGGTGATGACTAGGGAATATGACTCATGATTAGAATTCATGTCAGACCAACATTATAGGCATCAGATGGCGGTTCAGGATGAAGCTGTCCAAGACCAGAGAGAAATGAGCGAGAGTTTCAATTCGTTCCTTACAGTATAAGGAGCAACAAACAGCAGATTAGGTGGATTGTATACCTGATAATGGGAGCTATTCAGACAGCCACCAATTCTTCGAAACAAAGGCACCATAACCTTCTGAAACTCATCCATGCTGGTCATTTCCAGCATCTCCTCTACCTCACTTATAAACATCAACTCCTTCTGACTATTAGTCACCGGCCAGTACTTCAACAACCCTTTGATCACCTCACCGGTAAGTTTAGGATCCTTATCCACAAACTGCACAATGCAATACGCCAACTGCTGATGATAGATCCCCACCGACTTAGGTTTATGCAACGGCATCAAAGCCCTCCACAGAAACAACTTATGCTCTTCCTTCAATGGCAAGGCAAACCCACTAATAATGCTCCCAAATATCTCCAATAGCTCAGCAATCCCATTGTGCCGTTCGGTCTCATAAACAAAACGGTAGATGATATTGCTCACTGCTTTCCTTATAAATGGTCTCAGCACCATGAACTTGCCATAAATCCTATGTAAAACACTCTTCAAACAGTCCCTCTCTCTTGGATCATCGGAATCGAATAGGTCGAGCAGTCTCAAAACAAAGGAGTGATCCACTTGCTTCTTAGCTGCTTTAGCATCGACCAAACTTGTGAACCGAAGTAGCAGCTCGTACACAAGTTGCAAATGCGACCAAGCCGGGTCGAACATGGGTTCTTCATCATCTGTTTCTGTGGCATTGGAAGAATTACGGTACTTGGGAGGGAAGACACGGAAGAGGTTTGCAGCACACATCTTGCAAATGGCAGAAATGGCTGGTTCGGTGAACTTGGCAGAACCAGAAGAGACAAAATCGAGGAGCTCGACCAATGCTTCTCGTTTGAGGTCTAGATGTGCATCGCTGAAGTCAGAGATCTCACAGCAGAAGTTTAGTTTGCTAATAAAGAGGTTCTGCTTTTGTAGGGGTGAGATGTCTTTGAAGGAAATGTGGGGCTCAACTGCTGCATCTACTCCCCCGGACATAATGCTTGAAGGGAAAACTGCTGAAGATACCCTTTTGACGACATTCAGCCGGCTTGAAAATGAGTTCCCTCCATTTGTAGTTGTACTACAGGGGGCACCATTGCCCGAGTTGGAAACAGGATTGTTGTTGGTACCAGTGTCGATCACCGTGGTGGCATCTATTGGGTCAGGTTTTGAGGACTTGCGGGGGATTTTGCTGAGGATTTGCTTGAGCATGGCACTGGTTTGGGTTTAGGAAGGACAGGAAACCTGTAAACACACAAACAAACACTTGAGAATATGGAAGCGTTTGAAGAAGAAGAAAAAAACAATCAATCCTGGCTTCACTAAAGCATTGAGCCAGGAGAAACTGGAAGTGAAGACTCCACATTTGCCCTGTAAAAACTCAAAGTAAGCTGCGGGGAAAAAAGGTTATATTCATTGATCTCCATGAAACTCATTTCCCCCATTCATTTAAAGAAACTAGGCGCCTAGCTTACTAATCCCCTCCCCGACAGACACTCCAGACCCCATTTTTCACATCTGATCGATCAACTGAGGGAGGAGGAAAACTAAGCACCCAAATTAAGGAAGAGCACTAAAGCATTGCGAGACATAGGACAAGGGAGGGTTAATTATACGGGTATAATGATCATTCCTCCTAAGATCTGAGATTGGATGTGAGACTGAGATAGATATGATGAAGAATGGAATATGTAAGTCACCTGCTAATGCTATGCTAGAGATCTGAAGTCTGATGGGGCGAAATGAACGAGCTTTACAACAACCACAGCAACGCTAGTTTCCTGAGTTGCCCGCCTCCAGGAGCTTAACTAGCTAGAGCAAGATCTGAGATGTGGGGTGGTTGGTTTTGGGAATCTGGGCGGCGAAGTTGGGTGTGGCTTTCATTTTGCACACTAGCCTAGCTAGCTAATTACTATTACTATTCATACAGGATGCAAGATCTGAGATGTGGGGTGGTTGGTTTTTACCCCTAAAAGCAAACTGGACTACCAAAGATCTATATGAAACAAGTGCAGAATCTCTGATCAAGGCTGCAACTTTATTAATACCCAGTAAGCTACAAGCGATCAGGTATGAGACCCAGAACACAAATCTCCCAATCTCAGAAGGGAAAATGTATCTTCACACTCGGCCGGAAATGGGGTACAAAAAGGCTTACATCATGAATCAATTCAGCCATTAATGTAATAAAAACTGAACATAAAAACAGAGAGAGAGAGTGAGGAGGGAGAGTATAAACCTGGGTTTAGCTTTCCCAGCTTAGAAGAATGACGCCAAGATGAGAGTCTCAGAGAGAGAGAGAGAGAGAGAGAGAGAGAGTGGAGGAAAAATGCTTGCCGGTATTTGATTTTTGGGTGTGAAAAGGAAGCAAACGTTTTCCTGTTGTGGGTATTTGGACAAAAGAGAGAAGAGGGAGGGAGATGATGCTGTAGGATTTATGGGGTAAAAGTCTGGTTTACTTGGATCTCCTCCAATCCTCCATGAATGATGAAAGAGAGAGAGAGAGTGAGAGAGGGAAGGAAGAAAAGAAAGAGAAAAAGCAGAAAAGCTCCTCGATTGAAGAGGATAATAAGAGGTGTGGCATTTTCTGAAGAATTTGCCAGCAGGCCAAGCTTTTGCCCTCTCCCCTCTAAAGCTAAAATTATCACCACCAGCCACCACCGCCCCCACCACCATCATCGCCACCGTCACCGTCAGTCTGCCACCAATGTCTCTAAATTATTTTTTATTTATTTAAGAATTTGAAGTAATTGTCTATTTAGGTTATCAAATCACTATCAAACCGGTCGGTTGGATCAGATTCGACCAGAACCGGGCACATGAAGATGGTCTTCTGCAAGCCATTTGGATTGTTAACCGGTAGTCGCTCAAAACCAAAAAAAATCATTGGTCGGACCACTATTTATTTCCGGCTCGACCGTAAAATGTTGTGGTTTTGAAATGGAATGAATGCAGTGATGGCAATGAGGCGAGGCGGAGCGGGTACCTCAATTCTCAATCTCGTCGCGTAGGTACTGGGCGGACGACCCACTCTTACATGTTATTAGAAAACTATACACACAATATTTTACTTTTTATGATAAAAGAAAGAGAAAATGTTTTATGAATGAAAAATAATGATAATAAAATGAGCGATTGAGTCTAACTAATTAAAAGATAAAGTCGAACTAGTTGAAAAAAGTCAAAATATGATAAATATTAATCATTATAAGAAATTGAGTCAGAATGGGATGGGGCGGGGCGGGGCAGTACGGGTCAGAAGTAGATACCCATGTCCCGCCCTATGCTATTGCTAGTCGGGTGATACCCGTCCCGTCACGGGTCAAGTCGGTGGGTTCAATTTGTCATCCCTAAATGAATGAGATGAGCCTAGATTTTTAATGAGCTATATATAGTTAAATGTAAAATTATTAAATAATACATGTAAGGTAAATTTCATTTCAATCACTAAAATTTAAATTATGTTTCACGACTCTAATGAGTTACGTTGTTCACTAAAGTTCTCCCAGGAGTGAATCAGACTTTCGGCTAAAATTCATTATTATGTTGTGATTCGTATATGGCTTGGTTATGTGTAATTGGCATGTTGGCCGATTGCATAGTCAAAAATATGAATGAATAACTGATTTGATATGTGTTAATTAAGTAGGGGCTAAACTCTTACCGACTACTCTATTTTCTAAATCTGTCACAAATCTTACATGCATTTCAAAGTTGGATAGAGCTATAACCCCTCATAGTTTCAACCTAATTACATCACTGCATGTTGAATGAGTGCAAGCACAAAAATGAAGTATGTTTATAACCTACACGATTCATTCAAAAAATGACTTGTTTGAATTACTCATTCAAACGACCTCATACGCGTCTATGCGTGTTATTTGTGGTTGAAATGTCAAATGCTATGCGAGTCGGAGCACAAGGTTGGAATCTATCTATAAATCTACCCTTCCAATCCTAATCTCAAAACCTATTTGAGACTGTATAACAGTATAATGCTGTCATCAATTCATATCTAGTGATTGTTCCACTTTTTTTTTTGTTTGTTTAACCTTAAAATTGTGTATGAAAGCCTAATAATCCACACAATGATAAATATTATCCTCACTTTCCTTTCTTGATTGCTTTTAAAACAATCAAAAGTCAGATTAATGTTTGGAAAATACATAATAGAGAAAGAGAAACCTTAGAATGATAAATGAGATCAGATGCATGGGTCCCTGTGTTGGTCCCAATTATTTGGGGAATATTTATATTTTAAAGTGTAATTGAAGACTTTTCTTACAGGGGAAAAAAAACAAAGAATACTGTTCAGAAATTGTGGGGAACAATAATCATAAGGGTGGGGCTGGCTGCCATGTTTTTTGGATTTTCATGTCTTTTAACTGTATCTTTGAAAGGGAAATTTAACAAACCTCGGATGTTGTGTTTTATTATGGAAAACTAATTAGTCATTTTTCATAAATAGTGTGTGTAAATATATCAAAATATTAGGATATGTAATGTTTAATGACTAATGAGTCGTACAATGAATAATCAGACAAACCAATATGTTCTAATGTATAGTTATGGTTTGTGGTAAATGTGGGAGAAATGAACCTCCCAATGATTAAGTATAATCTAACCGATGTTTGCTCAACACATGCCATGACGACAAATTTGAAATATTAGTGTTAGAGTTAATCTACGAAGTCATCTTCCTCATCTCTCGGGATAGTTCGACCATGTGTGGTATCCCCTACAGTTTAGTATGTGTAACAATATCATGCCCTAATTTGACGGGGAGGCAGGAACCTTGATGAAGTGGTACAGTGCCCTCCTGCCATTCGCAATTGTCAACTCCAACATTGTCGATAGACAATGTGTGATACGTCGACGGTGTTGGAGTATCCTTCCTCATCAAGTAAACAGCGACAAATGGGTTTGGGATATTAGTTTTTTTTTTTTAAACATAACCAATGAGAAATTTAAACCCTTTTGAATTGTCGGCCCCAAACCATTTTTTGTCTTAAGTGTATTGGTTTTAGTTGAAAGTTGAAACAAAAAGAACCGGTAAGAAATCGAAGTCCAGTTTTTGCTAGGGGGTGATGCATGAGTTGTAACGTTTATTTAGTGCACCCCTCCCTCGTTTCGCTTCTATCGGTTTCTTCAAATCATACCTTTGAAAGGCTTATCGGTTTTCAACACATTGAAAATCGATAAAACATCTTTTGGTAGTTAACAATTTTGCTTTCCTACTTTTGTCCTATTAGTTGAGTTAACCGAACCTAACGAAATCGACTGTTCTACCGACAAATGAGTAACTAATCAACGATGATACGCTACATACATACATATATATATATATATATATATATATATATATATATATATATGGCGAGTTCTACGGTACCCCGAGTAAAATCCGGTGTACCGCATACCTTGAGTATGAAAACGCTATCCAGACCTTGAATTGATTGATCTTTTGGACATGATATTATACTCTAACCCTTAAAGATCAAAATCTAGGTCTTAGTTCCCTAAATCTTATACTCAAAGATAAATTTAATTAGAAACAATAATCGACGGCTATGATTCGTCCAAATATAGGCAAAAAAATGAATGCTCCGTCTTAGGGTTTATAGTTTATGATTTAGATAATTAGGACCTAGGGTTCACTCAATAAGGATTAGGGTATAGTACCAAGCCCAAATTTTTTTCTATTTCGAGGTCTAGATAGTGTTTTCATACTCAAGGTATACGGTACCTTGGATTTCACCCGGGGTACCGTAGAAGCCACCATATATATATATATATATATATATATATATATATATATATATATATATATATATATGGTGGCGTCTTCGGTGCACTCACTTTTTTGGGTGCGTTCAGTGCACTCGCTTCATAACCAACATTTTAAACATGCAATTTATGTAAAAATGATGTCAATCATCACTTATGATGTGATGAACAATAACGCACATGAATTTGCACAAAAACCATTGAAGATTTACGTTAATTTGAAGGATTTAGAGTTTAGAGGTTTAGGGTTAGGGTTAGGGTTTACAATTTGGAGTTTAGGGATAGAACTCAAAATTGGAGGTCTAAGCCTTAGGGTAATTGGCTAATTAGTTGTTATCATACGTTAGATCATCATATTACACTGATTCTACAAATTAAAATTCAACATCCGACACCTTAAGACTAGTTTTTGAGTTGGGTGCATTGAACGCACCCATTTTTGTGAGTGCACCGAAGTAGTCACTATATATATATATATAGTTCTTTTCATTGTAAACAATATCAGAGTAAAGGTATTTTCAATCATGAAGCTGCACTTCTTTTCCTCATCTAACAAGTTAGTATGAAGTATGAACCATTCATGGTTGGTATCTCAACTGTTCAACATAAATAGCTCATCACCTTAATCACTGTCCGACATATATTGATTAACTATATGTAACTGTGTAATTAATAACTTACTTAGAAACTAATTCAACAACCAAGGGAGCCTTTACTTCTTCAATCGAGTAGCTCTGCAGGATTCAATGAACCGTTCTGCTGACATTTTCAGGTAGGAAATTAAGAACAGGACAAACGAACAGAACAATCAATGCTAGCTATGGATAGAAACAGAACCATTATATTAATTATTAGTTAATGAAGTACCAAGTAATTAATAATATCATTAATTAACTAGTTAAATGGCAGAGATCCATGGAACAGTTTGATATGAATTATATTGTTCTGCAGAATCTTCACCTGCCTAATTAAGCATCCTAACCTCCATTTACATAATAATAATAAATGTTCATGTTCATCTTCCCTGTCTCTGGTACTGCTGCCAAGTGGCGCACATGGCCGCCATCACAGGTCCAATTATAAATCTACAGTTACTTCTTCTTCTTCTTAAAGTTAATTGAGCATATGGCAAGCTTCCATTATTAATTTGTATAGCTACAAATATGTAATTTTGTCTATCACATTCATCCACCTATTATTCTCTGCTCTTGACATTGGACAATTTTCATGATTTGAATATATATGAAACTGGCATGGATAGTGGCTTATGCCAAAAATATGATTTCGTTGCAATATCACTTGGGTTATTGAAAAATATTTAAAATTAAATTAATTTTTTTATATAAAGGGTATTGTTCACGAAGGGATGATATACGTTTGAACTTGTTTCAATATCTCGAATTATTCAGACAATCATATAATATCGTAGCATTTAACATACTTAATAGGTCTTGTATTTAAAACGATCATGAACCCTGTATCAAGAGTTGAAATAATAAAAAAAACTTGGGTTATTAGTTATTACTTATTACCAGTGTACGCAAACTTCAAGCTGATTGTGCTCATTTAGGGTTTTTTCGTTTAAGAGGGTGTGTGACATAATGATATAATATTATCCATATGGCTAGACATGCATCTATGATCAACGACTCAAGTTACTGAAACTAGCGAGTACGGGGTCTCTGCTATTATATACGTTAACATGATGATATATAATTATGTGTGAGCAGTACGCGAAGTTAGGAACATTCCAATTTTATTAGATGTCCCCGAATGGAGAGTGGCAAAATTAGGAATCAATAGTGAGGCGGACTACAAAGAGAGAAAAAAAAGGGTATAAGTATTAGTTTGTTTATCATGTGATTCAAAAATTAAAACCAAAGATAAAAATATTGAGGGGTTACAGACTTATAGCCCACTATGAACTACACGTAGCTCTGCTATCGTCGTGTTAAGACTTACATTTCAAGATTAATTATACGGGGAAAGAGTACTTCCATGATAGTTGAGATGTAGTACTATCTACGCATTGCTGGAGTTGTCGACGATGTATTGTCGTCATAGCATTTATAGAAAAACACACCCAAATTACTATATGTTTCTTTTTTCCAGTCAAACATAGTATTTCTGCTCAAATGCTACGTTATGCGAGATTTGTATCTAAATACCTCACCAAAATATCCATTTCTACCCTTGAAATTTTACAATCAACGAAAGAATCCACAGATCAACTTCCAGTTCGACAATAGCTAGTTCAGCAACTCAGTTTTCTGTACATGTACGGTGTATGACTTTTTATTTTAGATATTTTATTTTATATTGCTTTCATTCAAACATGTCCATTTACTATTTCTTACATCGAACATACTCTTGTACGCTTTAGAAACGTACATACACGGTACAGAATACCGGGTGCTACAACGGAGTAACCTTCCAGAATCTTGTGTGTGGCTAGCCGGAAGTAGAACGCCGATGTGGAGAGCGGGTGGTGATTAGGTGGCTGAAATTGCCGGCGGCAAGTTCAAATGCGCCATTACTAACATCGTCGGCGGAACCGACGGTGGCTCCCTTGAGGAAACGGGAATACCAGTGGGCAGAGAGCTTAGGATATCGGGTCAGGTTCGGGTCGTCCAAGTCCACGTAATACAATCCGAACCCGGTCTGGAATCCGCCCAACAGTTCGAACACGTCCAACAACGACCACATGAAGTAGCCTTTCACGTTGCACCCATTCCTTTCAACCAAAAATTTTTTGGTCAGTTAAAAAGCAAACAATTGAATTGAATTGTGAAAGAAATGCATTACAAGATGGGTATATCTATTAGCCTAGCCGCAATATTTGGGTTCGAGTTTCACCCATACTCAATCCAAATCTTTCGAATTTGGCTTTTATACCCTACCCAATTAGTAAGGGTGTCAATGGATCGGGTCCGAGGTGAATAGTGCATATCAATTACCCTACTCAAAATAGTTTGGGTTATACCCATAACCATACAAGAATCGGGAAGAACATCAAAACCATACCTATATATTGTCATGTCAGATCGGGTTTCGCTTTTTCCACGATTATCCATTTATAATAATTTTTCGTATGACTTCAACTAACAAGTCAACAATTATACATATACAAAACGGTAAATAAGTGAAAAACACAATAATAAATTACTAAAATGAAAAAAAATAATTAAAAACAATACAATTTCGTTAAAAATATCATATATATGCATAGTAAATACTAAATATCATATATGTTATGAAAAATAACGATAATTTTTAAACAAATTAAACATATGTGTGTGTGTAATCGGACGAGGTCGTGTTATATGGTGAGAAAAATAACTAAATAAGTTCACCATAATCCGTAATATTCAGATTCAGGTTTTAACCATATTCTTTAAAATTCATTTGCGATCGAATTTTACCCCATCTGATTAGATCGGATTTAGTTGGATATATATTCACACGGGTATGATTATTTTTGCCCATCCAAAAACTAAAAGCATGTTGCAAGCGGCAGAGAGAACCGAGCCAGGTATAGGGTTTTACCTAATGGAATCCAACACAGCGCCAATGTAGAGACGAAGATACTCCACTCTGCCTGTGTCCTTCAGAGTTGCATTGCGTCTCTCGAGTTGTCCTGCATGCATCAGCTAGGGTTTACCCGAATGTAAAAGGAAAAAAAAAACAAGGCAAGCTAGTTCAAGCTACAGCTTACCATTTTCATGGATGTAAAGAGGAGGGTTTCCATACAGCGTCTTGAAGTCCTGCAGAATGTCTCCCATAGCCCCCGGCGTCACAGGGAACTAGCATGAAGCCATGAACCCACACACATTCAATCAAGCGAATTGCAACAGTGCTCGCATTCCATTCGTGTCAAACAAATGCTGTATTGAAAGACTCACCCCAACCGAAAAACTTTCCTGGTCCACTGTCAAAGTAAGACAAGGAAATAAATTAGTAGAACTATAGTTAGGGTAGGCTGGGAAACGGTGCAGCTAGTCCGATCGATCATTTAAACGACTTGTGATCCAGATCGAGAGGAGTTGGAGTGTAGATCAGAGATCAGAGTAAATACTACATGGTTCTAGATGATATAACGTATGTGCGGTCTGATTCGGACCGTACATAGCATATTGACTGAACATAAACAATTTCTTTTCTTAAAACATAAATTCCAACGTACATGCATAATTTTGATACTATAAATCCAACTGACTACTGAGTAACAAAAACACAAAAATAAGAGCAACCCAACTTGCACCATAACTTCATAAACATTAACATAATGTCATATGAAGATACGATCATCTCTACTCTGTAGCGGAGTGAGGTTTGTGAATGAAGGATGCGACGGGATTCGTAAAATTGAGGCTGCGACTTAGCTTTCGTTGAGGAGCTGGGAGAGTGGTGGACTGCTGACATGGTAAGTGAGTCGGGTCCACGAATAGGTATATATGGTAAACCGCAAACCCGACCAGATCAAATACACACTACAGTACAGATCATGAACCAGACCTAACCATTCTTAGCGATCTAAGATTCAAACCAAACTGTGCAGTCTGATCCGATCCATAGATTTTCAAACGATGTGATATCAGGGAAATCAATGTCGGGAGTGAGGGATATTATGAATAGGACAGTGGTAATGTTTAGTACTCACTCACCCATCATTTGCGCGCCAACATCGGCGTTGAGGTCTCGTAGCTCCAAATTCAGACTGCTAGGATTGTCTCTGACGGGCATCTGCATGTAGTGTATGAGGCCGAGGAAGTCGAAGGATCCCTTAACTAGTTTCGATTCCTCGCTCGTGAAGCTTGGGAGTCTGGAGCCTACATTCCTCTTCATCACCTCTGGGTAGTCTCCATATACCAGAGGATTCGCGGCCCTGTGAGGTTCGCGGTTAAATATTATACATGAACCTCTTCTTACAACTCGAGTTAATATGGCATACTCTGACATTGGCTCACCATCCAAGGAAGAACTCCTTGGCCCTCTTGACCGCCGCTACATCTGCTGTAGAGTTGGTGTAAGGAACGAAACCGAAAGCGTAGAGCGTCATCCCGATCACCCCCCTTTGCTTCCCCTGCATCCAGAAGAAGAAGACGATCAAAGATTGAAGAATTTGATAACGCGGAATAACAAGAAGACGGGACAAAAGATTTTACGTGATATTCTCGATCGATTGATTGATCGAGACTAATTCACGGTGAGCTCGAAAGAGCTCACGGCTGGCGTTTTATTGAACGACTACGTTGTGACAGCTTGCTTACGACATGTTCGTAGCTAAGTCTTATATAGAGATAGACTAGGGTTAAACTCTAATGAGAAGAGTCGAGTACGGCCACATATCCGTACCTACTACAACTCGGACAAGGCCCAATACTAAGACGGTTTAAGTAACCGCAACACTCCCCCTTAAGCGAAGACATGAATGACAAGAATGTTGAGCTTGAAGAAGTAAATGTGAAGAACAAGCATGATGGCTTGAACCACTCAAGATGAATAACATTTCGGACAAGATTGATTGGAGACGACATGCTCTCTCTGAACAACCTGATAATGGAGACGATTGACTGCGTCTCTTGAACTTGAACACATTTGGTACATCACGGTCGACCTGATGACTGGGTTAATCGACCGACGTATGTTGACCTCCTATTAAGATGGTGACGATGATGATTTAGAAGACGCAATTACATACCTGATAATGGTGCCTGTACAATTGGACGATGGATCCATGTGCCAGAAGGATATGGTGGAGGACCAAGTACGGCTCTGTACTGGAATTCCCTTGAGCGCAGCTCGTGATGCCGAATGGCGGAGAGCAGCGATGTGGAGGCGTCATACCTTGATCGTAGCTCCCCGAGGCGAAGATGTTGGCCTCGTTTACCGTCGTCCAGTGACCGACTCTGTCCCCGAACTCCCTGAAGCACACCTCTGCATAATCTCTGAAATCTCCCCTGCAACGATTTCATTTTCATTATTACTCCTGCAACTTCTCTGCAGTTTCAGTTGAAATTTTCCCAACAGAAAAAACAGAGTAAGTTAATCAGTAGTGCATACACCATTTTCCGGCTAACCCATCCTCCGTACTCGTCCTCAAGAACCTGAGGATGATCGTAGTTGTACAATGACACCTGCGGCTGGATACCTGAAATCAACCAACCAACCCCGTTTTGTTAAGCAAGAAATCTTTGATCATCTTTAGCTAAATTTTTGCAAGAATTTCTTCCAAACAACTTAATTTATTGGGATCTGTTGTGTTTTGATATGGTATTAGAGTGTTTTGATATTGGATCAACTTTAGCTAAATGTTTGTATTCCAAAGTCTGGCTACGCCACTGGTACGTGGTGTAAAATCCATTTATTGATACTAAACCTAGATACATCTATGGCCCAACTACAATCAACCCAACAAGAATCAACACGTTGAATAGGGATGTCAATCCAACCCGTAACCATGGGTACCCTACCCGACCGTAACCGGTCAACGAGGATAATTACCCGCTTTGACGGGTTAAGGGGCGGGTACGGGTAATACCCGGTTTCAAAATAAAGGGTAGGGTACGGGTATGGTAATCGATAATACCCACCCCGTTATACCCGCCCCGCTAACCAAAGGGTCAATTTCCTTTGAGAAATTTAGTTTAGCTACCATTATTGATGATGAAGATGTAGACAATTATTATGTTTGTGTGGATTGTAGAAGCAAGAACAATTATTATGTTTTTGTTGTTTTTATTTGTGTGGATTGTTGAAGCTAGAACAATTAGAAGTATTGAGAATTTTTATTCATAGTTTAGGATTCGTACCCATGGTTACCCGAATACCCGTGGTTACCCGGTGGGTAGGGTATGGTTATATAATTTTCATACCCGGTGGTTATTTGGTCGGGTATTTTAGAAGGCTCTACCCGGCGGGTTAGGAGTTGGTATAGGGTAAACCCGCACCCGACCCTACCCATTGCCATCCCTAACGTCGAAGGTACAACAGCAGTAGCCGAAGTCGCGGCCAGCCATCGAATGTAACGGTCACAACCGTGACACACACACACCACTCTCGGTCGTGTAACTCTTATCATTATTAGTTCATGAATAATATCAAAGCCGGAGAGATTCAACTCTCTGTGTGGTGATTTTTTTTTTATCGTCGCTCGCAATCAAGAATGCCACGTAAAATCGCGTGTTCTCTCTTCTACGCATTCTTTCTAATTTTTCAATTGGAACCAATTGGGTTACGACGGAAGCAAAGTACCTACCGTGGCTGATTAGTTCATTGATGAGGTTGTTGTAGTACTGGACGCCTTTGGGATTCACAGCTCCTCTCCCACCTTCCCTTGGATCAAAATGAAACCAAGCATAGAGAGAGGGGAAACAGAGCAAGACAAACTAAGAACCAGAATGCAGAGCATCAATCAAAAAAAGAACAATAAGAAGCTCTGCACATCTATACATACCAGGGATGAGCCTGGACCAAGAGATGGAAAATCGGTAGGAATCCAGCCCCATTCCGGCCATCAGCCGGACGTCTTCCTCGTACTTATGGTACTGGTCGACGGCGACATCCCCTGTCGCTCCCCCGGCGTACCCCTGGTGGGCGTATGTGTCCCACACGCTGGGGCTCCGGCCATCCTCGTCCGCCGCTCCTTCAACCTGATCAATACAGTCAAAATCGCGATTCTATGTATGCATAATTCTGCGTAGAACCATTTTGGTGACCTAGAAATGTAAAAAATGTAAACTTGTTTAAGTTTTAAAACGCAAATTTAACTACGCGGACACCTGATAAGCCGATGTTCCTGCTCCGAATACGAACCCTTCCGGGAAATCCCCTCTGCTGTACTCCTCAGCTGCAAAACAAATACTTATCACAAGAACGAATACCATCCAAACTGCCCAAACCCATCGGCCATTTGTCATTTCTCTGCAAATTTTCACCAGTACGACTAGTAAATCGATTACCCGTTGGTGGTTGGTGCTCGTTTTATATCCTTCCCCTCCCCTGTTCGGTTCTGCACGAATTTTTTTTTGGGCCGTATGTCATATTCGTCCCTTGCGTGTTCTTTTGACGCCTTTCGTTGTGTCGTGTTTGATTTGGCCGGCCGGCGATGTTACAATTTACAGTGACAGGTCGCCGATTGCGTTTTGGATACTGGGAAAACTCCACTCGGGGGCAAGAGTGACAACCAAAGCAGGACCAAGACGAAACAGAGCAATTTTGTTGTTGTGGGTGCTTCTAGTTCTAGAGCGCGTATGTAAAGCCGAAGGACATGCACCATTAACGAAAGTGGGAAAACTCCATTAGGGGTGTGAAATGCTGTGGTCAAGTACGGACCGTCAAACCATGAAAATTATAGTTCTTAAAAAAGGGTTAAAGACACATTTGGTCACCGAGATTACAAAATCGGGACATGTTTAGTCACTAGAAAAAATTAATATCAAATTTGGTCACTACAATTACTAAAACTGGACACATTTAGTCACTCGCCGTTAGTCTCCGTCCAACTCCGTTAATAAAGTCCGTTAAGTGATGATGTGGCAAACAGAATTGCCTAATCAGCCGGATATAACCCAACAAAAATAAAACCCGACCCGCCACATCATTTAAACCAACCCAACCCAACCCATGACCCAATCTCACCCAACCCTTCTTCCTCCTTCCTCTCACCTCCTTCTTTCCCCAAAACCACCGCCGCCTGCCGCTCTCCTCCTTCCTCCCACCACCTTCCAACCCACTTCCGTGCTTCCTAGCAAATTCCCTCCCGAACCACTGAAGGTTTGTTTCTCTCGCCATTTTGTACCTTAAACACGATCGGAGAGAAAGCTTCGATTGGGGTTTTGTGAAACTCATCGGCGGGGAATAGAAAGCAAGCAAACAAACGATGATAGGCGGCAGCTCCCACTGCCCTACATGTAAACGTAGAAAGAAAGCTCGCAAGATCAAGGATAGGCTTAGCAAACTCCCCGACCATCTCCTCCGTCGCATTCTCTCCTCCGTCGACCCGAATTCGCCGTCCAAACTTGCCTTCTCTCCCGACGGTGGAGATCCGTCTGGAAAGGCGTCCCCGCCCTCAATTTGGACTCCAAATCCTTCAACAATACTGGCCATAGCTTCAACAAGTTCGTCTCCGAAATCATCTCCCGCCGCTACGACTCCGCCCCAGTCGATGAAATCAGCTTAGAAATTAGGGGCGCCTTTGACCATTCTTTCAGCGAGTCTTTCTCGATGTACCAGAGGCTCTTCGATTACGCGGCCTCGCTGAGATTCGACACTTTCGCGCCGCCGATGAGGAGTATGGAGAGCTCTGCCATTATTTTAACGATGCGGGATTCAGTTCCCCTGCTTTCAGAATGCTCGCGACTCTGCACCTGAAGGAGTGCCAGGTGTATTACCCCGGCAGCATCGACGGGCTCGACCAGTTCGCCGATTTCTCGACGACCTCCTTCAATTTCCAGGGAGAACGGCAGGCGGCGGTGGTTTTGGGGAAAGAAGGAGGTGAGAGGAAGGAGGAAGAAGGGTTGAGTGGGGTTGGGTCATGGGTTGGGTTGGGTTGGGTTGGTTTAAATGATGTGGTGGATTATAATGACGTGGCGGGTCGGGTTTTATTTTTGTTTGGTTATATCTGGCTGATTAGGCAATTTTGTTTGCCACATCATCACTTAACGGACTTTATTAACGGAGTTGGACGGAGACTAACGGCGAGTGACTAAATGTGTCCAGTTTTAGTAATTGTAGTGACCAAATTTGATATTAATTTTTTCTAGTGACTAAACATGTCCCGATTTTGTAATCTCGGTGACCAAATGTGTCTTTAACCCTCTTAAAAAAGTTATGCAAAATCATGACGTTTGGATTTTTGGCACAAATTTATGGTCATTCAAAGTTTGATAAAATCGGGGGAAAAACTCGTCCGGGGTAGCAAATGACGTTTTTTCGGGAGGAAGGCAGTAGCAGTTTGCGGCGTGCAAGATCTCGAAAAGTTATGCGGAATCACAAAAATCTTGCTACGATATCCGAGCATAAAGATACGTTCGTTTGAAGTTTCCACCTAGGTTAGAATTGATCGGAAAAAAATGAACCAAAGCGCTGGGGGCAGTTGTTTTGGACCAAACCGCCAGGCGCCAAGGCCGCATGCTATCAACAAAATCGCCCCGAACCATGCTGTTTTCACCAAAAACCAATCCCCACCCAGCGATTTTCGTGTGAACCGTGGGATGGGGTGGTGATTTCTGGAAAATTGTGACATTTTTTGAATTTTTTGGAAATGTAGATATTTTTGGAAAAAAATTTTAGTGGTATTTCTGAAAAAAGTCGGGTTCGTGTGTTGGGCTACCAAGCTCGCCTTCCTTCTTAGCATGGCCTGATCCAAGGAAACATCAGGTTCATGACCCATAATCTGGGTGGGCTCTATTTGGACCTTAGCTTGGGCTCGGACCATACTGATTTGAGCCCATAAAACCGCGAGAGACAGAAGTTCAAAAGACCTACTACTACACCACATTATAATTATTAGCAAAAAACAACTTCTATGGTTTGAAGAATGCTCTCTTTTTTTGGATGATTGGAGAATTCATTTATAATGAAACTATAGGGTCGAAAAATTGACGAGCAAATTTCTAATCATAAGCGTCCAGATAGATGATAATGCATAGTAGAGTTTAGTTCAAGGAGGAATTTTAGTTTTACACTTGCTTTAAATTTTAAAGCATTGGTACTTTAGTTTTTTGCTTTTATTGTACAAGCTTAACTTGTAGTTTTATTGTTATAGTAGAAGTTCAACTTGCATTTCGAAACACCAATACTTTAAAACATGATAGAAGAGCTCTAATTCAAATTGTACCGAAAAAATAATAACTAAACACAGTTAATAAGACTCATTATTTTTATTTTCAAATAAATTAATAGTTTATACAAAAAAAAAATTAAACACACTTAGAGTCAAAATATCACAATGTATTGATATCTTAGTACAAATAAATCTAAACAATAAGATATCATACTAAATTAAACAAGCCTTACTTCTCTCAGACCTTAGCTTCAAGGTGATATCACTCCTAACATCCATGGAAGGAGAAAACCTTAGAGATTAGATGAATTAGTATCTACGGGGAAGATCTTATCACCATGACATTATACAACAATTTAGCTCGACTAAACCCTAACCAGATAACCAACTTAATCTAACAGCCAACCAATTCACCCGTGTCTGCGTCTCTCATCTTGTCTATGCCAACCTCATCGACCAAACGAATGTCTATAATAAAACAGTGTACAGTACGAATCCAATCGATTACACTTGTCAAATCACGAACCCAAAACAAAACCAACTCGATTTCATCACGACTCAACTACAAGTCTTACCATCACTAACACACCATCACCATCCATTAATGAGATGGATCCTCAAAACCTCTCAACTAACTAACCAAAATAGCAACACCTCAAATCCCCCCCACAACTGGCATTGAAGATAAGGAGGACAAATGGTATCTCTCACACTCGAAAGTCAGCTTCCGCCAACCTCCAACAACTCATACTACTTGTACTCGTACTGCCTCCATCAATCATCATTGATGCAGCATTCATATAATACCTACCAACAACACATTACAATCCTCGGGCATTATTGCTCTCACATGGCCGCCTCCACCCAGAAAACTCAAAACTGTAATTACTAGTAGCCATCATGTTAGCTATGCGCTGGAGGAGGAATGAGGATCATGTTCTATAACACGCTACATAAATACAACCCACCGAATAAGGGAAAAAAAGAAAAGTAACCAGCAACGAACCAGGAAAGTAAGTACGGCAATGTGACGAAATGGGGACGGGTACCTAATACATCCGTATCACACTAAGTGCGGGTCGGATTAGATAATACTCGTTCAGATACGAGTTGCAGGGCTGATCAACCCAATCTTATATGTTAGTTTAAAAAAAAGAACGTTGATATTTAACTTTATTATGAGAAGGCGAAAGAAAATTAAAAGACATATAATAGAATGAACAATTAATTAAAAATAGAATCTTAAGATGAAAATATGATATCATGTATTGATGCATATCATAATAGAACACAACGAGAACAGGGCAAACCTAGATAAACTGAAAGTAATGCATATGTCTTGCCCCACACTACTACGAGTCTGTTAATAACCTGTCCAAACAAATTGAAACCGGTCGAATTGCAAGAAACTGTGACAGAGCTACATATTTTTTCATGTCCTTTCATTCTTTATCCAGAGAAGAACCATTTGTGAAACAAAAGAAATAATATAATAGAATTGGCGACGAAGCCAAAAGGAAATATGCCAGACAAGAAAAATATACACGAGTTCCCTGATTTAGAAAGGAAGGCACCAGACCAGACCAGGCGGGTCTGATCAAGATTCAAGACCACAGAAATCAGAACACGAAGCTGTGTCGTTTTGGGTTCTTCTTCCAAAGCGTAGCGACCGACCAACCAGCCAGGCCAGCACCTGCACCACCCACTAACGGAGAACCATTTTCACCGGACAAAAAACAGAGTTAACTGTTGAGTTTTCGCCACAGAGAGCTTATAATTACAGAGGGGGCTCTAATCACCTTCTTTCTTAAGCCAAACGAATATATAAATAATAATTATATATAAATAAGTAAAAGA